>OY757904.1:55775677-56227806 GCA_963585895.1 Sepioteuthis lessoniana
GGATTAACCCGTGAACTTGTTGGGACCTTATAGCGGATTATGGTGATAACGATGCTTCTATTTAGGAAGAGTAAAGGATCCTAATTAACATTTCATAGTTACGTTCGTTTTATCGATAATTTTCATGATTCAACGCAAACACAGACAGATATTATCATTAAATGAAAATTTAGCTGGAAATTGCTTTATTCTCTAAATGCATCTCAAGAGTATTGCTCAGACTAAAATCTCGCCATGATGTGCCGCTTTTTCTTAGTAATGTTTACAAACATAAATTTTATTATATATATATATATATATATATATTATCAGGATGTTTTATTAGACCTATGATTTCTTTGTGAACATTTGTTCTAGATTAAATAATAAACCATATTTTCTAAATTTTATATCGTTGATATCTAAATAAAGATTCGAGGAACAATTATTTTTTAAAGTTTTCCCAAGTCTGGTACACAAGTTGCTTACCGTATTTAATGTTTCTAAGTAGTCACCCATCTAAGTAATGAGCTGCTTCATCATTGTCTAACTTCGATGATCAGTGAGATTTGACCGTTAGTCATACAAAAAGAGCTTAACTCCTTCTATGCTAGAAACATGGAGGAGTTTGTTTTTTTTTCTTTTTGTTCATCAAAAAATAAGATTTCCTTTCTTGTAAATCATTCCGGAAATTCCTGACAGCTTTTTAAAATAGATAGTCGGCAAGTTAACAAAATTTGGGTCTGATAAGTTTCTGCATAAAATTTTCCAAACTGGCCAATAATTATCTTAATTAAAAAAAAAAAAAAATACGCACTTAGCGTAACGGTTATCTTCGCAAAAAATAGAATCGATGACCCAAGGTCAAATCCTGGACGGAAATTTTGCGTTTCACTTTGAGCTAATACCCTTGGGAAGAAAGTATGAACCCTTATCTTCTGGAAGAGTCCGTAGTGTAGTAGCTAATGTGTTAAACTGTGAAATTGTAGTGAACGAGTTCGCGCACCAGTTGCTCAGTTAAGTTCACTTTTTGGACTAATACCCTTGAGAAAGGTATTAAACCCCTTATCCCCCAGCTATAGGTCAAATATCACCAAAACTGTTCTTTTACAAGTATGGCTTCGGCATTAAATTACCCACGAAGGTTGAAATATCATGAAAATTTAAAACTTTTCTTCTCCTCCCTGCTATGGGTAAATAGTCGAGTAGACTGGCTTCTTTAGGGACCATTCTAGGAGAAGGAAAACTCCGAATTCAAATCAGAATTTCTCCGCCTAAAAAATGACCTTGTGTCACATCCTGCTCGTGTTGAAGAATGTTGGGTCAATATTCACCATTGAAATATATCCGTTATATGAACCTCACAGAGTCGATGTTGAATTCAATACCAATTCAGACAGAAAGATATTGAAAACAGAATTTTCGAAAATAACCTCCACATGATATACATGCCGTTTCAGAATATCAATCAAATAGAAAAACATTAAAATAAAAAGAAGTAACGTGATAAGCTCGCATAAGAACAGATTGGTTCTGTCAAAAACAAGTCTTTGTTTTATCGAATTGAAGATTTGAATTAAGATTTAGCTGCTATCTCATTCTTACGCCCAACATATTGCGTTATTGTAAACATATACTACCAAGTGATACCATCAGTAAAGACAAATGTCTACAAACAGAAGTGTGTGGTGCAATTGCCACGAAGCTGGACTCGTAGCTAAAGTAGCAAGTACGATAGTTGAGTACATTGCCGTTGTAATCTCTTGTCTGATTATTCTCAAATGCTCAAAATAGGTTTTCGCTCAGCAAAGGAGTAAGATCCCTACCATCAAAAAATAACTTGGTGTCCTAGGTATGACACAAAACTACCCGTTTTAGAGATCTAAGGAGTGTGAATACTCCTTCATTGCAATTACTCTCAGGTCCACTCTGACGCAGAGTACTTGTACTTGTCATGGACCTATCTCTAGCTTAAATAGATATTCTTAAAAATTAATCGTATTCCATTGGATTGGGTACAAAAGAGAAAAAAATCTCTGAGAAAGAAGTACATAAAAAGTGTAGATATGAACATACAGTGAACACAATTCCCTCACCACTTGGCTTAAAAATACCCTAGATAGCTTGAAGTGCCGTTAAAATCAATCATTCGAATTAGAATTAAAAGCTATTAAAGTGTGAGTTTGATCATTTGATCATCACTTGCAGACTAGCACCGTATTAGGCTTATAATAGAAGATATACATCGTAGATATTTACTGTGAACACTCAGGGTTATTTGAATTCCTAGGAACGTAAATACACACAAGTATTCATTCATCCATTCATGACTAGTTTATTGATTTTAACGTCATGTCAACCCTTTCTGGATTATTTTATGTCTAGAGTTTGCAGAATTATGTTCATTGTCCGTTTATATTTAATTTTTTTGTGTAGTTCTTTCTTAAAAGGTTTTTGCATACAGTTATATGATATCAAGTATTAATATCGAATACAAAGAATTTGTATACAGTTGTATAATAGCCCAGTCGGTTGGGGCTGTAGAATGTACCAACCTAATCTCTGCATAGGGGTAAGACAATCCCCCAACGAGTGTTATAGATATGACATAAAACCATCTGATGTGAGGCTTCAATCTTATAGCTTTGTAGAATGTGGAGTACCACTTTATTGCCATTGCTCCCAGGTTCACTCTGACCTGGAGTAGTAGAACTTGATTGGATCCCATCTATGGGTCAAATATAACTCTTTGACATTCAACTGTGTGCGAACAAACAAGTTGTGCCGAATTGAATTGTTAGAAATAGAACTGATCATTCCACTGTATATAAACAAATGGCTAATATTTAACTGAATTGTTAGAGATACATAGGAATACTTAGAACTATTTAACTATGTGCAAATCAATGTTTAATGTTGAATCGAATTATTAGTGTTAAATAGCAATACTTGAAACTCTTTAACTGTGTCCCTAAATTTAAATATTGGTATGGGATAGAAACACTTAGAACCATTGACTATGAGCAAATGAATAATTCAATAGAATAATTAGTGTTAAATAGCAATACTTGTAAACACGTCCCAGTATGCAAACCAATGATCAATTTCGAATAGATTTATCAGTGTTAATCATCATCATGTCGCGCTACCAGTATTAGATAGCAATAATTGAAACTATTTAACTGTATAGAAACAATAGCAATACTAATATGCAAACAAATTAGTTCTTACTCATTAAAAGATGAAATTACTGAAAAACAATGTGTGCAAATCATGACTGTTATATAGGAATATTTGAAGCCATTTAGCTGTGCGTAGGCAAATAATTGGTAGTAAATGAAAATACTTAAAACCATTTAACTGTGTGCAAAAAATGAGCTCAGGCTCGTTTAAAAATATTATCCACAAAATGTGTTTACCAATCATATATATTTAAGGATTTGGTATCAAATAACCTACAATGGTTGATATGCCATAAAACCCAACCCAACCAACTTAAGCAGTTTCAAATATTTCTAAATAACAATTATATTGTTTGAAGTAATTATTTCTCTTTAATGAGAGTCTTTTGTTTGTACACTTTATATGGTTTCAAGTAACTAATGATACTATTTACCAACCCCTCCGCTCGGGCAGGATATGACATAAGGTCAATTTTTAAGCGGAGTTTAACAGGTTTGAATTCAGAGTTTTCCTCCTCCTAGACGAGTTGCCTCACCAAGGCTGAAGAACCTAGTCTGTCCTACTATTTACCCATAGCTGGAGGGAGATTAATTGGATTCATACCTTCCCCAAGGGTATTAGTGCTATGTGAAATGCAATCAGTCTCGTCCAGGATTTGGACTCGTGTCGACGTGTCCATTTCCTACGACGATAACGACTACACAACGGGCACCTCCAAGTAACTAATGATAATCTTTAGAAAACAATTATTGTTGTATTTTGACCTTCGACCCGGCTAAACTTGCCATTCCAAGGTGATGCACCGGAAGGAAGTGACACATCCCAATGGCCAGTAATCGAAAGAAATTGCGAAGGCAGAAATTGGCTGACGAAATGGGACAAGGTAAAAAATCCCATGATACACTCATAGACAGATGCACCGGAAGAGAGTGACCTCTGAACTGCATGAGTTATTTCCGCTTGATGACAAACATGCCATTCCAAAGATTGAGTGGGCGATTGAGTGGGCGTTGAACTATTATATAACTCAGTCAAGACAAGAAGTCTTGAAGACAGTTGGAGTAAAAGACGAGATGTGGTAGGGAAAGCCACATCAGGCCGAAGGGGCCCTCGGGGCCTCCTGATGAGTTGGGGTCCAGAGAAGATGCTGATAAGATGTGGTAGGGAAAGCCACTCCCGGCCGAAGGGGCCCTCGGGGACCCCAGTAGTTTTGGAGACCCGTTGGTGACAAGATGTGGTAGAGAAAGCCAGCACTCAGCAGAAAGCTGAGCCCCCGGGCTTCCTCTTGAACATCTAGAGAACGAGAAAGACACAACGCTGATGGCCATAAGAGTGGGGGTCAATATATTGCAGTTCTGTTCGGTCTCCAACTCTCTCTCACACGCAAACCTTGAGTAACCCTTTTCAAACGTTACAAATAAAGTGAGAGATATATTTTTCTAAAGAAGTCTTCGCTCGTCCTTTATCATTGTGTCGTTGTGATCCATTCAGCATATATGTGTATATAAGCATAATTATTATATGACTATATAACATTATGGCTTCAAGAAATAATTCGTTATGCAAATAATTTACAGTTATATGGATTCACGTGTGTGTGTGAGGGAATCTATTGGATAGGCGTATATCTATTAATATTGGTGTACGTCTTAGTAACTGGTGCGCTCACTCTCACTCATATACATATATATATATACGCACAATTACGTATGCATACACTCGTACATACATTTTCTCGGAGAAAAATATACACTCACACTTTGTTTACATACAGTTAAATGGTTTCAAGTATTGCTGTTTAACTCTAACAATTTTATTTATCAAATGGTTTCAAATATTGCTATTAAACATTACTAATATATCAATTAGGACTTCGACCTGGCCAGGAAACCTCTCAATCACCTCCCATGATAAAGATCGAGGCCTGTAAGCAAAAGTATATGGAACAATGGTGATATTTATAAACTAAATACCAACACTCTGGCGGGGAGTAGTAGCACCTGATAGGGTCCTATCTATGAGTTAAATAAAACTAAACTGTGTACTTATGCTAAGCTGAATCGTTTGAGATAAAACTGTTTTTACATTTAACTGTGTGTAAACAAAAAAACTATACTTATGCTAAACTGAATTGCTTGAAATAGAACTATTTTTGACATGTAAACTGTACTTATGCTAAACAGATTTGTTTGAAATAGAACTGTTTTGACAATTAAACTGTGTACTTATGTTAAACTGAATTGTCTGAAACAGAACTGTATATCTGTATAAAAATGGATTTGACTTTAAATAACCTACAATGATTGATATACCATAAAACAAAACTAAACAAAACTAAATACCAAATTGGAAATCATTTTCGAACTATTTGCTCCGCCCCTAAGTTTATTGAGAAATTCATCATATATGCATCACGCAAAATTATTGCGCAAATCGACAAACAGTATTCAGTATTTGATACCGAGTTATATATTGGCTACGATAGTTGTCAGACGTTTAGAATAACTTGTAGTTTCGCACAGAAATTAACAAAATCTTTCGCTCCTGTTAAGCTTGTTCAAGATTTTTGAGAGGATACCTCTGATAAATTCTTAAGTTAAAGTTCTTTCTATAGATTTTTTTTTGTGTGTATGTGTGTAAGTTTTGTCAGACAACTGACTTTCACTCTCTCCCTCTCACGGCTGTATGTTTCGGATCAGTAACATTTTGAAAAATCCAACCCCTTGGCCAGCCAATCAATCAAGGCGTGGCGACAGCATGCATTCTTTTGAATCTCTTTTGAAGGCACCCAGTATCCAAATAAAGATTGGTCCAGTTGGCTTGGGCTGCAGAATACACTGACTGCTTCTCTGCAGAGGGGTAAGACTCCTCCAACGAGTGTCCTGGATATGATACTAAACAATCTGATGATGAGGCTACACTAATGGTGGAGCTTTGGGGAATGCGGAGTACCCCTTTATTACCATCGCTCCCAGGTCCACTCTGATGAATGTAAGTTCTTGATAGTCGACAAACAGTGGCGTGTCAATATGTAGGAGTCTTTTAGTTCTCCTGCAGTGTCCAGCATGTTTGACTCGTCTTACTTGGATGGTTTGCAAGATAGGAGAGTGTATTTTTTCTCCGGACAAATCTTGAACTATTTCAACCGAAAGAGTTTAATTTTGTTCCGTTAGACCATATTTTATCAAAGGACCAAGCAACCACATTGTAATGATAATGAAAAAAAGAGTAAAGAGGACGTCACGTAAGTTAGCTACAGAAAAAGGCTATTCCTAGGAGTCTGAGAATGCTGTCCCACACAGTGAAGTGTCCGATTACTTGCATCTTCACTTCCTGACCATGCTGTTAGGTAGTGAATACGTTTCGGATAACTACCGACGCTCAAACTTCTTGAAAGAGTTCCTTTGCCTTCGCCATAGTGAAAACACATGCTAGACAGAAATCCAATATTTATTCAAAGTACACGCATACGTTAGGTGGGTGTAAATATTTTCCACTTTTTTTCTTATACATAGAATATCTCTAGTACCATTTTCAGGTGAATTTTGAAGTTTGTAGCAATCATCATCAAGGTATGCCGATAGCACGAATCCTTAAACTCTCTCTCTCTCTCTCTCTCTCTCTCTCTCTCTCAATCAATCAAACATCACCCTTGACAAACCCTGCAGACGACATCCAATGTCAGGACACAGATGATGGATGTAATATTTTGCTGGTCAGCTAACTCTAGTGTGTCCATGTCTAGGAGTCCATAAGAGAACGTCACTAATTCTCCAGCAGTGCACCGCATGTTTTTTTTTTTATCTTACTTTGAGGTTTTGTGAGATTGGAGGTGAGTGGATGCACAGCTACTGTTTTTTAAGTTGTTGCTTCCAGAATTTGTTAAAACAGCTCGCTGCATTCTTGTTTAGTTTCCATCTAGCTTTTTGTCCGGGCGTTTTGTGAGTGTCCTTGAGTGCAACTTTAAGTCTAAATCTATATTTACACCCAGCCGGTTGAAGTTAAAACACGCTGGACTGTATTCCGTGCAGAGGGGTAAGACCCACCACCACCACCACCACAAAAAGGAGTGTCCTGGGTATGACACTAAACAGCATCAGCTGGTGAGACTCTAGTTTTGGAGATACGAGGAGAATGAAATACTACTTCATTGCCATTTCTTCTAAGTTCACCAATTAGGATCCCATTAGCTGAGGGTCCTAGCTGTTAGAACTCCAAAAGGTTACACCTGTTAAGGGTAAACAGATCTGTTCAAAAATTATTTATAAAAAGAATTGTTAATATTAATGTACAACAAACGCGATTCTCAAACCTTGAGGCATAAAATAACCCAGGACAGCTTCATATGCCGTTAAAAGCAATCAATTACTCAATCAATCAAAATTATAATTAATTTTAAGTTTTATCCTTATTAGACTATAGGAGTAACACATTGGTCACACACAAAGAACCAAAAAGAAATCCTTGTTTAAGACACTCACCCATATATATATATATATATATATATATATTCACCTGGTCTTTTAATGTCGGACGCGGAATATCTACAAGAAGCGAAGGCAGTCGGCCTCTCTTCGGCACTTTAGCTGCAAAGTGGGTTACGTCAATAGATTCTTATAAATGACTATGACGTCATCGGATTCGTCGGCTTGAATAGTGGAAATCCTTCTTTGGATATAAGAAGAACACAAGGGTTACTACCCTCGCACAACACACACACACACACACACACACACACACACACACACACATACACACACTCCCTAAGATAATTTTAATCGTAGAAGGAAAATGTAGCCATGAATTAATGTGCTTTACCTTCAGTTGCCATTGTCGTCTCTCTATTTATAAATAACACTCATCAATTGATAAACGAAAGCTGTGCTCAATAAATTTCATTATTTTATACTTATGTCTCAGAGAATTCTACATTGTATCTTTATTTACACAATGGTTATATATATATATATATATATATATATATATATATATATATATATATATATATTAAAATCCTAGTACTTTTGCTTTAGAAGAAAATTAACTTTTATTAAAAAAATTTGGGGGTTATACTTATACAACACGTGTTGAATAAGTACAATCACAAGATGATTAGCAACATGAAACTCAGAGTCGTGAGTTTTTATTTTTTAAATTATTTTCCTATTCTATATTGGAAAATATCGTGATATTGCTCTGTGTTTTTTATTCATAGAACACTTGTATAGATTTTACTGATTAAAAACCTTTTTAACGTTAAATTCTTATATATATATATATATATATATATATATAGAGAGAGAGAGAGAGAGAGAGATATTGTCGCTCATAGATAAGCACAACCCTAACCCTTTTTTTTATTGAAAAGGTAATTTTCTTCAATAACAAAGGCACTAAGATTATATGATTTCTAGCGGATTATTAGATAATATAAAGGGATATCATTAGCTGTTATTCATTACCAAACTCTGCTGAGCAGAAATTCTTTTACAAAAAGTTAAATCACAAAACTTTAGTATTCGAAAATGAAATTACGTAATTATAAATAAGGTGTGTATTTATTTTTAGACTACTACCTATTCTTAGATCGTTAAACAATAAAACGGATATCATTAGGTATTATCTATTACCAAAATCTACAGAATCTAAACTCAGCTACAAAAAATAAAATCACAACACTTGCGTAACCAAAATTAAAATTTCGTAACCATATATAAGAAGTGTATTGATTTTTAGACTGCTACATATATAATTTTACGAGTTCTGAAGGGTTTTTAATTATGTTTTCTTATTTCTGAAGTCTTTGATGACATGATTTAAGTCTAAGTTGTTTTACTTCAACTGTGTTTGAAAATCATCTTCTCTGCACATCTCCTTCCTCAGCGCCTCCTGGCGGGTGCTGACTTAAAACTGCAAATGCGACTTTCTGACTAACTCTCTATCCAATTATATCTCTTCATGCATATATTATAACTTTCCTTGACCTGTCCCTCGACATTAGAGAGATGTTTACGATCAAAAATTCCAATCGTGAACAATTTCTGCACTGAGTGACTTCATAGATAGTCAATGAAAAGACAGACCTTACACTCCCTAAAGTTTCACGCTCAAAACTCTCACCACACACATACATACAAAACACTTTCTTTGGTTGCCCACTTGGCTGGGGCTGCATAATACACCGACTAGATCTCTACAGAAGGGTAAGACCCCCACCTAAGCGAGTGTCCTGGATATGACACTAAACAATCTGATGGTGATGTTCCAATAACGCTGGAGCCTTGGAGTATACGGAGTACCCTTTCATTGCTATCGCTCTCAGGTCAACTCTGACCCAGAGTGGTAGCACCTAATAGGGTCCTATCTGTGGGTCAAATAAAATTAAACTGAGAGCCTATGCTAAACTAGATTGCTTGAAATAGAACTGTTTTTGACATTGAAACTGTACTTACGCTAAACTGAATTGTTTTAAACAGAACAGTTTTGATATTTGTGTGTAAGAAAATATATATATATTTGTATTAAACTGAATTGTTTGAGATAGAACTGTTTGACTTAACTGAGTAGCTCGTAAAAGAAATGTTTTTGACAATTAAACTGTGTACTTATGCTAAACTGAATTTTTTTTTTAATAGAACAGTTTATATGTATAAAAATGGATCTGACATTAAATAACATACAAAAGTTGATATACCATAAACCCAAACAAACAAGCACTTTCTTTGCGTTAATGTTAGTTTCATGTGTTGTACCCAATCGTCAGACGCTCAATATGGTTGCTATGTATATATTAAAAAGATTATATATATATATATATATATAATTAAAAGAAAAAATTGATTTCTTGATACAGTGCTCATCAGCTACGAAGCCCCGTGTAATCTTTAAAATCTTATATATATATATATATAATCAAGTCGTGTTTATTGCACCGATTCTCTCAGTTCTCTTTCGACGTCAGTCCTTATCGGCCATTCCTCTTGTCGGTATCCAGTCCCCTCACAGAGCAGATGAATGTAAGTTTTTGAGCGTTTGCTAACTCTGGTGTGTCTATGTGCAGAATTCTCAACGGAGAATGTCTTTTACGAGTTCATCCATACTTCACCAACAGCGCCCAGCATGTCTTGCTCATTTTATTTTGATGGTTTGTAAGATTGGAGATAAGTGGTCTTACAGCTGCTATTTTTGGGGGTACCGCTTTTAGGATTTGTACAAAATAGTCCGCAGCATCTTTCTGTTGTTCCAATTTAGGTTTTTTCCAAGCATTTCATCAAGTCCAAGAGGTGCAGCCATATACTTCTATTGACACAGATTTAACTTGGAAGAAATCCTGTTTTATTTTATTAGAGAAATCTGATTTCCATGTAGTCATTTACCAGTCAATATTTGTTCATGCCTTTTCTGTGTGTATTTTGATAATGCTTTCAGAACTGGTCAACTAATTTTAGAGGCTAGCCTGTTAATGAGGAGATGGCACCATATTGTTTAAAACACATGCACACTGTTTTATCTAAGTTCACAGAGAGGTCGATGCATCTTGATACTTTTTTCATGCTACGTAGCAAAGATTCGGGTTGAGCAGGTGTATTTGCGATAAGCACTTGATCATCTGCGTAGTTTTCATTCGTAATAGTTTCTTCGGAGTGTCATCTACTTACTTTTTTAGGGTAAAATCATTTTCTGGCGTTTAATGTACGTAATCTATGGAGATTATAAATAGAAACGGTGCTAACGAAAGTTCTTGCAAGACTTCTGGAACAATGTCAAAGAAGTCGGTGCCACCATCAGGTAAATGAACCATTGCTGTCGTGGTTTTGTAGGGTTGAATTAATTTCTTTGAGGAGACCATATACTGTAAATATTTGGCCCATTTTCTTCTGTGCATGGAATCAAATGCCTTAGAGGAATACAAAAAAAAAAAAAACCTTCAGCCTCGCGAATTTTTGCACGTACACCTTCGATGATTTGACGAACAGTCAGAATCACAGATTCTTCGAAAACCGTCCTGATTTTTCTTAAGATCTTTCTCAACTTTACTATTGAGAAGCCGGGCGTAATTAACCTTAGCAGTAAGAGTTATATGTCCTTGTTGTTATTAATCATTTCAAAGTCACCTTTCTTGGTAAAGTGAACGATACAGCCTTTTATTCATTATTACTTATACATAGTAGTGCATGATCGAAGAAGTATGTCATCAAGTTTGTTTTGTTTTTTTTTTTTACTTAAGGAGTTATTTCGACAAAGGCTGCAGATTTTCTGCTTTTCATTTTTTTTTTTTCAGAATTTTTCTGATTCATCCTCTGTAAAAAATTCAAGTTTGATGTTTTCTTGGCCACTAATAAATGCTTCAGTAGGTTTGTCTGTGATTTCAGGAGGGTTTCTGAGCAGATTCTTGAAATGTTATTTCCTCTTCTTAAATCTTTTTTTCTTTACTCGCAGCTTTTAGTTTTTTTCTCGAGATGCTTTTCCTTCAACTAATTTCATTTACTGTCTGTCATGCTAATTCAAATTGTTTGTTTATCTCTCTCTCTCTCTCCCTCTCTCTCTCTCTCTCTCTCTCTCTCTCTTTCAATATATATATATATATATATAGCGCTAAGACCCTTGGGAAAGATATGAATCAGACTATTCTCCCTCCAGTTGGTGGTAAATAGTAGTAGACCAGACGGGCTCTTCAACCTTGGTATGGCAACCGGTCTCGGAGAAGGAAAACTCTGAATTCAAACCTATTAAACTTCATTTTTAAAAACTGACATTTTAGCAAAAAATTTTATACTCGTTAAAAAAAAAAAAAGAAAAGAAAAAAAACTTACTAATCATAAAAGTTTCATATTTATTTTTGTGTGCTTTTCTTAGAAATATAATCTTGCTTTCGAAACCCGACACTTCTTGACCCTAAGCTTTAACTAGACGGCGTTCGGGTCTTTTTTTGTTTCTTTTAATACTTGTTTTTTAAAACACAAATACTTGTTCGCAAGATAATTATATATATATGTATAATTTTAAATAATACAGTTTATAGGGAAACACTCTTTTCTTAAAACAAATACTAAGGTTTGTTTTTGTTTAATGGCATATCAACCTTTATATGTTATTTAATGCCAAGGCTATTCTCCTAGAAGAACAGTAGTGGTACTATTTAACTCATAGCTGGGAGGATAAGCGGGTTCATACCTTTCCCAAGGGTATTTGCTCGAAAATGAACGTAATAGCGCCAATGGAGTACGAACTCGCTTACTACGATTTCGCAGTCAATCGCTTCAACCATTACACAACGAGGACACTCCACCAGTATAAAGGAAATGGCAGTTAATAACGCTTAAAAACTAAAAAAACAACTCATAGCCTAGTTGGCTGTAGCTTTGAGGGAATGTGGAATACACCTTCCTTGCCATTATTCCCACGTCCACTCTTACCCGGATTGGTAGTACCTTTTAGGGTAAAATAAAAATGTTTAACCATTAACTGTTAAATCGAATTGTAATTGTTTGATAGCAATACTTGAAACCATTTAAGTGTGTGCAGACAAATGAGCTCTGGCTTTCTTAAAATGTTACTTACAAACTATTCGTTTACAAATCATATATATTTAATATATACGTATAAACATTATTTGGCATTAAAAAACCTACAAGGGTTGATAAGCAATTAAAATCAGCCCCCCCCCAAAAAAAAATCAACCAAATAGATAGAACCGGTTTAAAATCGCTAGACTTTGGCAAGTGAAACCTGTTAAAGATTATATATATATATATATATATATATATATATGTGTGTGTGTGTGTGTGTGTGTGTGTGTGTGTGTGTATAATGGAAAACTGAAACTAAATCCGACAGTATGAAAATATACAAAAATGAAAAAGAAAACATAAGGTCTTCAGAGGATGATTTTATTTTTTTGCCAAAGTTAAAGGTTTTGTTTTTTAAATGTGAAAGCTTTAAACCTTCACCAGGGCGTATGGACTTTTAAAAACACACACGCCCGAATAAAGGTTTCATTTTTTTCATATTCAACAACTGTTTTCACTGTTAAAAACCAAAATGTTTAACGTTGGTAAAAATAAACTCATCCTTTGAAGACCTTGTATTTTTTTGTATTTTTAAAATTTCAGATACTAAAATTATAATTTTAAAATAAAAAGTTAACGCGATGGAAAATAATCCATTTTCTGCTATGCAACTCGATGTGGCTTGGGCTGTAGAATACATCGACTGAAAATCTGCAAATGAGTAAGAACCCCTCAACGAGTGTCCTAGATTTAGGACTAAACAATCTGATGGCGAGGCTCCAACTTAGGAGAATGCGGAGTTCCCCTTCATTGCCATCGCTCCCAGCTCCCCTCAGGACCGGAGTAGTAGCACCTGATAGAGAGGTTAATTGAACTGTTTGTAATACATAGCGATACTTAGAACTATTTAACTGTGTTCAAACAAATGAGTAACGTTGAGTTATCAGTGTTAAATAGCAATACTTGGAGCTCTTTCATTATGTGCCTAAACTGGATTATCGGTATATCATGACAATACTTGGAACTATTTAACTGTGTACAAACAAATGAGTAACGTTGAGTTGTCAGTGTTAAATAGCAATACTTGAAGCTCTTTCATTATGTGCCTAAACTGAATTATCGGTATATCATGACAATACTTGGAACTATTTAACTGTGTACAAACAAATGAGTAACGTTGAGTTATCAGTGTTAAATAGCAATACTTGAAGCTCTTTCATTATGTGCCTAAACTGAATTATCGGTATATCATGACAATACTTGGAACTATTTAACTGTGTACAAACAAATGAGTAACGTTGAGTTATCAGTGTTAAATAGCAATACTTGAAGCTCTTTCATTATGTGCCTAAACTGAATTATCGGTATATCATGACAATACTTGGAACCATTTGAATGTGTACAAATGAATGAATAGTATTGAATAGAATAATTGGTTTTAAATAGCAATAATTGTAAGTACTTGATTGTGTGCAAAGAAATTATCAATATCGAATTGAATTGTTAGTGTTAGATAGCAATAATTGAAAACATTTAACAATAGGAACTATAACAATGATAGTGTGCGAATAAATTAGTTGTAACTCATTTGAAAATGTAATTACCGACAAACTAATCTCTTATAAATCGTGTACATCTATTTAAATGTGTACTAATAAATGAATGCTGTTGAATTGTTACTGTTACATAGCAAACTGCGTTTCATTTTATCGGTCAGGTTTGATTTCCATATGATCGATAGCTTTTTCTCCCAGGCAGCGGTCGTGTCGATACTGCTGTATGGATGCACCACTTGGACGCTAAAAAAAACGGCTGGAGAAGAAGCTAGACGGCAATTATACAAGAATGTTGAGAGCAATGTTGAATAAGTCCGGGCGGCAACACCCCACAAAGCACCAACTATACGGCCACCTGCCTCCCATTACGAAAACTATCCAAGTTAGACGAACCAGACACGCAGGACACTGCTGGAGAAGCAGAGACGAGCTCATAAGTGAAATACTCCTATGGACCCCCACATATGGCCGAGCAAAAGCAGGACGACCCGCTAGAACATACATACAGCAGCTAAGCGAGGATATGGAATGTGGTCCTGAAGACCTGCCAGAGGCGATGAACGATAGGGGAAAAGTAGCGAGAGAGGGTCAGGGATATCCGTGCTAGCAGCACGACATGATGATGACATAGCAAAACTTGAAACCATTTAACTGTGTGCAAAAAATGATTAATAGTAAATAGTATTCTTCGTATTAGATAGCAATACCTGGAACCATTAAAAACTGTGCAAAAAAATGAACTCAGATTCGTTTTAAAATATTACCAACAAATTGTGTTAACAAATCATATATATATATATATATATATATATATGAAGGATTTGGCGTTAGATAACCAAAAAAGGTTGATATTCTATAAAACCCTCCGAAACTTAAAAACTCGATCTCTTCTCGTAAATTCAGATAAGCAACATTCTGGTATATCTTCTCACATTCTCGCTGATCCTTCGCCCTGGTTTATATTTCCAGATGTGAAATGTTATCTGTGTGCATGAAAAAAATCTTGGGACAAACAAATTAATCTCTTTGTAACAAATCACTGCTGCGTGTGCACAGACTGTTATGTACGCGGTAAATCGTTTCGTCTATACCATTTAATGATCCTTCGATTCTTCCTGAAACGAGACAGCTATTTACGACTGGTTTACAAGTAGTTTCTCTTATTGTTACTAGAGAACATGACGACAAGCGTTTAGTTCTTTTTGTTGCATTAATCATAGCCTCGGATAAAAGATATATATATATATATATATATATATATATATATATATATATATATATTATCGTATCGAAGAGAATGTGACGCCAGTCAGTATCAGAGAGCGAAAGTCAAGAAAAGACAAAGTACTATGAAGTCTGTTCTGCTAAGAATACTCTGACAGTACCCCCTAAAGAGGGGGAATGTCCCCACCTAAAATATCTTGGATATGACACTAAAATACATTTAGACTGCAATATCAATATTTTGGGTTATTGAGTGCTTACATTTTGAAGATTTTGGTAATTAATAATGCCTAACAATATCCGTTTTAATTTCTTAAGGTTCCACAGTGATAATAAAGTCTTGGTATTTTCGGTTGGAAAAAAGTTACTTTTTTAATTAAAAGTGTTGTCTGTGGTGTACATATTTATGAACTATATTGTATTTGAACGCTAATGGGTAATTGATATTCATTAACTTACTTGCTAAGTAGAAACAGACTTACTAATATAGAAGTATATATCGTATGCGTGTGAGATTCCAGACAGGTGGCAAGCAAAAATATAAGAATCTGTCCAAAACTAACAATACTACCTTGTTGTCTGGATTTAGAATACGCTGAGTAAGATCCCCCACCACCACCACAAAAAAACGGGTGTTTCCGAGGTACGATACTAAACTGCATCTTATGTTGAGGCTACAGTTCTTGAGCTCCAGGAATTGTACAGTATCCTTTCGTTGCTATTATTCCCAGCTCCACTCTTATACAAAGTTTTAGTAGCATGGTTTTTTCAGCATCTAATTGAACAACTTTAACATTTCTATTTTCACCTTTGAGCATGGTTTCCTCAAACTATAATAAATATTCCTAATTGATATTTAAGTTAATTCATTTTAATTTTCATTTCATTCACCGTCTGTTTTTTAATCAAAATCTGCTTTTGTTTTCTGTTTGTTTTTGTAACACATTCAGCCCGGAAGAAAGATTCTTGATATAATAGAGATAACTATGAAATTCTCTTTTGAATCTTCCCTTTCTTCTTGAATAAAAACATCGTTATCATCCTTAAACACGGTTATATCGGGAATCCAGTGATTTCACGGACCATTTCATCATCATCATCATCATCATGTCGTGCTGCTTGCACGGATATCCCTGACCCCCTCTCGCCACTTTTCCCTATCGTTCATCGCCTCTGGGAGGTCTTCAGGTCTACATCCCTTATCTTCCCATAGCTGCTGAATGTATGTTCGTGCTGGTCGTCCTGCTTTTGCCCGGCCATATGTGGGGGGTCCATAGGAGTACATCGCTTATGAGCTTGTCTCTGCTTCTCCAGCAGTGTCCTGCACGTCCGGTTCGTCTAACTTGGATAGTTTTCGTGATCGGAGGCAGGTGGCCGTATCGTTGGTGTCGTCTAGCTTCTTCTCCAGCCGTTTGGTTAGCGTCCATGTTCTACAGTTTATTTGTTTACTAGCATATTAACTCATGATGCATTATTTAATGTTTGATCACAATCATAACCATATTCTCAACGTGCCACTCCATTTTTTAGAATTGCTCTATTTTAATTGTCTATAATTATCTATTTGAACAGAGTTACAGTTATCGAGCATTTCTATCCAATACAAATAATTTTCATACTTAACTGTTTCACTCATAAGTTGGACCTTAACAGGTACCACCACTCCAAGTCAAAATTGGGCACCTCTGGTGGTGCAATGGTTAGCAAGCTCGACTATCAAATCTACACGAGTGAGTTCAAGCTTCATTGGGTGCCCCTTTCATATGGCCCTGTGCCACATCCAAGCAAAAAGCTTTGTAAATTACCACTCTAAGTCAGAATCTACCTACGAGTAAAGGCAATAAAGAACTACTCTACCTTCTCCAGATCACCAGAAATGGAGCCTCGCCATCAGATGCAGTTTAGTGTCACACCTTGGACACTTCTTTGAGAAGGGGTTCTTACACTTCTGTGTTGGGATACAGTCAACGTATTATAAGTCATACCGATTCGGTGGCAAATAAACAAGAAATAAAATTTTAAAAAAGTAATGACATGTTAATTAACTTCTTCCATCCTCCGCGGAAAAACTACGATCTACGGCGTTTGGGTTCCGTTTGGGTCAAGTGATAACTTGATATTCCTGCAATGCAATAAAAGCTCGAAATACTGCTTTCTTAAAACTGGTATTGAAATCAATTTGTCATTTTTAATTATTAATTTTTTAGCAAATGAAATATTTTGTTTGTTTTTTTTAATCATTCTTAATCAGAATTTGCGTAGTTTTTTTTTCTTGCTTTAGCTGACAAGTTTACACTCGGATATTCTCATTTAGCAACACTTTCATCATGTGATGCAATCTTCTTATTAAACCATGGAGAAACAGATGACGTTATGATTATCGGTGCGGTAAATAGAAACGGTTAGCCGAGTTTTTAATCCGTCAGAGCCTGTCTGTAGAAACTTCGCGCTTATGACCTTGAGAAAAGCGTGAATCCATTTCTTCTCACTTTTCACCACCGCTATTGGTAAAATCGCTGGGCAGACTGGGTTCTCTAGCCTTGAGTGAGCAACCAGTCTTGAAAAGAGGGATTCAAGAGATGAAATCTAATCTAGAGAATCTAATTGTGAAAGAGAGAAAGCTAAGAGTGATAACTCTAAGAATTAACCGTAGTGCATCTTCACAAGAAGTGACAACCGATGGTGTGTTGAGATTTTCCGTTCTACCGCACTCCAATTGTACAAATCAAAATATCAATAATGGGAGCCCAGCGCAACCTCCCAAGAGTTTTAATCTATGAGGAATAAGGGCATTATCATCGATATCTGTTGTGTTCTGGTCAGAGAACACAAGTAGTAGTAATAATAAGACAAACCACGATATGTGAGGAAAAATAGTTATATTTACAGGAAAGAGTATTTACAAGAGAGAGACTGTTAGTAATAAGAACATAGGATTAGTGATAGAGTAATGATATACTTCAACAATAGGAACGGCTCTTCTGGTCTGACTCGTAGGCTTATTCCCAGACTGATTTCCGCTACAGCCATATATGGCAGATGGAACAGCTCATTATGCTGAAAAGGTAGGTGATACCCAACAATATCAATGAACTAACTTGACATTTCCTACTTCTCGGCAGGGTTTAGAATATGCTGACTGTATCCCCTATAGAGAGGTAAGAACCTCCACTAAAAGGAGGTGTCCTGGGTATGACACTAAACTGAATCTAATCGTGAGGCTCCAGTGCTGAACATCTGCGAGTGTGGAGAATCTTTTCGTTGCCATTACTCCAAGATCCACTCTTACCTGGAATGGTATTACCTGTTAGGTTCCCATGTGTGGATCAAATAGATCTATTTAAAGAATTATCAAACAATTACACAAAAAATGAATATAATTCCCTAACTTTTTGGCATAGAATAAACATAGGTGGGTTGAAATGGCGTTGAAATCAATCACTTGATATTATGCAGCAAGATAGATATTGATGACTGCCTTAAAAAGTTTTACGAGCTGTTGAAAACTAGAATATTGATTTTTTTTTATTAACGCAATATATAATAAAAATCATACGTACAGTATTGATTTAGATATGTAAACTAGAACAATATCTTTTTAAAAAAAGTTAATTTTTATAAAACAAAGCTTCTAGGACGTTATTATTTCGAGTAGAACAGTATACAAATCAAGACGGATATTATCAGGTAATGTTTATTACCAAACTCTACAGCATTGAAACTGCAAATAGAATTATTAATATATAACAATCCAATTACTAATACAATGTACTTATATGTAAGAAGAAACAAGACGGAATGGAAAAAGTGCATCAGATGCAGTTTATTATTATACTCATGACACCTCTTGTTTTTGAAAAGTCTTACTTTTCTGCTTGGGGTGGACTCAACGTATTCTATGCTCCACCGACAGGTTGTAAAAAATAATTATTTTCGTAAAACATATAATTTCTTTCTTTATTTAAAGTTTGGACATTTTAAATTTGTAACGTCTTGTGGCAACATAGATTTTATTTGATTATTTTTATGTTAAGAGACCCGGTCACCTCATGAAAAATAACACAATTTTACATAAAACCTAATTCTAACTCCATTAAATAATAATTTTCTAAGTTTTTTGCTCAGAAGTGGAACAAAGCCGAATGACTGGGACACACAATGAAACTCGAACTCTCTCCTGAAGGTTTGTTTTTCTAGTTTGCTAGACAAACAAACCTTCATTTACATTACATCACTCGAGATGCCCAATTCATAAATCTGACATCCCACAGTATCAGAATATAGCGCAAGGTGGTTTTATGGTGGGTGCTGCGCATGAATCGAGACTTAGGCACGGCAAATGCAAAAATACTTTATCCTAAACGGGCGCCTCAGGTACCAAGCAATAAACTTAATTCTTCAAGCAGATAAAAACATGGGAAGACGTCATCCTCAGGCCTAGGTGTCAAAGTTAGCAAACAACCACCAGGCATTCGTGCCTGGCCGTAGCCAAAAGGCACGTAAGTATGTATTTACCAACCGTTCAGCACAAATAGGAGGAAACAAAAGGTCAATTTTTAAGCATAGTTTAAAACGTTTGAATTTAGAGTTTTACATCAAATATGCATTCAAAATTAATTGCTCCTCATCCAACTCTTTGCTCATCTCTTGCGGATATGATTGATTGATTTAATGACGTCAAATCGTCTATGATTATTCAATGTTCAGTTGTCTGGAAATTTCGTACACTGTACGTTTATATCAACATTTTTGCGTAGCTTCTTAAGTGTTTTTTCACACAATTATATGATATCAAGTATTCCAATCTAGTTCAAACAATTTTCAAACAGGACGATATGACTCATAGATGGGACCCTAACAGGTATTACTGCCCGGAGTCAACGGATCTGAGAGTAATGAGGGGATATCCCACAATCTCTAGAACTCCAGATCTACAGCCTGACTACTGGATGTAGTATTGTATACTCAACATAATAAACATACATATATACACATGCATGTGCATGCAGAATCAACGACACAATAATAAGGACGCAGGAAGACTTCTTTAAAAAATATACCTCTCACTTTATTTGTAACGTCTGCAATATATTGACCCCCACTCTTATAGCCATCAGCGTTGCGTCTTTCTCGTTCTCCAGGGCTGCTCAACCGGAGGCCTGGGGACCCTCTCTGCTGGGTGCGGGCTTTCTCTACCGCATCTTATCAGCAATTTGTCTGGTCCCCAAACTCCATCGGGGGTCTCGAGGTCCCCTTCTGCTGGGTGGTGGCTTTCCCTACCATATCTTGCCTCCATTTCGTCTGATCTCCAACTCACTGACTTCCTGTCTTCACCTCGTTATATAATAGTTCAATCGCCCACTCAATCCCCCACTCAATCTTTGGAATGGCATGTTTGATCGTCATCAAGCGGAAATAACTGTCATGAAGTTCACTGGTCACTCTCTTCCGGTGCATCAGTCTATGGGTGTACCATGGGATTTTTTACCTTGCCCCATTTCGTCAGCCAAGCCCGCCTACGCGATTTCCTCTCATAACTGCCATCGGAATGTGTCACTTCCTTCCGGTGCATCACTTTGGAATAGCATGTTTGGCCGGGTCGAAGGTCAATATGCAACAGTAGTTTTGTGTCATACCCTAGATACATCCTTTCATTTTTTGTGGGGGCTGAGTACCTCATCTCAAGAGGATAATCAAACAAATTCTTAGCAATTATTAATAAAGATTTCTTGGGCAGGAAAGACTGACAAAGAGTAAATAGGAAACAATATATTGTTTATTACGCAGAGCATTAGTGGAACAATATCAAAAATATATCGATAACAGATTCAAAAGGTAGCTGTTAACTGATTATATCTTTAGAAAATATTTCTATATCTGACTCTCATTTATAGAATATTTAATAGATTTTAAACGTTGGCAAGTCTGAGCACAGATGTCTCATACTATAAAATTTTGTTGTTCGGATTTTCAAGGGTTACAAATATAAGTAATAAAATAAAATGGCAAGATTCTTGTTAGTGATATAATGTGAAACATCGTAAGCGAATAGTACTGAGGTACGAATTGATAAGTTATTAAAAGAAGCTATGGAATTGACAATGTTCAATATTTCGTACCATAATGGTTTGGTTTGGTTTTATGGCATATCAACTATTTCTGGTTCTTTAACGCCGAATATATTTTCCACATATAAACAATTCTATTTCAAACAATTTAGTTTCGCCTAAGTACACAGTTTAGTTCTAATTGGCCCATAGATAGGACCCTATCAGCTGCTACCATTCCGGGCCAGAGTGAACCTGGGAGCGATGGCAATGAAGGGATACTCTGCATTTCTCAAAGCTCCAGCATTACTGGAGCCTTGTTATCAGATTGTTTAGTATCATATCCAGGACACTCGTTGGGGGGAATCTTGTCCCTCTTCAGAGATGCAGTCGGTGTATTCTGCAGCCCGCTAACGACTGGGACATCGTTCGGTTTTATTTTAGTGACTATATATTTATCAAAGCCCTTCACTTCGAACAAGATCTGAAAAAGGTTTATTTTAAATGTAGTACAGCTGGTTTCAATTCAGAGTTTTTCTTCTTCAATATTGGTTGCATTATGAAATCTAGACAGCTCTGTTCTATTAGCCTGAACTGTGGGGGGAAAGGAACGGATTCATGTCTTTCTCTCCTTGTAACAATTCCTTAAAAAATATAATGTGCATACAGTTGTAGGGCTTTTACTATTCCTGTGTAATTTAAATAAGTTCTGAGAAATTATATGGTTTCTAGAAACTATACCTATTTATTAATTGTTATTTTCTTGCATAGTTGCATGATTTCAATTGTTCCTAACCAGTACACATTATTTTTCAACATATCTGATTAGCCCCTAGATTGAACCCTAACAGATACAACCACAGCAAGTCAGAGTCGATTTGAGTGCAAAAGAAAGGGTTGATAAACCCCTCGAAACTTCAGAACTGGAGCCTCACCACTAGATACAGTTTAGTGTCATACCCAGAACACTCCTTTTCTGGACGGGTCTTTCGTCTCTTCAGGGTATACTACTTGCGTATTCTAAACCCTGTTAACAGAACGAGTATTTCTTGTAAACACCAGTCGTTAGTGTAAAAACCTAGATAAAAAAGAAACAAACTTTGATATCAAATGGTAATTTCAAAGCAGGATCTACGATCTTTCTACGTCTATTTGCCATCATTAAGTCTAGCGACGCATTAAACTAAGCTTAGTATATATCGAGAAAAAAAAACTTGATGGAGCGAAGAACTAATTTCAGCTTTAATGCTTTTAAGGAAAGATAACACATTAAACGATTAAATGATTATTTTATTGATGCAGAAAATATATGACTGTGTCTGCAGTAATTACAGATGTGAGTAGCTGAGGGGTTAACAACACGATAAATGGAATCGGCGAAACGTGTTCAAATTCCGGCACAGATAATGTGTGTTTTCTTGAGAGTAATGCCTTTAGAAAAGGCATTAAGTCGTCTCTTCTTCCATCTACAGAGAGATTCATGGGAATGTATTTATTCAACACCTCCGCCACACAAGGTCAATTTGAATTCAGATATTTGCTTTTACTAAACTTGTTTCCTTAACAAGGCAAGAAAGCTCAGTCTGTCCTGCTGTTTACCCATAACTGAGAGAAGTGTAGTTTGATTCTTACATCTCTTTTGTCTATTTCCTTCTTTCTTTTTGTCTTTTTCTCCTTTTTTTTTATTCTAAATTATAAGCAAATTTATTTTCCAACCCCCTTCTTTTCTTCTCTCTTTCTTTCTTACATATCCCAAATTCTAAGCGTATCCTTGTTTTCTTTTTATGGTCCTCTCTCACTTTCTCTCTCCTTTTATTTCTTACATCTTTCTCTATTTCGTTCTTTCTTTTCGTTTTTTTCTCCCTTTTGTTTTCATCATTTGCTTGTCTCTTCCAACCTCCTTCTTTTCTTGTCTGTTTCTTTCTTTCTTTCTTTCTTTCTTTCTTTCTTTCTTACCTGACCTTGCCTCTAAGTGTATCGTTGTTTTCTTCTTTTTATGTTCTTCTCTAAATCTTTCTTGTTCTTTTTGGGTTTTTTTTATCCTTTTATTCTCATTGTCTCCCAGTCTCACTCCCCCTCTCTCTCTCTCTCTCTCTCTCTCTCTGCTTTTCTTATCCTCTCTCTTTCTCACCTCTCAGACACTTTCTCCCACAGTCTCGTTGTGCTACTTTTTTCTTTCTACCTTTCCTTATATCCTTTTTTTTTCTTCTCTTACCTTGTTGCCAGGTTTCAAAATCGCTTATACTGCAATGGTTTCTATTATTTTCTTTCTTTCTTTTGTGATGTCGACCTTTAAGTAATGTAACTAACCTCAAGCCCTAAAGATCCATCATGTGTTGTTTCTCCTATTTCTCTCGATTCGTATGGATACTTTTCATTACATTGCAAGAAGATCTCTTTAGTTGTTCTTTATTAGTATTTCTTGCACTTACTATGGATTCTTGTGAATAGTTTCCGACTTTATTGTGTAATGTAATTGGCGTAGATTCCTTAGTTTTATCTATGCCCTTAAGATGAATTGTTCTTATTGACATCTTTTCCTGTTCTTGAGGTATCTTCAAATGTTTCAAGCTTTATCATTTCTCTTATGACCGCAACACCCTTTCTTTATGACTACAGACATATTCGATCGATACATTATGTTTATTTCACGACACTATTAGTTATTTTTCGGTCAGTCCTCGTTCTTTTGAGGTATTTTTATAGCTTCGTCTCTTGTTTTATTTGCTTTCTCTATATCGACTTCCTTTCTCTCCGCATTTGTGTTTGGTCACTGTTATCTATAACCAAAAAAAAAAAAAAAAAAGAAAAAAGAAAAGAGAAAAAAAAAACTTTCAAAGCAAAATGAATTGGTATTATTGGATAACTCTTTATTTTCTTCAGTCTACAAAATTAAAAGTCACTGGGAAGAAAACTGAGAGAACGGGTGCAAATCAGTAAAACGGTTTATATTGGTAAATGTCCAAAAAATAATTTTTTACGATGTCTGTCCGGAAAATATCTAGCCGTTTTGAATATTTTTGGAGTCAGTTGCTCAGCCTGGATGCAGCTTAGTTTTTAATCAGAGTAGGCCTTATTACACATGGATGAACATAGGATATTACTTTGATCACATTCCTCTCTGTCAGTGGGGCATAGAATACGCTGACTGTATCCCCTGCGAGAGAAGTAAGACCCCCCCCCAAAGTATGTCCTGGATATGACTCTAAGTTGCATCTGATGATGAGGCTATAGTTTTGGAGATCGAAGATATTTGGAGTACACTTCTTTGTCATTACTCCCAGGTCCACGTTAACCCTGAGTAGTAGTACCAATTAAAGTCCCATTCTTTTTAAACAGATAGTTGGGGTAGACAATTTGGTTTAATGGCATATCAACCCTGTTCTTATGTATATGACTTGTTAGCCAAATGTTTGTCGGTTACTTTAAACGAGTTTGAGTTCATTTGTTTACACACAGTTAAACGGTTTCAACTATTGCAATTTATTGTTTGCACACAGTTAAACAGTTTCAAGTATAGCTATTCAACGCTAATAAGAGACGGTGTCCTCGTGGTGTAATGGTTAAAGCGCTGGACTGTAAAATCGTAGTGAGAGAGTTCGAACTCCAGTTCCACTTTAACGTTCACTTTCGGACAAATACCTTTGGAAAAGGCAAGAACTCCTTATCCTCCAAGCTGTGGGTTAAGTAGTACTACTACTGTCCTCCGAGAAGGATGGATTTGGAATTAAATAACCCAAGAACGTTGATATCTCATTAATCAACCAAACCAAAGCTAATAATTCTAATATTAATCATTTGCTTGCACACAGTTACATGGTTCCATATATTTTAATTTATAAATATTCCCCTCTAATTTGATAATTATTTTTTTGTATGTATTTAAACAGTTTCAGATATTGCTATGTGTTGGGGTGTCTCATCTACAGATGGACTCGTCCTCATGTGACATATACCGGCTAAGCTCTCTTCTGAGCAGTCTCGGCGAGCCGTCACCAAGAACGGTAATATTCATGATTGTGTTAAGCTGCAGAGGGGTTTCTCTCAGCTATCGTTTATGTATGTACTATTTTCTTACAATATATTTCTTATTATTTCGTATTATCATTTGAACCTCCCCTTGACCATAACACTATGTAACACAAATAATTATTTTTCATATCAAGAATAATCCCAAGTAAAAGCTTGAAAGGTTCTATTTGACCTATTGATGGAATCCTATCCACTCTGGCTCAGATAGGACCTAAGAATAATCCTAATCCCCAAACACAAGACTGGACACTCACCATCAGATGTTGTTTAATGTCATACCGAAGACACTAAATGGTTTCAAGTATTGTTATCTTACACTAATTATTATATTCAACATTATTCATTCGTTTGCCCTGAATTGAATTATTTCAAGTATAGTAAATGATTAGATGGTTCTATTTGGCCAAGAGATGGAACCCTTACAGGTGCTACCACTCATGGTCAGAGTGGACCTGGAAGTAATAGCAATACAGAGGTACTTTACATCCTCCAAAGACTGGATCCTCACCATCAGATGCAGTTTAGTGTCATATCGGGGACACTCATTAGGTGAGGGTTCTTAAACCTCTGCAGAGCTGCAGTCGACATATTCGACAGTCACAACCGACTAGGTTGTTCAAACAGAGCTATTTGACCTATAGATGAGACATTCACAGGTACTACAACGCCCCTCAAAGTGGGCATGGAAGTAATGGTAACGAAGTGGTATTCCAAAATCCCCAGATCTCTTGAACTGGTGCCTTACCATAAAATGCAGTTTAGTGTTTTACCTAAGACACCCTCTTTTGGGGAAGGTCTCACCACTCGGCAGGGGATACAGTCAGCATATTCTAAGCGATGGATATTAGGATGACTGAGTTAACACTTACAAAACCCCGCTTAGAAAACTTTTATTACGCTAAGGATGTAGTAATAGTAATAGGCTGCTATATTTATTGTCATTCATGACAGCTACTACTCAAAACACTAAACACAATTTTCTGCTCTTTTATTAAAAAATAGTTAAATAAGACGTAAGCACTAATTTTTATTGAAAGTGTCACTCTCAAAGTTGGATAGTTATAAGTGTTTCTTTTTTTTTTTACTGAAAAGGCAGATTAATTCAAATCCACTTGCAAAAAGATAAAGCAGTTTGTAATAGTCTATAAGTCAAGGTGTTTCACCACATCTAAAAACAACATTACCCTTTCTCAGAAAAAATAACCTTGTATGTCATCATTTCCTTGAAAAACGTTTCCCTATTTTGCCGTCAAAATCTGGTGGGTGTGGGACCATCTATCTCCGGCCTAGAGAATAAAAGTCTGGTTTTCATTAAAAAAAAAACAAAAAAAAAAAAAAAAGAATATACCGACTAAATTTTACTGCAATTCTAACTGCCGAACCAAAATATCAGTTTCGTATTTCACGAACTATAACCAAGTTTTATATTCAAAGTAATTCAGGACTGACACATAAGTAAGCAATTAAAAAAGAATAACTAAGATTATTTATGTACTTATACAAAAATAATACACACGCGAAAGCATATTTGTAAATTATTAACTATCACCAAAAATTTAAAAATGCATAAATAGACCACGTCTGTTCAACTCAGCCTCCTATTATCTGTTTTGCTGTTAGCTTGTTTTATAATTCGTCTCAACTTTAACCTTTTATCACAGTTACTCGGAAGACTCCTCTGCTTCAGTATTAAGCTACATGTTTTTTTTTACTGTAACTCGCCACGCTAATTTGCTATACACTTAACCCTCGCAAACCAGTTCATGTTCTTTTTTTTTCTTTGAAGGATCACTAATCTGATAAAAGAATATCTGATTCATTAGCAAATACTTCGGTGAGTGAAAAGTTTTGCAATATTTTGGCAACGTGACGCACACTTTGGTAGATCCAGATGATTCTGCCGAGGTGATAAACCACACTACAAGAAGACTCTCGCCCCAACAAACTTCATGTCGTACAACACACGGTACCATGCTTTGAAGTAAATTTTTACACAACAAATTCCATTCGATTAAGGACTCTTAATGTATACCATCTATAATATACTCTTTTGGTATTTCATGTCATTCCTCTATTCATTTCAAGTTAACTCAGACAAAGAACATGTCACTAATTCATCGTGAACTGTTTTACATTGTTTAGCACTAAGAAATATTAAACCATAATACATTTCGCCTGCTACAAGTGTCTCAATTGTTTTCCTTACGCACAAATAATTGTAGTAGTTTTAGTACACAGATATGACGAATATAGAAACACAAAATATCAAGTCGTCTATACCAAAGCCCACACAATTAAATTCCCACAAAGTCTCAATCCACAAAATCGCTAAATCATTGACAAAAGAGGTCTGTAATAGCTATTACATTGCATCTAGTGTTGTATAGCCATGACCAGGATCAACTATACAAACACATAATACATCTACATCTACATGTGCATGCAGAATCATAACGACGACACAATAATGACGAGCGACACAGTCTTTTAGATAAATATATACCTTTCACTTTATTTGAAAGAGTTGTGTGTGAGAGGGAGTTGGAGACCGAACAGAACTGCAACATATTGACCCCCACTCTATTGGCCATAACCGCGTTTCTTTCCCGTTCTCCAGGGCTGCTCAACTGGGGGGCTTGGGGTCAGCCTCACTGGGACATGTTCCTCAATCCAGCATCTTTTCTTTAACTCGTCTGATCCCCAGCTGCAACTGCTCAATCGGGGGCCTGAGGGCCCCCTCTGCTGGGTACTGGCTTTCTCGACTGCATCTAGACTCCAACTGGTCTGGTCTTCAAACTAACTGACTTCCTGTCTTCACCGAGTTATCTAATAGTTCAACGCCCCCTTCTTCTTGTGAGCGTCACAATTGAACTCATTCAACCCATCCACGGTCAAGGTTATAATTTTGATATTCCTCGACCGGATGCACCTGTTATTTACATTGGTGCATTTCCTATTTTAACAGCCCGGTCGGGTCGTAGGTCCATATACAACACTAGCAACGTGGCGTGGTGGCTAATGTGCTTGACTGTGGCATCGTAGCAAGTGAGGTCTAGCTCCAGTCGCGCTACTATGTTCATTTTTGGACTAATACACTTGGCTGGGGAGTCTCTGTGATTTACTGGCTCGAGAGCTAGACTATAGCCTAGAAGTAAGTGCGTTCGAACTTCAATCACACTTTTGCATTCACTTTCAGACTAATACTCTTAGCAAATAACCGTCTTATCCCACAGCTATGTGTTAAATATCACAACTACTGTTCTTCCATAATGGTGGCTTTAGCTTTAAATAACCCACAAAGTTTGATGTCCTATTTAACAAAGAAACCAACTTTTGGTTAAGTAAAAAAAGAAAATTCCGCAACGAGTAAAATCTGGCGAGGATTGGGTCGGGGTTCAACACTCAAACAATCCTGTTTCATTAAAGACACTCCGTCCCCCAAAAAAATATCCAATCTGGTTTCATAATTCCTTTTTTTTTTTTCAGTTGGGAACTGATCCGCCAAGTATTCGTCTCAATTCCATCTAAACGTCTAGACAGCTGTCTGAACATCTAGACATCGTTAACTTTATTAAATAAGTTGTTCTATTAGCATACATTATCTAATTATAAAATTGAAAGAATATTAAATCTTCAGTATCGATTTTGATCATTCCTTGTAAATCCAAGGATAGTGGGAGAGTGTAAAGGCTAAAACATACATATGCCTAACAAAACGCGGACATTCTCTCCGGGAATTTTTATAACTCAGAAAAATAAATAAACCAAAAAAATGTCCCACTTAATTATTTTTTTCTTTCGGAAGAGACAATCCCAAACTTGTGAAAAAACATTTAATCTATCATAATGGTGATCAAAAGAGTAATTATTTTGTGTAACTTGTATCAAAAGCGTAATAATTATGGCTACCTTTGAACTAAAAAAGAAAAAAAGATAGAAAGAAAAACTTGAGGATCCGCACAAAGAAATGTAAACAAACAAATGATTTGAAGCTGAAAAAAAAAAGTTAAGCATTTAATCATAGAGAGTATCCTTCCCCCTAAACGGTATATCTAAAACACAATCATCCATGCCAAAAATATCGTCCACGCTTCAAAACTAAACAAAACAAAAAACAGCCTCTGCTTTTTCACTATTCATTTATTCAAAATTCTTGCGTTAAATAGCAATATCCCAGCCAGCGGCAGTAAGAATTTAATCAATGGTGGTCAATTTCATATAAATCTAAAAAAAAGATTAAGGTGAATATTTAAGATTTTATATCTAATAATTATAAGAGAAAAATGCCTAAAATAGCAATATTGTACCATTTTTAAACTACCAAAAAAGTATGGTGACCGTACGATCATTCCATCATTAGAATAAAATTATCTTCTAAAAAATGAAAAAATCATTCATTGGTAACTTCATTAACTAAAGCAACTTGACTAAATAATTGAAATGACAAAAAATAATTATAAATAATAACAAACGAATTGTTTGTTATTAAATTTCAAGTAAAAATTTACTTAGATACCGAAAAAGAAATTAATTCTATGATAAGCCTATTCAGAGAATTTTTTTAAAGCACTTTTAGCAGATGTGCGTTCCTGAACACTTAAAAAGAAACGAAGCTTTAGGTTGGGGTTCATGTCGTGATCACCTTTATTAAAGAGTAACATTGAGTAGTCTTGCTTTAAATAATGAATCTTGCTAGTCACAGTGTAAGGATTAAATCTTTAGGGCACAGCTAAGTCAATCTCTGTCAGTCTGTCTGTCTGTCTCTCCCTCTCTAGTCGTTCCGTCCTCAACAAGAAGTACACACAAATGTGTGCGTTTACTTAATGGGGTTGAAGCTCAGTTTGTGGAAATTGTATCGAGTGGTCCGACTTGAAGGTTCGTTTTTGTATATTTACATTTCTGAGTGCTAAAACTCATCGCCACAAGTATTTGAGTTTGAGGAGACAATTCGGACTCTTGTAACTGGAGAAATGTATAATGGTTTAATATTTCCTTGCGCTAAACAATATAAAACAATTCACGACGAATTAACAACATATTCATTGCCTGAGCAAATTCAATTGTATGAATGCAGAAATGACACGAGATACTGAAAGAAACTTTGTAGAGAAAATTTCTATCATGTAACCGAAGAGTCTTTTGGGATATGTTAAGAGTCTTTAATAGAATGGAATCTGTTTTGTAAAGACTTCCTTAAAAGCATGGTTCCGTGTATGATACTACTTGAGGTTTGTTGGGATAAAGCAATACTTGGAACCATTTAACAGAGTTCATGAATGAGTAATGTTGAATATAATTATTAGTGTTAAATAGTAATACTTGAAACTCGTAAACTGTATGCCTAACTTGAATTATTGGTATTACATAGCAATACTTGGAACAATTTGATTGTGTGCAAATGAATGAATAGTGTTGAATAGAATAATTAATGTTAAATAGCAATACTTGTAACCACATCAATGCTTGCAAACAAATGATTGATATTGAAAATTGTGTGTAAACAATAAAAATACTTGTGTACAAACAAATTAGCTCTGACTCATTTAAAAATAAGATTACCAACAAACTGTTGACTTACAAATCATATGTACAAACATTTAACTGTATGCAAACAAATGAGCTCTGGTTCGTTTAAAAATCTTATCTACAAAATATGCGTCAACAAATCATATATCATGAATAAAGAGAATTTGGCATTAGATAACCTACAATGGTTGATATACCATAAACCCAAACCAACCAAACCAAACAAAACATTTTGTTAATAGTCGGTAAGTTTTCTTTAAATAAATTGAGCAAACCTATTGGTCGTTTAGGTTTTCTTATGTTGTGCTTATAGCAGACGCAACTAATGCACAAAACGCTGATTTTCTTTAGGAATCCTTCGTGAAAATTGACGCGCAAAAAAATTCTATCTTCTGAGTAGAATTTTTCTATTTGCATGCTTTAAATTAAAAACCTGCCACAAAAAAAAAATCATTCATTGTTTTCGCTTCGTCCTATAAATATAAAGTTTGCACAAAGCTACAATTTTTGGACAACCAGTAAGGATTCGCTACATCAGCATTAAGAAAGTTTTCATAAAACAATTTCTTTTTTGGTTTACTACTAAAATAGTATATTTGTACTATAGCCACAATTAACCCCATGAGCGAAATAGACATGTAATGTTCATAACGATAGAACACATAAAGAACATAGGAATCTCGGAATGTGTACTATAGCCACAATTAACGCCATGTGCGAAATAGACATGTAATGTTCATAACGATAGAACACATAAAGAATATAGGAATCTCGGAATGTGTACTATAGCCACAATTAACGCCATGTGCGAAATAGACATATAATGTTCATAACGATAGAACACATAAAGAACATAGGAATCTCGGAATGTGTACTATAGCCACAATTAACGCCATGTGCGAAATAGACATATAATGTTCATAACGATAGAACACATAAAGAACATAGGAATCTCGGAATGTGTACTATAGCCACAATTAACGCCATGTGCGAAATAGACATGTAATGTTCATAACGATAGAACACATAAAGAACATAGGAATCTCGGAATGTGTACTATAGCCACAATTAACGCCATGTGCGAAATAGACATATAATGTTCATAACGATAGAACACATAAAGAACATAGGAATCTCGGAATGTGTACTATAGCCACAATTAACGCCATGTGCGAAATAGACATGTAATGTTCATAACGATAGAACACATAAAGAACATAGGAATCTCGGAATGTGTACTATAGCCACAATTAACGCCATGTGCGAAATAGACATGTAATGTTCATAACGATAGAACACATAAAGAACATAGGAATCTCGGAATGTGTACTATAGCCACAATTAACGCCATGTGCGAAATAGACATATAATGTTCATAACGATAGAACACATAAAGAACATAGGAATCTCGGAATGTGTACTATAGCCACAATTAACGCCATGTGCGAAATAGACATGTAATGTTCATAACGATAGAACACATAAAGAACATAGGAATCTCGAAATTCGAAAACACGTAACGACTTCTTGTTCAGGTACGAAACCTTTTTATTAACTTTTAGTTAAAGGTTTCGACATAAGGAGGAGAGACACAATCTCGCTATACCGTCCTATTCATTTGGCCCCTATCTTGTGCGGCACCCACGGCGCGCAAATTCGTCTCGCCTCAGCGAGCCTCAAAAATCAAACCTCCTTGTTTGATGTCTAGTTTCCAACTCTCTAACTTTCTTCGAAATCCCAAATTCCTCCGCGCGCTTCCGGTGCGTGACGTCATTCGCACCCTGTCATCCCGTTTCGTCTTGGGCTATTGTGACTTCTCTGAGTGACACGACCGCCCGCGCGCCTGCGTTAACACCTGCATCAAGTTCGCACCTAACTAACCCATGTTCTGAGCCGAAAGGTTCTCAGCCGAACTAAACCCAAAGGCATGAACCGAAATCCCCCGGCCATTAGATTACATGGAGGTGCCCCTGGTGTAATGGTTACCGTCCTAGGAAATGGACACGGCGACACGAGTTCAAATCCTGGACGAGACTAATTGCATTTCACATAGCACTAATACCCTTGGGAAAGGTATGAATCCAATTATTCTCCCTCCAGCTATGGGTAAATAGTAGGGCAGACTAGGTTCTTCGGCCTTGGTGAGGCAACTAGTCTAGGAGAAGGAAAACTCTGAATTCAAGCCTGTTAAACTTCGCTTAAAAATTGACCTTGTGTCACATCCTGACCGAGCGGAGGGATTGGTAAATATGGTTACGTTATATATTAAAAAGGTACCCTTGATTTAAAACATTTTCTTTAGCGCTCTAAAAAATTAAAAAAAACATTTTTTTACAATTAGTACAACATTACAAAACAATAATTTTTGAAAAAGAAAGGTGGGGCTTAAGAAGAGCTGAAGAGTTGCGAGTGCTTTTTCTACTTACTTATGAAGATCTATGAAGAGTTCAACAAATCAATTTTTAGTGATTGGTTTATATCATTTAATCGACAGAAAAATCAAAAATTGAATTTTGTACTTATTCTTATAAACTTATTAAAGTTTTTGCACGATTTTAATGCTCAGTGGCATCATTTTTCTGATTTATAAGTTGACGCGTACATACCAAAACAGACACGACTCCTTTATATATATAGAGAGAGAGAGAGAGCTTAGATTAGAAAGAGAGTAGACCTGAAAGATGTGTACAGCGAGTATATATATATATATATATATATATATGTGTGTGTGTTTTGACTATTCTGGAACAAGACTAATTGAGGGGAAATGAGATTAGAAAGATGTTGACTTCTGATTTGACCACTGCCTCCAATGGGAAATACATAATTTTCTCACTTACCAATCATGCTAATTATCGTCGATTCAAATGCAATACTTTGGTATTCGAAACAAGTTTTAAATCATGTTTTCCTTGTAATTCCCAGGGCTTTGCTGTATACATGAGATTATTCTCATTTTCTATCAAGCACAGAATTTTAAAAACATCGGGAGAAATAAAGGAAAAGACGGAAGCGGAAAGCTAATCCAGTGAGAAGAGCCATTTTCTGGACAAATAAGTTCGAGCAACGTTTCTTCTTCTCCTTCCTCTTGCTCAATTCAACTTTCGTTTGCACTTCTACGGATATCAACGTATATATGAATAAAAATATACTTCTCTGACTGAATAATTTTCTTTTCTTTTTTTTTTTATTCAAAACACGTCCATCAAAACGTCCTAGCCGCGTTCATCTGCCGCCTCGTACTTCTTAACAGCACAATTCAGAACTTGACCTTACAAAGAGATCGGTCAGAACTTCAGTCAAGATGAAGAAGGCAATCGGCTTTTTCCGTTTTATTCAGGCGATGCAATTTGCGAAATGGTAAAGGATTACCGTGATCTGTTACAGAATTTGTTCATGCTTCTGATTAATCGAACTGACAAATTGTGCCTTTCCTCACGTCCAGTTGATATGAAGATAAAAAAAAATTTTCCTGTCTGTTCATATCTATATTTCTATCGATCCCCATCCATTCATATCTATCAATCTGTATCTATCCAAGTAGATTTATATCTATCTATCTATCCACGTCTATTCATATCTATCAATTTATATCTATCCAAGTAGATTAATATCTATCTATCCAGGTCTATTCATATCTATCAATCTATACTTTAGAGCACAAGGCATTTGATAACAGAATATTTGGAACAACAGATTTATCATGCAGGTGCCCATGGTGTAATGGCTATCGTTGTGGAGGTGCCCCTGGTGTAATGGTTACCGTCCTAGGAAATGGACACGGCGACACGAGTTCAAATCCTGGACGAGGCTGATTGCATTTCACATAGCACTAATACCCTTTGGAAAGGTATGAATCCAATAATTCTCCCTCCAGCTATGGGTAAATAGTAGGGCAGACTAGTTTCTTCAGCCTTGGTGAGGCAACTAGCCTAGAAGAAGGAAAACTCCGAATTCAAACCTGTTAAACTCCGCTTAAAAATTGACCTTGTGTCATATCTTGTCCGAGCGGAAGGGTTGGTAAATATGATTTATTGTACCACAAATATTCCCTGTGTATTCTAGCACTCTCTCTCTCTCTCTCTCTCTCTCTCTCTCTCTCTCTCTCTCTCTCTCTATCTATCTATCTATCTATCTATCTATGTGTGGTCCCCGTGGCGTAATAGTTAAAATAGTGGAATGCGGCTTCGAAGTGAGCTCGAAATCCTGCCTAGCTAATGAATTTTGGACTGATACCCTTGGGAAAGACATAGAACCTCCTTATCACTGTGATCCAGAATGAGAGTACCTATTAATTTTTCATTTATAGATTCGTTTACAAACTATTTTTATTTAATAGGAATACTTGATATCATATACCGTGTGCAAAATACTTGATATTATATAACCGTGGGCAAAATACTTGATATTATATAACCGTGTGCCAAATACTTGATATCATATAACCGTGTGCCAAATACTTGATATCATATAACTGTGTGCAAAATACTTGATATCATATAACCGTGTGCCAAATACTTGATATCATATAACCGTGTGCCAAATACTTGATATCATATAACTGTGTGGAAACTACTTGATATCATATAACCGAGTGGAAACTACTTGATATCATATAACCGTGTGCAAAATACTTGATATCACATAACCGAGTGGAAAATACTTGATATCATATAGCCGTGTGCAAAATATTTGATATTATATAACCGAGTGCAAAATACTTGATATCATGTAACCGTATGCAAAATCTGGAGAAACTTCACAAAAATATTAATATAAATTTACAATGTATGCTATTCCCTAACATTAAGACATAATATAACTCTAGACGGGTTATCATGCCGTTAAATTAATCAGTCAACTAATCATATAAAATATTGCAAAAAGTGGCTTTTTGACAAAATTAATTCAACCAAGAAAGATTAGTCAAGGAAGTTGGAATAAAAGATATCAACATGGAGTTAAACAATATAAACAAATGGAAGTTTCAAAATTAGGTAAGTATATCTTAGCGACAAATAAACAAAAAAAAATATTGAAAAAAAAAATCCAACTGTTCTTATGTATTTCATGAGAAACTAAGAATGAATGCGATTGAACGTTTTTATTATCGAACCGAAAATAAATGAGCTGCATGAACCGATAAGATGAATGTAGAGATTAATTTATCTGTTATCTACGGCAACCTGTATAAAATTGTAGACCTGATAAACTAGCGTATAATGAAATACCGTATATACGCGAATATTATTCGATCTCGCATATCATGCGACCCATCAAATTTGATCTCCAAAATATGATTTTATAATTTATCCCGTGTATCATTTGAGTTCCATTTTCGGTATGCTAGGCTGAAGCTCAAATATTCCAAAGGAAATATATTTTCTTTTCAATTTTCTTGGTTTACCGTCGTATTTTGAGGGATTTTAATAAAAATACCGCACTGCGGCAATATAAAAAGAGCTGTTGAGAAATTAATACATGAGTTATTTGTTGGAAAGTAAACAATTAATAGGCTGAGCTCTCTATTGTAATAAACGTTAATTTGACAACACAATCATACTTATAATACTTCACTATTATTTTTCTAATTAGAAACGACTTTTTGAAACTTTTACATGCTGCTTTACAGCTTATTGATTTTACAGTAGATTCTAATTCTTCACAGCTGTAGAATACACCGACTGCTTCTCCGCATGTTGGGGGGGGTGCTAAGACCTTCCATCAACGAGTGTCCTAGATATGACACTAAACAACTTGATGGCGATGCTTCAGTAATTCTGGATCTTTGGGAAACGCAGAGTACCCCTTCATTACCATTGTTTCTAGGTCTACTCTAGGCCGGAGAGGTAGCACCTGATAGGGTCCTCTTTACGGGTCAAATCGAATTGTTCGACATTTAGCCTGCGAAAACAAATGAGTTATGATAGATCATTTAAACTGAGTACAAACAAATGACTTATACTAAATTGAATTGTAAGAAATAGAACTATTTGATCATTTAACAATGTGTATAGGTAAAACGTTTTTACTGATCATATATTTAATATATATGAAAAAATAGTATTTGGCGTTAAATAACCAACTGTGGTTGATATGCCATAAAACCCAACTAAACCAAACCTAATGTTCTATTATAAGAAGTGGTCTTCCTATTGGGTTTCACCTACCTTTTGTCAAAAAGAAGCAGGTCTGTGTTAGTTGCTCGGTACCTGAGGCACCTCAGAAAAGAAATGCCGATAAGACCAAGCAGTTTTTGTTAACGGTCACTCATGAATCTCGATTCGTGCATGCCTCTCACAACTATCAAATGACTAAGAGAAATCTGACTTGATAAGAAGCCCGAAAAATAGCTCATACTCAACAGAAGCTTCCATTAGTAAAATATAATAAATACTAAATTCTGATTCATTCAACTCTACGGAGAAGTCATGTAGAAAATTTGCTGCTAAATTTAAGCTGCAGGCATCAGTTGCAGCTGAAGAAATGAAATTGTATGTGTACCAGTTGTCATAGGCCTTGCCTTGGTCAACAATTTGAACACAGTACGTTTGTATCTTGTGAATGGTGCGACCAATTAGTATTTAGTGAACATTTAGATTCAAGAAAGTTGCATAATACCCGATTATATATAGTACATATATTCTGGTTTAAAAGATTAACATAATCTCTAACCTCCCAAAAAACTCACTTAGCGGCTGCACAAACGACTGGCGGAAGTAAGAATACCAGAATAGATGACAAATGGCAAGACGACTAATGGTAACACAAAAAAGATGACGGAGACGCAACAATAGTCTTTAATGTGTATTGCCTTTGATGTGTAAAAATTTTTACAACTTGCTTGGGAAATCTACTCTTCATTAGGAAGCTGTAAACCATACAGGATGTAGATAATAATAGGTACAGACGATCTATACTTTAGTGACGAAATAAATGAAAAACTACAAAACATATGTAGCATTATTCCAGTAATCGTCTGATTCACTTGAATTCAAAAACTCCGAAGAATATTACCTTTTTTTTACTTTATCTAGTGTGAAACCATTTTCTTTCATGTGATCTATTTGTTGTATACTCATATAATACAACTATACATATATACATATATATGCTGAATACATACTGACGCAATGATAAAGGACGAGCGAAGACTTCTTTTAAAAAAATATGTACCTCTCACTTTATTATAAGGGTACGAAAAGGGTTACTCAAGGTTATACTGTGAGAGGGAGTTGGAGACCGAACAGAACTGCAATATATTGACCCCCACTTTTATGGCCATCAGCGTTGTGTCTTTCTTGTTCTCCTGATGCTCAACCGGAGGCCCGGGGGCTCAGCTTTCTGCTGAGTGCTGGCTTTCTCTACCACATCTGGTCACCAACGGGTCTCCAAAACTACTGGGGGCCCCGAGGGCCCCTTCTGCTGGGTGGTGGCTTTCCTTACCACTTCTTTTCTCCGACTTCTCTGCTCTCCAACTCACTGACTTCCTTTCCCACCGAGTTATATAATATTTCAATCGCCCTCTCAATCGCCCACTCACTCTTTGGAATGGCATGTTTGATCGTCATCAAGCGGAAATAACTGCTATACAGTTCAGAGGTCACTCCCTTCCGGTGCATCAGTCTATGAGTGTACCATGGGATTTTTTACCTTGTCCCATTTAGTCAGCCAAGCCCGCCTACACGATTTCCTCTCATAACTGCCATCGGAATGTGTCACTTCCTTCCGGTGCATCACTTTGGAATAGCATGTTTGGCCGGGTCGAAGGTCAATATACAACATATTGACGCACGTTGAACGTAAAATAGGCAGATTATGAAGAGACATGGTACCAATGTATCTCCTTGCAAGACTCCCGTGACAATAATCAAAGAGATCAGCATCGCCATCGGGTGAGTGAACCATTGCTTTCGTGTTCGATGAGCATCATTATAGTGGTAAGTTTCTTTGATAGAAATATGCTAAAATGTTTTCTCCATCTTTTCTCTGTGTATGGAAGCAATAAAAAAAGCAAGAAGCAGAAGGTACCCTCAGAAATTATCACGGTTGCAGACTTCGCAGATTATCTAGTGATTCTCGCAAATACACTTGCCCAAGCCGAATCCCAGCTGCATAGCCTGGACATTTGCTTCTATGTGAACTCGGATAAAACAGAGTACTTATTTTAAAATAAAATGCAGTTATCGCAACATTAAATGACAGGCTACTGAAATTAGTATACCCGTTCTCATACCTTAGTAGCAATATCTCATCAACAGAAAGTGATGTCAACTTATGCATAGAAAAGACATGGACGCCAATTGACAGGCTATCGATCATATAAAAATTTGCTCTTCTGATAAAAGAAAATAGGAATTTTTCAAAGCTGTAACCATACTAGTACTGATGTACGGTTGCACCACTTGGACTTTAATGAGACGCTTGGAGGAAAAGCTAAATTGAAACTTCTCAACGATGCTGAATACTGTTTTGAACAAATCTTGGAAGTAGCACCCAATAAAACAGTGCTTTCCTCCAATCTCACAAACCATCCTAGCAAGACAAACAAGACATGCGGGACATTGCTGAAAAAGCAAGGACAAACTCATCAGTGACGTTCTTCAATTGACTCCTATGTATGGACACAACAGTATTGATAGACCAACAAAAATACTGATAGTGATAGAAAACGTACGGAGAGAGGAAGACAGCGTGACTTAATGATTATGATGACTTTATGTTAAGCAGCTTCTTATTTATGTATATACTCCGAGCTTTTATAATAAATCTATATTCACTTACACAATTCTCAGCGAACCACTATTCCTAATAAATTCATGCTTATTATGCTTTCCTTCTGATCCATTTTGTTCCATTCACTTATAAAGATATATATCTTTCGTTAGGGTTTGGTTATTGTTGCATCTGTAATATAATTGCCAAGGGATTTCGTTTTATATATCTTGCCTTTCGGTTTAGTTAGGCAGAGAACCTTTCGCTTACCGCATGGGTTAGTTAGGTGCAACATTAACGCAGGTGTTCATGCGCACACGCGGAGAGGATGTGTCATTCAGAGATGTCAAAATAAAAATCCCAGATAGAAATTATGATCAGGGGGTGTGAATGACATCACGCACCGGAAGCGTGGGCTGAGATTTGAGAAAAAGCAGTTAGTTGAGTTCCTGCGTCCGAATGGGAAAGCCGAGATTCAGAGCTGGGCGAGGCCAGACGAATTTGTGCGCTACGGGTGCCGCGCGTTGGTTGGGTTGAGAGCTGACGATGTAAAAGCTGTCAGCATAGAATGATTGTGTGTCTCTCTCTCCTCATGTCAAAAAACATTTAAACTCAAAAAGGTGAATAAAAGTTTCGTACCTGAACCAATTTCGTGAGTTTCGTGTTTTTAGATTCCCTATGTCTATTTCATACATCCGTATCATGGGCATGTTACACATCGTGATAAGGAAGAGATACACTGTGAAATAGAGTCAACTATTTATTAACTCAAGTGGTACAGTCCAACAAATATTATAAGTCTCGTGCTATGGGTGTTACGTCCGAAGTTGGTCTTACTACTGACCGAGATCTTGCACAACTGTCGTGTTTAAGAAACACGTCTTTTATACCACCGCGATACCGGAAGTCACGTGGTACGAGCCACTATACAACAGTTGTCTTAATATGTTCAACTGTCATGCGCTTGTTGTGGATGTCATTAACATAAATTCGGTTTCTCTCTTTAAGTTTCCCCAACGTAACCATGTTTATTGTCACGGCGTTTCCGAATTTTACTTTGATATATTTGTCGTTCATGAAAAATCTTGGAATGATGTAAGGTGTTTACAACACAATATTAACAAAGAAATGAAAACACTGGGATTTTGTGGGGTTTTGTTTCTGTGTGTGTGTGTGTGTGGAAACGAAAAGGAAAGGAAAAAGAAACGAGCAGACACTCAAAATAGCAATAAAATCGTATGAACTTGGGAAGAATAGACAAGTTTTTTTAGTGATTTCTTTAGGGAGTGGGTTACAGATTTTTTAAAAATAAAACATCCTATAAAATACCTCTGCCCGTGGTGTAATGGTTATCGTCGTACGAAATGGACACGGCGACACAAGTTCAAATCCTGGACGAGACTGATTGCATTTCACATAGCACTAATACCCTTGGGAAAGGTATGAATCCAATTATTCTCCCTCCAGCTATGGGTAAATAGTAGGGCAGACTGGGTTCTTCAGCCTTGCTGAGGCAACTAGTCTAGGAGAAGGAATACTCTGAATTCAAACCTGTTAAACTCCGCTTGAAAAATTGACCTTGTGTCATATCCTGCCCGAGCGGAGAGGTTGGTAAAAAGCATAAAATACCTCTTAGCAGAAAAACCTCTGAAGGTTGTTTTAATTACTATTTTTAAAATAAGGAAGTGAGGTAGAGAGAGAAAGAGAATTACTAAGAACACTTAGTCGTGTTTTTCTTTTACATAAAAATGTTTCTTCCAACAGAATAACAATTTGGCAATTATCTTGCATTATTTTCTTTTCCTTCGAGCCACAAATCAGACTTTCGTTTTGATCGACAACCAACTGATAACTTTTAGCAAATAAAAAGGGGCTTCTTCATTCGTCTGCGTTTTCGCCATTTTGCCAGCTTTCTCTACAGCTCTTAAACATCTCCAGAAGTTCCTGCCTATTTTAAAATTTTATTCTTGCTGTGTTGTCTGCTATTTTTGAAATCACAATTTCCTCTACAAAGTATATTTATTTATTTATTTATTATATTCTCATACGTTCCCCAATTCCTTTATAATTCATCTCAACAACGCTTCTACTTTTCTGGTTACTAAAAGGAAAACTTAACTTTATATGTTTACAAGGCAAAACACTAAACTGCATCCTGTGATGAGGCTCCAGTTCTGGAGCTCTGAAGAGTGTAGAGTCATCAGTTCGTCAAAGATACTTACAAATTTATTTTGATCGATAATGGTAGTACCTGTTAAGATAGCACGATAGAGTAGATGTCTTTAAAAAATATTAGTATTAGGTAAAAAAAAATATTTCAAAAACTACAACTTTTTCATTCAATGAAAGTTTTCACTCCAGTTTTGATTAGAGGTTTTATGACTGAAATCAGAATGACAGCAAAACTACTCCGGTCTCCAAGGCTTTTCTCGGTATTCTAGCTGATTTTAACAATGCTATGCCCTGGATAGTCACGATTCTTCCCCTAATCTCCAATCAAATGTGCCAGAACATTTTTAAGATGTATTTTTATGCACTACGAAAAGATGTTGGTCGGTTGTGTTTTACGATAGATCAACCCTTAAAGGTTATTTAATGTCAACTCCTGTTTATACATATGTATATTAATTATATGATTTGTAAACGAATCGTTTGTTGGTAACAATTTTAAAACAAGTTAGAGCTCAATTGTTTGTATACAGTTGAATGGTTTCAAGTATTGATATTTAACATGGATAATTCTGTTCAACGTTATTCATTCGTTTACACGCTCTTAAGTGGTTTCAATTATAGGAAATGCATAAATAGTTCTATTTGACTCCTCGATGAGACCCAAACAGGCACTACCACACCAGATCACAGTATACTTAGGAGTACTCCACGTTCACGAGGATTTGAGCCTCACCATCAGATACAGTTTAGTGTCATATCCACATATCCAGGACACTTGTTGATGGATTTAACCCCAGGGGAAAACTGTCGTCGATGTATTCTACAGCTCCAGTCAACTGGGATAACTAAATAAAATCATTTTTTTTTTTTTGGAAACAAATTAACAGAAAATAATTTCATTAACAAAAATACTTTCCTTGTATTGTATCAAGTCTATATCATTTTGTCTACGGTTCCTCTCAGTTTTTCCATTGAAATTTTCATGGAGTAATTTTTATTCGAAGTTTGGGCTTCTCATTTTGCAGTATCTAAAAAAAAAACAACATTAGTTGTCTTGTCCATTTGGCTAAGATTTTGAGCTATCATTATCTCATTAATCAGTTTCCTCAGGTTTAGGTACCCAATTTCTACTATAAAAGGGTCGACATTCATCGTAATATTGTTACAAACGCAAATTCTTTCTTTCTGCTTTTCTCACACAAGTGAAATTTTATGCTGGAGGAAAGAAGAGAGCAGTTTGAGTAACACCGACTGTGGACAGTTCACCAAAAACACTGAAGGGCAGACTATGCTGTTTATTCTCGGTACAGCAACCGGTCAAGGAGAAGGAAAACTCTGAATTCAAACCGGCTGAACTCCGCTTAAAGTTGAGTTTGTGTCGCATCATGGCAGTGATAGGTGGGGTACTAGAAATACTTCTTTTGTTTTTATACTTTAAATCACGTTTTCTGTTTTTGATTTGAGTTTCCGAAATCTTTCGAGCTCTTCTAGGCAATTCTTTGCTGATTCTTTCTTTTATTTAATTCACTTTTAGAAAATCCGTTACTGTTATTTTCAAGTATCTCTATTGTTCTTTTTCATTAGGGCACTGTTTGTGGCGTAATGGTTAAAGTGCAGGACGTCAGCAAGTTCGAATTCAAGTCCTGCTATTACGTTCTCTTTTCAATTAATACCCATTGAAAAGATTTAGAAGCCCCTTATCCTCCTAGCTATAAGTTGAATCGTATCACTGCTATTCCTCTGCAAAGATGGCTTTGATACTAAATAACCCACGAAGGTTGATATGCCTTTAAAAAAGAAAACATTTTATGTTTTTTCATTACGCTCCAGATGATTACGTTGTACAGTTTGTATTTATCATTTAACCCATACCTTTCCCAAGGGTATAAGTTTTATTTCCAAAAGGAAAGTACAGAAAATACAATCTTTTGGGGGAGCATTTTGTAGGGGAGGGGAAGAAGAGTGGTTATGCTTGTCTATATGTTCTGAGAGATCCTAGTCAGCCATATTCACCGACCCAGACACACAATACAATATGGGTAGCCATACGTCAACAGGCACGCACCATTCACCAAAATATTACATCCATTCGGTGAAATCCTACTTAAAACCCGGATGAATATAATTTATTAACAGCAAATATGTAATGACGATGAAAGGGAGAAAACTCCAAAAAATAATTGATCCTCACTGGTATAAGGTGGACGTAGAATTGTCATTTCTATTTTTGAATATTCCCAACAACAGCAGGCACTTCTGGTAAAATTAGCCTATCAGAGACGAGGACTGAAAGTATTTAAGGTCGTTTGCAACTGTCCTCAAAGTCAATGGCTAGTTGAACTTTCTGCCATGAAGACCTATCTTTTGAATTTTAACACCACAGGAATCTAAAGACAACACTGGATTTTATGAATAACAGAAAAACTGAATGACGACAAGGATTTTAACATTTGACCTAAAGTGAACACAGTCAAGCACGTTTGTCACAAGGTCACGGGCAACGCCTTCATTGCTATGATGGACAGTAATTGCGAGTGAGTGTCATTAAAAAATGCTTCTTCTGCGAGTGGGGTGGCTAGAAAGTGTCTTCAGCTACTTACTTCTAAAATCCAGATCTTGATTGCTTTCGCCATAAATTTGGTTTGGTTTGGTTTGGTTTCTTTCCCTAATGGCAAATCAACCTACGTGTGTTATCTAATACCAAAGCTATCCATGTAAAAAAAAAAGAAGCTGCGATACTATTTAACCTATAGCCACGGAGATAAAGGGGATCATACCTTTCCTTGGGGTGTAATTCCGTTAGCGGATGTGATAGCGCGACTGGAGTTCGAACTCCCTTACTAAGTATTATTCACTAAATATCCGTCCCTCTTTCAGTCCAGCTAAGATTTTGCCATTTTAAATTCGATTTCAATCAAACTTTCTATTCTTAAAATTACACCTTTAGACCGATTTCTTTGTTGTTGTTTTTTCTTTGTTTTTTTTTTCAATCTTTGAGATCTGTTTGGTTTGGTTTGGTTTCTTTGTTTAATGGCATATCAACTTTTGTAGGTTATTAAATGCCAAAGCCATTCTCCTAGAAGAACCATAGCTGGGAGGATAAGGGGGTTCATACCTTTCCCAAGGGTATTTGCCCGAAAGTGAACGTAATGCGCGACTGGAGTACGAACTCGCTTACTACGATTCCGCAGTCCATCGCTTTAACCATTACACCACGAGGACACCCCCTTGAGATCTGTACAGGGGAGTCCATTTCACAACACTTACCCACTCATTGGATAAGCGTCACAAGAGTCACACGGTTGTCGACTTCCCTATTTACTCTTGGACCCTTTCTGTTGCAACCAGGTATTCAGCTATCAAGAGAGTTTGGTTTGGTTTAGTCAATTTGTTTAACGGCGTATCAACTCCTAATGGGTTATTTACTGTCGAAATGTGATTCATTTTTACATATTTGCTTATAATCATAACTATATTTCCAATGTTCCATTTCAATCACATGTTAATCAAACATTTTTTTATTATTTCTCAGCAATAATCATTTATTTGCACACAGTCACAGATTAAAGCATTCCAATTCAGTACAAATAATTTTCAAACAAATCGATTCGACACATCGATTAGATCCTAATAGGTACTGAGCCATAAAATACTCCGACAGCATCCCCACAGGGGTGTAAAAAAAAAACAAGTGTTCTGGATATCACAAGAAAAATCTGATAATGAAGTTCCAGTCCTGGAACTTTGGGAAATGTGGAGTATTCCTTCATTGCCATTACTCCCAGGTTCACTCTGACTCGGAGTGGGGCATCTAAAAGGGTCTTATCTATAGGTTAAATAGAACTGAATGACATTTAAATTGTATGCAAGCAAATGACTGATATCTAATTGAATTGTTAGAAATAGAACTTTGACCATATAACTGTGTGTAAACAAATGACTGATGTTTAATTATTACTGTAACATGGCAATCCTCGTAATCATTTAACGTTGTGGCAAAAAAATGAGCTCATGCTCATTTAAAAATGTAATCAGCAAAATGTGTTTACATATCATATGTTTAATATATATATATATATATATATATATATATATATATATATATATATATATATATATAACAGGATTTCTTATTAAATAACCTACAATGGTTAATATGCCAAATAAAAAAACAAACAAACCGAACGTTTAGCCTGGAATTAATGGCAATGAAGGGATACTCCATTCTCCGAAGAGATTTTGAACGGTACCCTCACCATTGATGTAGTTTACTGTCATTCTCCAGACATCCCTTTTTTGGAGAGGTCTTACTCCACTGCAGTGGATCATCATCATGTCGTGCTGGTAGCACGGATATCCCTGACCCTCTGTCGCCACTCCTCCCTATCGTTCATCGCCGCAGGCGGGTCTTCCGGACAACATCCCATATCCTCACATAGTTGCTGAATGTATGTTCGTGCTGGTCGTCCCGCTTTTGCACGGCTATGTGTGGGGGTCTATAAGAGTACATCACTTATGAGTTCGTCCCTGCTTCTCCAGCAGTGTCCTGCATGTCTGGTTCGTCTAACTTGAATAGTTTTCGTGATAGGAGGCAGGTGGCCGTACAGTTGGTGTCTTGTGGGGTGTTGCCGTCAGGACTTGTTCAAGATTGCTCGCAGCATTCTTGTGTAATTGCCGTCTAGCTTCTTCTCCAGCCGTTTTGTTAGAGTCTATGTAGTGCATCCATATAGCAGTATCGACGCGACCCCTGCCTGGAAGAAACTGCGTTTCATTTTATCGGTTAGGTCTAATTTCCATAGGGTATTCTAATCCTTGCCGACAGAACTGACAAAGAGGGAATTCGTTTCATCTCAACGGTCCCCCAGTGTAATTTTTATTATAAATCCTTATAAATCAATTTTTAAAAAATCATGTTTATGAAATTTCTGCAAAATATAAGATTAAAAATTTATTCAAAATGTTGGTTAAGTTTTAAGGTGTTGTAGGATAAATGACATCTCCAAATAAATCTGAAGCCCTCTTTTGTACTTCAATTCGGTGTAAACTTAACTGCAAAAAGACGATAAAACAATTCAAGCATTCTTCAAATACGGATAATTAATCAAACATTAATAAAAAGCCACTCTGCATCTTTTATTTTAAATGATAACTATATTACATCCCGAATACAATCTAGATAAGTACTGTTAATATTTAATTTGGTTTGGTTTGGTTTGGTTGGGTTTGGTTGTTAGATTCACCAAAATCTACCATTACTCCATATCAACCATTGTAGGTTATTTAATGCTATATCCTTTTAATATATATATATATATATATATATATATATATATATATATATATATATATATATATCAAATATGATTTCTAAAAACATTTTGTAGATAACATTTTAAAACAAGTCTGAGCTCATTTTTTTTCACACAGTTTAATAGTTTCACTTATTTCTATCAACAAATTGTTCTATTCACTATTAGTCATTTGTTTACATACAGTTAAATGTTTTCAAGTATTGCTATTTAACACTAACAATTCAATTAAACATCAGTCATTTGTTTACACACAGTTGAATGATTAAACAGTTCTATTTCAAGTAATTCAATTTAGCATAAGTCATTTGTTTGCGCTCAGTATAAAGGTCAAACAGTTCTCTATTTGACCTATAGAGACGATCCTATCAGGTGCTACCACTCCGGGCTAAAGTGGACCAAGGAGCGATGCAAATAAAGGGGTACTCCGCGTTCTCCAAAGCTCCAGTATTACTGAAGCCTCACCATCAGATTGCTTAGTGTCCAGGACACTCATTGGGGGAGTCTTACCATTCTGGAGAGATGCAGTCGGTGTATTCTACAGCCCCAGCCGACTGGGCCTTGTTAATATTTAAGCGATATTCTATTTTTTTTTATTACTGGTCTAATAGCAAATTAAAACCTTATGGTTCATAGGGAAGTTATGTGACGGAGTGGCTAACATGTTGAGTTTTGACATCGTAGTAAGCAAGTTCGAACTGTAGTCGTACTTATTACTTTTACTATTGGACTAATACTCCTGGGAAAAGTATGAACCTCCTTGTCCTCTAATTATGGGTTCAATACTACCATTACTGTTCTTATGTAAGGTTGGTTTTGAACTAGGGAAGATTGATATGTCATTAACCAAAGAAATCAAATTTGCCAAAATTTGATTCATTTCAAAATGTTTGATTACAACCAAAATCATATTTTCAATCTTCCATTACATTTTTTTAATTGCGCTTTTTTTTAAATTGCCAATAATCATTTGTTTACACACAGTAGTTTTTACCCTTTGATAGAACTCTAACAGGCACTAGTACTATGGGTTAATGTGGGCCTGGGAGTAATTAAATGAAAAGGTAATCTACACTTCCCCAGGTCTCATCTCCAGATTCAGCCGTCATACTTAAAACACTCCTTTTTTTTTGTTTGGGATGGGCTTTTACTCCTCAGCAGGGTATAAAATCAGCGTATTTTTTGCCTCGTCAATAAGGCGAACGATATTCTACCTCACGTCTTCAGAAAGTGAATTATATATACATTTTTATGACACCTATATATTTTCGTCTAACTTAAATCACTGTTTTGAATTTTAAAACTTACATTTTACCTTTCCCTATTGACGTGTCTACAGTCAATATTCAATTTTCACAATCTTCAGAACAAATTCTACAAGTAAAATACTGAACGTTCAGCAGATGTAAGAAAAAAAGAGAACAATTCATCTAATTATACTAACGCAAAGTTCTCAAAGTCTGTGTCTAAATTAGATTTTGATCAGTCTAATTGTCTGTAAAAACGTGTTTTGATGCTATATATATATATCCAGATTCGACTTGTATTGATTCGAATCGTCGAATAGTTCTTCCGCAAAAACTTTGAGCAAGAAAAGCTCTAAATACAACTTGTTTTTCATCTACAGCCAACTCTTAACGATTGATTCAGCAACGTTGTTGAAAGCCAGCGATATCAAGCATAAGTAAATAATGTATCACAGAAGGAAAAAAAAATTCTTCAATCCGTCTGTCATGGCGTAAACTTGTCGCGCATGTGTAGACGCACTTTCCTGCCTATTTTCCACCGGGAAGAACTCATCAATAGCCAGCAACCACTGAGGCGGTTACAGATTTGTTAGTTTTCTTCTAATGCTAAATAATCATTACCATCTGTGAAAGACAAACGCTTGACAAGAGGCTGTGTCGACTCTTCTTTATTTTCTTTTTTTCTCTCCCTGTCTCTCCTCCTGATGTATGAAGGTTATTGAGTGACAACAAGTTAACATAGTTCTTCAGCACCTTCCTCAATATCCTCTCCGACCTCAGCACTGCTATTGTTTGGACCTGGTGAACTGTTAGATTTTGTTTCGAGTATTTTTTTTAATATTTTTCCGACTTCCCACTAAGTTTGAATTGACCTGAAGATATTTTATAATGAAGAGTGAGGCACACACTAATCGAGACTCATACGTGATCGTTACAAAAAATGCTTGGTCTTACCTCATGATGATTTTAAGAGGAGTCTTTACTGTGTTCACGGCCCTGATGTTCATGTTTCTGAGAGTATTTAGCTATTAAGCGATGTTGTATAGCCACATACAACTACACAATACATATACATATATATAAATATCTGCGGAAACACAGTCAACAATAATGACGAACGAACACACTTCTTTAGAAAAATATACCTCTCACACTTTATTCTCGAAAGGGTTGCGAAAGGGTTGATGTTGATTATGTGTAAGAGGTGAGTTGGAGACGGGGACAGACTGCAACATATTGACCCCAAGTTCTTCTGACTATAGCAGCACTTCTTCCTCATTCTTCTGGGCTTCTCAACCGGGGTCCTGAGGGCCCAAGCCCTCTATCTGGAGCTGGTTCTCACTGCCTCGAACTGCAACTCGAACTCCAACTAACTCAAGCCGTCTGTGGCACCTGGTAATATAATTGTTTGACACCCACCTGCTTCCCGTGGGCGTCGCAATTGCACCGAATTCAACCCGTCCACAGGTCAAGTTGATACTTCGATATCTTCGACCGGATGTACCTGTTTCTTGATTGACGGCTGGGTCGAGGGTCAATATTTTACAGCGTGATGTTTTTGTTACTCAGAGTCAGATGAGACTTCAATTTCCACTAGCCATCAGGCAGGACACTCTGGCATTTGTGCCGGATGGGTAATTGGAAGTTGATCGCCTGTTCACAAGAGGCCTTTTTCCCTAAGTTACTGTTTTTCAATGTTGAATTAATTGCTCGGCTCCCAATAGAGGAATACTGAAGGGAAGAAGAATTTTTTAGTATAGCTGTGCATGAGTCTCGATTCATGCATGACTCTCCGCTATGAAACGAGTTTGTGTCATATACTGGCTTGGTGGGTGGTCAGTTAAATCCCTCAGAGTCGTATGACACAACTCCAACTTAAATCTGTCGGCTGCCCTGTCAGCTCGGGTTGTTGAATGCGCCTACAGCACCTCTGCAGAGGGGTAAGACACCTACCTATGAGTATTCAGAGTATGACATTAAACTATCTGATGATGAGGCTCCAGACATGTGGTTTGAGGAATGGGAAGTACCTCTTTTATTGCCATTACTCCCAGGTCCACTCTGACTATCTATAGGTCAAATAGAACTATTCTGTTTAACTGCGTGCAATCAAATAATTGATATTAAATTAAGTTATTAGTAGTAGATAATAATACTGAAACCATTTAACGGTGCAAAGAAATGAATATTGCTGAATACAATTATTAATGTTAGATAGTAATACTTGACACCATTTAGTGTCTCGTGAATGACATTGAAGGCATCTGAAGGTGAGGCTCCAGTTTTGGCATTTGGTGAATGTGGAGTACCTCTTTTATTACCCATACTCTCAGGTCCACTCTAATCCGGAGTAATAATACCTGTTAAGGTTCAATCTATGGATAAAATCGAACGGTTCAAATTTTTCAAGTGATAGTTATTATCAGTTATTATCAGTTATTTGAAACCATACAACTGTGAGCAAGTTATTTGTATTCGATTGGAATACTTGATGAAGAGAATTACTAATGGTGAATTGCAACGTTTGAAACGATTTAACAGTGTGCAAGCTAATGATTAATATTTAATTTAATTAATTGTGTTGAATAGCTATACTTTAAACCATTTAATTATGTGCAATCAAATGATTGATATTAAATAGAATTATGGATCTGAAATAGAAATACTTGAGACCTTTTAACTGAGTGCAAACAAATAAGATCTTACTCGTTCAAAAATAAAGATACCAAGAAATTATTCGCTTACAAATTATATATCGGTACATAAAATATAAAATGTATAAACAGAACTTGGCATTAAATAACTAGCCAGGATTGATATGCCATAAAATACAACTAAAGCAAAAATAAACTAATCTGTCAGAATGATAACAAAGAGATTTAGTATGTTTTGCTCGAGTGGGTTAGTTTATCAAATTACCAAAGTATTTTACCCTTTCTGTTTTTAAGGATTGCCATAAGTTTATCCCGGTTGTTTTCACTCATTGCGAAATTTTAAAACCAGTTTTAACTGGTAATTTTTCACTGAAGTCTGAGTGATAGCAAGACTCTTTGGGTCTTCAGGATTCTACTAAATATTCTAACTGATTTTCTTGTTATCACATTTCAGCCGATCTATTCTACAACTATTTACGAAGTTAGAAAAACAAAAGCAAAATAAAAGAATGACGTCAAGACTCGATGAAAACAATGGGATGAAGTATTTATTATCTTTAGAACTTTCAATGAATAACCTCACTCACATTATTCATTCAATGCAAAATCTACAAGTTTTTGATTTAGGTTAGTTTTTAACATCTGGTTAATTTTTCTCGTCTGTATCTAGTCTCTGGTTGTAAAAAATTCTTGCAATTTCAAGTTAAACTATGCCATATGCGACTTAATTTTCAGGAAAACTTTACTTTTGGAAGGCGAACTTCTAAATTTGCTAAAGAAAACCCCCAAAATTGCCCCCCCCTGAAAAGAAAGGAAAAAAAAAATCCAAAACACCTCAAATGTAGTCTAACACGTGCTAAAGACGAAAGCCATAAAAGAGTTGACTCCTCCTCTCTTTCTTTCTCTCTCTCTCTGTGTGTGTGTGTGTGTCTCTCTCTCTCTCTCTGTCCACCACCAGTTGACCATGATATAGGAGTGGAACCTTTAATATAAATACTAAAATTAGTAATAATTTAATCCTTCATTTGTTGAAATAGTATGTATACGTTTGGAAGTGATTCCGTTTCCAGAAGTTTTTTCACAGAGGTCAGTAAATTTATTCTACTAAACTATTCATTTAAAAATGCACATTTGATTTAAAATAGTAATGTCTTAAATCTCAGCTGTATTATGTGTTGTTTAAATGAAGAATGAAGACTTATGCGACTTAATTTTCAGGAAAACTTTACTTTTGGAAGGCGAACTTCTAAATTTGCTAAAGAAAACCCCCAAAATTGCCCCCCCTGAAAAGAAAGGAAAAAAAAAAATCCAAAACACCTCAAATGTAGTCTAACACGTGCTAAAGACGAAAGCCATAAAAGAGTTGACTCCTCCTCTCTCTTTCTTTCTCTCTCTCTCTCTCTCTCTCTCTCTCTCTCTCTGTCCACCACCAGTTGACCATGATATAGGAGTGGAACCTTTAATATAAATACTAAAATTAGTAATAATTTAATCCTTCATTTGTTGAAATAGTATGTATACGTTTGGAAGTGATTCCGTTTCCAGAAGTTTTTTCACAGAGGTCAGTAAATTTATTCTACTAAACTATTCATTTAAAAATGCACATTTGATTTAAAATAGTAATGTCTTAAATCTCAGCTGTATTATGTGTTGTTTAAATGAAGAATGAAGACTTATGCGACTTAATTTTCAGGAAAACTTTACTTTTGGAAGGCGAACTTCTAAATTTGCTAAAGAAAACCCCCAAAATTGCCCCCCCCCCTGAAAAGAAAGGAAAAAAAAAATCCAAAACACCTCAAATGTAGTCTAACACGTGCTAAAGACGAAAGCCATAAAAGAGTTGACTCCTCCTCTCTCTTTCTTTCTCTCTCTCTCTCTCTCTGTCTGTCCACCACTAGATAACCATGAAATATACCACAAAATTTCTTTGAATTTTAACATCCAGCAGTCCTGGACTTTAACTAAGTTAAAACTTAAGATAAAAAAAGAGAATATTTTTTTTTTTTTTTTTTTTTTTTTTTTATTACTACCGCGTACACATGGGAAGCAGCATGCTGTACGTGTGAGTCTTGCGGCTTAACGCTCAAGATTGCCAGTTCGATCGGGGAACTACTGCTGCTCATCTATAAGAGTGGCTTCTATAGATGAGAACAAAAACAGCCATCGAAAGATAACCATGACTAGTACTCAAACCAGATCCATAAACCGCATCGCTCTTCGCGCGGGTAAAAAAGGGGCGCGTCCTGCTGAGGTTGGAGCCCTGGCCTCGGTGTTCGAAAAATCAGCTACAGAGCTCAAACACAAACAAAAACTACTAAAATGCAAACAAACAATACAGATAGCGACATTTAACGTGAGAACCCTAAATAGAATAGGTCAACTATCAGAGCTAACTGCATCAGCCGTAGAACATAAGATAGATATAATTTGCATACAAGAGCACCGATACACGCACACCGAAGATATCAAGTATCACGAAACTGGAAATGGATGGATGCTGGTGACTGTATCGGCATGGAAAAACTCTGTCAATGCATCGGTAGGAGGGGTGGGAATACTTCTAGGACCGAGAGCGTTAAAAACACTGAACAGCATTGAGAGAATACAACCTAGGATGATGGCCGCAACGTTTAATGGCAACCCCAAAGCAACAATTATCTCCTGCTACAGCCCTACCAATGTTAGCGAAGAAAACGAAATAGCCACCTTCTACGAAGATCTATCCTCCCTAGTACGTAGCATTCCGAAACACAACCTGCTAGTCATTGGCGGAGATATGAATGCACAAATCGGGAAAAACAGACACAACAAATACAGCCTACACTACGCGTCTAACAGGAATGGACAGCATTTAATAGATTTCATGATAGAAAATAGATTAACCTGCCTCAATACAAACTTTCAAAAAAGGGAAGGGAAATTATGGACCTACACATACGCGAATAAGAGTAAAGCACAGATAGACTACGTCCTTATAAACAGGAAATGGAAAAACAGTGCGATGAATTGCGAGGCATACTCCTCCTTCGAGGGTGTGTCCTCCGATCATCGAATAGTTACGGCCAAAGTACGACTAAGCCTAAGAAAAAACGCCACACGTAAAGCGACGACCAAGCACTATGACTGGGCCCTACTCAACAACAGAGATATTAGAGATAAATATGCATTAGAATTAAGAAACAGATTCGAAGCACTACAAGAGAAGGTAGAAATAGGCACCCCAAATGACGAATATGAAAATTTTGTAGAAGCACACCTGGAGGCGGCAGAAAAGTGTATTCCAACAAAACCTAGAACTAAATATAGAGTCCCTTGGGAAACGCTAGCGGCTAGAGAAAAACGTGCACTTGTGAAGACTGCCTCCAAGAACTATCAACAGAACCCAACAAATACAAATGCACGAGAACTAGAAAAGGCGCAACATCAATTAACAGGAATATACCTAAAAGAACAGGCAGAATACGTACAAAATCAGATAGATAAGATTAGAGACTCGGTGGAAGATAGGCAATCCAGGATAGCCTGGCAAACAATAAACGAAGTAAGTGGAAGGAAGAGCACAGCCAAAGCAAAATTGAAAGCTGCAAGCCAACAAGAAAGAATAAAACTGTGGGAACAGCATTTCAAAAATCTACTAGGAAACCCACCGGAAATAACGGATGAACCGATCACCAGAATTATTAGTAAGCAATTAGACGTAAAACTAGGTCCTTTCACCAAAGAAGAACTCGACACGGTTCTCAGAAGAATTAAAAATAGGAAAGCGGCGGGGCTAGACGAGATCCCCCCAGAAGTGTGGAAGACGAGACAATTCGACGATATACTGCTCCGGCAATGCAACGCAGTCTATAGTCAAAATAGGATAGAACGATGGACGAAGGGATGCATCCTTCCATTCCCTAAAAAAGGCGACCTCGGACTAGCCAAGAACTACCGAGGGATAACACTTACATCCATAGCAGCCAAAATCTACAATGCCCTACTACGAAACCGCATAGAACCCAAAATGGAAAACATCCTTAGGAAAAACCAAAATGGCTTCCGGAGAAATAGATCCACAACCTCACAAATACTGACCATCCATAGAATCCTGGAAGGCGTTCTGGCAAAAAACTTACAGGCGACATTACTATTTGTCGACTTTACCAAGGCCGTCGATTCCATACACAGAGGGAAGATGGAGCAAATCCTACTAGTTTACGGCCTACCAAAAGAAACCGTAGCAGCGATAATGATTCTCTACAGAAACACCAAAGTAAAAGTACGTTCACCAGATGGAGACACGGAATACTTCGACATTGTTGCAGGAGTACTACAAGGAGACACACTAGCCCCGTACCTCTTTATCATCTGTCTAGACTATGTGCTTAGGACTTCGATCGACAAAATCAGAGAAAATGGCTTCCAGCTGACTAAGAGAAGAAGCAAAAGGTACCCCGCAAAAACAATCACGGACGCCGACTACGCTGATGACTTGGCGTTACTAGCGAATACGCCTAATCAAGCAGAGACACTACTACATAGTCTGGAACGAGCTGCAGCTGGCATTGGCCTACATGTCAATGCTAACAAAACCGAATATATGTGTTACAACCAAACAGGCAACATTGCCACACTAGACGGAGCCTCTCTGAAACTAGTCGACAAATTCACCTACCTAGGAAGCAGCGTCTCATCAACCGAGAAGGACATCGACACACGACTGACGAAGGCATGGACAGCTATCGATAGGCTCTCGATCATATGGAAGTCGGACCTAACAGATAAAATGAAACGCAGTTTCTTCCAGGCAGCGGTTGTGTCGATACTGCTATATGGATGCACCACATGGACGCTTACGAAGCGGCTGGAGAGGAGGCTGGACGGAAATTACACAAGAATGTTGAGAGCAGTATTAAACAAGTCCTGGCGACAACACCCCACGAGACTCCAACTATACGGACACTTGCCCCCCATCACAAAAACTATACAAGTTCGACGAACCAGACACGCAGGACACTGCTGGAGAAGCAAGGACGAGCTCATAAGCGATGTACTCCTGTGGACCCCCACTCATGGATGTGCAAGAGTGGGACGACCAGCACGAACTTACATACAGCAGCTATGTGAGGACACGGGTTGTAATCCTGAAGACCTGCCGGAGGCGATGAATGATAGGGAGAAATGGCGAGAGACGGTCAGGGATATCCGCGCAGGCGGCGCGACATGATGATGATGATGATTCCAGTGAACTTCTGATATAATACTTAGCAAGACAGAGTAGCAGATCATTGTCAGTGAATCCAATTCTCAATAGATGTTTCATATTTCTGGCCTTGTGCCACAGGTAAGCTTAGTAAATAACTTCTGTATCTATTACAAGTATTTCTTGGGTAAATAAAATTCCATTCCATTCCTTGTGATATTCAGTTCATTTCTATTGCGAAATCATAATCAATGTGTTTACATTATATATATATATATATATATATACCAATCCCTCCGCTCGGGGAGGATATGACACAAGGTCAATTTTTAAGCGGAGTTTAACAAGTTTGAATTCAGAGTTTTCCTGCTCCTAGGCTGAAGAACCTAGTCTGCCCTACTATTTACCCATAGCTGGAGGGAGAATAATTGGATTCATACCTTTCCCAAGGGTATTAGTGCTAGGTGAAATGCAATTAGTCTCGTCCAGGATTTGATATATATATATATATATATATATATATATATATATATATGTGTGTGTGTGTGTGTGAGTTGGTAAAGATCCCATATTAAAATGGGTGAGAGTAAAAAAAATATCGTAAGTATAAAGTAGAGGATAAAAATTGCAATTTATCTACAGTGGAGAAACTTGGCATAGCTTCCTACAATAATCCCAACGAATTAATCAAAATTCAGAAATACTAAATATTTGTAGGCACAAGAAAAGTTGGCTTCTTCGTTGATAAGTCACAATTTATTTTATCTTATTAATTACTTTTTGTACATTTATTAATTCATTTTTTAAATACTAATTTTATTCTTCCAAGCGGTCTTATAATCAATAAAATGTAACTTGGTCCAACCCTCCATTGGTCAGAATTGTCCTGATGATTCGTTAAGGTGAAACTTAGATAGATTTTTTTCTAACTTTGCAGGCATGCATATATATATATATATATATATATATATATATATATCTTTGGTAAAAGTATGAAATCCTTTATCCCTTCAAACTATGGGTTAAATTATACCATTACGGTTCTAACAGGCTCATTAGCCAAGTGGGTAGAGTGTTCGCCAATCGTCCTTGAGACCTGGGTTCATTCCCAGGTCGCGTCATACCAAAGACTTTTAAAATGGTACTTGATACCGCTTTGCTTAACATTCAGCATGATAAGGTACGTATCGAGGGTAAAGTGGAACAATTCAGGGAAACGGGTAGCGCTCTCCTCTACACCTCGGTGTAGCAGCTATTGAAAAGGGAGCCTTCAGGTCGCCCTCGCCTACGGTCGCCAACTTTACTTACTGTTCTTCAACAAGGATGGCTTTGTTTATTTGTCGCTGCCTCCCACCAGACACGACTTGACACATGGTCAGAAGCCCAAAGGCCGATTAAAGTGGGGATAAAGGGAAGGGTAAGGTCGGGAACGTGTCGAGACTCGAACCCTGATGGTCTATGCTGCACATCGGCTCACTTGGTGCAATGCGAGCCTGATAAGGCAAGCAGTTTCACGAACCCAAATCTGGGTCTGGGCACGTATGCCGGGTTATGGCTTGAACTAGACACCAAGGTCTAGTGCCATACATAGGTTTCGAGAAAGTCCGCGGGGGCCACTCAACAAGGATGGCTTTGCCATAAGATTATCTAAGAAGCTGATATGACATTGGACAAAGAAACTGAAATTGAAACTGAATTCTTACATTAGTTTCGGATTACTGAGAACCCCTTTCTTCCTGATTTCAAATGTTTTCGACTGAAAATTAACTAACAATGAATTTATATTATACATAAGGGTTTTATTCTGTTAAAAATTCTTTCATTAAGTTCTAACCATTGACAATCTCTTTCCTTTTATCTTTCAATGTACAATACGTAAATATCTAATTGTAGTTTCGAAACTGCAGATAATGGTAGACGATTGTATGCTTTTTATGCAACGATAATGTATTGTAATATTGTAAGCAAAAGGTACCGGGGAGGGAAAAGATAATTTATCGAAAAATCCGGCAGATGGAAAAAAAAAGATGAGTCGACCAAGTTCAGCATCTCGTTCAGTGGGCTACGTGTAAGGAGATATGCTTGACCAAGCACCCTGGACCGGATCTTGTCGAAGTCATCAGTGATCGATCATCGAGTGGTAAAGGGGCCTAGTTAGACGATGTCACCCACTTGACTCCTTTCTTTTTTTTTTTTTTTTTTTTTTTTTTGGTCGTTGGGACACGAGGATACTTACTTTTTCTTGAACGAAGAACGTGAAATGAATCAAAGATACGGGAAGAGTTCTGTTTGTAATCCATTTCTTCCTGCTTCCATGGCCTCAGAAACTGAACAGAAAGAATAAAGTAACTGAGGATTAAGACGAGTTGTGATTTTTGTGCTCTTCCCTCCCAATTCGACGATTAATTATCACTGACATAGCTATAGTCGGTGACTACGCAACTACATTTTTATAATTCTACTCAAATTCAAAACGTTTCCTTCCATTAAAGGTAGGTTCAAATATGAACGGAACATTATTATAGCTTTTGGCACTTACTTTCATTTTCCTTTTCTTTTCTTTTCTTTTTTGTGATAAAGTGGGATTAGTTTAAGATTGAAGTTCAAGTTTTTTCTATTTTTTACAACGTCAAGGAAATCCTTTAAGTGTCTTAAATTTGCCCTTTATTGCTCATGCCAAAAAGTCTACTGTAAAACGATATTTACCGACCTTAAGATTAAATTTGATTCGAGTAAAATGGATTCGACAAGAACCTACGGAAAGGAACAGTGATCAGAGCTTAAACATTTCTCCTCGTTCTCGCAATTTTGTTTGCTTGTGTGTGTGTGTGTGTGTGTGTGTGTGTGTGTGTGTGTGTGTGTGTGTGTGTGTGTGATTTTAAGTGCTGGATGCTGCACTGTTTTCTGTCACCCAATCCTGATTACTTAAATTTGAGTTAGTCCCTTTGGTTGTTGTGGCACTTAATTATTTCTCCCTTCCCCAGAACTCTTCTGATTAAATAAGGGTATTGAGCACATAGAATGATGTAGTCCTGGCTCAGCAGCGGTGAAATATAGACAACATACTTTTTTTGTGTCCATTACATAAAATATACAACATAGGTTTATGTAACAAATTTATAGTAATTATCATATCAATTTATAATTACAGCTTTTGTTCAAGTATTGATTTATATCTTATTGTAATAGTGATTGAATCTTACGTTATTTTCATATTGATTATCATCATACATAAAAAATTATGTAATGGAGTATCCTGTGGGTATTTTCGAAATAAATATCTGAATCTTTTTGTGCTTGCTGTTTTTTGTTTTTCTTTTTCGTTTTTTTTAATGATAATTCATTTTATAGAATTATATTAGATGACTAACGACCAGCTACAAAGCAATCAATCCGTTCGTCATTGACGGCAGGGATATGCTAAAACAGCAGCATGGGTAAATTTTACCTAATGGTAATAATATAGGTATTTTTGCCTTGGCATGTGGAAACACACCACCAGACCAATCATGTTTGAAAGACACAGGAGACTAAAGGAAGGTTAATTGTCTTTCCGGTGGTCTCTTTGTGAACCGGAACACATTTCTGCGTTCGGACGAGCCACAGAGTGATTAAGGTTTTGGCATAGTACTTTGTTGATTGGACATCCTGAATTTACCATTTCTGTTCTTGTCAGATTGCTATACAAGGTTTGAGCAAGCTTATTAGAAAGCTTGTATGCACCGCTAAATTCAAATTAAGTTCGGTAGAGTTATGGGTCAGATATCCAGAAGTGTCTCTTCGCGATATACCAAGAAAAGGTTTAAGAATTGTCACGGTCTTACCGGGGTACTAATGTATGCAAACAAAAAGGTGAAATTCTTTATTTGCAAATACTGCATGTTCACAACCATCTTAAAACTGTACCTTTGTAGGGCCCCATTAAGAAAACAGAATTGGTATTTTGTGCCTTTGAACTCTCAGTTTCTCCTGGCTCTGTTTCCATAGTAGCATGACCGTTTCGCCGACAGATTTGAGGGCATGGGCTGATAATCACATATTTCTACATGGCATCAGTAGAACACTTACCTACACATACATAAACACACACACACACACACACATATATATATATATATATATATATATCGACTTGACAAGACCATAGAATTTTCCTTTTTTATGATTCATGTTTTAAGTCAAGCATTCTCGTTAGTTTCTTTGTAGTAGGGTCCAGTCGATAGAGATTTTAGCCTAAGTTCTACGACCAAGCGATTTCGATCTAAGCGATTGATCGTTTTCAGAGGAATTATGATTTTTTCATTATATAAATTTCGTACACAAATTAAACAAAAACAAATAATAATAATAATAATTGTCAACTTTGCTGTCCCGACGGACCACGGAATAAATCTGAAGGAAAGTGAAAAGAAAGATAAGTACCTCGACATTGCAAGAGAATTGAAAAAGCTGTGGAACATAAAAATAACGATTGGGCCAATTGTGATTGGTGCGTTAGGCATAATAACTAAAGGACTATTAAAAGGCCTGGAAGACTTGGAAATTGGCGAACGGGTAGAGACTATCCCATTGACAGCATTGCTAAGAACGGCCAGAATCCTGAGACGAGTCCTGGAGACTTGAGGAGACTTGCTGTCACTCAAACTCCAGTGTAAAACCATCAGTTAACGCTGATGTGAAAAACTCAAAAAGAGTATATAGTAATGATGATAATAATAATCGCACTTGGAACAGTCACCAAAGGATTGATACAGGAATGAGAAAACTTCGAAATAAGAAGACGAGTGGAGACCATCCAAACTACAGAATTGTTAAGATCGGCCAGAATACCAGGAAGAGTCATGGAGATTTGCTGTCGTTCGGAATCCAGTGGAAAATCATTTGCTAACGCTGGTGTGAAAAACTCTCAATGAGTAGAATAATGGTAATAATAATAATGATAACACACATAAACTCCGATGGGACTTTGACATACAAACAGATCACCTAATCTCGGCCAGAAGACCAGGCCTAATAATAATCAACAAAAAAAAAAAAGAGAACTTGCGAAATTGTCGACTTTGCTGTCCCGGCCGACCACAGAATAAAACTGAAATAATGTGAAAAGAAGGATAAGTACATCGACCTTGCTAGGGAATTGAAAAAACTATGGAACATACAGGTGACAATTATAGCAATTGTAATTGATGCGTTTGGAACAGTAATTAAAGGATTACTAAAGGGATTGGAGGATTTGGAAGTTAGCGGACGAGTGGAGACCATCCAAACTACAGCATTATAGAGAACAGCCAGAATACTGAGAAGAGTCCTGGAGACTTGCAGAGACTTGCTGTCACTCAAACTCAAGTGAATGACCATCAGCTAATGCTGATGTGAAAAACTCTAATGAGTAAATAATAATAATAATAATAATAATAATAATAATAATGCATTCATGTTCATTCTGATATTTTGTCAAACAATGCGTTATATTCGCTCAGCTAAATGTACCTTTCATGGAAATTTTCAGTCGCCACAAGGTCTTTGTTATTAATAACACTTTTTTTTTTCTTTTATACAGAGAAATACATAAGTGACTGCATCGAGACACACAAATAGAAACGTAAAATAATGTCCAAAAGGCTAAGTTATAAACAAAAAAAAAAACAGAAAAATTAAAAATGAAATTTTCAAAAAAAAAAACAAGATTACAGTTACGCAGACTATCGATTCACTGTGAATGACTAAAATAAAATCAATATATAGATTACTAAAAATTCTCGATATGTTTCTACATGCATATATGTGTATATTTTTATGCATGTAATCGTCAACCTGCAAAAATAGCACATTATAGCGATATTTTATAAAAGCAATACATTTAAAAACTCTATATATGAGAGTAAAGCAATTTGCACCTGAATGACAATTATGTAAGCTTGTATTCGCACTGAATGTCATTTTCTTCATAATAGAAATTCTGTATATAATGGAAATAGCTATGAAATCCTAATAAGAATACTTCACTCCCTTCTAGATAGAAGAATCAATATCATAATGAACCGTTGTTTGTATATACGTAAGACAACGTCAATTTTTAAACGGTGTACAGCTGATTTTCCCTTTCCTTAACTGGTAGCCGTGCCAAGGTTAAAGATCCCAGTCTACCCTACTGATTACTTATATCTGAAGGGAGAATAGACGGATTCATGCCTCGGACTCGAATTATCGAGTCCATTTTTGACGGCGATAACCATTACGCCACAAGCGTCTTTGTTATAAAAGGATGCCAACGAATTCGCGGATCGTAGAGTATTTAGTAAATACGAAAATATTACTTTACTCCTGATAACGGAAAACCAGAAGCGATGGTATGACGTAACTGCTTGCAAATAATTAAAATAATTGATTAAACTACTAAAAATACCGGGCCATTGGCCAAATGAATAGAATGTACGCAAATGGCCTGGGAGACCTAGGTTCAATTCCAGGTCGAGTCATACCAAAGACTCAATAAATGGTACTTGATGCTACCTTGCTTAACACTCAGCATTATAAGGTAAGGATCAAGGGTAAAGTGGAGAAATCCAGGGAAAGGAGTAGCGCCCTCTCCTACACTTCGGTGAAGTAGCTATTGAAAAGAGTGTCTTCAGGTTGCCCTCGACAACGGTCACCAACTTTACTTACTAAAATACTTGGGTGTATCAAAAGTTTTGCAATAATTTGGTATCGTCAATCACAATTGGTCAGCTCAAGATGTTTTTACTAAGATAGGGAAGGTGACGAACCACTCTGGACTGTGAGATTCTGAGCTCACCTGATACTCTCCGGGCGCTACTCACTGGATTTGTCAGTATGGCTTGGAACCCGACCTCGGAATCCATGGATTTAGATCTACATTGCCTGATCGTTGAGTGACATTTCTTGAACCATCTGGTTACTATACAGTAATTAACTGTCTCCATTCTCGGCACAACAAATGCTTTAAATGGCTTCAGTCGCCTCTTATGGTCCAGTTCGAATTCATAAAGTACAAGTTCTAGAATTAGACTACTTTGCACGTTCATCTATTTGGCTTTCAAATCACACACGAAGGGAAATAACTCAAAATATGTCAGCACCCTAATTACCATAATACTATCAACCACAACTTGAACTGCTTCAATCACGTGATTTCTGCGCCGCAAATTACCAAAACACTGTAATAACGTTTGAGTAGAAGAAAAAAAGGTTCTACTGTGTTCTGTAAAGATGAGGAGAGTTTTCCTCTCTGAGAGACATAAAAATATTGTTTACTTCGTCATTGCCTTGTTTTCGAACATAAAAAGCCCAATTTATTCCGAGCAGTTCCTTTTAAAACCTCGTACAAATCAAATTGGCGTATTCTGTCTTTGAGTCTCAGAACAATTTTTTTTTTTTTCTCTTTTTTTTTTTTCTTTTTTTTTTTTTTTTTCTAATTTCTATCAAGCTTCTTTCGTAACTGCTACTCGACATACTTCTACAAAGCGGATTGGTATTATCATTACGAAATGGAGAGAACTTCAGTTAGGCATTCAGTTTTCAGTTCCAATTAGAGTTTGCTCTGCAGACTGACTGTCTTCTCGATTATATTGTTTTCCTGTTGTTTATCGAGGTCTTTTTACCGAGAATTTTGGTCTCACTGGTTTGTTTTGTAGTAAAAAAAAAAAAACGCATATTCTTGAGTTTTGTTGTAATTGAAATATCTATTATTTATTTCTAAGTTCTAATGGGGAGTTATTTTTAAATCAAAAGATTCTAATTCTTCACCACTGACACATATTTCTATCGCATCTCAATTGTAACTGTCTTTTTATTATAGATGTAATAGTTTTGTTCTCTCAGTAGCGTTTATATTCATTCCTAACCATTAAAAATCCATTTTGTCTTTATTCTTCATGTACAATATGTTGTTTGAATATCAAGATTTATTAAAACAAATTTCCGGGGGTGTCCTCGTGGTGTAATAGTTAAAACGATGGACTGCGGAATCGTAGTACGCGAGTTCGTACTCCAGTTGTGCTATTACGTTCACTTTCGGGCAAATACCCTTGGGAAAAGTATGAACCCCCTTATCCTCCCAGCTATGGGTTAAATAGTACCACTACTGTTCTTCTTGGAGAATAGCATTGGCATTAAATAACCTACAAAGGTTGATATGCTATTAAACAAAGAAACCAAACCAAACCATCAAAAATTTCCCACATCTTCAACTTCCACTCTAACGTGATAATAGTACTATGGTAATTGCCACTTATTTATATTCGGTGAATGACAGTCACAGAAAGCTTTAATTGAATTTAACGCCATGTCAACCAGTCTAGGGTTATTTTATACTTAAAGGTTAGGGAATCCTGTTCATTGTACATTTTATATTTACATTTTTTTGTAGTCGCGTCTGAAGAGATTTTTTTTTAATTTCATGCACCCCTATCGAACACGGATAATTTTGAACAGATCTATTTCACCTGTATATGGAACCCTAACGGAGTAATGGCAATGAAAGTGTACCTCACAAAACCAAGATCTCCAGAACTAGAACCTCACTATTAGATGCATATGATGACATAGCCTCTGCAAAGGATGCAGTCAGCGTATTCAAACTCTTCTCGACTGCTTTGGTTTCGTTTGCTTTGAGGGCATATCAACCATTGTTGGCTATCAAATTTCAAATCCATATCCATACATTCATATGTTAAATATATGGTTTCTAAACACATTATGTAGATTAATCAATCAATTGTTTATCCACAGTTGAATGTAAAACAGTTCTATTTCAAGCAATTCAGCTTTGCATAAGTACACAGTTTGAATGTCAAATAGTTCTGTTTGACCCATAGATAGGACCCTGTCAGGTGCTACCACTCCGGTCCAGAGTGTATTTGGGAGTGATGGCAATAAGTGGGTACTCCGCGTTCCCCAAAGCTCCAGCGGTACTGAAGCTTTACCATCAGGTTGCTTAGTGGCATATCTAAGACACTCATTGGGGACTCTGACCCCTCTGCAGATTTTTTAGTTGGTTAGTTGGTTGGGTTTTATGGCATATCAACCTTTGTACGTTATTTAACGCCAAATCAATTTTTATCCAAATAATCTGTTCTATTACAAACAATTCAGTTTAGCATAAGTACATAGTTTAATTGTCAAAAGCATTTCTATTTCAAGCTATTCAGTTTTGTCAAACAGCTCTAATTCAAATAATTCAGCTTAGTATCAGTATAGTTTTTGTGCATACATAGTTAAATGTTAAAACAGTTCTATTTCAAACAATTCCGCTTAGTGCAAGTAGAGTTTCAATATCATAAACAATTCTATTTCAAGCAATGTCAAAACAGTTCTATTTCAAGTAATTCAGTTTTGTATAAGTACGCAGTTTAGTTCTCTTTGACCCATAGATAAAACCCTCTCAGGTGCTACCACTCCGGACCAGGGTAGACCTGGGAGCGATGGCAATAAGTGGGAACTCTGTGTTCCCCAAAGCTTCAGCGTTACTGAATCCTCATCCTGAGATTTTTAGTGTCATATCCAGGACACTCGTTGGGGGGGGGGTTTACCCCTCTGCAGAGATGCAGTCAGTGTATTCTGCAGCACCAGCCGATAGGGCCAACAGATTGCTTTGACTGTGTCACACAGTAATTTGGTAATTAAATTTTTATTTAATCTATATATCAATTTTCTCCAGTATTGTGGTGATTGTCTTATTCGTCTTACTTGGATGTTTTTTGAGATGGGAGGTAAGTAGCTGTACAGCTGTTGTTTTGTGGGGTGTTACTTCCAGGATTTGTTCACAATAGCTCGTAGGATTTTTGTGTAGTTCCCACCAAACCCTTTCTTTCTGCGTTTTATGAGCGTCCCAGTAGTGCATCCATATAGTAGTATTTACACAGGCACAGCTTGGAAGAAATCCCGTTTTATTTAATCGGATAGATCAGATTTCCATATGATTGATAGCCAATCGATTGCAGTCAACACCTTCGCAAGGCGTATATTAACATCACTATCAGTCGATGCAACACCCCTACTTGAAAATAATTGTGTTTCAAATTTTGACTTAAACAACTCATAAGGGTTGATATGACGTTAAACTAATAACCCAAATCAAAATATTACAACTGAAAACATCACCTTGTGCCAAACTAAGTTAAGCTCAATGAAGGATGAAAGTTTTTAAAAAAAGAGATATTTTCAATCTTTTTCTTGTTGAAAACTAGCCAGGACATTTATATTTCTCATTTTAAAAAGATTGACACTATACCAATATCAATTCCCTTTCAAACTGAACAAGCATGTTAAAGATCAAAATTTCCGTATTTATTATCCAAATTTTACGTTCTGATTTGTAGAATTTCTAAGTAAAAATTAAAAACCCTAAAAAATGATGTGATGTTCAAACTTGATATGTCAATTCTTGTGTCACTGACAAAAAAATCCCCCCCGACCTTATCTAAGTATATGACTGACCTATTGACCATTCTTAGAATACGTTGACTGTATCTCCTATAGATGAGTAAGAGCCTCCCAAAGAGGGTTGTCATGATTATATGAAACTAAACTGCATATTATAATGGTTTGGTTTGCTTTGGTTTTATGGCATACCAACCTTTGTAGGTTATTTAATATCAAATTAATTTTTATACACAAAAACAGTCCTATTGCAAACAATTCAGTTTAGCATATGTACTCATTTTTGTTCTATTTGACCCATAGATAGGACCCTATTAGGTGCTACTATACCGGGCCAGAGTAGACCTAGTGGCGATGACAATGAAGCCGTACTCCACATTTCTCAAAGCTCCAGCATTACTGGAACCTCGCCATCTGATAGTTTAGTGTCATATACAGGACACTTATTCGAAGGGTTTTACCCCTTTACAGAGAAGCAATCGGTGTATTCTACAACCCCAGCCGACTTAGCAAAACTGTAAATGATTAGTATTAAAGAATAGTTACTTGAAACTATAATGTTTTAATAAGGATTATAATTCATTATTGAAACCTTAAAACTGTGTGTAAATAAATGACTATTATTAAATAGAAATTATTACTTGAAACGTAATTATTGCTATTTGATAGGAATACTTGAAACCATACAAAACATGGCATATCAATTATTCTGGGTTATTTGATACTAAAATCTGATTAAATACGATTTTAACTGATTAGTTTTTTGGTAACATTTTTAAACGAGCCAGAGCTTATTTCACTGCACTCAGTTAAATGACTTCAGGTATTATTGTTTGCACTCTGTCAACTGGTTTCAAGTATTGCTATGTAACACTTATTGTTCTATTTGCACACAGTTAAATGGTCTTAAACATTGCTATGTGATACTTATTGCTCAATAATACACTAATCATTTGTTTTCGCAAAGTTAAATCGTTTCAAGTATAATAAATGATAAAATAGTTCTATTTGACCCATAGATGGGACCCTAGCAGGTGCCTCCACTCCAGGTCAGAGTAGACCTTGGAGTAATGTCAAGGATAGAGTACTCAACTTTCTCCAAAGTTCCAGGACTATAGTCTCACCATCAGATGCAGGTTAGTGTCATATCCATAACACTCGTTCTGGGAGAGGTCTTACCATTCTATAGAATGTAGCCGGCGTATTCTACAGCCCCAGCCGACAGAATGGCAATCAATTTAAATATATGAGGTAGAGACTTTCCTGTTTTGATTTTGAATTCAACATTTTCTTTCACATAAGAAAATGAAGAACATTAAAAAAACGTCAGAATGGAATAAACACAGAGACAATACTTAATGACATAGACTCAGGCATTTAAACATCACAGATTAACTTCTATACATGTTATTTGTATATAAAACATATTAACTGCGTCTAATTAAGGATATAATAGAAGCATTCATTGCATGCTGTGTGTGTAGGCATTAAAAGGAAAGGAACTTGAACGATGTTTTGGGAATTAACAGCTACACACAAAACTTTAACTGGAAATGGTTCCCAACAATTTCTATAAAGGCAGCATAGGAATTTATTTTTTATTCAAATCTTCACAAGTATTGAGGCTTGAGCAAACAGTTAGGTAAATGCGTAAAATGCAACAGCAAGTAACTACTAGGTGTGTTATTGATTTTAAGAGACTTCAAACGAATTAGGGCCTTTTGAATAATGACGTTACTGAGAGCGTACATGTTTACGCGCTGTGTGTGTGTGTGTGTGTGTGTGTGTGTGTGTGTGTGTGTGTGTGTAAAATTTTCTCTGTATCCGTGTTTCTTTTGCCAGTATATTTATGAGCAAAAGAAAGAGAAAAAAGATTATATCTACGTGATTAATTATTTATACTTGTAGGTTTCTGAAAATGAGAGAAAGAGATAAACAATATGAACAAGTGATTTAAATAAATAACGCCATGTGTTTTAGTGTAACATGTTTAGATTTTATCGAAAGAACGTTTATGTATACTAGCTGGACACGCGTAAATTCCACGGTTTAATTATTGATTGATTTTAACGGCATTTCAACCTCCTGTTATTTCATGCCTATGGGTAAAAATCGCACAGTTTTTTTATTTGTTTTCTTTTGTTTTATTTTTTGATTTTTTGTGCCTTGGTTGGTTGGTTGGTTGGCTGGTTGCATTTTATGGCATATCAACCTTTGTATGTTATTTAACGCCAAATCCATTTTTATGCAAATTGTTCTATTTCAAACAATTCAGTTTAGCATGAGTACGCAGTTTAAATGTCAAAAATATTTCTATTTCAAGCTATTTAGTTTTTTCAAACAATTCTAATTCAGTTAATTCAGTTTAGTATAAGTACAGATTTTGTTTACACACAGTTAAATGTTAAAACAGTTCTATATTAAACAATTCAGTTTAGTGTATGTAGAGTTTCAGTGTCAAAAATAGATCTATTTCAAATAATTCAGTTTAGCATAAGCAGTCAGTTTAAATGTAAGTACAGTTTATTTGTCAAAAACATTTCTATTTCAAGCTATTCAGTTTATTCAAACAGTTCTAATTCAAACAATTCAGTTTAGTATAAGTATTCAGTTAATTCTATTCAACCCATAGATATGGCTCTATCAGGTGCAACTATTCAGGGCCAGAGTGGATTTGGGAGCAATGGTAATGAAGGGGTACTCCGCATTCCCCAAAGCTCCAACATCACTGGAACCTCACCATCAGATTGTTAAGTATCATATCCAGGACTCTCATTAGTGGGGGGGGGGGTCTTGCCCTTCTGCAGAGGTGTAGTCGGTGTATTCTATAGCCCCAGCAGACTGGGCAATTTTTTGTGTGTGTCGTAGTTTCTTAAGAATTTGTTGTTCAAAGTTATATGATATAAAATATTCCTATTTAAAGCAAATAATTTCCAAACAGATTTATTTGCAGAGGGAGTTTCCTGGAGTAATGATTAAAATGTTGGACTTTAAGTAATTGAGTTCGAACTCCAGTCATGCTATTAGGTTCACTTTCAGATTAATACACTTCCCAACATGAAGCCCTAACATCAATTGTAGTTTAGTGACATACTCAGGAAACACTTTTAGGGGACAATCATACCCCTCTGCACGGGATACCGTCAGTATATTGTAAGCCCTGCCCTGAAGGCATCTTTATCTATCTGGTATCATCTATCATCAGATTACCCTGGCACGCACCTCTGCTTTTTCACAAAGTCGAGTTTACAAAATTGGCTGCTGTTTGCGTGGCATCATAAGACTTATTTGTATATGGTGATAAATTTTACTCAAGTTGATGTTTTCGGAATCTACGGACGCTGTTGCTTCTAATCACAGACAAAGGGGAAACCATTAATAAAATAAGGTTGTTGGGAATCCATACGAAGTCTTATACAGGCAGTGCACTTTATCTTTGCTTTTAGATTGGTAAAAAATGTTTTCGAACGATGTAGGAAAAGCTTTTTTTTTAGGCCTGTACCTTTACACAGGTAAAATCTAGACCTGCAATAATAGCTGATTTCAACATTATATATATATATATATATATATATATATATATATATATATATATATATATATATATACTAACCTATTAGCACTATGTGAAATGCAAACAGTTCGTCAAGCATTTTAATTCGGATCACTGAGTCCATTTAGAGCGGTGACCATGACACCACGAACGCTCCCTGTAAATGTATTACATTTCTCAATATCAAGGATAATGGCACTATAGAATCTATTCAAACAGTTGTAAAAAATAGATTACCCTTATATATATATATATATATATATATATATATATATATATATATATATATTGAGAGAAAGAGAGAGAATGGAGAAGAGAGGGGAAAAGAGATGTAAATCCAGAAATTATTGAATATTTTTCATTATATATATATATATATACATATATATTGGGAAGGCATAAACTGCAACTGAAAGACTGTCGTTCATGTTGAAATCTGATCTCTGATAAAATAAAATGGGATTTCTTTCAAGCAGTGGCCGTGTCAGTGCTAGTGTATGGATGCACGGCCAGAATTCCAATGAAATGCACGAAGAAAAGCTAGATGGGAACTACCTAAGAAAGCTATGGACTGTTTCAACTCTCTCCATTCGTCCCTATCGTCAATCGCTCCTATTAGGTCCTCTATATTTCATCTGCTGTCCGCACAGAGCTGATGTAGATAAGTTTTTGCCTATCGGCCACTACTGGTGTGTCCATGTGTAAGAGTCCATAAGAGAACGTCGTTTATGAGTTCGTCCTTACTTCACCAGCTGTGTCCAGAATGCTTTGTTCTTCTTTCTTTGATGGTTTGTGAGATGGGAATTAAGTGGCCGAACATTTGCTATTTTATGGGTTTCTGTTTAGGAGATTTATTCAAAACAACGCATGACATTCTTGTGTAGTTTCCATCTAGACTTTTCTTGTGAAAAATATGACTTTCTACTGTCTTATTCGTTTGTCAATACGTAATTTTATTATGATCTCATACTTACAATTTCTATTTAGAATTATATATATATATATATATATATACCAACCCCTCCGATCGGGCAGGATATGATACAAGGTCAATTTTTTAACGGAGTTTCACAGGTTTGAATTCAGAGTTTTCCTTCTCCTAGACTAGTTGCCCCACCAAGGCTGAAGAACATAGTCCGCCCTACTATTTACCCATAGCTGGAGGGAGAATAATTGGATTCATACCTTTCCCAAGGGTATTAGTGCTATGTGAAATGCAATCAGTCTCGTTCAGGATTTGAACCCGTGTCGCCGTGTCCATTTCCTACGACGATAACCATTACACCACGGGCACCTCCTAACACCATATATATAGGTGTGTATGTGTGTGTGTGTGTGTGTGTGTGTGATTACTGATACAATACTATTTCTATGACACTTTGAACATGTGGTAAAAATTGTCACTAAGTTTGCACAGGTGATATCAACACTGTTCTGCTACCGTTACATTCTTCAAAGCTTAGCATATAATTAATGACATTAGCTTAAACACTGAAAAAGACGGTATCGCAAGCGGGCGGGTGTTCAAGATTCACTTACAGATTGACAGTTTTTTTTAATTGACACTCATCCATTATTGGCAACGCTTGAACTTAATCTACATCAATAACAATTAGATTTTTAAAACGAAACCGGACAGGAAGCAGACTGATTCTTACTTTGGGCGTTTGCAGATTACATACACAAAATTTCATATAACTGAAAATCCAATTATATTTGGGCGATCACCAAATGTGCATAATTAAGCGATTTTCAAACACTATTTCCCCTGTTCCACTTATCATTTGAAGATCTTTTATTGAGATAAAATTTTTTGAAAGTAATAATACTTAACTAGCTAAAGGATATTTGCAAGATCAGTCTACTTTTGAAGTAATTTCTCATCTAATTTAGTCATTTCCTTTTTGCTTTCTATTACTCATTAGAAAAGGTTTTGAAATCAATATTTTTATTAGTATTCATCTAACTGCAGTTGCTGATAGTAGAGTTTTAGACATTTAAATATAAATTAAAAAGATACGTAAAGTCAAGGATACACGCATAAACATAGAAATAAACACCCGTTCATACATACAAAAACGAATATATATATATATATATATATATATATATATATATATATATATATATATATATATAAGCACACACACACACACACACACACACACACATAGATACATATATATATTGGTGTGTGTGCTTATTTCTGTTGGTCTATACGCATTTTTCAAATATATATATATATATATATATATATATATATATATATATATATATGTACATATATATATATATATATATATATATATAAGCGTACATTAGTGAAGAGGATAGACAAGGATTTAGCGTAAAGCTTTGTTTTCTGAGTTTATTTTGTAGAACAAAATGTCGCAACTATGGTTGTCGGTAGTTTAAGAACTGTCTGAAAGTCCAAGCAAGAGTATTTTCGACTATCTTCAGTCATTTTCGAAGATATAAGGGCTTCTGTATTTTTGAATGCTGGATTAATTCTGTGTTAGGTAGGCGTAACCTAATGTGACGTTACCCCAACCCAAAAAATCATTGACGACTAAACACTAAACCCTTGTGGTAACTTCAAAAAGACATGCCTACAAGAGAATTTGCTGTCTCTCACTCTTTTTCTATAACTCTGTGTGTGTGTGTGTGTGTGTGTGTGTGTGTGTGTGTGTGTGTGTGTGTGTGTGTGTGTGTGTGTGTGTGTGTGTGTGTGTGAAAGAAAATGGAAAAGAATCTGACAGTTAGTAAATATAAAATATGACAAAACAAAGTATTTAGAGGATTGATTTATTTATAATTAAATTTTGTCATTGGTAAATGTTTCGGTTTTTTATTAAAACATCATCAGGACAATTTTGATATGAGATGTTGTATCTTTAGAATTATGTTCAAATTTAAAAATGACTCGCAAAAATGAAAAAATCTTAGCATATATACAAATCTATCTATCTACACACACACGCATATATATATATAGTCATCCACAGACAGATCTGTTTCGTTCTATCAAAACTCATCCGCGTGGCTAGACAGTATCTCCCCGTAGCTGGGATCGAAACCCGGTTGACTCAAACGCCAAGCCAAAGCTTCTAACCATTTAGCCACGGGGAGATATTAGTTACGAAGTACATTTTAAACGGTTATGAATCCCAATTAATATTGTTTACATATATCCGTTCAACGGCCGCCGAGATCTCAATTCAAATACGAAGAGACTTGCAAAGGCGCTAATGGCAACACGATTACTTCTTCGCTAGAGAACTCGACCCTATATATATATATATATATATATATATATATATATATATATATATATATATATATATATATCAGGGGCGGAGACGGGACTAGTGCTACTCGTGCCCGGCACGACCAATAACTCGGTCAATGTTATTCAAAATGGATTAAAAATCATCCATTAATTTCAAGCAAACATACTTAGTCTGATCTCAATTAAATTACATATCTATTCATGTTTCGATAACTAAGTAGCCAAAAGTTCATAACTATATCTGGGAATAATACAACGATGCTGTTTTGAACAGATGGTCTTTGTCCGGCCACCGTCAGATTCATTGAACATTCCATAAAATCGGCTATAATGTTGAACACGCTATCCGTGCCAGGCACTAGACCCTTATAATAACAGTAATGTTAGAGAAATACGCTTTTGGCTGCAAGAGCAACCCTAACTCCGTGCTCAAAAATTTTAGCACGTTGTGCCTGCTGATAGATTTCTTGGGAAGAGGGAGAGAGAGAGAAAGAGAGAGGGGGGATAGCAGATTAGAGCCGTCTCCGACGTCATCATCATCGCTATGGTAAATGTTGGTTAAACGGCGTGTTTTAATTCGTTTTTTCACTAACAGATGTCTATTTCTTTAATGAATGTTGCATATATTTCATTCTGTAACTAAAATTTGTTTATTTGAATACATTTTCAACAAATAATCTTTATTTTAAGCGAAATTGAAACTACTAGCTGTGTCTGTGTATATTGTCATGAGTTTCTTTATTCTAATAAACATATTTTTCTCGTCACAGTAATGAACATCTTCTCTTTTCTTCTATACTTTTGAAAGGAAAAAAAATTATCTTATCTACTGTATTAACAAGACTACAAATTATATAGTACCTTCATTGTTTACAAAAAAAAAACACCATGCAAGGTACGTTTGTCAATCTGTGCTATACAATGGAGAATCATGCAATAGCAACTATGATGACTCACTTTGGGTCCACGGACCACGGGTTGGGAACTGAAGTTGACAGAGGGCGGGGGGGCATGAGTTGCAAAAATAGGCTAGAGTTGCCATATATATATATATATATATATATATATATATATATATATATATATATATATATATCATGAATGGCTACTTCACGTGGTGTAATGGTTAGAAAGCTAGATCAGCAAGCCATTGTTTATGATTTTGTTTCTCATTAGATATCCAATACTTCTGGCTTTGTGCGACGACAAATTCCTATGTAAACATAAATTCATTATCATATCCATCTAAATATTGTTTATTCAAGTTTACCACGTTAAAAACTACATTAAAGATCTTAGAGGATTTTTTTTAAATGATTTTTCTAGTCTTACAAATTTTTTTTTTCTGTTTCGTACAATTTTATACAAAACTTGTCAGAAATTTTTTCCCGATCGCTTTCTACTTGTTGCCTAGCCCTTTTACTCGGACGATTGGCCATTGTCAATCGCTGATCCTTCTCTTCGTTCTTCTGTCGGCTCACTCAGCGTCGCCGTTCTATTCTCCCTCTCGTCGCCGCTGTGTCTCTTCTTGTTCGTTCATTGTTCAACCACAACTGTTCTTAGTTATTCTGTGTTGGGATGAATAACAACAGACACATTTTTATGTGCTCGAGATATTTTATTATTTGATGACAACTATTTTATATCACCAGTTTTGACTACGGAGGAGTCAGGAAAGCGGACATGAAACTTTACAACCAATCTAGTCGAGTATTTTTTTTTCTGATCGATTAACTTATTCCAAACTTCTAGATTCGTTTTGGACACGTGACTCAAACCATCCTGTCAGAGCAAAACTTTCATTTGACCTCGAGTTCATCAACTGTCAACTTATACTGATTTAACTCACGGTGTTTTCCCACTGTTTAACGGCTTTAATCAAATTAGAATGTTACACTACAAGTCATTAATGAAAAATTGTCTAATATGTAACACTACTGTCGCTGGTCAATTTCAAGGGCATAATTGAGTTTACTTTTTCTTAAAAATCTAGCGAAACTTTTGTTTTTTAATATCTGAAATGCTTTTTACCCAGATGGTATTGTGGTTCTGAATAGTTAAGGTTTTCGGATAGCGATTTTTTTAGTTAGAATTTTGAATATAGATCGTCGCGTGTCCATGATGTTGAAAACGAGAAACCTGTATATACTTGTGAAGCAAGTGGATTCTGCTCAAGTCAGTATGATATTTTAAGTTATTAATTACATCTAGTAAATCGGGTCCCAAGCTGAATTCTATTTTATTTACAGTGATTGTTATGCTTTAATAGTTAGAGCTTCTAAAATGTACAATCTTTTGGGGGGTTGTTATGTAGGATGTTTTTATTTTTTGACTCTTGTTTGAGTGGCCTATTTTTAAAATTTTGACTGATGTAAGTAGTTTTTTTTTAACATAGTATTAACAATGTCAATTTAATCTCTATGAAAGTTTCATAGTTGTACGACCAATACATATACAGGATAATACTTACCAAACAAATACATCGAAGCGTGCATGCATTTTGACGCACCAAATTCTAATGGCTAAGGAATAATGAAATAGTTTTCACGAACATTATTTTAGTGATGACTGTATCACTCAATACCACCACATTATGGACGATTTTTCTTTTTTTTTCTTTCTTTTTTCTTTTTCTTTTTCCTTTCCATTTAGATACTCCATTATCGTCAATGACTTTGATGAAACGGATACGCCTGAAACCCCTGCCCCTCCCCTTTTTTCCGTTTTGTTTTTCTCAAAAACATCTCCTTTCCTCATATTTCCCTCTTTCTCATTGAAATTAATCCACCTCTGTCTCCGTTATTTTATCTATTTCCCCAGTCGGCTGGGGCTGTAGAATACACCGACTGCACCTCTGTAAAGAGGTAAACCCTCACAAAGAATGTCCTGAATATGATACTAAACAACTAATGGTGAGGTTCCAGTGATGCTGGAGCTTTGGGGAATGCGGAGCACCCCTTCACTACCATCGCTCCCATGTCCACTCTGGTCCGGGGTTGTCGCACCTGATAGGACCTTATCTATAGGTTAAAAAGAACCAAACTGCGTACTTTTGCTAAACTGGATAGCTTGAAATAGAAATGTTTTTAGCTATTAAACTGTGTACTTAGATTTAAACTGTGTAATTATGCTAAATTGAATTGTTTAACATAGAACTGTTTTGACATTTAACTGTGTGTAAGCATAATCTATACTTATACTAACCTGAATTGTTTGAATTAGAACTGTTTGACTAAACTGAATAGCTTGAAATAGAAATGTTTTTTACAATTGAACTGTGTACTTATGCTAAACTGAATTGTTTGAAATAGAACTGATTGTGAGTATAAAAATGGATTTGGCATTAAATAACGTACAAAGGTTGATATGCCATAAAATCCAAACAATCAATCAACAACCAATCCCCGATTGCTAAAATGTCGAAACATTCAAAAAATATTTAATCAGAAGTTCTTCTGTGAATAAAGAACAAAACCCGTTGAAAATATCTGATTTATCCACTTTTTCCACTTATTTTTATAATTCTTTACTCTGCAAAATAACGAGTTGCACCAACCTGGAATCAGTTATAAACTTTTCTTCCGACAGTAACTCTGGGTCATATCTAACGTGATATAATGAAAGAAATCAAAATAATTTAGTTCACATTATGTTTTGGAAAATGTATTTTATATGCGTATGTATCATGTATGAATATGGTTTCGTGTGTGTTTGTATCTGTCTGTGGATGATTTCTCCTTCTACAGATATCACTGCCTCTATCTTCTAAAACATCAACTAATCAGGATTAGTCAACCTTAGTCGAGAGTGACACAAAGGCTCTCTTTTCAACACTGTGGTGTAGGGGAGGGCGCAACTCCATTCCCTGGATTGTTCCACTTGACCCTTGATCCTTACCTTATAGTGCTAAGTGCTAAGCAAGGCGAAATCAAGTACCATTTTTCAAGTCTTTGGGATTGAACCCTAGTTTCCCAGATCATTGGTGAACACTCTACTCATTAGGCCTATGGCCGGTAGTACTAATTAGGATACTGGGTATCTATTCATCAAGATTAAATACGTTTAGCCGGGTTTTGTACTGGGTTTAGTTGTTGGTAGCGAGGGTAAGTTGTTGTTTGTGTTTAGCGAGGAAGATGGTTGTAACGTACATGTGTTTACGTTGAGTTGTTTCCACGCTTAGTGTTGTTGGTCTCCTCACTAAGGTTTAAGGGTAAATAAAGGTAGAATGAAGAAGTAAGATGGCGATAGTCGAAATATATTTTTATGAATAGGTTTTTATTTGCAGCATGGAATATTAGGTTTGCTTTTGGTGCTGCAAGACTCGTGAAGGGTTGTGAGAATTGAGACGAAATTGAGTTATGAGATGTTGAGAAGGTTGAGATGGCAGTGTGTCGTCGGACGTGTGGGGGATTGTGTTTTAGAGTCACCATGGTTTTTGTCCGTCTGATGGAGAGGCGTGCGTTGGTCTCCATTAAAGTGGCCCAGAGGTGAATTGAGAGCTAGCATGTCGAGAGCGGGATTACGCGTCAGATCGACATAGCAAATTTTGGGGTGACATAAAGTTGGGCCTGTGCGAGGCATGGTGAATGCATCTAATTTATATTCAACTGGGATTCCTTGTAAGGAATCCATAAATTAGATGGGGTTCCCTCTTTGTGTCCATGTTGCTGCTGCTGCTATTCTAGAGCCGCAGTGAGGCGTACGCACTGAGCGGTATTGTCCAGCTGAAAAGCATCGCTATTGAAGAACGGCCAATGTGACGTCTGCACTGGTCGGCGTTCTCCAGCCAAAGAGACTGTGTTTGGCGGCTTACAAGATTTGGTGGCCGGAAATGAAGGTCCGGGCTGAATAGGAAAAGTCATCCTGATTGGGTGAAATTAAGTGTCGAATTAAATTGCGCGCCAAACCAAAATACGAAATCTTTCCCTTCTCTACATACGCTTAGATAATATTTAAATAGTATATTTCACATGTAAAGGCTTTGTCTTTGATAATGTTTTTTTGTCTAAATCCTGACTGTGACCGGTTTAAAATTTTATGCAATATATGTAATATGGGAAAGGAAAAAGCCATTTTAATCTTTGCCCTACGGAAAACCTATTTTTACTTCATTCAAACATTCAAGTACAATTAAACTAATGCAGATTTTGGGGTTTATAACAAAAATTCAGTTTCTTTGTTCAATGGCATATCAACCTTCATGGGCTATTTAATGCCAAAGTCATCGCTGTCGAAGAACAGTAGTTCTACTATCTAAGTCAACACTAGTGGTGGGAATAAAAGAGTTTATATCTTTCCCAAGAATATTAGTCTGAAAGTAAACGGAATACCGAAGCTGGAGTTCAAACTCAGATACTAAGAGTCTAAGCGTGTTAGCTATTCGCCACGAGGACTCCCTCTATAACAAATGGAAAAAAAACGAAAATATTTAAATATCATATAAGTTAATGTGCATCTAGTACATCAACTTAAAATTTGCAAGAATCATGGAGTCTTTGACTGTGATCGACTTACCAAATAAAGACAAACTTTATTGATAAATCAATCTGATTGAATTTATAACAAATTAAGTGATTAAAAAAAACAGAATATTATCATATTTACCCAACGCCCAATTTTTAATCGGAGTTTAACAGGTTTTAATTCAGAGTTTTCCTTCTCCTAGACTAGTTGCCTCACCAAGGCTGAAGAACCTAGTCTGCCCTACTATTTACCCATAGTTGGAGGGAGAATAATTGGATTCATACCTTTCCCAAGGGTATTAGTGCTATGTGAAATGCAATCAGTCCAGGATTTGAACTCGTGTCGCCGTGTCCAATTCCTGCGACGATAACCATTACACCACGGGCACCTCCTAACTTCTAAAAAATAAAGAAAAGATGCATTACTTTGCTGACAAGACACATATCATTAGGTGCTGCTTATTACAAACTTTACTGCACTGAAACTATTTAACCAAGAAATAAAATTTCGCCCTGTCGAAGGAGTTTAGAATATGCCTGAAGTGAGATAAGACCCACTCAAAAAGCGAAGTCCTTTATGCGACACTAAAAAGCATCTGATGGATCTGGAGAGTGTTACAACCTTTTAGTGCTGTAGATTTTGGTAGTAAATAATTTTGGTAGTAAATAATTTAGAAAATAATATTATCTGCTTTCATTAGTTCATTAGAAATAACGAAATCCTGGCTTTTGGGGGATAAAATTAGCTTTTATAGAAAAAATATTTATGTGTACTGCAAGGGTTTGTTATTTGTGTAATGCTTTGGTTAGAATGGCGGTTATTGAAGATGTATAATATGTTAGGGCCAGAGTTGAATGCTATCTTATTTATGTTTGGTTGTTTATTTTTAAATAAACCAATACCTCCACCTGCTATAAAACCAAAAATTCTTGAACAACTAATCCATACCTGCACCACAAAGGTTCTCTTCTATGACCCGTTAGGTAAACTCTATATTGATGGGTTTCCTCTTGGTCCTATAATCTAAGAATACTACATATCTCACATTGAAAATATATTCAATACGAAAACAACTAAACCCACAGCATATGTCCAATATGTCGAGATGTCTTCGTCGCTAAACAATCTTACGATAAAATAAGAAGATTCAGAACAAACTTTCATAGACAAATTTAACATTAGCAAGAAAAAATCATTTCCTAGACGTACTCACCGACTCCAGCAATGATTACAAAATCACTACATTACTATAGAAAAAAAATACTCACAACACTAGTTACTAAATTATCATAGTGAATATTCATCAAAATATCAAATAGTCTTAATAAAAATTTAATCCATTGAACCTTTTGCATCTCATCAAAAACAATATTCTACAAAGAGATCACAAATATAAATTGTTAACAAGGATTTCTCAAATAAACAAGGCGACCAGCAAATATAACTATCTTTGTACCATTCACTAAAATAATAAAAACAACAATGATGACAATTTTGATTAATATTACAGGAATCAAATGGACAAAAATTCTAAATTGGATGACCAAACTATAACAATATGAAACATAGACACACAGAACCCACCGAACACCAGAAAGAAATTAAAGTCATTATTTATTCGCAAAACTTACATCAAATCCCATCGTTAAAAAATAATATAAACTCCCCTAAATTCTCCCTAAACCAAAGAAATGTAGTCTACAAGTTCTCATGTCCATTTGGGGTGTCTCTCAAACAAAATCTCAAGAACTCCTTATAACTATCCTCTCTAGTCGCCTTACATACCTGACACCAGTGCTGTCAAACAATTTATAACCACATCCCATAGTAATAACACTGACAAATCCACATCGGCTGAAATACGAAAAATCTTCATCAATAACTAAAGAAAATTTGAAGGAGATATAATTTATATATATAAAGGAATTTAAAGGGAATAGAATTTGATATAAAAGAGAATGACTCTAAAGCCAAATTTAGTATTTAACTTGGTAATGTTTTTAGAGGGTTTTAGTGTGTAATTTTCAACGGTAAGTTCAAACGGTAAGTTCCGCAAATTTCTAGTTCGGATACTGATTCGAAAAGATAACACAGACAATAAGTTTTTAAAAAGGAATCTTTTACAAAGAAACAAGAAAGAAAGGGATAGAAATGATAAAGTGTTGCAAATTTTAGTGTGATTTGCGGGAACTTTTCTGAGAGAGTGTCCGAGAAACAAAGTTCTTTGAATTTTAGTATTTTTCTTTTCGTTTTAGTTTTGTCGAAATGTTTCAGTTTTCATTTAATTTCGAGTCTTCTGTAAAGTTATCTTTTCAGCAGAATCCTCGGGTTGAATTTTCTTTCAGTCGTTTAAATTGGTAGAATTTCAGTTGTCGACTTTCGTTTAATGTTAATTTTATTTCTTGGGAACCTTCTTGCCCGTTTGAAAAACTTATCAACTGTTCAAGAAGCGAGTGACGAAACCTTTTTACTGGCTATTTTTTGTGCCTTTACAGTTTGGTCGCCTAATTCGTACTGAGGGTCTCAATAGTAGTTCTCAACAAATAGTGGGAGCTAGCTTTTTGGTGCCGTATTGTCTGGGATTACTTCTCCCTTTTCCATTCTGGCCAAATCAAGTGCCGCTCGTGGTCGGTTTGATTTTTTTTTTATATAAAACCAAAATCATAAATAAGAATAACAACAAAAAACATCTACAAATCCTAGAAGCAATCAATATTAGAAATAAACTACCAACAGTAAATAAAATAGCATTGAAACATCTTCAATTACTGAAATGCTACTAAAGCATTCCTACCAATAATAAACCGTTCTAACATATTAATTGTCCCACCCAAATTAAACAATGACCAACGATACCTACATAAGACATAATCCTTTTGAAAACAAAAAATTGTTGTAAGTGATGTCGTTTGGGAGCAGAACTAACGGTACCTCATTCATCGACTAGATCCTGTCACAAAGAACCTGGCAAGAAAGCGAAAGAAAACAAAAAACAAAAAACAAAAATATCTCAACAAAGAAAAATTCCATAATTCTTAACCAAACATGTCAAAACAATTTGCTGGCCTATTTAATATCTCTCTCTCTCTCTCTCTCTCTCTCTCTCTCTCTCTCTCTCTCTCTCTCTCTGTTATATATATATATATATATATATATAAGAGAGAAATTAATTTGGAACACGCTACATAATTTGATGAATTTAACCTTTAAAGAGTTTATGCACCAATGGAAATTTGAACGCCTCATAAAATAAGAATATATATTTCTATCAGAAAAAATAATTTTTAAATGAGTATTTTCCACTTGAGTTAAAAAAATGATGGAATGAATGGATTTTTTGAAAAACTGATTGAAATATTTAGCGTTCGTCAAAAAAAAAAAAGCTATCTGACCGTGAAGTCCAAATCACAAACATACGTTTATATATAGATATGTGATTGTATTTGTGTCTTATGTGTTCATTCATTCTTTTAGGTTCTTTATTTATTAAAAGAGGAAAAAAGAAATCATCTGTTAGATTCACAAGCAATCTGCGGTTATTTTTTTCCAAATTGATTATAACAAAATATCACCAAAAGAATGAAATATAAAAATTACTAAGAAAGAAATAAGACCCCTTTAAAAATTATGATAGATAAAAATAATTTTTTTTTTTAAATGAAGATCTTTATATATTTTCTTTAACGAATCATTGTCATTATTGCGTAGCAGGCAAAATATAAGTGACTAGTTGTTAATTTAATCTAAAAATTATCAAATACCGTATTTGTGGGCTTTTAAGGCGCACCACTATTTGTGCTGGAAATTTAAAAATATAAATAAATTAAGGGGTTTAAACTACGATTGTCAGGTGAAAAGTTTTCGCCTGACATTCGTAACCCTTCATTTTAAAAATTTCATATGTATTCAGATCATTATTAAATCCCAATATTTTACATTGAAAACCCTTGAATGTTTGTTTACCTACATGCATGGTTAAGGGTCGTCACTTAATTGTCTTCCTGACTAGTCTCATTTTATAAGTACCGAAAAGTACTATTGTTATACATTGTTACCTTTGAAAAGAGCTGTTGTCGGTGTAGAAGCGATCGTCATTTTCTTATATTTGCAGAGATGGTTGCTGTTAAATTTAAGGGCCACAAAAGCACTAAAATTCCACTAGCCAGTAACCAAAAGCTGACCCTTAACTTTATTAGACGCAGGGTGATTTTTGGGGACATTTTAAAAAAAGGGTCTAAAAAGTTGTCGAATACGATACGTCAAAAATTTCATTCACTCTAATGACAGCGAATTTAAAAGGTTTTACAACTGAAATATATTACAGATTATTTTAATACCATCTATGGTATTATGAATAGACTTTATAAAACAAACACGTGGAAATGTTTGTTCTCTAGTCTAATGAAATATTGAGGGCTGGGATAAAAAAAAAAAAAATCAAAACAATCACTACAAATGTACACAATTTTTAGCATAAACTTATTTTGAACATGCTATGTAGAGACAAGCTTTTGGAATTTTTATGTCTACAGCACTAGTCTTTCAGGTCGCGGTAATGATGTTCTGAACTAAAAGATTAAATACTTCCAGCGGGAAATAAAATTGAAGAATTCACAGCGAATTTTGTAGTTTCTTTTATAACAAGTTTGTCTCAAGTTTCAATAGCCAAGCTTTATGTTCAAATTGAAAATCAAGAAAAATGAGATATTCAATTATTAGTGTGATTGCTTAATTTTAGCAGCATGTCAACCTGTCTATTTTATGTCTTAAGGTTAGGTAATCGCGTACATTGTATGTTTATATTTATTTTTTTGTGAAGCTGTTTAAGAGATTTTGTTTTTGCTTTTTGTTGTTTTTGTTTTTTGCTTTTTGTTTTTTTGCACACAGTTATATAATATCAAGTATTCCCATCTAATAAGAATAATTTTTACAGATTTATACCGTTTCAAGATACTAATTGTAATCATTTGCAAAGAATTCAACCCAGTCGTCTGCAGCTATAGAATAGACCGACTGCATTTCTGTAGAGGGGTAAGAATCTCCAACAAGTGTCCTATATATGACACTAAACAATCTGATTGTGAGGCTCCAGTCCTAGTGCTTTTCGGAATGTGGAGAACCCCTTCATTGCTATAAATCCCTGGTCCACTCTGACCAGGAGTGGCAGCACCTGATAGGGTCCCATCTATGAGTCAAATAGAACTGTTTTTACCATTTAAACTGAGTAAACAAATGACTTATGCGAAATAGAATTGTTAGAAATAGAACTTTTTGAGCATTTAACTGTGTGTAAACAAATGGTTGATGTTTTTAGTGATACAGAGCAATACTTGGACCCATTGAACGGTATGCAAACGAATGAATAATGTTGAATAGAATAATTAGTGTTAAGTTGCAATACTTGTAACCACTTCACTGTCTGTAGTAAAGAGTATTATTCATCATCATCATGTCGTGCCGCTAGCACGGATATCCCTGACCCTCTCTCGCCACTTTTCCCTATCGTTCATCGCCTCAGGCAGGTCTTCAGGGCTACATCCCGTATCCTCACATAGCTGCTGTATATATGTTCTAGCTGGTTGTCCTGCTTTTGCTCAGTCATATGTGGGGGTCCATAGGAGTACATCACTTAAGAGCTCTTCCCTGCTTCTCCAGCAGTGTCCTGTATGTCTGGGTCGTCTAACTTGGATAGTTTTCGTGAGGGGAGGCAGGTGGCCGTATAGTTGGTGCTTTGTGGGGTGTTGCCGCCAGGACTTATTCAATATTGTTCTCATCATTCTAGTGTAATTGCCGTCTAGCTTCTTCTCCAGCCGTTTTGTTAGCGTCCAAGTGGTGCATTCATACAGCAGTATCGACACGACCGCTGCATGGAAGAAACTGCGTTGTTAGAAATATTTGAAACTATTTAACTGTGTGCAAAGAAATGAGCTCAGTCACATTTCAAAACGTGATAAACAAAATGTATTTACAAATCATGTATTTAATTCATATGTATAAACAGGATTTGACATTAAATAACTTATAATGGTTGGTATGCCATAAAACCCAACCAAAGTAAACTAGAGAAGAGGCTGCCTCGGGTAGTGTAATGGTTAGCAAGATAGACTAGCAAACCTTCACGAATGAGTTCGAGTCTAATTGGGTGCCCCATTCATTCGGCCTTATGCCACATACAAGCAAACGTTTAGTAAATTACAACTAAACTGGTTGAGAATTATAGCTTCGAGTAACTAATCTTAATACAAATAATTTACGGTTCTATGGAATCTAGTATTCCTGTCTAATACAATTTTACAACCGATCTGTTTGACCTATATATAGGAAAGAGTCTCTGTTGTGTAGTCGCAAAAGAGCTGGACTATGACAGCGTTGTCGGCGAGTTCAATCTCTAGTCGCGCAATTACGTTCACTTTCGGACTAAAAAGTAAAGTCGGCGACCGTAGTCGAGGGTGACCCGATGGCTCCCTTTTCGATAGCTACAACACCATGGTGTAAGAGTGGGCGCTACTCTTTTCCCTGGATTGCTCCACTTTACCCTTGATCCTTACCTTATAATACTGAGTGTTAAGCAAGGTAGCATCAAGTAACATTTTTAAAGTCTTTTAAAGCATGACTCTACCTGGGATTGAACCCAGGTCTCCCGGGCCATTGGCGAACACTCTAACCATTATGACAATGTCCGGTGTTTCGGACTAATACCATTGAAAAAGTTATGAACGGTCTTATTCCCTCCGTCATGGGTTAAATAGCACCATGATTGCCCTTCGTCAATGATAGCTTTGGCATTAAATAACCCACGAAGGTTGATATGCCATTAACAAAGAAACCAAACCAACAGGTACTATAGTTACAAGTTAGAGTTGCAATAAAAAGAATTTATTCAGATCCCAAACTGGAAACTCGCTATCTAAGGACACCCTTATTTGGGTGGGGGTCTAGCTCTTTTGCAGAAGATATTGTCAGCATATTCTAAACCACGCCAACAGAGCAGCAAATAGTTAGGAATTAGTTGGTTTGGTTTGTTTGGTTTTATGGCATATCAACCTTTGTAGGTTACTTAACGCCAAATCCATTTTTATGTAAATAATCTGTTCTATTGAAAATAGTTCAGTTCAGCATAAGTACACAGTTTAATTGTTAAAAACATTTCCATTTCAAACTATTCAAGCAGTTATATGTTATAATTCAGTTAAGTGTAAATACAGTTTTAATGTCGAAAAACAGTTCTATTTGAAATAATTCAGTTAAGCATAAGCACGCAGTTTAAGTGTAAGTACGGTTTAATTTTCAAAAACGTTTCTATTTCAAGCTATTCAGTTTACTCTATTCATTTTAGCATAAGTATGCTGTTATTTCTATTTAACCCATAGATAGGGCCCTATCAGGTGCTACCACTCCGGGGCCAGAGTGGACCTGGGAGCGATGGCGATGAAGGGGTACTCCGCATTCCCCAAAGCTCCAGCATTGCTGGAACCTCACCATCAGATTGTTTAGTGTCATATCCAGGACACTCGTTGGGGGGGTCTTACCCCTCTGCAGAAAAGCAGTCGGTGTATTCTACAGCCCCAGCCGACTGGGCAAAGTTAGGAATTAGTTGAACAGATGGAGAAACATGAGAAACAGGGATTGTCAGAAATTAGTGAAGGGCTGTTGAGGGAATCGAGTTCTTGTAGATATTATTGTAGTGATGGTGATTAATTAGAAGAAATAACTTGAAGACTTTTTTCTTCAATTTAAGAAGACTACTTCAGCGAGAAAATGATTATCGAAAAAAAAACGGTAATCAAGGGCTGATCAAACAATTTTTCAGTTTGTTATTTTAGCTTAAAAATAGAAATTGATTTTCATTGAAAGTCAAGTCTATTGTCATTACTGCTTTTTAAGCCATTTTCATCGTCACACTATTACTTTAAAAGGCTAATGGCCAAAAGAAATTTTTTTTTTCTTTCAGTTTGCGACTGAAAAAAATTTGCCAATCAGCGTTTAACGATCTTTTATGATCATTTAAATACTTTGCAATTTTCAAACCTTTTCACACTGAAAAAAAAGGCAAGAAGTAGACGAAATCCAACAGAAACTATTTCTGATGCAGACTATGTAGATGATCGAGCGCTATTGGCAAATACAGCTTCACATGTCGAATCTCTGCAACATAGCCTAGAGAAGGCAGCGAGAGGAATTGGTCTCTATTTAAACTCAGATTAAATAGACGTCATATATTTTAATCTAGATGGTACCATCTTGTCATTAAATGTCAATCCTTTGAAATTAGAAGACCAGTTCATATAGCTTGGTAGCAATATCTCATCTACTGAAAACGATGTAAGTATAGGCATAGGAAAGGAATGGATTGCTATTGACAGGATAATTACCCTATGGAAATCTTATCTCTCTGATAAAATACACTGGGCTTACCCAATTAGGACAGGTGGCGTCAGAGAATGAAGGGAATTGTTTTTGTTTTGTTTTTTTTCTTAATGTTTTCTGTCGTAAAACTATAATTATATGCGATGTTATTGATACAGATTTTTTTTTCCTTAGAGCCAGATCGTTCGTTCATTTAAGTGACCCATGTATTTTGAACGTTTGGTCTGGTTGTGTTTTATGGCATCTCAAACTTTGTAGGATATTAATGCCAAATCTTGTTTATACACACACACATAATTCGTAAGTGAATAGTTTGTTGGTAACTTTTTTTAATCGAGCCATAGCTCATCTGTCTGCACACAGTTAAATGGTTTCAAGTATTGCAAACACTAATAAATCTATTTAATATTAATCATTTGTTCGCACACACTCAAATGGTATCAAGTATTTTTATTTAACATTAGAAATTCTATTAATCAAGTATTCCTATCTAACTTAATATTAATCATTTGTTTGCAAAAACAAATCATATTAATCATTTGTTTTCACACATAAATGGTTACAAAATCTTAATGGTTTGAAAAATTGCCATCTATTACTAATAATTCTAATTAATATTAATCATTTGTTTGCACACAGTGAAATGGTTTCTTGTTCAGTAAATGATTAAATAGTTCTATTTTATACATAGATATGATCCTAACAGATACTACCACGCCAGGTCAGAGAAAAATTGGGAGTTATGGCAATAAAGGGGTACTCTGCATTCCCTAAAGCTCCGGGACTCGAGCCTCACCATCAGATAATTTAGTATCATATCCAGGATACTCATTGGCTGTGAAGTGTTGCTCCTCAGTACATTGGCTGTGAAGTGTTATTCCTCAGTAAAGCAGTAGTCGGCGTATATACATCCTCAGCAGACGGGGCGGAGTTTTGAATATCGATATTGAACGACACATCACACACACTTAAGAATTTAGCTTGGTGTACGATATCTGCCGACTAATCTACACGATCCAGCAATTTTTTTCTGTTATAAAGGAATTCAAAAGTGCAAATTAGTAAACTCCCTAATTTGGACCACTTTGAAAAGTTAGTAATTTTGTAACGTAACTGAACGGCTAATAGAAAATTGAAATTGAAAAAATAAACTAATAAATGAATAAATAAATAAATAAATAAATAAGCAGACAGTCTCCGAACGGCCAAGCCAAAGCACTCTTTATAATTCAAAATGACTAGGAAAAACCCAGGGGTTCGAAACCTTCTGTGCAGGTGTGAAACCAGCGGAAACGGATGTTCCTCCTGCCGACACCAGGCGGAGGGAAGGGTATGACTCATTTTGAGGAAGTTATCTGCGAGACATGCGGAGATAAAGACAGTCAGTTGAACACTAGCCACGAAGATGTTAGGAAACGAAAGTTTACAAGCCCTATTTTGGGAGTGGGCTCCGAAAGGGGGCCTTACACTAGACGCGACCCAGCAGACAAGCATGTTAGAAATACAACAGAAAACCAGGAAAAAAATTCAAATTTTGTATCTGCTCTCTCTTTCTCATTAGGACATGTTGTTTCTCTTTGCGCCGCTAACGCTGTTGACTCAACATTCATACTCTCTTCCTTTCTCCCGGTGACTACTTACAAATTGTAGTAATAAATAAACCTTTGAGCAGTTAAGAAAACAGAGTTTCGTGTATTCAACTTTTACCACTGCGAGATCACAACAGGGTCGCGGAAGTACGAAGGCCGCAACACCCCACAAGGCACCAACTATACGGCCACCTACCTCCCCTCACGAAAACTATCCAAGTTAGACGAAACTGGCATGCGGGACACTGCTGGAGAAGCAGAGACGAGCTCTTAAGTGATGTACTCCTATGGACCCCCACATATGGCCGAGCAAAAGCAGGGACGACCAGCTCGAACATACAGCAGCTATGTGAGGATACGGGATGACCTGCCAGAGGCGATGAAAGATAAGGAGAAGTGGCGAGAGAGGGTCAGGGATATCCGTGCTAGCGGCAGGACATGATGATGATGACCGTTATGTCAAAACTGTCTCATTGGTAGAGTAACGGTACAATTTACTGTAATCCCTTTGTAACACCTACCATCCTGAAGAAATTAAAATATATATTCGGGAATTTTTTTTTTCGTCCGAATATAGACAAAGATGATGAGCATTTTAGTCATAGACACATATAAATAAATTGAGAGGGGATGATAAAAATGCAAACAATCATTTTCAATTGTAATATATTTTTTATTTTTCATTCATTCGCATTTCGTTGGTGATTTCTTTTCTTGTAGATATAAATTCCAATCATCAAATACATCTGATGGTGAGGTTCTAGTCCCGGAGGCTTTCAGGAATGTGAAGTACTCCTTCATTAATATTATTCCTAGGTCCACTCTGAGTGGTTGTCTCTGTTAGTGTCTCACCAATGCATCAATTATAAATATTCATTTATTTACTTTACTTGAGACCATTCAACTGTGGGCAAACAAATGACTGATATTAAATTGAATTATCAGTATTGTATAGCAATACTTGAAAACATTTAACGGTGTTAAAAGGAATAAATGATATTGAATAGAATTACTAGTTTTAAGTAGCAGTACTTGAAACTACTTAAATGTGTGCAAAATGTACAAAAATACATTAAATATATTTTTATATAATTATTTTTAAATGAAGAAATTAAAATATAGAAATGTATTTAATACATAGGTATAAACAGGATTTGGCATTAAATAACCTACGAGGGTTTATATGCCATAAAATACCACCAATAAACCAATCATTCTCCCTCCCCTCACAAAATTTATATGTATGGGATTGATAAACATCCATTATGCGACTGTTTTGTTTAGGTGAAGTTATGGTGAGTGGAATATTATCGTATGTTTTCTGGTTAGTAAGTGGAACTAGTTAAAGATAGAATTGTAAAGATCATCCTTTCCCCCTCCAATTTTGAGGCCTTGCGATAAATTCGAAGTTTTTTTGTGTTTAATAAATACTTAGATATTCGCTATCTAGAAGAACGTATTCAAATGTTGAAAAAAGTATTTATTCATCAAAAATTACTTTTCTTCTTGACTAGTGATTATTCTTGAAGGCAGTGAAAGAAAACAAAAAAAAACCTAGACAAGCTCAAGATTTGGCAAAGTCAATATGCATTGACTGGAAGATCTTTTCGCATAGCATTACGTGCGGTGGAACTTAAAAAAAAAAAAAATAAAGAAGAAGATTAAAACATTGTCTAAATCTGGTTTCCTCTAACTGAAGAGCGGCTGTCAGCTTCTGTATTTAACATCTGATTCGCAGAGGCACACAGCTTCTTGGCTTAAATCGGCAAGAAAATCGTATCGCCATCTTGGTCAAACACAGAAGTCACTCATCGATTTTTTTTTTGTTTTTGTTTTCAAACAGCCTTCATCAATCAGTTTTGGAAGTAGCAATTGAAAAGACAAGAGGGATGTGTAAACCGCCTTATCGTATTTGAGATAACTGCCTACATTTATCAGGGATTTTAAAAAGAAATCAGTACAGGTTGGTTTCTCTTTTGAATATTTGGCAAATTGTTTGTTTGTTTTTGTTTTTGTTTGGCGGGGTGGGGGTCGAAGTTTCGTGAAATTTAAAATATTTTGATTTATACTTCAATTCATGAAAGAATTTTTGGTTATATTCCTGTTTCCGTTTTGTGTCGAAAACGCAGGTATTAGTTCAGGATATCCTGCGGGGAAATATCAGCAGTTATATATATCATGCTTACATTCATGATCCAGATAAGATTTAGTTTGTCATTTCCTTCTCTTTTTTTTTTTTTTTTATAACAGAACAGTTATATTTTAGCATCAAAAAGTATCCATTAGCAATCCACCGTAGGTCGCCATTTTCTTAATGGTGTGGGAAGAAAAGATTAAAGAAATATTGTGACTGAATTGTAGTGATTTGAAATTATTATTTTTTTATTTATTTATTTATTTTTATTTTTTTTTTTTTTTTATAAATTTGTTCATAAAAAATATTGTGTGAAACTTATTCTGATGGGGATTATAAGTATTACAGGTGCTATCGTTGTATACGGGCTGCCATATTGTTTTGGTTTTTTTTTTTTTTTTTTTACTAGTATCTTATTTTTAGGTTCTTATGTTACTTAATTTCAATCGAGTATGAATGTTTGGAAAAGACTGAATTTAAACCAGACGTTTATCTCCCCAGTTCTCTAACTCACGGGACGTCTCATGACTTAAATACACAGAGCTGTAGAAGTGATCAATAACTAACAGAAAGATTCATAACAAATGCTTTGGTATACCACATGCAAAAATGTTAGATGGCTTACTGCAATACCACTGTATTAAAAAGTTATACAATTTATTTTGCACCATACCACAGATATTTTCTTATCAGGATATTTTGGATATGTACTCTGCCGAATTTTTGCAAAGAATATACGTATCTAACATGTAAATAAACAAAAATGTGAGCTCAAACTCTTGGGATTTGGGAAAATCTAATTCCAAATTACCGTTCTAGGCTTTCAATACATAAGATTTATATAAAATTGAACAATAATTTGATGAACGAGAGCAATCAGTGATTTTGTGTGTGTGTATATATATATATATATATATATATTTTTTTTTTTTTTTTTTTTCAACCCAAAAAAGAGTAAATTGAACTCTGCTCAACGGGTTCAATATTCTGGCAATAAGCTGGAGTAGATACACTCGAAAAACTCCCCCAAAGGGGATGGTTTCCCATGTTTTATCGGTTTTCTTCTTTTTGATACCAGTGTGAATTTAACATGACATTCCCTTGTTTTATTTTCAATTACAACATCAGGGATACTCGATATCCATCTATTAAAAAAGGTCATATAAAAAAAAATTAGTAAAAAGCTTCGGTACAATAAATTTAAGGTTACTTACAGCTAATTAAGGAAGAAAAAGAAACTCTATCATTCAACTTTTAGTAGAATTACGATTATATTCGGTTGCATTTACGTATATTTTCCAACAGTTCTATTCTTCATTTTTTAGTTTCTCTCATCAGCAAAATCAAGCATGTTATTCATTTATTTACTCTAGAATTCAAGGTTGTTTTAATATCGCTTCCGTATTAAAACAGATATAACCGTTTTTGTTGCATATTTTATTCTTTTTATCAGTGTAGATATCATAAACAAAGCTGTTATAAACGCTAGTTTAGCAATTTTATTTTATCTTTTAGATTCATCTTGCTTAAATAAAAACTTTTAAACTCGGAATTAAGCAGTGAAATATAAATAACTACCTGCAAATAAATATCTAACCTTACAATAAAAGAACACACTAAACCCGTTTTTGTAGAAATAATATGTCGTGAACAGATCGAAACACTTTTTGTTAAGTGATGAAGTGTTACGTGTCTCTTTAGCAAATTAAGCTATACCAACTTTACCACTACACACACTCAAAGAGGTAAGGACTGGATTTATTGCTCAGTGCATGAGGCGCCTCTGAAGGCCTGAGCCGGCTGAAATAAGCAATTTCTTTTAACCATCCCCCCACCCGAGAGGTTGAATTTCTGTGTGGCACTTCACATTTAATGACGTTTTGTCTCATTTTAGTTACGTGTGGTGTCAAAGATATCCAGTGGGTTATTTCTCCATGCAAAACCAGAAATCATTGTCTAAAAGGGTTCAGGGCTGAGTTGATTGCCCAACGCTTGAGGCGACTCTAAGAGGGAATGTCGAAGAAACGTGAGCAATTTCCAGAACCCCCCTCATCACCCACGAGGCTTGCTTTCAGTGGGGTTCCCCTCTTTTAAAAAGACAGAATCACAAACTGATGGTTTTTATCAAGCTCTCAACGAAGGAGCTTGCTAAATACTATCGGCAAATAAAGCCATACTAATTATGTCCAGTCCTAAAGAGATATAGCTCCAAGCAGTGCCGGTACTCATTGTCTAAAGGGATTACGGGTAGATTTATTGCTCTCATAAAAAGGAATACCGAAGGGGAAAGAATTTGTCTATACAATTTCTGTAAATATTGAGTGGCAAATAAAGTCTTTGATAAGGTAACAAGTCTTAGATTGTTACAACACTCTATTCACAACGCCAACAATTCTTGTAGCAAGACTCAGTTAGTCAACGCTGTTTTATAACTTAATTGTTAATAAAACTAAGTTCCCCATATCGATTAAGGCCTTGACTGGTACATCGCTGATGTTTGTCCGTAATGGCCCGCGAGAAATTATCAATTGTGGCCGTTCAAGAGGTAGCAGTTAAATTCGTGGCGATTGCTGACTGACTAGATTTACACACTTTAGAGAAATCTTCCTTCTTGCTGCGTCTGTTAAAATTAGATTTTTTTTTCGCTGGAATTTGAATCTAGGATGACTATAAAAGACCCAGAAATAGCATATATTTCTAGGAGTCGCAATTATGGGATCTTTTCAGTAAGGGGAGGCGTTATTATTGTCAAGAGCTTCCACAGTAATTTTAGTCACTTCTACATCATGGGTAGTTGGTTGGATTTTATAGCATATCAAGTCTAATGGGTTATTTTATTCTAAAACCAGGTTTTTATCTATATATATATATATATATATATATATATATATACATATATATAATAGCTCTATCACTGGTATTGAGCACTCACCAAATTATACTGCATTTGGTCTACCACTAACCCACCAAGTGAGATAGTGACAACCATAAACTTTTGTTTATATATTGTCAGAGCTCATTTGTTTGAACACAATTAAATGGTTTCAAGCATTGCTCTGTAATATAAGTAGTTCAATTTAACATTAATCAATTTGCTCATAGTTATTTAATCTAACTTTTTAATAATTTGCTTGCTCACAATAAATTGGTTTCACATATTAAATATACTTCTATTTGACATACAGATGAGACTCTAAATGGTATAACCACTCCGGGTCAGAGGACCTGGCAGAAATTACCAAGAAGGGTACTCCACTTTCCCCAAACCTCCAGAACTCACCATCACATGCACTTTAGTGTTATATCTAGAACACACGTTGGCGGGTGTCTTACCCAACTGCAGAGATGCAACCTTTTGGGTTGCTTTTACTTGAGAAATCTATCGCGTAGTAGCCATATCAAGTAATATGCAGCATTCAAGCTAACAGATTTTTCTTGGATATGTTTTGTGGGATGTATGTCTACATCAGCCTGTCCGTCCCAGACGTGGGCAGATTGACCGAATGAAAAATTCCAATCACCATTTATTTAATTTAGCCTTGTCACGTATTATTTTAAGCTTAATAAAGACCGAGGTAAAATTGAATTGCAGCATCCTGATGAACGATGCCAATTTTGATCTGCTTAGTTTTGCAGCAGGAAGACTATGTACGATCTCAGCAGGATAATATCAGCTCACATGATCACAAGATTTTTTTTTTTCAGAAGAACCCTCTGGGAACGATCTTCAAAATTGTCCCCGATTAAACATGTACATGTTTTACTAAACTCATTTGCCACCGGCAGGATGTCACACAAGGTCAATTTTTATTCAGAGTTTTCTCTCTCCTAGACTGGTTCCATAACATAGACAAAAGAACTCTAAGAGGATGGAATCATGTTCTTCTCAAGTGTAAAAAAAAAGGTATCAAATTCTTCCAAGACTTTGACTCCGGCCTCTGATTCCATCAAATAATGTCTTCAACTGACCATTGTTATCTACTATCGTAGACACTCAGGACTGAGTTCTCAATTTGGAAAAATTTGTTAAGCATGGACGGGGTATGTTTCAAATAAACTGTAACTGTTTCGATCATATATTTCTCTTAGATATATGTTTAGGTTTGGTTTGGTATTTTTGGCATATCAATCTTTGTGGGTTATTAATAGCAAATCCATTTTTATACATAAAACAGTTCTATTTCAAACAATTCAGTTTAGCGTTAGTAAATCGTTTAGTTCTATTTAACCCATTGATAGGACAATATCAGGTGCCATCACTCCGGGTCAGAGTGGACCTGAAAACGATGGCAACAAAGAGGTTCTCCCCATTCCTGGAACCTCACCATCAAATTGTTTAGTGTCATATCCACGACACTCGTTGGGGATAGTCCTACTCCTCTGCAGAGATGCAGTCGGTGTATTCTACAGCCCCAACCGACTGGGCCAACGTTTAGGTGTTAGTGGCAATTTATATCTTTCCATATTTTAATGTGGTGTTTTGAGGGTAGTTTAGCTTGTTATTAAAGCCATTTGGGGTCAGTATTTAAAGTTTTTTCTTATCCATGTTTGTGTGTGTAGCCCCGTTGACTGGGGTTGTAGAATACACCGACTGCATCTCTGCAGAGAGGTAAGACCCCATCAACGAGTGTCCTGGACATGATAGGATATATTTCAAACATAGATTAAGAATGTCGTTATGAAGATTTGAGGGGGGAGTCTAGAAAGAAACAATCTTAAACTTATGCCGAAAAAGTAAAAACCTACTTTCTTCTATTTTAACCAAAGATGACCGGTTAGAACAATGACTGGTTCAGTATAACCGGTTCTTACTTTCAAAAGTATAGAAATCGAAAAGGTAACAATCTTTGTGGCTGTTTGACTTTTGTGTTTGAGTATTTTGCCTCCTAAACTGTATATCTTAATTAAATAAAAAAGGAAAGTTTTTCTTGCCCCCACCCAAAATAAATGAATAAGAGCTTGTATACTTGTACAAAGAAATGTAACCAGACAATTATTTCGTTGCTGAAGGGAAAGTTTTATCCGTCAAGCGGTTAATTATGGAAAGAATTATGTCCCCAAGACTATTTATAATGCTTGCAGACTTTCATACCAAAAATATTGTCTAATTACAAGCCACTTACAAAAACAAGAAAATGCTAAATATATTTTTACTATATCAGTCATATTCATTCTGTTTTGTCTTGTTTTTCATGAAATAATAAAATCTGTCTTGCTGACTATCTCCTGTATGGTGAGAAAACTTTTATTAAAACCTGATAATTAACAGATCTCTTTTGTGAATTTTAAAAATCGGCGCTTTTTAGATGTCAAAAGTGGGTGTTTTTTGTTGATATATATCCTACCGGTGGTGGTAATGATTAAACTAGTGATAGAGATAATATCTTAAGAGGAGAAAAAAATTCATCTTCCCCAAATTAAACGAAGAAGTTATTAATCAATTCCATTGTATGTTTGAGTTCTCTCTGTCTGCACAAAGTCGGATGCAGCATATTCATCACAAGAGCTTTAAGAATATGAACGTGTTTTTTTTCCAAGTTATCTCTCTCTCTCTCTCTCTCTCTCTCTCTCTGATACTCGAAGAGGTAGTGGGACAGACTTTCATTATTTTTCGCCGTGTTTCATGATACTTTGATGCTTTTATTTGTTTGCCGAAATAATTTTATTGATTTTGAAGGCACTCTTTCTAATCAGTGTACAATTTGCTAAGCTAAGAACAAATTAATCCAAGATTTTTTTTTTTCCTTATTAATTTTTTGCACATGCGCACTGAATAAATGCTTTGATCTCTCACTTATCAAAATTAGATTTGTTGTTTTTAATAAAAGAAAAAGTGAAAACACCATATGCTGCTTTTCTTTTCTTCGAATCATCATCTGGGGAGGGGTAATAAGTATAAGATAACTGTTATAATCTTTCCTGAAACTGACAATCCACCATAATGTAATAATCGATAAATGATAATGAAAGAAGATTAAAAAAAACATCAATAAATATAGGTCATTGTCTGCGTATCAGCATCGGTGTACGGTTAATAACAAAGCTTAATCTAATCTGACTCAAGGCCACAGCAATTGAGCACCTGATGACAAATTGGTACTCGTGTCAATTTTATTAACCATCAAGTTGCTGCATGGACATTTAAAAGGATAAGAATGGTATATTTCTTATCATTTTTAAATGTTTCTAGATTGTTATGTTGCGTCTTTGCTAGAATACCATCTCCCCTTGTTTACGGGGCTAAGATTATGCTGACTGTTTCCCGGCAGAGGAGTAAACCGATTATTGGATATGACACTAAACTACATCTGATGGTGAGGCTCTAGTTCTGGTTATTTGTGTAGTGTAGAGTACCCCTTCATTGAAAATACTTCCAGGTAAGCTCCGGTCTGGAGTGGCATTACCAGTTAGGGTCCAATCTAATGAGTTAAATAGCTCTATTTAAAATTATTTGTATTCAACAGAAATACATGTCATATAACCCAAGATTATCTGTATTAGGAATAGTTACTCGAAGCTATAATTGCCTGCTAAGGATAATTATTTATAGCCCAGTCAGTTTGGAGAATAGAATAAGCCGACTGCATCTCTGCGTAGGGGTAACCCCTCTCGTTGCAACGAGTGTCCTGCATATGACACTAAACAGCAGCTGATGGTGATGTTTCAGTCCTGGAGCTTTAGGGAATGTAGAGTACCCCTTTATTCCCATTACTCAAAGGTCCACTCTGACCTGGTATCTTAGTACCTGTTAGGGTCCCATCTATGGCTAAAACAACTGTTTAATCATTTATTATACTTAGACCCATTTAATTGTACGCCAACAAATGATTAATATTAAAATGAATTAGTATTTGATAGCAATGCTTGAAACCATTTAACTATGTGCAAACAAATGATCTTTGGCTTGTTTAACAAATGTTACCGATAAACTATTCCCTAAAAAATCAGGTATAAGCAAATTTTGGCATTAAATAACCAAGGGTTAATATACCATTAAACTAAATAACTAAACCTTTTATCAGTTACTTAAAACTATATAACTTTTTGCAAACAAATGACAATTATTATATAGAAATAATTACTTGAAACCATGAAATTGTTAGTATTTGATAGAAATACTTGAAACCATACAAGTGCGTGCATTTTACTGTGCACCAAAGAAAATGTAGCTATAAATGAATAATTGTTAAATAATTTATTGGCTGTATCCATTATTTGAAAGGTAGTATAGATGAGTTTAAAAAGATTTAAAATGGTTGTCCCAGAAGCGGAAATTTGTGTGAATGACAATGTTAGGTCAATTGGAAGCTGGAGAAGTTAGTTTGGTGACTAAGATTCTGAAATTAAGCTAGATCTCAGTAAAGAATCAATTAGTCGAAAATCGCCGAAGACAGTGGCTGATGATTTTCATCTTTTTGGCCTGACTAGTTCCTCAGATTCGTGTCCCTGGTATGTGAAGAAAAGTTATGAGCACAGCAAAAGTAGTATCTTCGTTATTCATCCCACCTGTCAGAACTTAAAATGGCGTTGAGTCCCGACGAAGGATGAGGCATCGAGAAGCGACCACCAGCCGAAAGACGGAGAGAAGATGCTACATAACGCAATTCCATCACTCTTAGGCACAAAATAATCAAATGATATGCCTTTAAAATCAATGAAAAATGTGAATATATAATAGTCCCAAAATAGGTACACCCAACATATCAATGTAATTTAATTTTTGTTCTAGAGATGTTGCTATTTATTTATTACAGATATTCAGTGCTATAGAACTTTATTAAGATGCCCAATCATAAAATATAAATGTACAATGAACGCGATTTTTAATCTCGGCGCATAAATAGACAAACTGACATGCCGTTAAAATCAGTGGACTTTCCTCTAGATTAATCATGGCAACGATGGTAATAGAAGTATAGCTACTTTATATCAGCAGCTATCTCATTATACATACCACAATGCATGCTCCATGTAACATTTCTCTTCACTTATGTAATAGGCATACCATCAGGTCATCACAGAGTGTAACATATTGACGATCTTTTCTTTTCTTTCTTTTCGTGAAATTTTACTTTTTCTTTGGTAAATTTACGTCAACGTGTTTCACAAGCACGTATGAAAGATCGATAATTCAATCGATATTACTCTTTAACTGATTTCCTTTCAATAAATAAAGTAGTCGTTTCTAGCCTTAGGAAGAGCAAAGTTACTGTTCACTGCCATCTCTAAACCAGATCAATTTGACAACGTCTCAGAAGAAAATATACGAAAATGATCGCCAGTGAAATGACTTTAAAAAAAAATTAAGTAAAACATTTTTTTTTCCTTTGATAACTCGTTTAATGTATAATTCACTTTTTAAAAGTTTTTTTTAATGTAACCACACGTACATGCCGTGTAAGGGTAAACGAAGGAAATTCATTTTTCTTAATATGATTACACTACGCTATCATAATCGATTTCTCTTGGTTATTGAGAGTTAGAATCATTTAAAGAAAGACTGGACAAAAATGTTGCGGTAGACATAATTATTTACTAAGCTTTACTCAGTTGTGGCACAAGACTGGAAGGATAAGGCACCCAGTCAGATTCAAATTCACAAGAAATGGTCAAGTAATCCGAGCGGCACGTATGGTATAATGGTTATAGACGTACAAAATGGATTCCGCGAGCCAAGTTTAAATCCTGGACAAGACTGATTGCATCTTATTTCGCGTTGCTGCTCTTGGGAAAGGAATGAATCCCTCTCTTCCCCTCTTCACTACAACGATGAATAAATAGTTGGGCAGCCGGTGCTCTTTATCCTTAGTACAGTAACGAGTGAAAGAAACAGTGAATTCAAACCAAGTTAGAAATTGACCTTGTCTGACTTCCTGGCCGAGGCGAAGGGATAGTATAAATATTTACACTAGTTCCAAACCATTACTCTCTTCTTTATTATTATTTTGTTCTATTGTTATGGAATTAGTTACCCAAGTTCAAGTGCTGGACGTGACTGTCTGCTTTTTCATTTCACGCTAATGCCCTTGAGAAAGGTATGGATCCATTTTTTTTTCTACTCCTGCTATGAGTAAATAGTAGAGCAAATAAGGTTATTTATCTTAATAAGGCAACCAGTCTTAGAGAAAGAAAATTTTGAATTAAAGCCAACTTTACTGCGCTTAAAAGTAATCCTTGTGTCATATCCTGTCCATGGCGGAGGGGTTGGGTGAATTCAATTATTTTGTTCTGTATTTTCTCTCTTTTGAGTGGAGAGATGTTACCATTTATTTAGGTTGTAATTTCTACGACAAACTGCAGGGATAGAAAACAAAGGATAAGCTGTCCAGTAGGATTCGAACTCTCGTCTACTTTTGCCAAGTGAAAGCCTGATTAAGAGCAAAGAAGGTTGAAGAGTAAAATTATTAGTTTCTTCAAACAAATGGCTGTAAGTGATTAATTTAGTCGATTAATCAGATTTCTCCCGATGCAAAAGGAGACGTGAGTTCGAGTCTCGCTGGGAGCTAACCATTTATTGTCTTCCGTCCGTGGCGATCCACGCTGCTGTAGAAAGGACAAAGTGTATGTGGTGCACGACTAAAATGAATACAATTAAAATATGAAAGAAAATACTCGTTAAATTAAATTATCTTTCTCACTCTCTTACACAGAAATATGCTTTCTCCCCAATTGGTTGCTGAAATTACTTAAAACAAATTTGAGGACAAAAATTGCAAAAATATGGTGTTTAATTATCACTTTTTTTTTTTTTTTTTTACTGCAAGAAAAAGCGGGGTGCAGGAGTGATGGAGACGTGATATAGTCAGTAGGTAGTAATAAGAAAAGTTGTAAATCTTGCCCACGGATACCATTCAAATGCAGTCGGTGCTAAAATACAGCTATAATTATTTTCTATTTATATATTTATAAACTTTATTGTATTTAATTTATAGCGACTAATGCAATAATAAGTGAATGAAAATTTTGACGCGTTTGTTTAACAAATAAGACACGTGACATTGTTTTCATAAATTCTCTTATTCTTGGAGTTTTTCACACCAGCGGGAACTGTTGGTCTTTCAAAGGACTCTTGAGAGAAAGCAGGTCTCCAGGACTCTTCTGAGTATTCTAGATGATCTTAATACTGTGGTTTATATAATGTCGGTACTTCCTCTGATCTCCATTTCCTCCCGTATTTTTTACTAAGGCTTTAGGAACAGTTCCTAGTACGCCTACTGCAACTGGTATAACCATCACCTTCATGTTCAACAGTGTTTTGTTGTTGTTGTTTTTTTTTGTGGGGGGGGGGTATTATGCTCTCTAGCAAGATATAAATATTTCGTCTAAGGGCACCTCTGGTGGTGTAACGGTTAGCAAGCTAGACTAGCAGACCTACACGAGTGAGTTCGAGTCTCATTGGGCGCCCCATTTATTCGGCCTTGTGCCACATCAAAGCAAAGCGCTTTGTAAATTACATATAAATATTTCGTCTATCTTCGCTCTCTTTCATTTCCACTGTGGTCCACCTTGATGATATATTCTTTTCTTCTTAATTAACACTGCTCTTCTAGCTAGGATTAGGCAATCTGAATTTTCTAGGATCGATTCTGGTTTGGGTAGATACATTTTCTCTTCTCCTCTTTTTTTTTTTTTTTTTTTTTTTTTTTTTTTTTTTTTTTTTTTAATCCCTCACACAACTCTTATTGGATCACCTTTCCCACCCAGTCGTACTCCGTCTTGTATTCTTTTTTTGTGCAAAAGTATCTCTGGGATTTTGAGATACAAATGGATCATCTAATCTCGACCAGACCTAGTAATAGTCAACAGAAAAGAGAACCTGCCGAATTGTGGACTTTGCTGTCCCGGCAGAGCACTGAGTAAAATTGAAAGAAAGCAGAGAGAGGTACTTGGACCTTACAAGAGAACTGAAAAAAAAACTATGGAACATGAAAGTGACGGTGATACCAGTTGTAATCGTTGCACTCGGTACAGTCACCAAAGGACTGGAAAAGATAGGAGAAATTGGAAATAAGAACACGAGTGGGGACCATGCAAACTACAGCATTATTAGGATTGTCCAGAATATCGAGAAAAGTCCTTGAGATTTGCTGTCTCCGAGACTCTATTGAGAAACTATCAGCTAAAGCTGGTGTGAAAAACTTTCATAATTTATTTCATTTTATACTAGCGTTAGCTGATGGTTTTTCACTTAAGTCTGAGTGACAGCAAATCTCATCTCAGTATTCTGGTCGATCTTATAATTCTGTAGTTTCGATTGTCTCGATTCGTCCTCTGATTTTCAACTGTTCTAGCTCCCTTCCCAAGACAATGAGGACTATTCCGATCAGTATTTCCGTCACCCCTGCGTTCCACAGCTTTCTTTGTTCTCTGGCAAGGTCCAAGTATTTATCTCTCTTTTACCTCGATTTCTTTCAGTTTTCACTCTGTGGTTTGTTGGAACGGCAACCGATCAAAACTAGTTTTTCCACATAATCTAAAAATGCGTATTATTAATTTTTGCTTTAATTGGTCCTCATGGTATTGTATTGTACTGCCCTCAAAAGAGAATCAATTTCTCTCTGGAGGTTTCTCTTTTGTGGCCATGTTCAGCTTTTCTCTTGTCTGTTTTTCTTCCCATTTCTGTTTCATGGATTTTTGGGTTTTTTTTTTCTTTTTTGCTTTATCATATTTTACCAATGCCTTTACTAACTTCTGAGTTTAATGTAATCCTCAAGTTTTTGTATTTTTTTTATTAATGCGTCCACACAGTCCTCTACGTTGGCGAATCCTCTTCCTCCATTTTTTCTTCACGGGAAAGCAATATTCATCTGAATTATTTCAAGTTGATCAATTATAATATCATTTTCCTACTACTACTTAGGTAGAGGTGCGCTTAGCGTAACGATTATCGTCGTTCAAATAATGAATGAACTTTTTTTTCGTTAACGCCTTTTGGGAAAGTCATGAAGCCATCTGTTCTTCCCCTAGTTAGGAGTAAATAATTGGGCATACTAGGCTCTTTAACTCTCCTAAGGCACCGCGTCTAAATGAAGAAAAAATTCTTTATATAAACGTGTTATACTACGCTTATATTTGGCTTTGTATCACATCCTCTCCGTGGCAAATGAATTGGGCAAACGTTTAGGGAAGAAAAATTGTTATAGGTTTGATTTGGTTTAATGGCATATCAACCTTTGTGGATAATTTAATGCCGAGACCATCTTTTAGAAGAACAATAGTGGTACTATTTAACCCATTGCTGGGGTGCTAAGGGGGTTTATTCATTTCCCAACGGTAAAAGTTCGAAAGTGAACTTAATGTGACTGGACTTGGAACTTGCTTTCCACGATGTTACTGTCCAATATGTCACCCACTACACCACGGGAATTCATTCTATAGGTGAAGAATTTGTCAAACTTCAGTTAGTTTTTTGATCATGGCTTACCAGTTACCCAACCTTAAGATATTTGATGATAAAACAGTGAACATAAACTTTCAAGAGCATTGATGTGAATGTGAACAACCTTGTATGAAATTCGAACTCGATACGCTAATTCCGCTTGCAGAATTTAATACTTCTGATGTCGCATTTTCCTGTGTTTTTCACAGCTTACAATGCCGCATTTTCAAACAAGAAATCAAGAACAAAACTGTTTCGTAACTTTAAAACCTTTAAACAACCATCAAATGTTATGATAATCAAAGTATCATAAAATGAACTGTTGCTATTAGAACAATAAAAATGACAAAAACTTTTTTTATTCGGGAGTCCCCGTGGCGTAGGAGTGAACGCACTGGATTGAGACCTCATACTTAACGAGGTCGAACTCTCGTCGGACTATTGCAGGTATGAATCTCCTTATACCGACCCCTAGCAGTGGGTTAAATAGAACCACTTCTTTCCTTTTACGAGGATGGCTTTGGCATTAAATAACTCACAAAGGTTGATATACCGTAAAAAACAAAGCGTTACCTAACCAAAACATCATTTGCAAATATTACAGCGCTGGGAATTGGATAGGTGGTTTGGTCTGGTTTCTTTGCTTAATGACATCTTAACCTTCGAGGGTTGTTTAATACTAAAGCCATCCTTGTAAAACAATAGCAGTACTATTTAACCCATAATTGAAGGGAAAAGGTGGGGGTTCATTCCAGTTGTAGGAAAGTGAACGTAATAGTGACTGGAGTTCAAACTCGCTTATTAGGATGTTGCTGTCAAGTACCTTAGTCACTAAACCACGGAGATTCTTCCCTTCTGAATTCGACTATATTCCCATACGGCAATAAAAGCGTGAAAAAACTGTGACGTTATTCCTCATCTACATCTTAAGTAAAATAGTATTTCTTTTTACGCGAGCAACAGTTGCTATTTTTTGTCATGTCTATTTTGGTTTTGATGTTCATTCATTTTTCTTAGTGCGAGAATATTGATGAGTATTGTTTAGGGTCAATTAGCATTTAAGTCTCATGGGAATATTAAAGCAGTTTCTCTATATTAGGCATTGATATACATAGTTTAGTTTTTGTTTTTGTATCTAAACTTGGTGATGACTTTTCCCGAGGGATGTAGTCTAAACTACTTCCTTCCTTCTTTGTGGAGCATAGGGTTTGAACAATACCATGTCAGCGATGGTACTCTGGCTTCAGTAGCAAATAGATTTTTAGGAATAAAGTTGCTAGTACCACGCCTCCTGCTTTCCAAATGTTTTTTTTTTTTTATTTTTTTTTATTTTTTTTTTTTTTTTTTTTTTAGCTCTTTGACCTCACTGCAAGACTGGATAGTTCTATTTACTGATGGTGGGGAATCGGTAAAATAGTTACACAAAGTTAAACGTAAAAAATGTCTTAACCAGCACTTGAGCTCTGCTCATCGATTTTATATTCTACGATAATAACCATGTCTAATGCTAAAACAATCGGTGGTATTATTGTGACACTATAGACGCTGAGGTGTCCGTATAAAGAGTTAGCTACATATATGTGCATCTGTGTGGACACATGAGTAGATGTGAGTACATGTATGTGCGCATATATATACTTACATCTACTCATGTGTCTACACAGATGCACATATATGTAGCTAACTTTATATGGACACCTTTTGTATATATACAAAACTAACTTTATATGGACACCTTTTGTATATATACAAAAATATAAAAGCTCTATCACAGATATTGAATACCCTCCCAATTATAACGCATTTGGTCTGCTACAAATGTTGTATATACTCATATGCAGATTCATGCAGAACACAACGACACAATGTAGACGACAACTCTGTTTTTTAGAAAAATATGTACCTCTCAGTTTATTTGCAAAGGTTTGTATGTGAGTGGGAGTTGGAGACAGAACAGAACTGCAACATATTGACCCCCACTCTTATAGCCATCAGCGTTGTGTCTTTCTTGTTCTCCAGGGGGGCCCACTCTGCTGGGTGCGGGCTTTCTCTACCGCATTTTGTCACCAACGGGTCTCCAAACTCCATCGGGGTTCCCGAGGGTCCCTTCTGCTGGGTGGTGGCTTTCTCTACCACATTTGTCTCTAACTCATCTGATCTCCAACTAACTGACTTCCTGTCTTCACCGAGTTATGATAGTTCAATCGCCCACTCAATCTTTGGAATGGCATGTTTGATCGTCATCAAGCGGAAATAACTGTCATGCAGTTCAGAGGTCACCCTCTTTCGGTGCATCAGTTTTTGCCTGTACCATGGGATTTTACCTTGTCCCATATTGTCAGCCAAGTCCGCCTACGCGATTTCTTCTCATAACTGCCATCGGAATGTGTCTCTTCCTTCCGGTGCATCACTTTGGAATGGCATGTTTGGCCGGGTCGAAGGTCAATATACAACACAAACCCACCATGTGAGATAGTGACAACCATACACTGTTATATATATAGCGTGTGTGTTCCTTTAGTTAAAGAATGATATTCTCAAGGCTAATGAATACCAAATAATCTTGCATGGTGTTCTTCACTTTTGCCCATAGAAAATTACACATTTACTAATTTATTTCACAGGCCAGGGTGTCGATGAGGGATAAAATATTCCATGAAAGGTATCGATGCTTTAAAACATTTGACGAACGCTGATGTAAATAAAGGTAGGTAGGTCTAATACTAGATATATCTGAAAGGGAATAAAAAAATATCAAGTTTTTACCACAGAGAGAAAACATTTCTTTTCATTATGGAAATTATTTATCGGTCTATCTCCTAAGCGATGTCACCACCGATGTCTCGATTCCCTTAGGCATTTAGGTTACGTTCTCAGTGATTACAAATTAATCATCATTTAATCTTAGTTAGTATCTTATTAATTAATACTGTCCTATTAAAGTCTAGATGAGTTAGATTTGGCTCAAAACAACCCATGTTATTAATGGGATTAAACTTAGTTCCAACCAAATCAAAATGTGACACAAAGTAATCTTATTGCACACACAAATCAAGACATGCGCGGCCATCAAAAAATTTTTGGTCCCTTCGGCATTCTCCATATTGGGGCGCCTCAGACGTCAAGCTATGAACTCAGCCCAGCAAAACGGGTATTGCCTGGGAGGACGGCCGCCTGAGACCAGGCTATTCAGCCTTATAACACCCACTCGACGCGAATACCCGGCAGGCTCGTGTTATTTACACGTTTCAAATCCTGAAACCAGTTATTCATATATAACTGACTTCCCAACAAGTCAAAATGCAGAACAAGACCATTTTATAGTGGATATGATAAAATATATATATATATATATATATATATATATATATATAAAGAAAATAAGTTTACAGAGTATATCGTGTGAATAATTTGCATTCTGGTTTTAACGAAACCCACCTTAATAAATAATCACTTGGTATTATTGACTCCTAACTTCATTGCTTTATTCTTAAACGTATGTATAATCGTATGCTTAATTTTATATAGAAATCGTACGTATAATCTTATATATAATTTTATATAGAAATTATATGTATAATCTTTTAGATAATTTTATGTAGAAATCAATTAAAATAAGTAATTTTTGTATGCGTTCTTATTTACTTTCACTAGTTTTTTTTTTCTAATTTAATATATTTTGTAGCATCAAAACTTAAATACTTGCGCCCGACGGAGGACGCATATTTTTGCTAGTAGACGTAATTATTTACCCATGTTCTCCGGCAGATTCTGAATAAACCCAAAGGCCAGTGTGAAATGTCTAAAAGTTGCAGAAACCTGGAAAAGACTCTAGTGAGACCGGAGAGAATATTATATAATTCTTTTTTTTTCTTTATATTTGCTTCCTTTTTCGCTTTTTGATGTGTAATGCGTTCTATTTTTCCCTCTTATTTTAGATAGTCACATTTTTATGCATATTTATATTTCTTATATATAAACAGATTGGTGACGTGACTATATCCTCCCCAAAATGTTCATTATTTTTCTTATTGCTAACCTTAATCTTTTTTGCTTGTGTAGAACTTATATTAAAAACTTTTAATTTGTGCCAGAGTACATTTGTTATTGCGATTTTAACGTTCCATTTTACAAGACAACGTTAAATCTATAAATTTCCTACGTTGGCAACTGACATCAGCTTTCCTGGTTAAATGGAAAGACGCCGCCATCTTGGGAATGGTTTCCAAGTATTTTTCTTTTTCATTTTAATCCATTACCCACAACAATATTCTGCAAGAGGAATTTAGTATCGGATAACACAATTCAAAATCGGCTTCTGGTCAGGCATTACATAAATCAAATCTAAGTCTTTTGAACTGGCTCTACTTTCTTAGCTTTTAAAACTTTTTAAGTGCTGAACAAATGTAAGTCACACTCTTAATCCCCGGAGGTTAGAACTCTATACAGAAGATACACCAGATATCTAAATATTACTTTTGAGAGTTGAGATGAGCACCGAGACTCAAAGAATAAAGGCATTTTTCTTTAGTAGTGTGAGCATAAATTTACTTGATTGAAATTCAATAGTATTAACGGCTGTAGAAACCTTGGATCTTCAACATACAAAATGCACTGTAATTTGCTCTTTTGTATATCACAAAATACGCATTACGTAACAATAAAAGGACATGACTCGAATAAACAAGATTTAGCTCAATGGCTCAAGGAAGGAGCGTAAAGTTAAACAACGAACTTAAGATTTCATCTCAACTAATCAGTATTCAAATTCTTGTAGAAGTAACTGACGTTGCCAGTTATTCATTTATTTGTTTATTTATTGAACTTAAATAATTTCATTTATAATAAGTTTTTTATATACGTAATTGTATGTACATAGATTTCTTATTTCAATGCAGATACTTCTACACAGTTTATTTTCAGGCTGCTATGATGTACAAAGATTTTAAGACTGTTTAAATTATTGATTGAATGATTTTAACAGTATGTCAATACATCTAGGACTATTTTATGCCTTGAGGTTAGATCATTCATATTTACATTTTTGTGCTTTTATTTTTTTTTTTCAGAAGATTTTTTTGCTTTTACACTTAGTCCTATCAAATAAGATTTTTTTTTTCAACAGATCTATGTAACACTAATAGGTACTACCACTCCGGTTCAAAGTGGAACTGGAAGTAATGGCAAATAAAGGGGCCTTCATACTCCACAGATTTCCTGAACTGGTTCCTCGCTATTAGTTTAGGGTCATTATATCAGGACATTCCTTTCTGGCTGGGTCTTACTCCACTGCAAGGGATAGCCTATTCTAAGTCCAACCGACAGAACTCTCACTCTTGGTAATACTTTATCTACCTACTACATAGAAGTACGACGCTTGCGTCATTGGGAAAGTGTACAAGAATATTAATATATCCATTTTTTTTTTTTTTTTTTTTTACGTTCCTCATTCAAGAACTTGAGTTCAGATAAGTTATATGATCCATCAATATCAAGTTCCTAAACGACGATTCATTTTTGAAGAAAATATCGTGAAGTCCTGAAGACATTAAATGGGGTGGGAATCTACGTGGTATAATCATTAACGTGCTGAACTGCAACATTGTAGAGCTCCAATGACGCTATTACGTTCACTTTTGGACTAATACCCTTGGGAAAGCTACGAACCTCCTTTTTCTTCCAGCAATAGGTTAAATACTATAACTAGTGTTCTTTTACAGGGATGGCTTTGGCATTAAATAACCCACGAAGGTTTATATGCCATTGAACAAAGAAACAAAAGCTAAGCACATTAATGATTTTCTTTAGTTTCATTTAATTTATTCGATATATATATATATATATATATATATATATACACACACAGTGATTCGAAGCAGTCGCTGTCATATAAAACTACACGATAAACAACGAGACAAAAATATCTATGACTCATCTAGGAAAAGTTATACGTAATCTAAACTTCTTCAATCGATGTATACGTAGCTCGTCTGCATGTGTCGACCTCTTTTCAATAGATTCCAAAACTGAGACATTTGATTTCAAGAAATCACAGATTATAGTATGTTAGAGCGTAAAAACGGCGGAAATGTAGAAGAATGAATGAAATATGTTTACCTCACTTTGATACGTCGTCTCTTTGGCCCACTGACAAAGAATTGCTTGGCACATGATATGGAGCGGATATTTCTATTTGTTTGTTGCTGTTCTTTTGTCGATTGAGAATGTTCTCAGAACAATTTATTACCTGCAGCTGCTGTTGCTGCTACAACAGATTACTCAACAACACAGAAAGACATTACAAAACAATTATAATGACATTATATCACTACTACTTCATCGTTCCGAAGGTATAAATCTATATATTATTAAAAACAAAAACTACCTCCATGAATTTCTAACTGATAGGCAAACCAGACATTTCGTTTAAATAGGCGTGAAAATTAATTCTTATTTTATAGTAATAAATTCTTAATAATAATCATCATAATATAATGACGGACTATCAGCAGAATATGCTGGCTGCATCTCTAGCAGAAAGGTAAGATCCCCTCCAAGGATTTCTTGGATATGACACCAAACTACATCTGGTGATGTGTCTCCTGTATGAGAGTTCTGGGGAGTAAAGTCACCTCTTCGAGGTTCACTCTGATTATGGGTCAAATACATCTGTTTAAAATTATTATGGTTTAATAAGAATACTTGGAAGCATAACTGTATGTTGCAAATTATTTTACTCCTTGTGATTTTTTTCCCCACTAGCGGGAACTAGAAGCAGAATGACAGCAAGTCTCCTAAGGTTTCTCGGACTCTGTATTCGAGCCGATCTAAATAATGCTGTGGTTTGGATGGTCTTCATTCCTCCACTGATTTCTAATTTATCCAGCTGTTTTTCCAAGTTTTTAGAGACCGTTCCAAGTGTTCCAAATATTATTGGTACCAACGTCAACCTCATTTTCCCCAGTTAGATTTTTTTTTTTTTTTTTTTTTTTTTTTTTTTTTTTTTTAGTTCTCTTGTAAGGTTCAGGTATTTCTCTATATTTTCGCTTTCTTTTATATTCATTTTGTAGTCAACCAGAACGGCAAAATCTACAAAATGGAAAATTCTTATATGTAATCGTTTCTGCTTGTGGGTTTTGTAATCATGCACAGACAGAGGTACATCGACAAAATTAATTCACTTCTTGAAGACACGAACACATATGAGATATCTAACCTAAGCACCATTAACAAAACCATCACCTCCTTCAAAGTTTTCAAAAAAACTCATAAAGAATCAAAAAACCTGAACATCCCTCATCGAACACCATCCTACAAAAAATATATATAAAGGTCTGATCTTCTGGTTGGGATTAGGTGATCTATTGGCATCTCAAAATCCCAGAGAATTCAGTCTCATTCTGAAATAGAAGTTCTGGTTTGTGCATATACCCCTTGATAGTATGGTCAGATTTCAATCTTTTGCATAATTCCCAATAGATCACCTTTCATACCCAAGAGTGTATAGTTTTGTACTCCTTTTGTGCTCGATTACTACATTCACTTACGATGTGATTAATCGTTTCATCTCTTTCTCTACTTGACCGAGACTTACTAATCTGTTGTGTATTATCAATTTTTTTTACTTTTATATAATTGGTCCATATAACATTATTTCGTGCTGCTATTAAGAGATTCAATTTTTCCCTAGAGGTTTCCATTTTCCAAGTCAGGTTCAGGTCTTCTCGAGTGCAATCTTGTCAGTTTGTCGCTTAAAGTATCCATGCAATTGGGTTTTTTTTTCCTTTCTTTTTTTTCTCGTTTCTGTTTGCTAGTTTTTGTAGTTTTTCTGTTGCTGTTATTGGCTACTGCAATTAGTGTTTCTTTGCTCTTTTTGGTGTATTTCTCGAGTCCTTATATTGATACATCTACACAATCCTCAATATAAATGAGTCCTCTTCCTTTTCTTGACACAAGTCATCTCCCGAGTGTAAAACCGAGTGTATAGTCATTAATTTCTTTGTCCTTTGGTCCATTTGGCTGAGTTCTTCCCTCACTCATTTTTAAAATGGTCCCAAATATTTTACAAGGGTGGTTGCCCTGGTATTTAATCTTTTGATGAGATATGAAACTTTATGATTCTATGCTGACAAATTATTATTTTGCTCTTTTAAGATTCGAGGACTCTTCTCAGTATTCTGACCGATCCTAATGCTGTTGTTTGGACGGTCTCCACTCGTCCTCTTATTTCCATGCCTTTCAGTCCCTGTAACAATCTTTTGGTGACCGTACCGAGAGCATCAATTACAATTGGTTTCACCGTCACTTTCGTGTTCCATAGTTTTTCAGTTCTCTAGTAAGGTCCACTTATTATTAAATAGGAATTATTGAAACCATATAGCAGTGTTCAAATTAATCGTATAAAGAATAGTTACTTGAAGCTATATTTATTTACAAATGAGTCTTTTCCAAAGTCACTTGAAACCATATAAGAGCTCATAAAATTTTGACTTCGGCATTAAACGATCTAATAAATGTTCTGGATATGACACTAAACCATCTGATGGTGAGATTTCAGTTTTATAACTTTAGGTTGGTTGGTTGGTTGCTTGGGTTTTATGGCATATCAACGTTTGTAGGTTGTTTAATGCCAAATGCATTTTTATACAAATAAACAGTTCTATTAAGCATAAATACACAGTTCCGTTGTCAAAAACATTTCTATTTCAAGTTATTTAGTTTAGTCAAACTGTTCTTATTCTAGAAATTCAGTTTAGTATATTTATAATTTTTGCTTACACTCAAATATCAAAAAAAGTTCTATTTCGAACAATTCAGTTAAGCGTAAGTACAGTTTTAGTGTCAAAAACGGTTCTATTTCAAGTAATTCAGTTTAACATAAGTACGGAGTTTAGTTCTGTTTAATCCAATGATAATGCTCAATCAGGTGCAACTACTCCGGGCCAGAGTGGACCTGGGAGCGATGGCGATTAAGGAGTACTCCGCATTCCTCAAAGCTCTAGCATTACAGAAACCTCACCATCAGATAGTTTAGTGTCATATCCAGAACACTCGTTGAGAGGAGGGTCTTACCCTTCAGCAGATGTGCAGTCGGTGTATTCTACAGCCCCAACCGACTGGGTAAATAACTTTGGTAAATTTAGTATACCCCGTTATTGTCATTACTCATTAGGGCCAAACAGAACTGTTTGAACTATTCAACTTTGTGTAAACAAATAAGTGATAAGTTAAATTAGATTGTTACTGCTACACCGTGATGTTTTAAACTGCTCCACTGTGTGCAAATAAAACTATGTGTTTGACAGAATTACCTGAAGCTATTTAAGTGTGTGCAAAAGGGAATTAATACCTAATAGAATTTTTTTTATGTCTGATAGGAATACTAGGAACTATTTTGATGAGTGCAAATGGAATTATTTGTGGTTGGTTGGTTGTTTGAGCTTTGATATACCAACCTTTGTAGGTTATTTAATGCCAAATCAATTTTTATACAAATAATCAGTTCTATTTCAAACAATTCAGATTTCTATTTGTAGCAATTCAGTTTAGTCAAACAGTTCTAATTCAAACAATTCAGTTTAGTATCAGTATAGTTTTTGTCCACACACAGTCAAATGGCAAAATAGTTCTATCTCAAACAATTCAGTTTAGTGTAAGTACAGTTTCAACGTCAAAAACAGTTCCATTCCAAACGATTCAGTTTAGCATAAGTACACAATTTAAATGTAAGTACACAGTTCAATTGTCAAAAACATTTCTTTTTAGCATAAGTATGCAGTTTAGTTCTATTTAACCCATAGATAGGGCCATATCAGGTGTAATCATTCTGGGCCAGAGTGGACCTGGGAGCAATGGCAATGAAGTGATACTCCACATTCCCCAAAGCCCAAGCTTCACTGGAACCTCACCATCAGATTGTTCAGTATCATATCCAGGACACTCATTGGGGGGGGGGCTTACCCCTCTGCTGAGATTCAGTCGGTGTATTCTACAGCCCCAGCTGACTGAGCAGAATTAATATTGTAAGCAATACTTGAAACTTCTTCTCGGTGTGCAAACAACTGACTTCTTGTAATAGAAGCAAACAAATAACTGATGTTAGATTAAATTGCTAGTGTTAAATAGCAATACTTGAAACCATTCTTCCGTGTTAAAACTAATGAGTTCCGGCCCGTTTAAAAATGTTCAATACAAAATTTGCGTTTACGAATTCTATATATTTAATATATTTGTATAAACAGAACTTAGGTGGGTGTCCTCGTGGTGTAATGGTTAAAGCGATGGACCGCGGAATCGTAGTAAGAGAGTTCGTACTCCAGTCGCGCTATTACGTTCACTTTCGGACAAATACCCTTGGGAAAGGTATGAACCCTCTTATCCTCCCAGCTATGGGTTAAATAGTACCACTACTGTTCTTCTAGGAGAATGGCTTTGGCATTAAATAACCTAAAAAGAGTTGATATGCCATTAAACAAAGAAACCAAACCAAACCAAACTTAGCATTAAATAACCTACAAGGTTTGATATGCCATAAACCCCAACCAAACCCAAGGTTGACATGCCGTAAAACCAAACAACTACTATTAGAATTTAAAAGGTTTTTCACATTTTACAGCTCTTTGCTCCAAAGTTTATTCTATGTATACTTCTAAAAATCTTATTCTTACTTTTTGTGAGTTTGTTTTGGGTTTTTTTTTTTCAACACCAATTTTGACTGATGGATATTTACTGACTTCTGAGAGACATGAAGTCTGTTCGGGTCTCAAAGACTCTTCTAAGTATTCTAGCCATTCTTAACAGTGCTGTGGTCGGAGGATCGCTAAGATACTTTCTCTGATCTCCACTTTCCTCCATTTATTTTCCAGGCTTTTCAGAACTCATTCCAAGAGCACCAACTATAACTGGTATGACCGTCATATTCCACAGATTTTTTTCAGTTGTCATTATTTTATTATTATTTACTAGACAATCCGAGAACGATTCCTGCTATAACAACCGCATTTGCTGATACTGATGCTTCTATTTATGACTACCTAAATGGTTATCGTCGAAGGAAATGGACATGGCGACACGAGTTCAAAACCTGGACGAGACTAATTGCACTTCATATAGCACTAATACCCTTGGGAAAGGTATGAATCCAATTATTCTCCCTGGGTAAATAGGACAGACTAGGTTCTTCAGCCTTGGTGAGGCAACTAGTCTAGGAGAAGGAAAACTCTGAATTCAAACCTGATAAACTCCGCTTAGAAATTGACCCTGTGTCATATCCTGCTCGAGCGGAGGGGTTGGTAAATAGGATTTATGACTACCTAAATAGTAACTAAAGTTGGCGACCTTAGTCGAGGATAACCCAGAAGGCTCACTTTTCAATAGCTACTACACCACTGTGTTGTGGGGCGCTTCTCTATTCCCTGAATTACTCCACTTTACCCTTGATCTGTATTTAATAATGCTGAGTATTAAGCAAGGTAGTATCAAGTACCATTTTTTTTAGTCTTTGGCATGACTCGACCTGGAGATTGAAACCTGGTCTCCTGGACCACTGGCGAACACTCTACTCATTAGCCAATGGCCTGGTTGTAAAAGATTCTAATTAGCATTTCTTAGTAATCTCTGTAATATCAATAATTTGAATGTTTTCTTTTAATGACGTTTATTAGAAATGTTAATCCCATAAATTTATTGTTCATATGCAGATTTCACTGTAAATTTTATTCTCTAATACAGGCAATTCTAAGTATTTGTTCTGATAAACATTTTGCTCTTGTGGGTGGGTTGCTTGATTATGGTTGTATATTTAAAAATAGCGAGAATTTTAATATTACATTTGACGACCTGTGAATTCAAAAGGTTCTCGTTGTAACAGGAGTCATAGATTATATAAATGCTTCTATTTAAGAAAGAATGAAGGATACTAGGCAGTGGTCTATTTGACTGACATTATTTCGGTTTTCATTTACCCTTCTAATTTTTTTAATTTTTTTTATATAACCGAGACTCTTCCTGCACCACCTAGCATATGTTTTTTTAAGTTTTGATACATTTGCTGTACTGACAGAATTTTGTGCTATGATATTTTTTCCCTTCATTTAGCCTCATGTAAATCTATACAGGGTTATTTTATGCATTGTAGATAGAAAATTGCGTTCATTGTACATTTTGTATTTACAATTTTTGTGCAGTCTTCTTTTTTTTTTTTTTTTTTTTTTTTTTCTTTTTTCTTTTTTTTTTTTTTTTTTTTTTTTTTTTGCACAAGTATTCCTGTCCAATCAAAATTTGCTCATAGTTATATAGTTTTAAGTATTTCTATCTAATACTAATTATATGGTTCTAAGTAACTGTTTTTTGTTTTTAATGATAGTCATTTGTTTGTATATATACATATGGTTCCAAGTAACAAATAACAATAATCCTTAGTAAACGATTATAGCTTCAAGTAACAATCCTTAATTTAAATAATCTGAAATTTTTCCCTGGTTGCAGCAGAGGGCTGTAGAGTAACGTCTCACAGAGAGTGGTATATTGAGCGGGAAAAGCTGCAATACAAAAATCCCTCCTATTTCCTTTTCTTTTTAAGGGATATGAAAACATCATTTTCTTCTTTCTCCGTGAAACAAAGGTGTTAATTAGAGGAAAAATTCCTGGGACTTTCTGGTGTTCATTGGATGTACAAGAGGAAATGAAGACGGGCAACAAAGATTTACTCGTCACAAGGTGACAGACTGGATCCGATTATGTGGATTATCTTATTTCAGTCGTTAGAAAAGTATGAAAAGAGATCGAATCGCACACGCACACACACATGTATATATAATTATTATTTTCAATTAAAAAATAACATTCGACCACGTAACATAAGCAAATACGATATATATATATATATATATATATATATATATATATATATATATATATATATATATTGCTCATATTAGGTTCTGTTTTGAGGTCGAATGTTATTTTGTAAATTGAAAATGATGATTATTATTGTGTATGTGTTGTTTTTGTTTGTTTGTTTATTTATTTATTTATTTTATTTTTTATTTTTTTGTAAAGTTGAAATATCTAAATGATGTGGAAGAAAGATGAAGACTGAGAGTAAAGAAAAAAGCGTTATCGTGACATGAATACCATTGTTTGAAACTATCTACTAATGGTTCATTTGTATCACTAGCTTATTCATATTTACATCGCTGAAATGTTATTAACGTCACAAGAGAATGGATACTATAAGGCAGTGGAGCCTCTCACCACACGTGAACCTATTGCCCGTCTCAGTGACCGACATCAAAGGGTCAATCATAGCAATTCTTGCAGTGGGTGCAAGAAAAGGTCACGCGAGAGTTAGGAATATTTATAATGGGTCAGTCAGACGATGGTTAAAGGTGCTCTGACGGTTAATCACCGACTTAAATTTTAGGACTAATGAAACTGCTCCCTTTCATTGGTTACAATAGTTCTTTTTCAACTCAAGAATACCACTTCCCATATCCCGGTTTTTGAGACCGGCCCAGAGACATGTTACATCACCGTTAATAAATTGAGTGTTATTTTTTTCTGTGACCACATGTCAGATTCTCTTTTTTTTTTTTTTTTTTTTTTTTTTGCTTCATTGTGAACTTGTCATCTCTTCATCTAGTCTTTATCTCTGGCAACTTTCTCCGAAAATCCATAAAAGATAAACTTGGGTAAGTTGATACTTGGTAATGTTTTTACTACATTTTTCAGCGGGTGAACCGGATTTTGTGAAAGAGGAAAGACAGAAGTACAGAGAGTCTGAGAACACATTTGTTGTCCAACCTGCCCCTCCAGATACACCGCTCTTTGTAATACTTTACCGATCTACAAACAGCATAGAAATGGAAGGCATACATCACAGGGATAGTGGAGAATATTATTTACATATCCATTCTTTCCAATCTTCCCACCTGTACTGGATATGACATTAAACAATCTGATGGTGAGGCTCCAGTAATGCTGGAGCTTCGGGGAATGCGGAGTAGCCGTTCATTTCCATCGCACTCTGGTCCACTCTGACCTGAAGTACCTGACATGGTCCTGTCTATGAACTGTTTGACATTTAAACTGAGGGCAAACAAGTGATTTATACTAAATTGAATTCTTTGAAATAGAACTGTTTGATCATTTAACTGTGAGTAAACAAATGACTCATGTTTAACTGAATTGTTAGTTATACATAGCAATTCTAAGAAATATTCAAATGTGTACAAACAAGTAATGTTGAATAGAATTATTTGTATTAGATAGCAATACTTGAAACCATTTAACTGTGTGCAAAAGAAATGGGCTCAGCTTGGTTTTAAAATGTATCTACAAAATGTGTTTTAAAATCATATATCAAATATGCATATAAAACCATGATTTGGCATTAAATAACCAAAAATGGTTGATATGCAAAAGAACCAAACCAAACCAAACCAAATCAATCCAACCTTTCCCAGTCATAAGCTAGAACTCAATGTTAAAGTCTGTGGAAGTGGTATAATCCAACAATGACAGGAGCGATAAAAGTGGATTTACTTTTATGGAAAATCATGTCAATCGTGAAGTTATAAACACGGAAAACATTTCCGAAGTTTCATTTACTTATCTATTTCATTATAAATGTTATATGTATATGAATTTGTTCCTCTACTCCACCACGAGCAAGACGCGTTAAAAAATACTTTAAGTAAAATTGGTTTGAATTTAGTCTTTCTTCTCCATAATTTGTTGCCTAACCAAGGCTAAAGAACCCCATTTTGCCTTATTTATCAATAGCTAGAGGAAGAATAGATAGATTCACTCTTTTCCCCAAGAGCATTATTGTGAAGAGAAGCGTAAATAACCTCGTCCGAGTTTTGAACTCGGGTCGCTGATTCTATATCGGAAGAGAGTAACATACTTTCCATGAATGTTATATGTCTATAAATTGCGTATTCATCATTTATGAGTATTAAAGTATTGAATGTCATTTTGATCGGTAATCTGTGGTGATGGTTTCAAGGGTTCAACTAGTTATGATAATTATTATGTGAATGTTACGTGGGTTGTGTCAATTTTAGCAAATTATATGAAATGAGTTCTTAAGAATATTGGCCCAGTTGGCTGGGGCTGCAGAATACGCTGACTGGATCTCTGCAGAGGGGTAAAACTTCGCCAACGAGTGTCTTGGATATGACGCTAAACCATCTGATGGCGACGCTCCAGTAACGCTAGATATTTGAGGAATACGGAGTACCCCTTGAGGTCCACTCTGGCTCGTAGTGGTTGCACCTGATAGGGTCCTATCTACGAGTCAAATAGAACTAAACTGTGTACTTATGTTAAACTGAATTGTTTGAAATAGAACTGTTTTGATGTTTAATTGTGTGTAAATAAAATACTTATATTTAACTGAATTGTTTAAAACTTTTATCAAAATGACTTAGCGGGGATGCCTGGGTTCTGTGGTAAAAGGGTTAATGCTGAAATTAATTAGAAATAAAACTAAACACGAAAACAAAAAACAGGGGTTTCTCTTTATGTATTATTTTGGCAATATGTCATAATTGACAATTTTTTTTTTAATTTTGTGAGTATTAATCTTTTTATATATGTGTAGAGTACATAGTTGTTGGCGATCCAAGTCGAGGGTGACCCGACTCAATAGCTACTACACCTAGGTGTAGGGGAGGACGTTATTCCATTCCCTGGATTGCCCCACTTTACCCTTGATCTTTACCTTATAATGCTGAGTGTTAAGCAAGGCGGCAACAAGTACCGTTTTTTGAGTTTTTGGTATTATTTGACCTGGGATTGAACCCCGGTCTCCTGGACCATTGGCGAACATTGTACTCATTAGACCACTGGCCCGGTTGTAGAGTACATAAATGTTTTAATATTCTTTTTTTTTATTGTTTACTTGTGTGTCATTCCTGAATTCCATTAGGGATAAAATTTGATTATCGTCATGAAATTCGGGACTGATATTTTTGATTCTTGTCTAATACGACTTCTTCGTCTACAGGACTACTTCTGACTAGGATGAGAGATCTGATACATTTAGACCCACCTGTAGAATTTGGTTGTGATTGTTTTCCATTAAGTGGACAGTAATGTTTCTTATAATACATATATTAGCTTCAGTTTACAGTCAGTTATCTGAGGCGTTTTATCACGCGCCAGGGCACTAAGAGACGTATTCCAAGATATTACTACGCTAAAAAAACTTTATACATATCAGTGTGCATAGGGAAGAAGTTTCGATGATGCTGTTACACCATAACATTTGACAGCAAAATAGGGGAAAGTCGGTTGGGGCTGTAGAATACACTGACTGCTTCTCTGCAGAGAGGGTTAGACCCCCTCCCAACGAGTATCCTAGTATATGACACTAAACAATTTGATCGTGAGGTTCCAGTAATGCTAGAGCTTTGGGGAATGCGAAGTACCCTTCATTGCCATTGCTCCCTATTCCATTCTGGCTTGGAGTGATAACACCTGATAGGCTCGTATTTATGGGTCAAATAGAACTAAACTGGACTTATGCTAAGCTGAATTGCCTGAAACAGAATTGTTTTGACATTTAAACTGCGTACTTTAGCAGAATTGAATTTTTTTTAAAAATAGAACTGTTTTGACATTTAACTGTGAGTAAACAAAAACTATACTTACACCAAATTGAATTTCTTTGAATTAGAACTGTTTGAGTAAACTGAATAACTTGACATAGAAATGTTTTTTTGAGAATTAAAATGTGTACTGATGCAAAACTGAATTGTTTGAAATAGAGCTGATTACTTGCATAAAAATGGATTTAGTATTAAATAACCTACAAAGGTTGATACGCCATTAAACCCAAACAAACAACACAATATTAGGTTCATAGTGATGATCGTTAATAATGATGAATGTGATTACTTTGAGTAACCAGTTCCCTATTTTTCCCAGATTTTGGTGCATGGGATTGTTTTTTGTGTTTGTTTGGTTGGTTTTTTGTTTGTTTGTTTTCGTTTTTTTTACGTATAATTTTTTTTAACGGAGTGGGGACCTTTGTGTCTTTTCCTTACTCGTTAGTATCAAAATGATTACAGCAGTTGGCAAATAAGCTTTGAAGCTATTCGACTCCACTTACGGATGACCTTTCCCTTCGCGGCAGTGATATTTGAACAAGTTCGGCTGACACTACAAGACGCCATCGAAGATCAGTGTTCCTGCTAAGAAGGCATGTTGCTTCAGACGAGATTGTAATATAGAAGTAGAAAAGGCCCTTTTAGAAAAATATCAATACAGAGTAATCGCGATGGAAAGCCCGTAAAATAAACAAAACAGATAAATAAACAAAACTGGTGTGACTGGATTTTGCTTTTAGCAATTGCCTTTTCGATGCTTGCAAGAATTTCAAGTAGATTCAGATAAATGACGTGGCTGTTTTGCGTTTCACTTCGCACAATGCCCTAAAGAAAGGCATGAATCCAACTCTTCCCTCCTGAGTTATGTGTAAAACAGTAAGGGTGTATTTTTGCGGGGTAGAGGCAGAATCTGTGTTATATTAGTGCAGCATTGTTTTATCAGCTTATCCAAAAACTGTGACTGATTCTTCACTGGCCGTCACTACAATCGAGTAAATCACTTATGTAAGTAGACCAACTGTTCATAAGTGTTGGGCCCTCATAAGTCGAGATCAACGTTGAATCCTATCATATGTACTAAACGAAACTGTTTGCGATTCCTTTTGATCTGGAGAAAGGTATCTATTCTTCTCTTCTCTTAGCTATTGGTAAAATACTAGGGTAGATTATGCTCCCTCGCCTTGGTAGGGTAACTTGCATTGGAGAAGGAAAAGTTCTGAATTCAAAACCTGAGGAGTGTTGTTCAGGAGAATCTGAGGCACGTTGATGCACCATTCTTCCGTTACCATCTAATCCAAAAAGTGTGGCTGGTTCTACACAGGTTAGGTTAGGTTTCTTTGTTTAATCAGCATATCAACCTTTGTAGGTTATTCAATGCCATTCTCCTAGAAGAACAGTAGTGTTACTATTTAACCCATAGCTGGGAGGATAAGGGTGTTTATACCTTTCCCAAGGGTATTTGTCCAAAGGGAATGTAATAGCATGGCTGGAGTTCGAACTCGCTTACGACGATTTCGCAGTCCATCGCTTTAACCATTACACCACGACGACACCTCTGTTCAATACAGGCCGTCCCTTTTTGGTTTTTAGACTCGGTTGGCATAAAAAATAATTAACCGCTTAGTTCTAAGGGGACACTCTTCTCAAGCACTACCTGCCCACTCACCAAAAGAGATAAGGTTTGGGTTAATTCTCTGCAGCCCGGCTGTTCCTGAAGAGAAATGCTTACGGAATCTGAATCTGAGTAATTTTCAAAACCATCCTGCGAGCTGCTCGATTCATCCGTCGTACCCTACTTTAAGCCGTACCCAAACTTTTTCTCATTCCCTGCAGTAATCTGGCCTTCTGTTGTGATACTGACAAAAGGAAGACACGGGGAACACAAAAAATGGTTGACGGAAAAACATATATTCAAGTAGAGAAACAAGATACAAGTGAACCTGATTAAACAGTAGTTAGTTGATAAAAAGCTGAGAATCCAGTGGGGTAGTGACTATCCGTCCACTATGCAAATGGTATCACACGTGATTGCGTCACACTGATTGGTGAACTCGGTTTAATTCTTTAAAATGCATTAAGGAAGGCATGAAGCTTTAAAGTTTTGTGGGGAGGGGAAGGGAGCGGTTATGCTATTACTATATAGTCTAAGGGGACCTAGCCACCCACATTCCTCGACCCATTCAACAGTACAATATATATCAGCCATTCTTCACCAACCACGTTGCAGCCACCAAAATACAACATTTGCTCTGTGAGAAGACCTACTTCTGATTGGTGAACTCCGCTCTCGTTGACGTGTATTTATGTAGGAGGGCGAACCCATCATATAGGAAGTACACCTTCCTTAATGTATCTAAGACATATGAAGTAATCGTCCTTATTCTGCCACATTAGCTCATTGGCAAGTTGAGAACTATCGTTATGTATAAAATATTTGAATTGGATAGGAATGCTTGATACTACATATAATTGTTTGATAAAAATACTAAAAACCGTAAAACTAAATGGAAGCAAATTATTTATAGACAAATAAAAAGTGAGGGAGTTCCCATGGCGTAATGGTTAACGTTCTGGATTGCGACATTATAGTAAGAGTTCAAACCCCAGTCACGTTATTACATTCACTTTCGGACCAATGCCCTTCGGAAAAGTTTTGAACACTCTTATCTGCACTAGCAATGGGTTGAATTAAATAACCCACAAGTTGATATGCCATTAAAACAAAAAACCTAAAATTTTAAAAAAAAATCGAATATTGAAAATAGTTGATTAAAAACAACATTTACAGTCACAACTATGAATATTTTCAACATTCTCTTACAATCTTTTTTCCATTATTTGTCTATAATAAACATTTATTTGCTCAAAGTTATCTGCTATCAAGTGTCCCTAATATTAATACACAATTATATGGTTTTGTCCAATTATTCCTATTAATACTTATAATTTGTTTGCATAAGGTTATATGGTTTCAAGTGTCCCTAATATTAATACACAATTATATGGTTTTGTACAATTATTCCTATTAATACTTATAATTTGTTTGCATAAGGTTATATGGTATCAAGTGTTCCGGTCTAATACTTATCATTTCCAAATTTGCCTAGTCGGCTGTGGTGGTAGAATATACTGACTGCGTCTCTGCAAAGGGGGTAAGACCCCCTCCCCCGAAAACGAATGTCCTGAATTTGACACTAAACAATCTGATGGTAAGGTTCCAGTAATACTCAAGCTTTGAGGAATGCGGAGTACCCCTTCATTGCCATCACTCCCCGGTCCACTCTTGCTCGGAGTGGTAGCACCTGATAGGCTCCTATCTACGGGTCTAATAGAACTAAACTCCGTACTAATGCTAAATTGAATGGTTCGAAATAGAATTGCTTTGACATTTAACTGTGTGTAAGCAAAAACTATACTTATACTAAACTGAATTGTTTGAATTAGAACTGTTGGACTAAACTGAATAGCTTGAAATAGAAATGATTTTGATAACTGAAATATACTTATGCCAAATTGAATTGTTTGAAATAGAACAGTTTATTTGTATAAAATGGATTTGGCATTAAATAACCTACAAAGGTTGATATGTCATAAAACCCAAACAAACAAACATCATTTCCAAACAGATCCTACCACTTTACAAAGGAATCAAATTTCATCATTAAATAACTCACGGGGAGTGTCCTCGTGGTGTAATGGTTAAAGCGATGGACTGCGAAATCGTTGTAAGCAAGTTCGAATTACAGTCGCGCTATTACGTTCACTTTCGGACAAATACCCTTGGGATAGGTATGAACCCCCTTATCCTCCCAGCTATAGGTTAAATAGTACCACTACTGTTCTTCTCGAAGAATGGCTTTGGCATTAAATAACCCACGAAGGTTGATATGCCATTAAACAAAGAAACTAAACCAAAACAATTAAATAACTCATAAGGAGTTGATATGCCGTTAAACAAATAAACCCAACCATCTAGGCATAGTGCTATAATCTTCTCAACCCATGTTCCGTTTCTAGTCGTTTTTATAGATTCGACGGGATGATCGATACGCCATAATGTTATAGAGCTGACGCCGTTGCGATTAATATGGTGACGAAGTACAAATATCAAATTTCTAATTGTAATCAGATGTTATTTATATAATCCACTTATTTGAACGTTTTGCTATTTTAGATGCCAATATTCATCGAAATAATCTTATCTATTTATCTACATATTGCTCGATTTCTTATGCTTCTATATAAGTGTAATAAAAATACACCATGTCATAACGAAATTTACCCTAAACAATACACTTAAAAATTCTGTTTGTGAATAAAGCAATTTCCAGTGCAATCTGCACACGAATGATAATTTTGTTGGATCTTCATTTTCGTTGAACGCCGTTTTTTATCTGTCTCTGTAAGAACCTCCCTCTTCTCTCTCTTACATTTATTTGTTTGTTATTCTGTGTATTTTTTTAGAATGGTAGACCTGTTTTATTGATATATCTATAATGTGATATATATCTTATCATTCTTTAGTCACACTTATGACTGTTTCACACCTTTTATTATGTTGAAAATGAGCCAGACACATGAATAATATAATTTACCACACGCGCACACAAACAACGATACATATACTTACAGACCACATATGAAAATCAGTCTTCATTTTAAGACCGTCTTTGCAAACTTCAACGATGGCTGAGCATACACAAATGAAAGGAAACAAAGCTCCCACAGAAGAACTGTCGACTGAAACTATAGAATGAATCGTAAAATTCATTCAAGCTAATACATAGTGGTGCGTGGTGAAAGACATTTGGTTGTTCCCAGTAAACAGTATCCAACTCTAAAAGAAAAGATATGTTTAAGAAAAAGGAAAACCACGGAAAACATTTTTCGGCTTCATTAAATATGCTTTAAATAAGCTAGATTAAATTAGTTATAGAGATTTTTTCTAAGCCTTTCTGAAGAGAATATAAAGGAATAAACTGATATTAAAAAAAAATTAAATTCAGAGAAAAAAATAGTATTTACTTATTTGACACCCTTCGATTTTTTTATGACAGACTTAATTCTTTCATGCATCGATAACACCAATTTAAAATAATATAATTTATTAAAGTTGTTCCAAATGGTAGTTAATATAACTTCTTTGATGGATGAAGCTTTTTATTGGCCATATTTTTAAAAAGAGAAATTGATTACCAGGTGTAGTATACAATGACATAGGAAAATATGGCGATAGGGGTAAAATGTAGTAATAAATGAGGATATACGGTGACGATATTGAGATGGAATTTGGCATTGAAAGATGTGCCCTGTGAACGATAAAAAACAGAAAGCAACAAATGACGGAAGGAATAGAACTACTAAATCAAGGAAATATCAAAATGCTCGGAGAAAATGAAACTTTCAAATGCTTGTGAATATTGGAAGCGGAAACCATCAAACAAGTGAAGATGAAAGAAAAAATTTTAAAATGTATCACAGGAGAACGAGAAAAAAAACTCGAAACCATACTACATAGCTGAAATCTCATCAAAGAGATAAACACCTGGACTGTCCCCCGAGTAAGACCATTCTTAAAGTGGACGAGAGAAAAACTTCAACCAATGGTCCAGAAAACAAGAAAACTCATGATGCATAAGGTCTTACATCCTGGAGATGACGTAGAAAGACTGTATGTGTCAAGAGAAAGAGGAGGAGAGGACTTAGCAGCATTCAAGATGGTGTCGCTGCATCGATACAGTGACTAGGAGACGACTCGGTACAGTCAACAAAGGATTAGTGCAGGGACTGGGGACCATCCAAACTACAGTATTGCTGAGATCGACCAGGATACTGAGGTGAGTCCTGGAGACTTGGTGTCTCTCAGACTCCAGTGAAAACCATCTACTAACGCAGGTGTGAAAAAAATCTTAAGAGTAAAATAATAATAATATTGATGTATCTTGACGCCGACTTCGTTTCAAGCTAGTTATTTGTAAACATGTTTAAGGTTTTTCTTAAAATTGCCTGCTAACATTATCGCTCCTCTATTCCATAACTGAGTTTTGCCTTTTTTTCCCCTCACCATTCAACTGGTCAACTTTATAGTGTGTGTGTGCGCGCATGCTTATTTTTAAGGGTTGAATAAACATAAACGATGTAATAACTGTTGTTGAATATGGCTTTAGATCATTCCCATGTTAGTCAGGCCGAGATCTTTTCAGACCACTGTATATATATATATATATATATATATATATATATATATATATATATATATATATATATATATATATATATATATATATATATGATTGTTAATAAGAGTGGTGTAGTTTTGATAACAATAAAACATTTCTTGTTTTATCTTGAGTTTTTTTTTTTCCAAATGATTTTGTTGCCTCTTATTTCTCTTCCTCTTTTAACTTCTCCTTCAGGAAATGTCAGTACAAATTTCTTCACTAATCCCATCAGCAAATCTTTTATTGAATCACAAACGAATAAAAGGTTCATCCATTGGAAACCGGAAATTTGTTTGTTAATGACTCTTTTTTTTTTTTTTTATTATTATTTCTTTCTTTCTTCTAAGCACAACAGACTCGGTATTCCTAAGAATTAATGCACACTACAGTCGAACACCAATCGCCTGACTGCATCGACTTGTCGTTTGCTATTTGCTTTTTACTGCATTCCATTATCGGCCAAATGGACGATTGATGTTGTTGCTGTTGATGTATGTATATGTACAGTTTAAATGTAAGTGTTTCACTCGCTCGTGTGGTTCGTGTCTATAGATGTGCTTATGAGAATGCACGGAGTAATTTTTATATATCTAATTGTTTCTGAGTTTATTTCCGTGTTCTATTTGTTTTAATAATCTTCTTTAAAGAAACATCGGGCGTATTTCATGCTTATACATATTCATATATACGAGCATCTTTGAAATTAATCTTCTATAGTATGGTATTAATGTGTGGGATTAAGGGTTGTGTGTGTGTGCGCGTGCTTGTGTGTGTGTGTGTGTGTATATATGTATACATATGTGTATATCTATGAGTACACGCACAAAGACACAAACACACGCGCGTGCACACACACACACACACACACACACACACATTATATATATATATATATATATATATATATATATATATATATATATATATATATATATATATATATATATGTGTGTGTGTGTGTGCGAATTTACCAAGCTTTTTACTTAGATGTGGCATATGAATGGGTCACCTAATGAGACTCGAATTCACTCGTTTAGGTTTGCTAGTCTAGCTTGCTAACCATTACACTACATACACACAAATATGAGAGGGATACACACACACACACACACACACACACATATCTATAAACATGTATATACACATAAATATGAGAGATATACACACACACACACACACACATAAGTACATACTTACATATATACACACGCGTGTGTGTGTGCGTACACACGTTTACATATATACTCATTAAATACACATGTAGTCAAAGATATACACATGCATATATCTATTTACGCACTCACATATATATCTATACACACACACACAAATATATATAACACTTAATCCCACACATAAATACCAACTACAGAAGATTAATTTCAAACATGCCTGCATATAGAAAAAAGTGTGTGTGTGTGTGTATATATATAATATATATATATATATATATATATATATACGCACAATATATATGTAGATGTGTGTGTGTGTGTTTTTTTTTTGTGTAAATATATGTATCGATTTGTAAATGAATATGTGTGTATGCATATATGTATTTGTTTATATATATATATATATATAGCTGGATATTTACTTTTATTGCTTCGATGTATACATAGCTTACGACATTTTATACCCGAGTTATTTAAACAATTTTCGTTTCTGTATCATTTGAAATATCCTGTTCCCTCACTCCTTAAACAACCACCTGATTCTGGAAAAATGGTTCTATGATGATTTATTCGTAGGAATGATGCATTTTCTATTCTTTCGCCGGCACTGGGATTCTGATATGAGAGTTTAAGTCCTAAGAAAAAAAAATAAACATCTCTGAATACATTTTTAAAAAATATTAAAATAAGTATTATTATACATCTAATTAGATCTGTCTGAAAATACGAGATTTTAAATTATGAACCCAATTTCTATAACTGGTTTTCTGTTGGGTTTTTTTTTCTTTGTACGGTGGAGGTATTTTTTAATGGGCTTACTTTTTTTTGAAAAGAAATTTAAATCTGAATCGCTGCCATCACTCCCCCCACACACTTGATTGCTACGTTCTTTTACTTTAATTGTAATATTTTAACGCCAATTCTCACTTCTGACTCGGTGAATGTTCTTACTACTCCAAATCATTAAATGGTAATTTTGTAAATGTTCACTGGATATTGGATGTCACGCGATCAGATGTTTCACTCGTAATTTTATTTCGATTCCGGCCTTCGCCATCACGATCTACAAGTAATTGTTGAAACGTTTTGCTCCATTGCCATATTCACTGTTGCATACACACAATAATGTCCATAAAATATTCACAAATTAAATTACTAACCATTGCTTTTTTTTATTATTTTTATTGATTCACTTATTTTTGTTTCATTGTTATATTTCTCTAAATTCGTTTAAATAACTGAATTTTGACGAAAATACACATCGGAAACGTATGTCACAACATTTTTGTACTGACTTGCATTCTAGCTACATAAGGTTCACTTCGTGGAGGTGATCATGGGTGGGTGGAAATGGAATCGGACACCCGGGTTCAAATCAGACATAAGACTCTGCTATACTTCGTGCTAATGCTCTTGGGAAAGTCACGAATTCACCTACCCCACCGGATACGAATAATAAGACAAACTAAATTATTTAGCTTTAATTTGGTGACTAGTCCAGGGGGAGAAAAACCGAGATCAACCCACCTTCTTTTTTTTTTTTTTTTTTTTTTTTTTTTACTTTAGAGAGACAAATAATTGTCTTCCCTTAAATCAGGGGCGTGGTGTTTCATGTCACATGCCCGTTTAACATGTAAGAATTTAACCCGTTCAAACTTTCTCTTTTTTGCCATTGTTCTTCAGACGGATAAAACCTCGCTTTTACGTCCTGTGAAATGGATGGACATGTTTTTTGCCTGTTCTTTAAAACAGCTTACAGAACTTTTTCTATAACTCCGATGAAGTTATTTAAAAACAACTAAGACCTTTCCATCAGTCTTATAGGTTTTATTACATACTGCTTGTTGACAAACAATGCATGCAGTTTATCTGTTTGGGACACGTTGCTTTTATTGCAACATTTGTCATGTTTTTATAAATGTATCCAGTAAATCTTAAATGTTCCCATGAGTTAATAACGTCTTCCCTTTCTGCTTATTCTTTAGAAGGTTTGGTCGAGTTATATTTAGGTCTGTAGTAATGGGTTGTTGTCGTTGGTTGTATATTTGGGGTTTAGCGTATCTAGCTCTATTTGTTCCTCTTCTTACCCCATTTAACTGGTTGGCTTCTTTGTCTTTGGAAGGCTGCAAGAGAATTCAAGGAAGAAAGGAAAGAGCCGAAGACACCCTTTAACTCACAACTTTATTTCAGGGTTTAACGACTCCCAGACAAGATGTTAAAATAGATTAAGACTTATCTTCGGTGGGTTTATGAAGTTGAAGTCTGTCATAAATTCAGTAGGTGTCTTGAAAAAGGCTGCTGTTAGCAGGAGACACAATTTTCCGCCAAGTCCGAGATTTGACTGAACACGTGTGCTACCTGCCAGCAGCTAAAAAGAAGTCCGTTCAGTGTCAGATATACTGCTGAAGTGAGGCAAATTTTCTCTTTAGCGCCCGGAAGGCCTTTTCTTTAGGCATGCGCCGCTCTTACTTCCTATCAGAGGCTTCTGTTCGAGTGCTTATATTCGAACCTGTTGAATAGGAAATTATTAAATATCCTTCTTTACACCAAATAGCGAGCATGGTTTAACCGGTGATAATTCATTTAGATAATCTGCTTAAACATTGACCTTGTGTTACATCCTGCCCATGACGGAGGTGTTGGGTAAGTACATCATTTTAAACTTTTTGTTGCTTCTTATCACAACTCGGGTAGTCATTTCTACGACCGCTGAGACGACCATTTGGGCTACGATATCACTAATTGATGATATAGTTCATTGGACAGCTTGCATGGATTGCTAGGCTACTCTGCGGCAAAGAGGGACGTAGGTTTGTGTATCACCGGCGCTTGTTTCTTTCTTTTTTTCATTTCTTTTTTTTTTTTCTTGTCACCGATATGCATTGTTTCTCACTATCATAGAAATGACGATCCGATTTGGCTGGTTATAACAGTACATCCACTCGTCTACAGTTATTCTATGCAAGGGAATTAGTTTTTTGTTCGTTCGTGTCAACATTTTTTTCATTGTTTCCTAAGAGATGTTTTGCTTGTGGTCCAATTGATTAAGAATAATTTTTAAACTTATCTGTTAGACCCATAGATAGGAACCAAAAAGTCGCTACCACTCAGGGTCAGTGGACCTGGTAATAATGGCAGTGAAGAGATACTCGACACTTTTCAGATCTCCGGAACAGGATCCTCACCTTCAGATGCAATTTAGTCTCGTACCCATGACATCAATTTTGGTGGTGTCTTAACCTGTGTTGATTTAATAAAAATAAAATATATTAGAAATGTAGCAGTTTCCAGAAGCCTCTGACAGGAAGCGAAATCCGCACATGCCTGAAAGATAGAATTACTGGCACCAAAGAGAAATCCGTCCTCACTTCAGTCTTCACTACTGTTACTGGTACATATATGCATACTCATATATTCACTCTGCTGCTAGCAAGGTTGCGCACCTGTTTGCGAAATCCCAGGGCTTCGCACCAGACTATGTCTGCTGCTAGCAAGCCGCCACAGCCGAACTTATCTCACTGGGAAAACACTTACTGGGCATAACCACCGACCTTAAACTCACCCACCACCCAAAATGACGACTAATATATTTTAACACCTTATCTGGGAGACGTAACTGTTTCTACAGGTTCAGGAAAGATTTCCATCGCCCACAGAATGGTTGTTGAACCCTAAAATAAAGTCTGAATTTTAAAAATCATCTTCGTTTCTTTCTTTCCGTAATTTTCCTGCAGCCTTCTACAGAGAAGCAACAAGTTAAATCGGGAGAGAAGGAGGAAAAAGGAGTCAGTAATTAAACCCAAAATCAACAATAGACAAACTATGACCACTACTACCCTCACGGACCAGATAAACCCCCCAAATCTTCTTGTACCCCCATAACCCTCTCTGCAGGGTATGCAACTGACGTATTCTATGCGCCATCGACCGGATAGATAACGATCAAGTGAACTGTGATTAAAAAAAAAAAAAAAAAATAAAGGTGAAAGGTTAACTGTAGAGTGTGATGGTGACACTAATTGTACTTAGTGTGCTTGGAACGGTCCCCAAAGGCCAGGTTAAAAAAAAAGACTGAAGAAATTAGAAATCAGAAAAAGAATCGAGTCTATCCAGACCACAGCATTGATAAGATCGGCTAAAATACTTAGAAGAGACCTGAGGAGACTTGCCGTCACCAAGACTTCTGTGAAAGACCAACAGCTGGATTGAAAAACTCGCAAGAGCTCATTCAATTGTCCAATGATTCGCTACTCCGAACTTCGCACGGCACATGCCTAACACACGAGTGTGTGTGTGTGTGTGTGTGGAATATATTTATAAAAATTGCTCAATAATATCGTTGATAGGGCATATGTATATCTAAGTTAGGATAACGAAGACACAGTTAACAGCACTTGGTGACTCAATAAATAATATAAAATAAATAAGAATAAACTAATCACAATAATAAATGAGATCAGAAGAAAATAAAAATTTAACATGGATTAGATAAATCATAAAATGTAGCAACATAAATCATCTTCAAGACTAGCTGACAGTACGGATTTCCCTAACCCTCTCCCCCCCTCTCTCTCCCTCCATCGCCCTAGCAGAGCTGGTGAAATAAGCACTAGCATTTCCATGTGCAAGAGCCCATAGAAGAACTGCTCCAGCAGTGTCCCACATGTCTTGTTCGTTTTACTCGGATAGTTTTTGAGATGGGAGGTAAGTGGCCTTAGAGCTGTTGTTTCGTGGGGTGCTGCTTCCAAGACTTGTCCGAAACTGCCTTTTTCAGAATGCCTCACAAACTAGATCAACCTTCTCATCACGCCTTACACGCCAGTATATAAAGGGGTATCCACCGCTTAGGAACCACTTGGTCCGATAATTGCATATGCATGAAACTGGTAGCCACAAGTCCTTTTGACTCAGTTTCTACGCTATTTTAACTTATATATATTCATTGCCCATACCTCAAAAATAAGTATTTTTCCGAACTTCTAAAATAAAATAAACTAATAAGACTACAAGGCAGGTCGTTTTTGCTAAACATTAAAGCTCTTTCGGGTTTTCCTCCTTTGAGTCAAACATCAGTCAGAATTGCGCATGCTCCGTCGCATCGACAGCCGTCAGAATCTTGCTTTGTTTCTGGCACATCGAAATACCGTAGAAGTTTCGATCGATATCATTCGATCCCCATAGTGGATGAAAATTATTCTTGGAAAGAATGACCGTTTGCTGGATTCCCTTTTATAGTTAAGGCTGGTTAACCAAAGGCCATTAATCCTGAAAAAGGAAACCATTATATTGGTTCTTATGGCAAGAAAGTAAAGAAAATAAAGAATGACCTTTTGGAAGAACAAGGAGGAGGAGTTCCATATTGAAGCTAACAGAAATAACTTGAGTGAATTCATTTGTAATTTGTCAAATGTGTTTACCTATGATAAGCGTTGCCACCGAATCAAGTTATATAAAAGGCCATTTTGAATGGGCATGAAATCTCTTGGGGTGTCGTATTTGCTTTGAAGATGCTGAAAGGTTGAATGATTCATACTAAAATAACTTCAATTAAAAGGATGGTTTAAAAGTTAAATGCATTAGATAAAACAATGTTTTTATTTTTTTTTAAACCAATAGAATCATGTACTTATAATAAAGTACATGACTACGATTTCGTCTACTGTGTAGAGTGTGGTCTATATGAAAAATGCATTTTCTAGTTATATATTCTCTTAAACGAGGATTGTTTGGTCTTTATGGGGGTATCACTTCTCAGCCTTTTGGCTCGGGAGGTGCTTATAGAATAACTGACAGATTAGTTTCTGGAGGTTTCTTCCGAGGCAGCACCAGACTAGGGTTATCCCCGAAGGAGAATGCCGATGGAATCTAAGTAATTTTTAAAGCCATCTTGCGACGAGAGGTTATTTCCTGTAAAGCACGCCCATATTAAATCGACTTTGAGTCAGATTCTGGCATCGTTAGTCGAATAATAAACTTGGTCTTTATGAGAATAGTTTGTTGAATTTAGAAACGAACGAAATTAAAGGTAATATCATTCACCCAATGAATGAGAATCTTAAAATGCATTGAACAATGGTCAACAATCTACAACCAAATCTAATTCACTTGCGGACGTTTTTCAGTGTTAATCATTTTTTTTTTACTAGAAAGAAAACTGTATAAAAAAGACTTTTGTGAAAAGTTCACAAATTTTTCTCCCCACCCCCACCCCCGTTATCATCTAAACACTCTGTAATTTGTTATTAGAGTATAACGAAAAATATAACTAAAAATTAATTCAAAGTTTATTGTCGTGAGGGAATAGATTCGATGAACAGTCCAGATCCTGGGCAAAACTGTTTGGCGCTGAGCCCAGCCGGCTGGAACTAAGGAATACATCGACTGCATCTCTGCAGAGGGGTAAAACCCAACATTAACGAGTGTTCTGGATATGTCATTAAACGATCTGATGGTGAAGCCCCAACCATCGAGATTTGGGGAATGTGGTGTACCGCTTCACTACCATTTCTCTCAGGTTTATTCTAACCCGGAGTGGTAGCACCTGACAGGGTCTTATCTATGGGTCATATAGAACAAACTGTGCAAATAAATGACTGATGTTTTATTGTGAATGTCATATAGCAATACTTGCAACCATTTAACTGTGTACAAAAAGAGCTCAGGATTGTTTGACAATGTTATCGATAAAATGTGTTTACAAATCATGTACACACACACACACACACACACACATACATGGGGCATTCAATAAGTTTCCAGACTTTTTTGTACTGGCATTTAAAATTTTCGTAGACTCTTGAACACTCACTATGTTATTGCTATACATCTTATAAGATGACTGGCTAATTTTTATGATTTCAGGTTCAAATGAACAGCTACAGCAGCAATTGGAATAAACCCTACTAAATCCTTATTGTCACAGCTGGTGAATTTCGAAAATGCAATCTGGACCTGAGGACACTTTAGAAGAAAGATATACAATAAAATTCTGTTTTAAACTTGGAAAACATGCCACAGAAACGTATGGATGCTTCAGACTGCTTTTCGACCATCTTGCATGAATCGAGCATCGGTTTTTGAGTGGCATAAGAGATTCAAGGAGGCAGGGAGTCTGTGAGGGATGATGAAAGGTGTCAGGAAGTCAATACCCCAGAGTTGATTGGCCGAACGGTTAGGGTTGCTATGTTGAGGTTTTAAGGGAGTTAAGGAAAAGATTCCGTCGGAAGAGGCCAGCACTCTTCAAATCGGCTCAGTGGCATTTCCACCAGGACAATGCACCAGTCTACAACTCCATCCTTGTCACAGACTATTTGAGCGAGATGGGCATCAAGACAGTTCCTCACTCTCCCTATAGTCCAGACCTTGCTCCCTGTGACTTTTGCTTATTCCCTAAGCTCAGAGGCTATCGTTACGAGACGAGGAGATGAAAGAGGCTGTGACGAAGGTCATTGACACGCTCACACAAGAGGACTTCCATGGGGCCTTCCGGAAGTTGTTGGAACGGTACAAGTGCATTGCAGCCGTAGGAGCTTACTTCGAAGGGGACTAGAGTTTCATGTGTATACTATCAATAAAAGTGCCCATATGAAAAAAGTCTGGAAACTTATTTAACGATCCTCGTACATAGGATTTAGCATTAGAAAACCTTCAATGGTTGATATGCCATGAAACAAAACCAATTACTTTATGCTAATGCTCTTCGGAAATGCGTCTATCTATCGCTTCTCCCCCATCCACGACTAAAATAGGACAGACTGAGCTCTCTGACCTTGAAAAGGCAACCGTCCTAGGAGAAGGAAAAATCTGGATTCATATCCGGAGGAGTGTTTGTCAGGAGTATCGATGGCACATTATTATCTACGCAGCCTATAAGGGTAGCTATTTCTACACATCCTTTCCCCATTATGAATTTTAAAAAAATCTGTAAGCAGCCTTGCCGTTCACATCTTTAAACTGAACTGTTAGGCTCCCATTCCTCAAGATCGAATGGCAAGTCCATCATCTAGTGTGTATGTATGTATATGTATATATATATATATATATATATATATATATATATATATATATATATATATATATATTACTGAATTAATTGATTTTTTTCAGATCTATGCATCCTAATTATAACTTCTGTAAGTGAATAAAATGTTTATTATACAATGTAAAATAATTCATAAATTTTCCGTTAAAGATTCATAAAATAACATTAATAGATAATAACCAAGAAAATATTCATCATATTCTTTGTGCATGCAAATATATATATATATATATATATATATATATAATGAATGCCACATTAATTTTCTTCGCATTGTAAGTGCAATATTTTTATTCATATACTTTTAAAGAAACGACGCAAATAAGTTTTTACTGTATGTAGCAAGATATTTCCTGAAATAAATGTCTTTTTTTCTTTTTTCCAAGGCTAAAAATTTTTGCAAAATCTTTACGATTTGTAAGGTTATTTGTTAGATTAAATCCTGAAAAGAGAGGGAGGATAGGAAAAAAATTTTAATGATGAAAAATTTACTTATCAAGACGTATTGACTACACGGATTCCTTTGACTCTATCTCACTCTCGCTATTTCTACCTATCGGCTATCATACTTCGTAAGTTCTCTAAACGGTTGCCACTGTACGTACCGAGTTGATGAATGTAAATTTCTGATGGTCCTCCTACACTGGTGTGTCCATGGATAAGAGTCCGTTGGAGAACATCGCTTTGTCCTTACATCAACAGCAGTGTCAATCATGTCTTGCTCGTCTTGAATGATTTACGAGATGGGCGGTAAGTAGCCACACAACAACTGTTTTGTAAGGTGCTACTTCGAAGGTTAATTCAAAAGAGCACTCAGTAGCCTTTCACTGTTCATGTCTTTTCTCCTGGCGTTTCGTTTGTCAAAGTTGTGTAGCCATAGAGTAGTACTGATGCGACAACGACTTTCAGTTTTATTGTATCAGAGAAACTAGATTTTCATATCGTCGATAGTCTGTCCATAGCAGCTCATGCATATGTTGACATCGCTTTCAGTATATTAGATGTTGTTACTGCTGTATATGAACTGGTCAACTAATTTAAGAGGCTAGCTATTTAAAGAAAAAGCCCCTCATAATCATATTTACCAACCCCTCCGCTCGGACAGGATATGACACAAGGTCAATTTTTAAGCAGGGTTTAACAGGTTTGAATTCAGAGTTTTCCTTCTCCTAGACAAGTTGCCTCACCAAGGCTGAAAAACCTAGTCTGCCCTACTATTTACCCATAGCTGGAGGGAGAATAATTGGATTCATACCTTTCCCAAGGGTACTAGTGCTATGTGAAATGCAATTAGTCTCGTCCAGGATTTGAACTCGTGTCGCCGTGCCCATTTCCTACAACGTTAACCATTACACGACGGGCACATCCCTCATAATGCACGAATAAAAATGATTGCGTAAAATTCACTGAAAACATCACATTGTCTTTCAATACAAAAATTGTACAAACAAGTCAGAAAAATTCCTCTTTGGGTTATAGAATTTGAGGGTTTTTTTAAATGGAGGGAAGCAACTCGGTAGTTGAATATTATTGAATATTTGTTGGTAAGTAAATCCATTTGAAATCAGTTGTTTTAGTATATGCTCGTTAATATTGTAAGTTATTTGTAACCATTGTAAGTTATTTAATGCTAAATCCTCTTTTTGCATATATATTAAATATATATATGATTTGTAAACAGATTTTTATAACGTTTTTAAACGGGCCTAAGTTCATTAGATTTACACAGTTAAAAGGTTCCAAGTATTGCTATGTATCACTAACAATTCAATTAAACATCAGTCATTTGTTTACACACATTAAAATGGTCAAACAGTTCTATTACAAACAATTCAATTCAGCATGTCATTTGTTTGCACACAGTTTAAATTTCAAACAATTCTATTTGATCCTTAGATAGGACTATCAGGTTCAACCACTCTGAGTCAGAGTGGACCTGAGAGCAATGGCAATAAAGTGGGACTCTGCATTCCCCAAAGCTCCAGCATTCCTGGAGCCTCACCATCATATTGTTTAATGTCATGTCCAGGTTACTAGTTGGAAGGTCTTACCCCTCTGGAAAGATGCTGTCGGTGTATTCTACAGCCCCGGCCGACTGAGCCGTTCTTATAACTTTATTTTATACACAATGGGGTTCAATGTCCTCCCATTTTTATTGAATTTTCTTTTTAATATTAAAGAAACTTGCCAAAGGGTATGATAAGTATCGTATATACTCGTTTAATGAACGACTTTTATAATCAATTTTCATTAATAAATCAAGAGATAGTACATTACGCGCAATATGTTATTGAACCATTTAAGCTTACCTTGGTTCTAGACTCCGCCTTGTCATAACTTTGATCCAAAGTGTCCCCACAGAGCTTTTTCCTAAACAAAGGCTATTAGTAATTTTTTTTTCATTGTTTACTATTTATAGCACCAGTATATATAACCTGAATAGATATCATAGATAGTGAACAAGGTTACGAAAGAAAGTCATTACATTAACTAAAATCCTTTGCTTACTTATTAGGTTATGGAAGTAAATAATGAAAATAAATCCAACAATATAGAGAGAAATTGAAAAACAAGGTAATCCAAATAGAAGAATTTAATATAAAAGAAAGTCAGTTATAACGTCTCGGGTCTAATGAACCATCATCAGGACTAGGAGAGATGATATCGAATGGCGTTGAATAACCAATGGATTTCTAATGATGGTTCATTCTAACTCAAACGTTATAACGTTGATTTTTCTTTTATTGGATTACCTTATTTTTCAATTTTTCTCATTAGGTTATTCGGAAACACGTTTGGACGGATTAATGGGAAATTAGACCCAGCCATAGATACGATGGCCGACAATCAATACTATTGTGTATTGAAGGTGGATTCTTAGTATATTAAGAATATCCAAGTCAACTTCAAGGTCTTGACAACATTGTTTATTTACGATATTGCATTGATTTTGGTGTAGTTTTTCCGTAGTTTTGAAAGTATAAAAAGTGTTTGAATGTTTTCTTTTTATGTCCTTAGATATTGAAGAATTTTTTTTTCCTAAGCTAGCAAGTCAAAAGTTAGGAGTCGTCGTTCATTGCACGAAATATATAATAAAAATACCTTTTTTGTGACTAAAAATTTCACGAAGTCATTCATTACTCAAGTATATACAGTTTTCTTCACTGCGAGACAAATATGTGGAATAGATTACACGTGTCATAGTTCTTGGTCGTGTCTGTTTTAGTCAGTCCTAGAGGTTTTCAGCACCCTTGGTAAATTGAATTCTCGAAGACTTGCATTAAATGACTTTTTAATTGATTTGTTTGGGTTTTATGGCATATCAGCATTTGTAGGTTATTTAATGCCAAATCCATTTTTATACAAATGAACAGTTCTATTTCAAACAATTCAGTTTAGCTTAGGCATACAGTTAAATTGTCAAAAACATTTCTATTTCAAGCTATTCAGTTTACTCAAACAGTTCTAATTTAAATAATTCAGTTTAGCTAGGTATAGTTTTTGTTTACACACAGTTAAATGTTAAAACACTTCTTCTTCAAACAATTCGGTTTAGCGTAAGTACAGTTTCAACGCCAAAAACAGTTCTAGTTGAAACAATTCGGGTTAGTATACAAAATAGTTCCATATTAGTACCTATGGGTCAAATAGAACTAAACCAAATCAGTTATAATATCAAGTAGTACTAATACAAATAATTTGTACACAGTTGAAGATTTTAAAGTATTCCTATCTAAAACTAATAATTTATGCTCAATTATATAGTTTCAAATAACTATTCCTATCGAATAAGAATCAGTTGTTTGCACACAATTATAAGGTTTCAATTATTCGTATCTGACACCAATAATTTACAAGCAATTATATGGATTCGAGTAACTAATAATTATCCCAAGTAAACAATCATAGCTTCAAGTAACTATTCTAAATAAAATTTAAAAAATTTGTACACAATTTCATTGTTTCAAATATTCCTATTTAATCCTAATACTTTTCAAACAGATGGATTTAACCCATTGATGGGAATCGAACAGGTACTACTATTCCGATTAGAGTTAACCAAGGAGTAATGCTAGGAAGGGGCTGTCCACACTCTTCAGAGCTCTAAAAGTGTAGCCTCACCACTTTTTTCGTTTAGTGTCCTACCAAGACATTTTACAGACTGAGTTTTCAATAAAAAAAAAATGTAAAATAGAATTTAATGTTTCAGTGTATGTGAAATTGTATTTTTCTGTAATATTTACATAGCTAAAAGATTCAATGTTGTTTTATGATGATCTTATATTACAAACGAGTTATCTCAGATAGCAAGTTATTCTCTTCTCTTGTTTACAGTTCAGTTTACATTACATACTAGTTTGATACCTGATACTTCAAAACAGTCTGGACATATAGATATGAACATTATAAAAGATAGCTATGAGCATATCAGATATATATAAATGTACATAGCGGATCGATCGATCGATAGATAGATGGATAGATATGAACGTGGTGATAGATGTTAACGAGAATAAAAATAGAAATGGCGAACTCAGACCACTCAAAATTATGATTCAGTTGTAAATTACACTGGAAATCTCTTGATTCTCTTTGAGCACTTTTAGTGTATTGCGCTAAGAAAAATGAGTTATGCTTACATATAAATACAAGAATTTCATCTATATATAAATATTGTCTACCTGCTCCTCTGGTATCACTTAAATGCGAAATCATCAAGCAGTTCTTATAAGGAAGAATCAAAACTAAAAAGTTTGCTAAAAATATCGAGGATGAACTTACTTTTAGTCCTTTTCTATTAAGCTCCGATTCCTAGTCATCTGCTTGAATAAGAAAGAAAGAAATTATCTAGTCTTCACTTAAGAGATTGAAGTTTAGTCTTGATACAAAAAAAAGTTTGTGATCCGGATAAATAAGAAGCTTAGTGCTTCTATTTGGAAATAAAGTGCGCCGGTTACTTTATTTCTATTTCTGAAACTTGAGCCGTTTTTATTTTCGTGTATTGTAGCAGAAAAATATAATCACTATAAAATTAGCGAGAACTGCGATAGTAGAAAAATGAGCTTCCAGATGAACAAACAAAAATATACAAATTCCAAGACATTATCAGAAGTTAAAAATACATGAGTATCAGTCTAATTTATGCTGCATTATCCATCAATTTGGTTGATTCAAATAATTTCCGCTTTAGTTAAATGAAATTTATTTATCAATGATTTAACAATGGATTAATTTCAGTCAAAGTATATTCGCCATTATTTTGAATCACCTCTCACTATTTACCAGTATGTTTGTTGATTCCTCTCAAGAGAAATTCAGCTGGTTTCAATCTCAAATTTTCCATAAACGTTTTCTCTTGATCTTGAAAAGGTTTTTGTCATTCAGATCGTTTTGAAGAGAAATAAAACTATGGAAATCCTTTGGTGAAAAGTTTGGTGAAGATGGTAGAAGAGACCAGCCTAAATCCTATATTATTTGTATCGGGATTCTTGCCGAATGAAGCCTTGCGATATCAAGGAGAAGCACAAAGTCTCTTTTGATAAATGCAGAACGTTTTCTGAGATTTTCATGCACACGTTGCAGCTGTTATGAGTATACGTCTGTACTGACTGTCTGATACATGTTTAAAAACTCAAAAATGATAATAATGCTGTGTACTTGTCATTAATTGGAATCATTTTGAGATGAGGCTTCTTAATCTGAGAATTAATTTTTATTTATTGCGGACTTTTTGTCCTCATCTTGGTAGTTTTTTGTTGTTTTTTTTTTTTTTTTTTTTTTTTTTGTGTTGTTTCTTCTTTCACCACGTTTCGGCCAAATTTCACCTCTGTTACCGTATACGGTTACAAGACTCAGCATTCCTATCCGAGGTCGCGGTAAATCACCTGAAGAAGGCCAGAGGTGAAATTTGGCCGAAACGTAGTGAAAGAAGAAACAACACAAAAACTACCAAGATGAGGACAAAAGGTCCGCAATAAATAAAAATTAATTCTCAGAATAATGCTGTGATCCCACCGTATACACAATATTACTCTTGTTCTGTGGAACTCTGTCTTTGGGGTGGACTGCGCAGATTCATTCTTATCAATCATTTGCCACAAAAGACCCATTTTTCGTCATTCTTAATATTCTTGAGAAACGGGTCTTTTCTCTGTCTTGTAGGAAGACTAGTCACGATAGATATTCGATCTTCCTTATTCCTATGAGGAACTCGAACGACCAGTTTGCTTGCATTTTCTATCTTTGTCAAGTGGTGGCAGATGATGATTTAGAATGTGTTGAAGCCAAATGCTAATTCTTAAGTACTTTTGCGCGGATAGTATTCCACCAATTCTCTTTAAGCATCTTTATCAAGGCCTAATGTACATCCTGTTCTTAGTTCATATTTGAATGATGTGTCTCTAGAATGAAACTTTGAAAATCAGTTTTGGTCTTGGCGTTCGTGTTTTAATGGCTACCGTTTTAGGAAATGATCACAGTAACTCGAGTTCAAAACCTGGACGAGGCTGTTTGTATTTCATATATCGCTAATAGCCTTCCTAAACGTATGAATCCAACTATTCTCCCTCCAGCTATGGCCAGACTGGGCTCTTTAACCTCATTATAGCAACTAATTTCGGAGAATGAAAATTCTGATTTCAAACCTATTAACCACCGCTCAAAAATTGACCTTATGTCGCATCCTGCTCGAGCGAAGGGGTTAATATATTTTGTATATACACACGCACATGTTTAATATTAATATATGAAAATGTTGCATTAACTCTGCAAAAAAATACACAATAGATTTTTGTTAAAGTAATACACTCAAAATATTCCAATGTACAGGAAACAGCAATTTCCTGTCTAGTTTGAACGATGATCATTTTGTGGCGGTTCTAGTTTGTGATGAGGATCATTTTTATATATTACTAAAATTATGTTTGTTTGTGTGTGTGTGTGTGTAATATATACACACACGTACATATATGCGAGTGTAACCTATTCACACTGAACAACATTTTTTATCTTTAAGTCTGGATTTTTAAAAATTACCATGAATATTATGATCCGCATTTATGAGAACCCAATGTGTTCACGCTTCTTAGTGTGTGAGTATATATATATATATATATATATATATATATATATATATATATATATATATATATATATATATATATAAACCTCTGGTAACTATAATCTTCTGTCTGAAGATAGAAGTGTTTTGCTTCGTGAAACATTTCGTAACAACATTAGGTTTCTTCTGTAGGCTTTTATAACTAAACATTTTAGGGTTTAAACCGGCTCTGCTTTCAGAGCAATAAGAGTTGTTTTTTTTTTTTTTGTTTTGTTTTTTTTTTTTTTTAAATATTCTCGTTTTGCGTGTGAATATGATATATATACATAATGTTGATACAAATGACTTGTGTTCGATGGTTGTTTGGTCGTATTTTATGGTATATCGATTTTTATGGGTTATTTCATGTCAAATACTATTTAAACATTACATTAGATATAGGAATTGTAAATTGTTTGTGGAGAAACATTTTTACACGATCCAGAGCTCATTTGTTTGCACATAGTTGATTGGTTTCAAGCACTACTATCAAATACAAATAATTCTATCTAACATTAATTATTTGTTTGCTCACATTTTATGATTATAAGAATAGTGACTGTTTAAATGGTTCAATTTGACCGATAGATAGGATTCTGACAGGTACTATGATTCTGGTTCACAGTGGACCTGGAAGGGATGACAAGAAAGGAGTACTCTACATTCTCCAAGATTTCAGAACTGAAGATTGACCATCAGATTATTTTTTTTTATCTTATCCAGGACACTCTTTGGGGATAAGGGGTGTTCTTATCCCTCTGCAGAGGTAAAGTCGACGTATTCCCAAGCATCAACCGACTGGACTGCAATTGTTCGAGTCCAAGTGAATATCTGGATTAAGAATGTTGATTTTCAAGGTAGGCAAAAACTTCTACTCGAAACACTGGAGCACCACAATACTTTTCTATCAGTGTTTTCATCAAACTAAACTTAGTAAATACGCCTCTTATATTTATTCTATGTCGGCATCATCTCTGTTTCTTTTTTCACTGTTGGTAGCGCTGTCCAACTCTGAGAAATGAACAAGATGTCTCGTGTATTGTTTTTAACCACGAGAATTTTTTAAAACTCGTGATATACTCCGATGAGCCGAAACTTGCAAGAATGACAGCTACAGTACCGCAACAATTTCACATGCCATGACCAGAATCATGTAAACAAGTGAGTCTTTTCAGAGTATTTCATTTTATGTTGAATAAGGAGACAAGTGTCTGATGATTGTTATGATTGGGAAACTTTGTCAAAGCTTTTTCCGATAATGCAGTGTGCTCGCGTTTTCTTGTAGTGAGCACCTAACGATGTAGTTTTGAAGACAAGGAATTTAAATGCTAAGATTTACTGATGCAGGAAATGAATGGAGGCTTTCTTGAAACTTTGATCAAGGTGAATGTTCTTGCTATAACACTGAACGGCATCTGATGGTGCAACTTCAGTTCTTATAGACGTCTTAGATATCGAGAATTGATTTGCCCAGTCGGCTGGGGCTGTACAATACCCCTACTGTACCTCTACAGAGGGGTAAGACCCCACCACCACTAACGAGTGTCCTGGATATGACTCTAAACAATCTGATAGTGAGGTTCCAGTAATGATGGAGCTTTGAGAAATGCAGAGTACCCTTTCATTGCTATCGCTCCCAGGTCCACTCTGGTCCAGACCGGTAGCAGCTGGTAGAGCCCTATTTATAGGTCAAATAGAACTGAACTGCGTACTTATGCTAAACTGAATTACTTGAAATAGAACTGTTTTGACATTTAATTTACACTAAACTGAATTATATGAATTAGAACTGTTTGACTTAACTGAACAGCTTGAAATAGAAATATTTTTGACAATTAAACTGTGTACTCATGCTGAACTGAATTATTTGAAATAGAACTGATTGTTTGTATAAAAATGGATTTGGTATTAAATAACCTATAAAGGTTGATATACCATAAAACCCAACCAACCAACGAGAACTGATCATGATACTACTTTCTTTTTTTTTTTTGCATTGGAGTTGGTTCGGCTTGGAAGGACCTTTTCCTTGAAGAAAATGTTTAAATATTTCAGTTATTGATACGCTTATTTGGAGTCACTTCAAAAATAAGTTTGTTTTGGGGATTTTCGTCTTTTTTCTTTTTTTGCCTCTTGATCCTTTGGGTCTACGAGTACTGCCAGATAGCTCCGTCTATTATCATATTTTCGAAGAACATAAAAATTTAATTAAGTAGATAAACAGACATACCGGATTGGTTGCACGAACACTTTCGTAACAGTATGAATTTATGGTTTTAACTAAAATTCTTTTGCTGTTTGGTTGGTCGCTTATGCAGACAGATTTTCATTTAGTGAATTAGAAGCGTAAAATCTTTTCTATTCATCTTTTAGATAATTAACACTGTTTCTATCTTTATCTTCAAATCCCCAGACATAAATATAAGTCATCAGTGATTAAAAAAACATGTTACTCTAAATCACAGTTCACACCAGGCTATTTATCATAACACTTGATGTTATTGATGGAATCTCTGGCTTGAATTCTATCGACGTTTTGCTTGAATTCTAAATAATGTACATTATCGCATTACAAAAGAATTTTGAACTGTATCCAGCTGACGAATCTCCCGGACCAATCAATGAGTTCTCCTTAAGAAATAGTCTCTAAACCTTAAGTACCTTGTCAAACGAAATCATCTCTACCTATCCTCAATCCAGACTGCAGTCAATAACAATTATTTTATTATAACTGTGGAATTAGTAGTAATAGCAGGGGCAGGAACGATAGTGTCTATTATCCATTGTGCAAAAGTACTTGCAGCAGACATCAGACACACGCGTCGCTATCTTAACTTTCATTGTCCAAACATATTAATGCAAGTTAACAGGCTGGCAACACTGAAGAGAGAGCATTTGAGAATGGAATGAGAACATCACTGGGGAGTGGTTGAATGGTTAAGTAGATAAACAGACATACCGAATATTTTACAAGCATTGGACCAGTTACCAGTTATTGATAATGGTTTGGTGCTTGGGAGGCTATTTAGTCGCGTCCCCACTCCCTATGTTGCAATATCAACATTAGTATGAAGAAAAAGCTTGATGGCCATTACGTAAGAATGCTGCGAGCAATATTGAACAAGTCCTGGAGGCAGCACCCCACAAACCAGCAGCTGTACGGCCACCTACCACCCATCACGAAAACTATCCAAGTCAGACGAACTAGACATGCGGGACACTGCTGGAGAAGTAGGGACGAACTTGTATGTGACGTACTCCAGTGGATCCCTTCACATGGATGAGCAAAGGCAAGACGACCATCTAGAACCGACATACAACAGCTCTGTGCCGATACAGGATGTAGCCCTGAAGACCTTTCGGAAGCGATAGACGATAGAAACGGTGGCGGTAGAGGGTCAGGAATATCCGTCCTGATGGCGTGACATGATGAAGATATCTATTGATACGCTAACACTGAAATAAATGAAAGGATAGACACGTATCTCATATAAATTATATAGATAATATAAGTGTACCCTATAGTCAAAAAGGTTAGAAACACCCGGAATTTCTTTTTAAAAAACACCTTGAAATGAGATATTCTTGTATACCTTTTTAAAGTAAAAGATAAGTTTTGTAACTACAATGTATTTGCTTTAATTTAACACTCTTTCTCTAGGCTTTTTCTCACGCTCTCCTCAAACAAAAAGTAAAAGTTTGGAATCACTTGTCCAGAATATATTTGGCTAAATTATGAATATTTTGTTTGAGAACAATTATATTTTTCGCTCGGTCGGCTGAAGTAGAATACGCTGACTGCTCAGCGAGATCATTTGTTGGTCGTGGGTGGTGACCCGTAATTCTTTAGGACAGGATCCCGGTGACTGAGCAATCCTTGACACGCCAACCGAGTGGTTTAGTGACTTGTAACACTTCCCTTTGGCCTTTTAGTGCATTTGACGGGTGATCGAACATGTCTGATCCGATCAGTCGGCTGGTCGTGTCAAGCCCTAGCACCTACGTGTTTAGTCCCGATGGTATTTTTCAATTTGCACTGGCGGTAAACTCTCAAACTTTTATTTTTACCTTAAAGGTATTATCTGGACATGCCTGAGGGTCGATTGCGTTAAGAGAATAAGATTTGACCAATGTTAAATTGCACAGCAATAAGTGTAATCTACTAAAAGCCTGAAATTGGCAGGAGCTCGAAATCCTACTTCCTAGTAGTATACTGGTAGTGTATCCCCCATCTCAAGCACAGAATAAGCGAATAAAAACCAACAATAAATACAGCTAACTTAACAAAAACAAAGAAAAACAAACGATGCCTCTCCGCATCTGATTTCAAAAATGTAAATATCCTAACGGATTTTCCTTGGTATACAGTGATAAAATCTTTGGAGGACACACCTCTATCCAAGCTGTCCCCTTTCCTGATTAAAAAGGAATCATCTCCAACAGAATAACACCACGCACCACCAAAGAAAAAGGCAACTTACTTGCACAACTATTGACAAAAAAACACCGGAAATCTACTTAAGATGCAGACTTTTTACAATTTTAGAAAATAAAGTCTACCCACATGATAAACTCAACACTTCAAGGGGAGTTATAAGAAGCAAAGGATTATTCTTGGCTACATTAGATGAAATAAAACAGCCATGGGAAAGCAAGGGATCACGGACTATAAAAAGATAACCATTTTTGGAGGTACCTGTAGTGTAATGGTTATCGTCGTAGGAAATGGACACGGCGACACCAGTTCAAATCTTGGACGTGACTCATTGCATTTCACATAGCACTAATATCCTTGGGAAAAGTATGAATCCAATTATTCTTCCTCCAGCTATGGGTAAAAAAGGATAGACTAGATTCTTCAGCCTTGGTGCGGCAACTAGTCTAGAAGGAAAACTCTGAATTCAAACCTGTTAAACTCCGCTTAAAAATTGACCTCAGGTCATATCCTGCCCGAGCAGAGGGGTTGGTAAATATATAAATAAAAAGATAATCATTAGAAGGCGTGGTAAAGAAAAAAAAACACGCGTACATTCTTACCTTCAATAAACCAATTATACCCAAGAAGGTAAAGATTGGCTATTGTCTGGAAATGGTAGACCAATACATCCTCACCCTTGATTTGCTTTAAATGACTTATATAGTGACACCATAGGGTTAACTGCTGAAATGGTAGACCAATATATCTTCACCCTAGATTTGCTTTAAATGACTTATATAGTGACACCATAGGGTTAGCTGCTGAAATGGTGGACCAATACATCCTCACCCTTGATTTGCTTTAAATGACTTATACAGTGACACCATAGGGTACGCTGCTGAGGACGCCTGGCATGTGGAAGATGTGGCTAAAAATGATCCAAATTACACGAAGCAAAAGAAATCACATGCTCAAACTGCCAAGAAAAGCATTCCGTATTTTCAAGATTTTGTGGTGTATATATTGGAGAGAGGGAAATCATGGAGGCGAAAAACAAAAGGAATGTGACATTCCTTGAGACTAAAATGCCTGTCGAATCCTATATGAAAGAGGTTATTTTTAAATAGGTAGGTCCACGACGAGATTTGTATTTTTTAATTTATTTTTGTTCTTAAATACGTGTTATACATGTGTATGTTTCCAACTTGTTGCTTTCATCAGAAAACATATCTGGCACAAGGACTTGTTAATGGGGTACTCAATGAGACTTGAACTCGCTCTTGTTCACAGTTTGAATGTTTTTCAGTCGTTGTGGGTTTTGTATAGAGGCCATCCTCTCTTTCTCTTAGTGTCTTGCCCCTTGACTGTATATCCTGCTGAGGGTCAAGACACTAAACTATATCTGATGGTGAGGCTCTAGTTCCATAATGCCAGAATCACTCTGACTCGGAGATGTAGTACCTGTTAAGGTCCCATCTATGGGTCAAACAGAACTGTTGAAAGTTATTCAATTGGAACGCTGCTCAAAAAACAATTAAGAAACAGCTATATAAAAAAATGAGAATATAAAATGTACAATGAATACGATTTTCTAACTTTGAAGTTTGAGATAATTCAAGACGGATTAACATGCCGTTAAAATCTATCAATCCTAGAAATGACGCGTTAAAATATGTTGCATTGCTTTTTTATTCATTGAGGAAGCGAAGTATTTTTAGTTAATATTCAATTAATTTTTTCTCTATCGTCGTGACCAGAATGGTTGAAAAAGTTAAATGAATATAATTAAACCAAACCTCATTTCCTAAAAGTAATGTAGAATATTCGATGTGACAGTAATTCATAAAGAAGTGAATGCTTATAGAGATGAATGTGTGCTGTGAAGAAGAGTTTCTTGAAGAAGGTAAATAACATAGTACAAGTTTAATCCGATCACTCCCACTGGGTCACCGGTATATCAGTCGAATTTAATTTTCCTTTTAACCTTTTTGTTGTATACTGGAACCTAGAATGTTTCGGTAAACTAGTAGATTCGAATAAGTAGTTCGCAGCAGAGTGCTAAAAATTGGTATTACATGGACAGTTCATGTAAAGGTCTCTAAATGTCTTGGAATTTATCGGTATTTATCATACGCCCCACCAAGCGTACAAATCTGGCACTAGGTGGGTCCGGTCGCAGGGCCGAAGCCCACACACGTCCGGCATTGCCAAAAATACCTTCGGCCCCGTCAGTGTTCCACTTAGGGGCACCTCAGGCGCCGGGCAATAACCCCCCCCCCAAGGGAGTAAAAGCCTGGGGGATTGCCTCCTGAGGCCGGAGGAACTCTCCAGTGCCGAGGCACACCCGGGTCTCCAAATGTCTTGCCCCCACTGCTCTAAACGGCTGTAAACAAGTAATTATGAACCAGTTCAACTTTTCCTAGAAAAGATACGATCGGCTCATCCAGAACACCCTTAAGAATTTTTTTGATCAACTTGTGCTCTACACCGGCTGGGAAAGCAGAATAAAACCTAAAATAAATCGCTGCTCATTCACCTCCTCCTTGGCTACCGAGTGATCTCGATTCTCATAAGTTACCCCATTCATGCGGCCTTGTGCCACATCTAAGCAAAAAGCTAAGTAAATTACCTCCTCCTTGGCTACCCTGCAACTCGCCATTTTATGTATTTTTCAACTTAAGACAAAATTTGGTAATAAACAGGTTAAAGATTTAGCCAACTCAGAAGAAGTGGGGGTTGGGCAGCTGTACGGCCACCGACCAACCATCGCAAAAACTATCCAAGTTAGACGAACCAGACATGCGAGACAATGCTGGAGAAGTAGGGACGAACTCATAAGTGACATACTCCTGTGGACACTCTCACATGGACGAGCAAAAGCAAGACGACCAGCTAGAACCTATATACAACAGCTCTGTGCCGATACAGGATGTAGCGTTGAAAACCTACCGGAAGCGATTGACGATAGTGAAGGGTGGCGGAAGAGGGTCAGGGAGATCCGTGTTGATGGCGCAACGTCATGATGATGAAGACAGAATAGTAGGAGTCAGTCTTTTTGTCTCCTCCCTGGTAGCGTCGTATCTATGGGACAAATAGAACTAAACAATTTACTTATGCTAAACTGAATTGTTTAAAATAGAACTATTTCGATATTTAAACTGTGTACTTATGTTAAACACAATTGGTTGAAATTAAACTGTTTATATGTATAAAAATGGATTTGTCATTAAATAACTTAATAAGTTTGATATGCCAAAAAAACATACGAAACCTTTTGTATCCACATGCAATCCAGTTACACGTTAACTTAGAACATTTCTTTCTTTGTCCCCCCCCCCACTACGTATGCATTTTTGCCTAACCCCGCCGTCACAGGCAGGATGTGACACTTGGTCAATCTTTAAACGAATATAACGAATTCGAATTCAGTTTTTTTTTTTTCCCTTCTAGACTAGTTACTTACCAAAAACTAAAGAATTCAGTCTGCGTTACTATTAACCCATGCCTCCCCACCATCTTAGGTTTATGTTCAGATAAACGTTTTTTAAAAAAGCAAGTTGTGTGCATGATAGTTTAAAAAGTTTCAGGAAAAATATGTTCGATCAACATTAATAAAAAAAAAATCAAATCATGTGTCCACTAAAGTACATTATGCAAATGAAATACGTACGAACAGCATTCCAAAACGTACAAGACTAAGTTCGACAAATAATAAGTCTTGAAACCCGCTTTCATTCAAATAAAATGATAGTTTTTTGTATCATGGCATTACGTTCTTGTTGAATTCAATATCAGTATAATTAAGTATCTTAACTATATAGAAGGGGTTAGTCTGTGTGGCTTCGCTTGACGTAAAGAACAAAATTAGTCGATGTCTTTACTCGCAAGATGGCGCACTGAACATATAATCTGAGTATGCTACAACTTATATAGTCGACTTGAGTACGTAGAAGACACGTAAACATCCGATTGACAGACCTTGACTAAATAACTTAGAATGTATTTGGATTTTTTTTTACTGGTTAACTACATTATACAAACGTCTGTAATTTAACGGAATCATATGCGGAGGTATTTACTTTGTTGGCCGAGTAAATCTTAATGTGTACTTAACTGATTTTTGTACGCAGGCAAAATAAGAAAAATTCAGAAATTTTACAACTCACCACCGTAACTTACGCACAGTGATCATAAAAACACATCGCAGTGACTCTCACTGCCCTCTTGCAGTAGGAAGGGTGCACAGAAACTCTGATGGTGAGAAAAATATTTTCAGTAAATGTAACGTTTGCATATGTATAAACATAAGTTTTGAGATTAAGACTACACGAAATTAAAAAGTATTTTAGTGCTTGCTAAGTATAAATACGTGCCAAAATTCCAATTTTTAGTAAGGTACTGAAGTTACCCAATATAGAATCATTCCATACCAATTTATTCTAAATTATACTTTTATTGCAAAACTTTTATGCACGATTAAGTCTCAGTTCCAGAAATCGTTTTCCCACATCAGATAAGACAGATGGATTCAAATACACCATTCTTCTAACCAGACGGAATTCGAAGCAGGAAACAATTTTTTTAAATTTTTTTTCGGCCAACTGTTGAAGAAATCTAAATTAGGTTGTTAATTTCTTTTGACATAAGAAAGTATTTTTGTCTGAACATCTTTTATTTTTTTTTATGTCCTTGCTAAAGCTAATATCAGTGTAATTAAAGATTTAAATATTGTACTAGCGTCTCAAAGAAATAAATAAGAAAGGAAATTGATAACAAATAATGAATAGCAATTTCATCGCAGTGAGAGAGAAAAAAGATTCAACGATAAAAATTTTTTAAAAGGAAATAAAAATTTTCTCCTGAAAGGATTTTTAAAGAAATAGTTCTGGTATTTAAAGTTGAGTTCCTGTAAAAGAAATAAATGATTCAAGCGTTTTAGAAAACGTCTTTTTATACGAGTTCTTTTCTGTAACTAAGTACGTGGGTCTGCATAAGTTTTGAGGAGCCATATGAGAATGCATGGGAAGAATGTCAATGACGGTTAACTTTCTTGTCACATATGCGGAAATGCTTGCCAGGATGAAATTGGCCCGAGGAGTCACATGCGCTCCGTCGAGTACTTGTAGCGGATTTGAGAGGGATTTCTTCTGTAAAAAAAAAAAAAAAAAAAGCGGCAGTTATATGAGAGAGAGAGAAGTTTTGGGGTTGTTTAATGGCATATCAACTTTTGCGTGTTATTTGATTACTAAGCTATTCAGAGCGCCTTGTGTGGTGTTATAGTTAGTGCGTTAGGCTGGCAGACCATTGTGAGTTCAGGTCTCACTAGGAGCCTCATTCTTCTGACTTTGTTATACAACTAAGCAAATCTTAGTAAATAACTATAACTAATGCTTAAGCTATCCTTGTAGAACAATAATGGTTTTTGGGTGTCTTGTAAGAGTTGATTTGTGTCAACATCCGCAAGCATTCAATATTCGACGAGAAGATAGAGCATATAACGTTTAACGATAATTATTTTGAACCGACCGAAGTACGAGAGTAAGCTCAGAGAGTGGAGTGAGTCATAGTGTGTCAGTGAAGCGCCTAGCGTCTGTAATAGGTATCAGCGTCGATGAGTTTGTAAGAGAGAAGGGAAGGAAAATGAAGGAATGAAAGGGGACTATATAGTAGTAGTTCCAATTCTGCAGTCTTCAGTTGCTGACGGTAATTCAACCGTTTTCAAATGTCAGCCAACTGACGACTGTTGATTGTACTGACATTATTGGTTGCTTTAAATCATGTGGTTACTCGTTGCAGTTGGTCTGCTGTGAAAAGTCCCTGATGTTTGAATCAAAAGGTGTACATTGTAGGCCCACGGCTGTTGAATCTTGTTAGTGGAGAATGTCAATTGTTTAACCCAACTAGCAAAATAGAGAAAAGTTATTTTTGGAAATTATGGCACGTATGGATTTATGGTTTTTCTATTTTTAGGTTTGATGAAACTCATTTCCATTCTGAGACAAAGCTTGATGATTTTTATTATTAAGGGTTTTCGGACTATTTTTTTCATCTTTATTATTATTTTCACAAAGGAATACTTAACACTTGTACCCGGTTATGGCTAACGAATCAAAACAGGCGACCTCTATGGATTCAATAAAGAACGTAGTTCGAAGTTCCGCGAAGGTTCCCGAGTTCGACAAACACCTGAAGGCGGCTGGAGGACATATCGGCCGAAACGTTGTGGAAATAACAATAAAAATGAAGATAATAGTCCGAAAACCCTTAACTTATAAAAAAAAATTTCCATTTCAGTTGCTATTACTCTTGGGTCTATTCTGATTCAAAGTGAGAATATGGGGTCTCAGGGCAAACTGTGTTGCCGTTTGCTGTCTGACTCAGTTCTGAGGTTATTCTATTCTTACACCACGTTGTCTTGCTGGTGAAACTCCTTGGATAAGAAGTCCGTAAAAGAATTATATGAAAGAAGATAGTGACAGATATGAGACGAAGACATATTTTTATATTTTTCCTTTATTTCTGGGTTCAACAACCATTCAACGAGTAAATAAATTCTCCCTGAATACAATTGAAAAGGTTGAATCCCCCAGTCAAGGTGTTAAAAATACGTTAGTCGTTTCTTGAGTAAATACGTGTACTTATTCGGTACCTAAAGCTTTAACGTCGTGTTAGTCGCATTTGGGAATTTGTCCAGTGTTTTAGTTCGTCACTCGATAGGTCCATTTTGATGCTTTTTATATTTTGGCTTACTGTTAACCGAGACGGCTGCTACTAGTGAAAGGTTAGCCAACGTGGCCTTCTACTTGCAGCAAGGGAGATTTAGATGTTGTCACTCCGCGGGTCACTGCTGAAAGAGAATGAGCTTCCTCCTTTTGTCGGGACGGTCCCTTTTCTTTGTGCACGCGTCGCCCCTCTTCCCGTCTGAGACCTCTGAGAGTTTCTGCATATTTTAATAATTATTTTAATTTTATTATTTTTTTTAACTCCCTACAAGAATACCAGCTAGGGCCTTATCTATGGGGAAAACAGATCGGTATAAGAATTATTAATATTAGTTAGGACTACATGAAATCACTTAATTGTAAATTATTTGTAATAAGAATAATATTTTAAGTTATACTTGTTTACTAAAGATTAATACTTGATATCCCACAACAGTGTGCAAACAAATGATTATAGACAAAGAGATGAGTAATTATTTTTAAATGCAATGGAACGTTGTGAGTCAAACGTTCTCAAATGAATCAAATGTTAAATAACCTATAAGGAGTTCATATACCATTCAACAAATAAATCAAACCAAAACAAAACTTGCCCAGTCGGCTGGGGCTGTAGAATACACCGACTGCTTCTCCGCAGAGAGGTAAGACCCCTCACCCCTAACGAGTGTCCTGGATATGGCACTAAACAATCTGATGGTGAGGTTCCAGCAGTGCTGGAGCTTTTGGGAATGCGGAGTACCTCTTCATTACCATCGCTCCCAGGTCCACTCTGGCCTGGAGTGGTAGCACCTGATAGGGCTCTATCTATGGGTTAAATAGAACTAACAGCATACTTATGCTAAACTGAATTGTTTGAGTAAACTGAATAGCTTGAAATAGAAATGCTTTTGACAATTAAACCGTACTTACATTTAAACTGCGTGCTTATGCTCAACTGAATTATTTGAAATTGAGCTGTTTTTCAACATTAAAACTGTATTTACACTTAACTGAATTGTTACATATAACTGCTTGAATAGTTTGAAATAGAAATGTTTTTGACAATTAAACTGTGTACTTATGCTAAACTGAATTGTTTTAAATAGAACTGTTTATTTACATAAAAATGGATTTGGCGTTAAATAACCTATACAGGTTGATATGCCATAAAACCCACCAAACCAAATTAAAACAAAACAAATATATGTAGGGCCAAACTTTTTTCGATAAAGGTTTGGTTTGAAAATTCCTACCAGGACTTTAACTTCGCTAAATTGTGAGAAACGGTTTTATTTTCTAGATTATATAGTTAGAATAGAAATATAATGCCAGAACTAATCTGTTCATAAATAATTGATATCTAAACTTAAAACGATTAGGTATTTTGTACTCTGCTTTTCTTCTTTTTTTTTTCTTTTTTTTTCCTTACTATTAACTGGGTCTTTGTTTTGATTTGTAATTATTAATTAATCCTTTTGGCTTGCGAGATAATCTGCCTAAATCTTTGCGGTATTAAAACATGCCAATGAAATTTCCTTGTTATCAGCTACTTCTAGATAACAATCTTATTGTTTTTTTTTGGGGGGGGTATGTTGTCTTTGTTTGTTTGTTTTTGTTTTGTTTTGTTTTTTTTTTTTGTTTTGTTTTTTTTTGTCACTAGTCAGTTCAAAAGCTCGATCACCCTGTCAGCGACGCTTAGGAAACGCTGACTATACCCCTGAAGAGGAGACAAGACCCCCAACCATTCAAAAATAGATGTCTTGTGTATGATTCTAAACTGTATCTGATGGTTAGGCTCCAGTTCTGAAGATCTGTTGAAAGTGGAAAAATCCTTTATTGCTATTACGTTTAGGTCTTGTGATCTGGAGTGGTAGTATTTTTCAGGGCCCAGCAATGGATCAAATAGATCTGTTTGAAGATTATTCGTATTAGACCGGAATACTTGATTCCATATAAGAGTAAATTATTTGTATTAAGAATAATTACTTAAAGCTATTATTGTTTACTAAGGATTATCATTAGTTACTTGAAACCATATAAATGTATGCAAACAAATGTTTATTATGAAATAAAATTAAGTACTGGAAACCATATAATTGGGTGCAAATAATTTGTATTAGAGATGAATAATTGATATCACGTGACTTTGTACGCAAAAATTCTTAAAAAGCAACCGCACAAATGTAAATATAAACATACAATGAGCGCAATACTCCACATCCCAATTGTGAAATACTCAATCGAAAAAACTTATAGAATAAGTACATCACCCCCGGTGGGCACCTCCGTTGGTGTAACGGTTAGCAAGCTAGACTAGCGAACCTACACGAGTGAGTTCGAGTCTCATTGGGTGCCCAATTCATTCGGCCTTGGTGTCCTATCAAAAGGCGTCTCTGCTGAATTTTGCGACCGGAACTGTGGACTGACAGAACACCCTCCACATCCCAAGAATGAAATACTCAACCGTAAACCATATATATGTAATTTGGCGACCGTGGTCGAGGATGACCCCAAGGCTCCCTTTTCAATAGCTTCTACGCCGAGGTGTTGAGGAGGGCGCTACTCCATTCCCTGGATTGCTCCCCTTTACACTTGACCCTTACTTTATCGTGCCGACTGTTAAGCAAGATGGCATCAAGCACCATTTTTGAGTCTTTGGTATGACTCGACCAGGGATTGAACCCCGGTCCTCCGGGCCATTGACGAACACTCTACTCATTAGGCCAATGGGGAATATGATATCCAAAGATTATAACAGTAAGAATATATTTACACTTAAACATTGTAAGAATATAATATCCAAAGAATTCGTAGTCCTGTTGGCTAGGGCTGTAAAATACACCGAAAGTATCTCTGCAGAGGGGTAAGAACCTTCTAAATGAGTGTCCTGAATATGATACAAAAACAATCTGATGGCAAGGTTCCAGTAATGCTGGATTTTAGGAGAATGCAGAATACCCACTTCATTGCCATCGCTCCCAGGTCCACTCTGGCCCTGAGTGGTAATACCTGATAAGGTCCTATCAGTGGGTCAAATAGAAGTGTTTGACATTAAAATGAGTGCAAACAAATGAATTATGCTAAATTGATTTGCTTAAAACAGAGCAGTTTCATTATTTAAGTTTGTGTAAAGAAAAATGACAGATGTTTAATTAAATCGTTAGTGATACATAGCAATACTTGGAACTGGTTAAGTGTGTGTAAACGGATGAACAATGTTGAATAGAATCATAAGTGTTAAATAGCAGTAACTGAAACCATTTAACTGTAGAAACAATATCAATACTAGTGTCTTCATAAATTAGTTCTAACTCGTTTAAAAAATTAAATTACCGACAAACTTCTCTCTTACATATCATGTATATCTATTTAGATATGTGCAAACAAATGACTGATGTTAAATTATTACTGTTACATAACAATACTTGAAACCATTTAACTGTGGGCAAAAAATGAGCTTTGGCTCATTTAAAAATGTTATCAGCAAAACGTGTTTACAAACCATATATATTCAATATATATGTATTAATAGGATTTGGTATTAAATAACCTACAATGGTTGATATGCCATATAACCAAACAAAAGAATTCGCTCGAAAATCTACATAATCTTTTAAGAATATGATTGTCCGTATCATATTTTCCTTCAATTTAAACTTTGGTTGAACTTAGCATAAACCTGTTTGATGATAAATGGGATGAAACTTTACAATCATCACAAAGAAATCCATTTAACTTTAGAGACAAAACATTTCAGTAACCAATAAACCAAGCTTTTGATTGATTGATTTGATTTTAATGGCATGTCAACTCGTCAAAGATTACTTTATGCATACCTCGTTCACTGTACACTAACATCTAATTTTTTTGAGTTGTTGTTTCTTTCAACCTACAAAAAAATTCAATTATTTTTGTTCCTGTCTTTTTTCCACACGCAGTCCAATCGAATGCACATAATTTTTAAACATATCTTTTCGATCCATAGATGGAAGCCCTGACAAGTAATGCTATTCTGCGTTTGAGTGAATCAAGAAATAATGGTATTGAATGAGTACTCCACATTCTTAAGAATAGGAGCCTCAATATCAGATGCAGTTTAGGGTGATACCCAGGACGCCTCTATTTTGGAGGGGGTCTTATCCCTCTGCAAAGGATAATGTTGGCGTATTCTAGTCCCTGTCAACTGGGTTCTTCATTATGATAAATGAAATATTGATGTCATTTTTTTTTTTTTTTTGTGTGCTTTTTTAGCTCTGGTCATAGGATGGCTATTACATTAGAGAATATTGTGTTCACGGATGGCTATGTCTCACTGAAAGAGGAGACATTTTCTATTCGTTACAAATGATCAGATTATTTATTGATGTAAGAGAGATAGAGAAAAGAAAGGAAGCATAATGACTGACAAAGAATTGTCTTAAGACGGCATTACTAAAAGCTAGGTCCTTGCTTATGTGCTGCGACAATCTAAACGTAAAGCGTCCCAAATTGTTTATCCCCGAATGTACGATATTTATTGTTTTTTCTCTCGCGACTAAATTGCATCACTGTGTCTGTCAACTATTAAGTAAGACTGCCTCATATATAATCTTCCCTTTACAACACTTTAGCAAAAAGAATTCCGTTAATCAAACGGGTAAACTCTTTTACAGACAATTCTCACTTTATCAACAATAAGATCTTCGCACCATCTGCGAAACAATATTCTATTGAAAGATAACAAAACTACTCTTTACATTCCTCGCAATCATTTATGAGGACAATTATGGAAATTTTCACACAATCAATCATGTTTTGCAAACGAGTTTTTTTTTCTTCTTCATTTTTCTCTGATACGTGTTTCACCTAATTTCTTAAATGTTGTTATATCTAAATATACTCCCTATGGCTTATCGATTAGAAATGAATGCAAACACATTTGTTTCAGCAACATATATCCATTCCATCAGTAATTTTTACGGCAACAAAAATGATAAAAATTGTGTCAGTATATAATTTGATTAGGTTATCAAAAGCCAGAATACAACGACTACAATAGATAAAAAAAAGCGGCCATAGAAAGAAATAATTGAAAAAAATGAACCCTTGGGGTCAGGTTTCTTTCTTTTTTTTTTTTATATATGAATAAATTTGGAAACGAGCCAATTCAGATCTTTTGATTATCAGTTAAATTAGAATAATCCGATAATTGTTGGAAGGCCATTTTCTAAAAAAGACCATGATGATTTTGTGGATTCCAGCCACGAAAATATGTATATAGATTTTAACTAAATAGCTGCCATCCCCGCCGCGCTATTTGTGTGGCGGCAATTGGTCCCCATGGTATAGTGGCTAACGTACTGGTCTGCGATGCCATAGTAACTTAGTTGGGACTCCACTTGCACTATTACATTCATTTTTGGGACGAATACCTTCTGGAAATGGTATGAACCCCGGTCTCCCCATCCCCAGTTATAGGTTAAATAGAACCATTATTCTTTTTTTTTTTTTTTTTTTACAAGGATGGCTTTGACATTAAATAACCCATGAAAGTTGATATCATTAAACAAAACAAACCCATTCGTGAAATATTTGCAATAATTGCTATATCTACATTTTCGATCTTGTCAATGCCCTATATATAAGCATTATTTCCACCAATCTTAAAATGTTCATGCATTGTTTTCGAAGGTTTCTATACTATCGAAGAAAGGATTACAATTTTCACCAGGAACAAATCCAGTGGGCGTTGGTTGGTTGACTGGTTTGTTTTTGTTTTTTTTTTTTTGTTTTTTGTTGTTTTTTGGGGTTTTTTGGCCTGTCAACCCTTGTTGGATTATCTAATTCTGTATTCAGTCTTTTTTAGAGTAATTATTTAGTTTCAAGAGACTAATGATAGTAATCAATTGCGAACAATTATAACTCTATGTAATGATTCTTAGTACAAATAATTTGTATCATAAAAACAGGAGGGGCATCATCTGTATATGATATTCCTCCCTGCTTAATTCTCAAGAAATTGTGATAATTTGTTGGTCGGTTAGTTTATAGCATGTCAACTCTTGTTGGGTTATTTTATGTCAAGATTTTTTTTTTTTTTTTGCAATCATTACATATAACTATTCATTTTTAATCCTATTTACCAACCCCTCCGCTCGGGCAGGATATGACACAAGATCAATTTTTAAGCGGAGTTTAACAGGTTTGAATTCAGAGTTTTCCTTCTCCTAGACTAGTTGCCTAACCAAGGCTGAAGAACCTAGTCTTCCCAACTATTTATCCATAGCTGGAGGGAGAATAATTGGATTCATACTTTTCCGAAGGGTATTAGTGCTACGAGAAATACAATCAGTATCGTCCAGGATTTGAACCCGTGTCGCCGTGTCCATTTCCTGCGACGATAACCATTTTTCATTTTTAATAATTTTGTTTTCACACAGTAATATGGTTTCGAATATTCCTAATACCTTTAATTTTCGAGCATCAGTTTGACTCGCATAACAGTTACCACCACTCCGGGTCAGAGTGAACCTGGGAATAATGGCCGTGAAAGGGTGAATCCACACTTTTGAAAGCTTCAAAACTGGAGTTTCATCACCTGAAGCAGTTTTAGTCGAAAAATCGACAGATATTGAGTTAATGATTAAAAAGTGATTTTATTTAGTCATAGTAACGAAGAAAACGATGAGTTGATAACAAATTAAATTTATGCTATTCAAAGTGATAAAGAAACATTAGATGAAAATAAGAAAATAAATATAGGGTTCCGATAATGCCTTTTAGGTGGGGGATAATGCAACAAAAAACGTGTTCATAGCAGAACATTAATTTTTTCCTGCTGGTCTCTTAAGACGCAGTGGACTCATTCCCAAACACATCTGTGATTTGACCTTGCACCTAACAAATAAAACATACCACAGCAATTGTTATAGTGCAATGTTGAACTTGCTCTTTAAAATAATCCATTAGCAATGAGATAAATCCAAATAATGATAACCTGACCTTGTGCTAAATCCTGTTTTGTAAGTTAAACATTTACAGCTTCCAACCTAATCAATGTTTAGGTTCTGTAGTGACATTGATGAAGATTTAATAACTAGATTAATAATAACAGTCCTCATGGAAATTCCGTGGGGTAATGGTTAAAGTGCTAAACTGCGCCCTCGAAGTAAGCGAGTTCGAACTCTACTTGTGCAATTGAGTTCACTTTCGGACTAATACATTTGGAAAAGTTTTGAACCCCACGAATCTCTCCCAGCTATTGATTAAATAGTATCACTGCTGTTCTTAAACAAAGAGGGCTTTGGCATTAAAATAATCCACGAAGATTGATTTGCCATTAAACAATCAAACTGAAAATCCACTCTTTAGAAATCAATCGATTTTTGTAAACCACCTATCTAAAGGCAAATGAAATACATAAAAAAATTCCTCCTTTCATTCATTACTTGGTTTAGTTGATATAATAAAAACGTCCTTCATTTCTTCTTTTCCTCACCTCTCTCTCACATATATATATATATATATATATATATATATATATATATATATAAACAAAAAAATTGTTATAGACTACTTATTTGCTTAAAATTAAGCTATCAGAATTCTATCTACATTTGTTTGGTTTGGTTTCTCTGTTTAATGGCATATTAACCTTTATAGATTATTTAATGCCAAAGCTATTCTCTTTGAAGAACAGTAGTTGTACTATTTAACCCATAGCTTGGAGGATAAGGGGGTTCATACCTTTCCCAATGGTATTTGCCCGAAAGTGAACGTAATAGCGCGACTGGAGTACGAACTCGCGTACTACGATTCCGCCGTCCATCGCTTTAACCATTACACCACGAGAACACCCCCACCTATATTTGTATAATTCTCTATGTACGTTATCCTCTTATAAGATAACTTGGATACAGAGTTAATGGCGCTTGGTGACTGTCAGTTCGGGTCCAAAGAGCTGACTGTTGCAGCGGGAACTCCGCCTTTAATATATGCATGCACATGTGCACACATAAGCTTCCTGTTACAATTAGCAAAGCGGCTAATATAAAGGTTCTTTCATCTCAACCCTCCACAATGCATGGACGCTCTGTACACTCACATCTCTGCTACACACGTGCTCACATTTCGGCCATGCAGATCTTGGTTATAATTACATAACTTCACATGTAAGTAATTTCCTTCCATTACACACTTTTTGAAACGAGAACCGAGAACTGCCTATTTCGAAGAACTTTATCCAACAGACATTTAACTGCGCTTTGCACATATCTACAGGAACACCATCACAAGAATTACTCTTCTCAGATGAACCTGTTTTCTCTAAATTCCCCATTACAATGAATAGTATCTTGTTATAAGTGTCCTGATTCTATCCTTGCTTCCATTCGAAATATTTTGCTTCGCTAACCAGGTGTAACCAACGCAGTCATTAACTCCGTGCCAATGTTACACTAATTATATATAATGCCCTATCGCCAATATTAAATACTCATTATCTATATATATCATCATCATGTCGCGCCGCTAGCTCTGATCTCCCAGACCATCTCCTGCCACCCATCTCTATCGTCCATCGCTCACGACAGGTCTTTAAGGCTACATCCTGTATCGACATAGACCTGTTTTATATAGGCTCTAGCTGGTCGTCCTGCCTTTGCTCGTCTATGTGAAGGGATCCACTGGAGTATGTCGCTAATGAGTTCGTCCCTACTTTTCCTGCAATGTCCCGCATATCTGGTTCATCTAACTTGGATAGTTTTTGTGATGGTAGGTGGCCGTACAGCTGATGCTTTTTGGGGTGATGCCTCCGGGACTTGTTCAATATTGCTCACAGCATTCTTGGGTAGTTGCCGTCAAGCTTTTTCTCCATATGTTTAGTTAACGTCCATTATCTATATATATATATATATATATATATATATATATATATATATATATTATCAATAAAAAACCGGACAATGGCATAATGGTTAGTGTTCGCCAATGGCCTTGGAGACCTAGGTTCAATCCCAGGTCGAGTCATACTAAAGACTCAAAAAATGATACTTGATGCCTCCTAGCTGAACACTCAGCATTATAAGATATAGATTAAGAGTAGAGTGGAGTAATCCAGGGAAAGGATTAGCGCCCTCCCCTACGCCTCGGTGTAGTAGCTATCGAAAAGGGAACCTTCGGGTCACCCTCGACTACGGCCGCCAACTTTACTTTACAACTTACATTATCAATATATACACGCACACATAAGCTGCATAACCTTCGTCATATTTTCATCAAGATAAGGTTTAGTTTGCAATCACGAAAAAGTAAAAATAGCCTTTCCCTGAACTGGTTGCTGTAACAAAGGTAATATTGTCTTAAATGCTTATCTATAGCTGATGGGAGAAGAGATAGTCCTGCCTTTACCAAGGGCATTAGTGTGAAGTGAAATGCAAACAACCTTATCTAAGATTTGAACTTTATTAAATAACGGTCATACCACGAGTGCGTTTAAAACTACCTCAACGAAACTACATGGCCTAGTGGCATTGGTTGATTTTATGGCATATCAACCAATGCCAAATCTTGTAAATACATATATATTGAAAATAAATGATTTGAAAACACATTTACTTGATAACATTTTTAAACAGGCTCATATTTTGTACACTGTTTAATGGTTTCAAGTATTTTAACCAAATACGAATAATTCTACTTACGATTAATCTTTTTTTTTTTGCTTGCCCAGCCGACTGGGGCAGCAGAATACACCTACTGCTTCTCTGCAAAGGCTAAGACTGTCCCAACGAATGTCCTGCATATGACACTAAGCAATCTGATGGTGAGGTTCCAGTAATTCTGGAACTTTGGGAAATGCGGAGTACCCCTTCATTGCCATCGCTCCCAGGTCTATTCTGGCCCGGACTGGTAGCACCTGATAGGATCCTCTCTATGGGTCATATAGAACTAAACTGCGTACTTACGCTAAAATGAATTGCTTGAAATAGAACTATTTTGACATTTATCTGGGTGTGGACAAAAACTATACTAATACTAAACTGAATTGTTTGAATTATAATTGTTTGACTTAACGGAATAGCTTAGAATAGAAATGTTTTTGACAATTTAACTGTGTACTCATGCTAAACTGAATTGTTTGAAATAGAACTGATTATTTCTATAAAAATGGATTTGGCGTTAAATAACTTAAAAAAAGGTTGGTATGCCCTAAAACCCAAACAACCTACCAACCAATCATTTTTTTTCACACTGTCAAATGGTTTCAAGAATTGCTATGAAACGGTAACAATTCAAAATTAGTCATTTATTTGAACGCACTCAAATAGATATACATATAATTTGTCTGTGAATAGTTTGTCGGTAATTTCATTTTTGAATTGCTATTGATTCTACAAAGTTAAAGGGTTTCAATTATTGTTACCTAATACAAATGATTTCATTCAATATTGATTATTTGTTTTGAGACGCCTATGGGGTTACAAGTATTGCTATTTAGTATTAATCATTCAATTCATCCCTATTAATTCATTTGCATACAGTCAAATAGTTCCAAATATTTCAATGTGATACCAATAATTCAATTCTGGTACGCAGTTAAAGTGTTTCATTTATTGCTATTTAACACTAATAATTCGGTTCAACATTACTCATTCGTGTGTCAACAGTTAAATGGTTCCAAGTATTGCTATGTATTTTTAACAATTTAATTAAATATCAGTCATTTGTTTACTCACAGTTAAATTATCAAACAGTTCTATTTCTAACAACTATTTAACATCGGTCATTTGTTTGCACTCAGTTTAAACGTTAATCACTTCTATTTCACCCATAGGAAGGACCTTATCGGGTGATTCCACTACGGGTCTGAGTGGTCCTGGGAGCAATGCCAAAGAAGGGGTAGTCCATATTTTCCAATACTCCGGGACGCGAGTTACTCCATCAGATTGTTTTGTTTTATAATCCAGGATATTCATTGGGAGGATATTACTCCTCTGCAGAGATGCATTCAGTGTATTGTACAGCCCCAGCTGACTGAGCTGGGGCTGTTATGGAGAGATTAGTTCATATGGTTTTATGGCATATCAACCCTCAAAGCTTATTTAATATCAAATCCTGTTTAGAGGGGTGTAAGACCACCCCCTCCTCTGCTGGAGTGCAACCCCAGCTGACAGACCGCAAATGATATATCAGCCATGTGACATTTACGTTTGTTGGCTTGTATATTTCGTCCTGAGTGTAGCAAACATGGGTTGTCGATCAACTAGAGATTGATGCAATATTTCTCTTGTTGCTACCAACTTGCTTTTAGGAACTGAAAGTGATTTGAGTTGTTGCAAATGTATTTCTATTTGTTTCACTGAGCTTTCAGACACTTAACCCCAAAACTTCCAATTGTCTTCTCGTGAGGGTGTACTTTTAACAGAATTTTCCACACTTGCTTTTATCTGAATATACATTTGTGAAGAGTTTTCTTCTGTTAACGTACGTCTGCAAAAGTACACTTTGACAAATCCTGACAAACATTCTTAATCAGTTATCTGATTTAGGAATCTTTGGATTTATTTCTTCTGTAAGAACCAAAATTCTGAATCAAGGCGGTGTTATTATTCTATAAATCAATCAGACTAATACTTTGTTGTTTTGATTACAAGCCAGAATATTCTCGAGTCTTCCAGAGTTACAGGTCATGAACAAAACTATGTTCTAAAAGTATGAGTAACAAGGATATAAAAATATGCAAGCACACATACCGAATACCTTTTTAAAATCATTGTACATTTTTAATTTGTAATCAAAATATTAGGAAGATACAGGTTTAAGAAAGAACATCCTTTTCATGCTAAAATGAATATGTAACAAGTTTCGTCAAAAGTGAGCAAAATAAATTCATTTTTGCTTTGAATTTAAAATAAACATATAAGGAGCATACAGTTTTAAATAAAGTACATAACCGTTATTCTATTTTTAAAATCAAAGTACAAGTTAGGTACAATTTTAAATAAGGAACATAATTGTTACTTTGCATTTAAAATTAACAAATAAGTGAGAAACGTTTGAAAGTACCTAATTGTTAAGATATACAAGTTTCAAACTGTTCTATCAGTACATATTGTTTTTGTGGAAAATGTGAATCAACATCTAAAATTCACATTTCGGTCATAATAGTCTCACGCACATATACCTGGCTGAAAGGATTTGTTTTACATTAATATTTGGAAAATGTGTATTAGTGAAGGAATTGTAATATATATTAAAGCAATAATTTGACTTTTCGCCAAAAGTAAGTTGTTTGGAGCTAGAAGTGATCAAAGTTATAACTTAGTTGTTTTTGAATATAACTTTTTACATGTTCCTGCTATGTCAACCTAGTCTTGGCACCTTTTCAATTGATGAAAAATGATTCTCACTCAGTACTTGTCTATCTGTTCTTATGGATATCTTAAACAATCAATTGTTTCAGACTGTTCACAACCACTCAAATGTGTCTCAAGTATCTTTTATTTCACATCTGGATTTATCATCTCCCAATACAAAAGTATTACCCAGATCTACTGGTGAATTGATTAACAAACACTGATTAAACTGTCATTACAATTCGATCAAAAATATTGTTCTAATACATTTTAATACACCAAAAGATAGCAACTATAAACCTATTTGTGTTGTTAGTATACGGTAAAAAAATTTTTTCTCCTTCATGGAATGAGAGTGTATGCTTGGTGCCTTGTGGAATGTCACATGACAGTCTCAGAAAACTATTCTGGAACTCTTTTTGTCTCTGTTCTTTGAACAGCAGAGACTCTGCCAGGGAACGGTAAGGCCACATAACTATTGTATTTTCTCTTATCAAAAAAGTTTTATTATATTTTTATATTCCTTCATAATACGGCTTGTTCATGGAACAATATGTGTATAATTCTAGCTGTTGTTTTATGTTTGTAAATGCTTTCTTTTTAATACTATTAGTATGTATTGATCTAGTGGGTAGAATGTCCGTCAGTGGACCGGGGTCCAATTCCAGGTCGAGTCATTCCAAAGATTCAAAGAATGGTACTTGATACCTCCTTGCTTAACACTCAGCATTTTAAGGTAAGGATCAAGGGTAAAGTGGAGCAATACAGGTAAAGGAGTAGGCCCTTCCCTACACCTCGATGTAGTAGCTATTGAAATGGGAGCCTTCGGGTCGCCCTCGAATACCGTTGCTAACTTTACTTTTATTTTACTTATTTGGTTAAATGTTCTTGTATATACAAATGCGTTTATCTTATCTTGTCTTTCCTTCCGTAGTGTTTATACTCGATACATTGTGAATATTTATATAATATTCGTCTTTGATGAGTGGTGAATAGACTAAATATCTTCCCTACCACCAACTACTCTAATAGCGTTATGTTAATCCTGTTTTCTTTTCTACAAATTACACCAAATAAATATATGTAAGGTCATACTTTTTCCATAAAGGCATCATTTGAACATCCCTTTTCATCAAGTTGTGCCAACAGCTCAAATCTCTCTCTCTCTCTCTCGCTCTCTCTCTCTCTCTCTCTCTCTCTCTCTCTCTCTCTCTCTCTCTCTGAGTCGTTTAGATGGTTCGCACAGACCTGGTGAAGAAACGTTTTTGCTGGTCAGCCAACATTGGTGTGTCCATGTGTCAGAGCCCATAAGAGAATATCACTAACGTGTTCCTCCTTAACTCCCCAGCATATCTTGCACGTCTTACTTGTATGGTTTGTTAGATGAGAGGTAAGTGGTCGTACAGCTTATTTTTGGTGGGTGCTTCTTCCTGGATTTGTTTAAAACAGCACATTGCATTCTTGTGTTGTTCCCATTTAGCTTTTGCTCCAAGTGTAAAGTTAGTCTTAGTGCAACCAAACCGTAGTACTGACACAACTACAGCTTGGAACATTCCTGTTTTATTCTATCAGATTTCTGATTTTCATATGATTGTTAACCTGTCAATCCCTGTCCATACCTTTCAAACCAGAATTTGAATTGTGAGAAACAGTTGTATTTTCTAAATCATAGTTACAATGGAAATATAATCCCATAACTAATCTGTTGTTGAAGAATAATTAATATCCAGGCTTAAGAGGATTGATAATTTTACTCCTCTTGATGTTCTCTTATTAGTTTTATCATTGCTTTAATTTCTAATTATTAATCAGTCTTGTGAACAAATACATTTAGCATTTAATTCTTTGCTGCATAGTTAACATATTGTTTGTTAAATCAGCTTAGTTTTCAGACTAGGACGGTAGATATCTCTTTGAATACACTTCTTGCACTCTCATCTCAATTGTTTCCAGTGAATGTAGATGCTATGAGAGATAAGCATGGTGAAAGGCCTCCACGGGATATAACAAAGCCAGTTCAATCACAATGTAATAGATGCCTACATCTAGTCCATACAATAGGAGACCAGCTCAATGCACAAGTGCAACAGCAGTGTTGCAAATAGTGCTAAAGATATCAGATATGTTTTCGTTTTTTATTAGTTCAGTTATTTCCAATCAAAAATAATATCCTCTCAATTAATACACTATTTGCTTTGAATAGGAATATATTATATGCTCATACACTATTAATATGTAATTATGCACATATCTCAAGAACATGCAACCTAGTCTACAAGGTCTATTGGATATGCTGATAGCATCTCTTCAGAAGGGTAAGACTCCACTTCCAACGAGTGTCTTGTTGATTGAGGCTCCAGTCCTGGAGTTTTGGGGAATGTGGAGCAACCTTTCATTGTCATAATTACCAGGTCCACATAGAACTGTTTATCTATATTAAACTGAATAATTAGAATTAGATTGCAATACTTTAAACCATGTAACTACATACTAATAGAACTATTCGGGTTAGATAGCAATACTTGAAACTATTCAACTATCTGCAAAAAAATGAGCTTTGGTTCATTTAAAAAATGTTACATACAAACTATTCACTTAAAAATCATATATACAAAATTAGCATAATCATGAAGGATTGATATATCATAAAATCGGATAACCTATATCATCAAAAACATGGACAAATCTGAAAACAAATTCAGAATCTGTATATTTCATTTAATCTTGTAAGTTATAACAATAATCCAAATTAACTAATCCTAACAAACATTTGTACTTCATGCCGCTACAGAGAAATAGCTACTGGGATGCGTGTTTGTTCATAATTTTATTTGTCCACATGTAAGCTTATTTTTGTTCAATTTTTTATGTGAATATTTCTGTAAATTTTTATCACTTAAAATATTTGGACTATTGTCTTTATCTTCATTGATATACTCACAATGTTTCGGCCAATACATCCTTCCGCCTTTTTATATATATATATATATATATATATATCACAATTGATATTGTTTTTGGGGGGGTCCAATATAATCCACTTGATAAAATCTGCTAAATCTTCAAAGAGACAAGCTTTAGATATTTTTTTATCAATACAAGTTGCTTGTGGTCAAAAGTGCACATAGGCACCTAAATTTCATTGTTGGTTAGTTTTAAAACTGTGCAAGCAGTTATACATTAGATCTAGTTTGGTTTCTTTGTTTAATGGCATATCAACTTGCCAGGGTTATTTACCTCCAAATCTATCCCTGTAGATAAACAGCAGTAATTCAATTCACAATATAATTCCTCTACTTAAAAAAGAATATGTACATCAATTCACAATATAAACAGCAGTAGTCTCGTAAAACCCGTTGGTGGAGGTGTAAGGAGGTTCATGTCTTTCTCAAGGGTATTAGTCCAAAAGTGAACATAATTATGTGACTAGAGTTCAAACTCATATACTATGGTGTAATAGTCTAGTGCTTTAGCCACTATACCACAGAACAAACCTTGAAAGCAGTTATTTGCTTTCAAGTTACTTTTACTGTTTAATAATCATCATTTTCAAACAACCGTCTTCAGGTAATTATTCATATGATAAATAATTTGTTTTATATGGTCTCAAATAACTTACATTTTAATAATAATAGTATTGATTAACAAGTTTTCTCTAACTTCATTGGTTCTTCACAAGTTGTAATCAGTGTTTTACACAATTCTGCATCAACTCTCTTCAAGTTTGTATTCAAGTCCTTGTAAAACTCATCTCCATTTTGTTTTGTTTTTTCTTCCAATAGTTTAAGCATGGATGCATATGTTTACCACTAACATGATCTTGCTTTTGGCTTTCAGTTGGAGTATACATATGTGCACAAAAATCTCCATATCTTATTGATTATGTCAATCCAGAATTTGCTGATGATGAAAACATTTTCATTTTGGCCGCATGTGTCTTTATTTCTGTTCATCTTCATTTTCCAAGGCTTCTGTTGATTTTTTTAAAAAATTTATTAATTTAATTAATAATTTATTTTGTAATTTGCTTGGAGCATAGCACAAATTATTTTATTGTATTGTATTCATTTATAGAGATATTGCAATGCGAAATAATAACCGAGTCTGATTAATTTCAAAGTAAAAACTTTATCGTCGATGAAGTTTTAACACAAATAAGTCTATTTAATATTAATTATTTGTAAGCAAACCATGTAAATGGTTTTAAGTATTGCTATTTCAATGCAATTGATCCTCAGTCATCACCTCTGAGCAGATTTAAGATAGAATAGGTTTGGGTGTTTATCACAAGAACAATTTGAAGAATATTTGCAAATGTAATGTAATTACTCCTATTTTCAAGTATCATGTACTGTATTGGTTTGGTTTGGTTTTATAGCACATCAACCATTGTAGGCTATTAATACCAAATCCATTTTTATACATATACAGTTATATTTCAAACAATTCAGTTTAGTATAAGTACACAGTTTAGTTCTATCAGGTGCTATTTGACCCCTATCAGGTGCTACCAGTCCAGGCCAGAGTGGACCTGGGAGCAATGGAAATGAAGTGGTGTCCAACATTCCCCAAAGCTCCAGCATTACAGGAACCTCACCATTTAATTGCTTAGTGTCATACCCAGGACACTCGGTGGTGGTGGTGGTCTTACCCTTCTGCTGAGAAGCAATTGGTGTATTCATGGGCAACATGTACTCTATGTATAAATTTGGTAAATTTGAAAATCTTATAACCTAGGTAAAAAAGCAAAAGTTTAAAGAGAAAAATAGGTCTTTTCAATTTACTTTGGATATAAACAAATGGGAGATAACATTTTCTGACTTTGCTTGAACTATTTGAAAATATGAGTAGTATACTTTTTATACAGAAAGAAATTATTTCCATCTGAATTATTTTCATGCCAGAATTATCATTTCATTCAACTGAAAAATAAATAAAATGTACTTTCTGAAAATTTTACCATCATTGTTTAGTTTGTAGAAATTTAATTGTGTAAATATTGACTTGATATTTTTGTCTTAGTTTGATTTTTAGATTTTCAATTACTTAGATTGATAGTTCTGAATAACACAAATTTTGTTCCTTGATAGAATTTGATATTTCTTAATTGCTTATGTTGTACAAGTATCAAAAATTATCCTTGTTTACTTTAAAATTTGTTTATGTACCCTAGATAATACTATATAACACAAATTTTGTTCCTGAATTGGAATGTTTATCAGATAAAATCTGATATGTATCCTTAATAAATAGTACCATCTTCTATCTTCCTATGTGTTCGTCAGTGGTCCCAGGGACCAGGATTCAATCCCAGGTTGAGTCACACCAAAGACTCAAAAAATGATACTTGATGCCGCTTTGCTTAACACTCAACATTATAAGGTAAGGATCAAGGGTAAAGTGGAGCAATCTAGGTAATGGAGTAGCTATTGAAAAGGGAGCTTTTGGGTTACCCTCGACTAAGATTGCCAACTTTACTTACTTATTTCTTCAGATACTTATTGGCCTAATGAGTAAAGTGTTCACCAATGGTCCAGGAGATCAGGGTTCAATCCCAGGTCAAGTCATATCAAAGACTCAAAAAATGATACTTGATGCCGCTTTGCTTAACACCCAACATTATAAGGTAAGGACCAAGGATAAAGTGGAGCAATCGGTGAAATAGAGTAGCACCCTCCTCTACATCTTGGTGTGGTAGCTATTGAAAAAAGGAGCCTTCGGTCACCCTCTTTACTTTTTACTTTTCTATCATCCTAATCCTAGTTATTTTTTGTCTCAATTTAGTTGGGTAGTCGCTTCTATAATAGCCAGGAACAAAATGCATCGAAAGTAAAAATAAAAAAGGAGCTCCTTTAGCAAAGCTGGGTTTTATATACCAGCTGCTTTACCAACTCAGCTACAGGAGTATAGATGGTATCACAGACCACAAAATAACCTCCATAAATCCATGTAATACTCCTGTCTCTAGTTGGTCTTTGCCATATTTGTTATTATTGTTTTGCATTCTAATAGTGTTACAAGTTTATATTTAATTCAGTTTTAGAAGAAGCTCAGTCAATCTTTATTAATATTTATTATTAGTATTATCCTTCATCTTCCTAGTTCTGACAGATAATATATATCCCAGCCTCTCACCATTAATACCTACCAATGGAAGTAGTAGGGAAACCTGTGGCATAATAACTCAAGTTTTGGACAGCACCTTTTGAAGTAAGTGAACTCCAGTCATGCTATTATGTTCTCTTTTGAACTAATAGCCTAGGGAAAAGGTACGATCCCCCCTTATTCCTCAAACTATGGGTTGAATAGTATCACTCCTGTTTTTCCAACTTGATGGCTTTGGCATTAAATAACTCATGAAGGTTGATATGCCATTAAACAAAGTGCCCGTGATGTAGTCATTATCGTCATAGGAAATGGACACGGCGACACGAGTTCAAATCCTGGACGAGACTTATTGCATTTCACATAGCACTAATACCCTTGGGAAGGTATGAATCCAATTATTCTCCCTCCAGCTATGGGTAAATAGTAGGGCAGACTAGGTTCTTCAGCATTGGTTAGGCAACTAGTCTAGGAGAAGGAAAACTCTGAATTAAAACCTGTTAAACTCCGCTTAAAAATTTACCTTGTGTCATATCCTGCCTGAGCGGAGGGGTTGGTAAATAGTATTAAACAAAGTAACCAAACCAATGGAAGTAAGTATTTAACAACCTCTCCACATGTGACATGGGATCAATTTTTAAGTGGAGTTTAACAAGTCTGAATTCAGTTTTCTTTCACCTAGATTGGTTGCCAAACCAAAGTTAAGGAACCCAGTCAGCCCTATTATTTACCCGTAGCTGGGGGGAGTATAATTAGATTCATATCTTTCCCAAGAGTATTAATGCTATGTTAAATGGTATCGGTCTCGTCCAGGATTTGAAATCATCTCACCATGTCCATTTTCTATGACCATGAGTTCCACCAATGGTAGTATGGAGATATTGATGAACAGATGAGGTAAAAATTCACCTCAATTAAAACAAGTGATGAGAAAGTTTCTTTTCAACCATAGCTGCAGTTCAGAAGACTTACAAAGATTTCTTTTACAAGTTTTAAAATTAGTAAGTAGCCCTTCATAAAACTTTGATAGACTTTTAGAAAATCCTATGAGGGATGGTTTGGAAACTCCCTAAAATGGCCAACCTGGATTATTAAAACATTAATAAACAAGGAAACCAACATATAAATGCATGTTTACCTCTTTCTTTCATTTCTTAGAAAAAATGTCAACTTTCAAGACCTGCAATGCTACACAGAACTTATCTAAAAATGAATAGAAAAATTTCAGAGTTTAAAGTTGTGATACAACAAAAGCATGATGATAAATAAACACTGTATCGGCTAAATTGACAAAAATAATGTATCTATTGCTCCTAGTGACAAAGATGAAGAAAATAATCAGAATAAAGAAAGCAGTTTACCTCAGAACTTCAGAAACCCACCATAAAGTTTAATTTTTCAAGAAATGACTAATTTCTGCAAAGATTATGTATACATTTTTCGGACTGGGAGTCATCATTTTTAGCTTTAAATGACTCTTTTGTTTATCAAAAGTATATGCAATAAAAATTGTTACAATGTCACATGGGTTAATTGTTAATTTTACTAACATGGTTAAATGAAATTGTGTAGAAAAGTGCAAAGGTCACTAGTTGGTAAGAAACATAATGTGAACTCAGATGTTCATGTTTAAAAAAAATCTTAAACACCAGAATAAGAATATTGTGATATTCTAAATCTATATATCCCCAAGTCCAGGCCCTCCAGTCAGCCGAGTGGCATGAAAGAATGAACTAGATATGTATATATATAGGCTTGGAAATCTGATCGAAATGAAGATTCAAAGATAGGGCAATGAATCAGCCTGACAACTGAGAAAGACCAGAAAGGAGAAGAGAGATGATGTAAAGACAAAAACTCAAAGACTAGCCACCAGTTCATCTCAATCATGCCACATCTTCTATGTGTCAGAATATACCTTCATCTCAAGTGACAGTGACTCTAATACACCACCTTTCTAATGACCAATAAGGAAATAAACCACAAGGGTGATGTTTAAGGAAGGTGCTATTGTTATTGATTTTCTTCCTCAACGAAATTGACTAATTGATTGATTTTAATAGCATCATCCCATCTTGGATTATTCTATGCCAAGCAAATTACATTCATTTTTTTCTGTAATTGTCCTGAAGGTTTTTTTGTTTTTTTTTCCATATACAGTCCCATTGAATGAAAATAATCTATTTGACCAATAGATGGGTTTCTAACAGGTGCTACCTCTCTAAGTCAGAGTGGATGTGTTAGTAATGGCAATAAAAGGTTATTCTACACTCACCAGATCTTCAGAACAGAATTTCAGGGCTTGATCTAATGATTTTCAGTCCACCAAAGGTAACATTAAACAGATATGAATATTACCCCCGAAAGAATTAGTGAATGGCAATAATTCTGTGTCTCCAACGACCAAACATTTATATTGCTGCAATTTGGAAAATTGCCAGATGTCTTCTGATTCTACATTGTGGTAAATGTTTCACAGACTATGATTGTTTAGAATCAAATGATGAAATAAAATTGTTTGTGTGTATTATAGACAGTCTGTTGTATGTAATACCCAAAGCATCAAATATACTGATTTACACTGTGAATAGGTTTTTTGTGCTCTAAACACATTTTTTTTTCAAAAAAGGATATTCCTCTGGCAACACAGCCTATTGACTCTCCTGTTCTTTGTACTTGTGATTATTTCTTGCTCCTAAAAATCGAAATCCAGCTCTGTGGTCTCCATTTGGAAAATGTAAAGTGCTAAGAACATAAAATAGGTCATGACAGATCAACTGAAGGGAGTTCCAGTTAAAGACTTCCAGCAATATTTCCATTATTCTCTTCTTCCTAACATTTACCACAACATCTATTCAGTATACTAAACATACCTTTCTCTTTTCTTTCTTTTTCTTTTGGTGAATTCTCTCCTCTCTCTTTTTTTTATATGAAGAGAGAAGGAGAAAGAGTGGAAAAGGGGGGAAACTTGCTGGCTTGGAAGTGTTACTGATGATTGGGATGGAAGAAATGGTAACAAACAACAAGTGAATCAATAAATTGGTTGGAATTTATATGTAGAAATATACAAAAGGCTTCTTTTTTCTTATATAAGTTCTGAGAACTTATAAAGAAGCTAAGTTATTGAATATCCCTTCTATGGTGTTGAGTTCTAATTTGTTTGAGTCATCCTTTGGGCATATGTCAGGTAAGTTAGTTTGGTCAATAAGGGTTATGTTCTGAGTGTTATCCTTGCTTGGTGGTTGAGGTGAGCAAGGGAACTATTGTCAGTCAAAGACATGGAGAGGCTGCAAGAATGAGAACTGCCCATTGGGGAATGTGTAGTGTTATGTACTTTTTTGATAGAATCAAGAAAGAATCCCCAGCTTTAGTCTGCAATACTTTTTAATTGGTCAAAACAGGTTCATTTCTTGTCATGTGATTACTCACTACTACATCCACCAGTTAGATAGTGACTTTGAATGGCCTACTGGCTGTTTATGAATCATACCAAAGTTTGACCTTGTTGTATACTGGGGGAAAAAATCCAGCAGGTTTTGTATCCTATGTCCTTTTGAGAAGTTTGAACATTTGTAGTAATTTTTCCTCATGTCTTCGTTGATGTTCAGCTTGAGACTTTAAGAGTTGTATTATTATGGATTGCAAATCCTCCATTATATATTTCTTTAAGTAAAACAAAAATTGGTCACATTGGGATTATGAATTTATTTCCATCCTGTTATGGGTATTGATATGAAACAATAACACCAAAAATAAAAGGTCTCCTTCAGATCTAATAGATAATATATATATATAGCATGAATTTTTTGAAAATCCTTGTCACCAGTTGTTGTATACTGAGACCAAGAATGTTTGGTATACTAGTACATAAGAATTAGTAGTTTGCAGAAGTGTACTAAGATATTATTTTATAGATGGTTTGCATAAGGTCAACATCGCTCTAAACAATATTAAACAAGTAGTAATGGACCAGTTCCACAGCTCCCCAAAAAGGTATGATTGGCTAGTCCACAACAACCTTGAGGATAACTTCCTCTCAATTTTTCTTTTTCATTTTTCCACTTTTTTTTCAACACATCCCTTCCTTATTTTCACCTTGTAGTTTATTTCAGTCTCTTTTGACTCCTGTTTTTCTTCCTCAATGGCATATTTAAAGCTGCTAACATGACCATTTTTATTTTCAGGATTTCTAGTAGTTGAATTATAAGATCAAGTCTTGTCTCTCTTGTTCTCTAAAATCTTCTGTTTTTGTTTTTACAATCTTATATCTGCAACAAAACTGTAAGAATTGCAGTTATTTATTCAAAAGTGGCTGCAATGATCCTTTCCAGTGATAAGTTAGTCTCTAAACCTTAAAAATGGCATAAATATAGCTTCATGAATAATCCTAGCACTAAATGAAATGCTTAAGAAGATATTACCTTCGTAAATCACCCTGTTGCCAAGGCTTTGAATACAATGAGTGTATCTCTTGCAGACTGGTAAGACTTAGCCTCTGCAAAAAACAAAAAAAGTGGTGCCTTGGGTATGACAATAAACTGCATCTGAAGGTGAGACTCCTGTTCTTGAGATCTGAGGAGTATGAGGTACCCATTTACAGCAATTATTCCCAGCTATACTCTGAGCTGGATTGATAGTACCTGTTAATATCCATCTATGCATGGAATAGATCTGTTTAGAAATGATTCATATTAGCTAGTATGAAAATTCCAACAGTCAAAATTCAGTCACTATAAAATACAAACAGGGAAATATGGTTGTGACTTAGATTCACCAGGCAAAGAGTTAAGGCATTAAACCAACTTCCCACCAAGTCAGTAATTGACAAAGTTGTTTTATAGTGAGGAGACATGTGAAAATTAAGACTCATGCATGGATAGACCAAAAAATGTTTGGTCCCATCAAAATTGTCCTTTTGGGGTGCCTCATTTGCTGAACAATAAACTCAGAGCTGCAAAGTAGGAACAACCTGAAAGGGAAGCCCTCCCCATCCCTGTGACCAGGTGATCGTTTATCACTCACATAGCCAGTAAGGTGCCAGGAATGGTATTTAACTGACCTTTCATAAAGACAGAATGTAGCATCAGGTTATTTTAAAAACCAATGCATAACCAGACCAAGAAATGTTTGGTCTCATCAGAATTCTCCTTTTGGTATGCTTCAGGCACCAAACTCATAAACTCAGCTCTGCAAAGCCTGGAGGTATGGCCCCCTGAGACCAGGTAAATCTGACAAAATGCTCAATACCTCCCACTCCCAAGGTAATTCCATGAGAATAACATATTGTGTTCCTCTCAGCTTGCAGCTATTGACTGGCAGCCAGCCGTCAAATTGGCAGGTACCAGGAATTGTATTTAACTGAATTCTCACCAAGACAGAATGTGACATAAGCTGCCCACTTTAAAATAGCCTTATGCACAGATCAATACCCATGTATGGCCAGAACAAAAAATCCTTGATCTCATCAGCATTACCCTATTGGGGCACCTCAGGTGCCAAGCTATGAACTCAGCCCTGCAAAGCAAACACTGCTTGTGGAGATATCCCTCTGAAATCAAGCGAGTGTGATGAAACCCTCTATACCTCCCACTGAGGATGGTATATATCATTCATCTCGGCCTGCGTGCAGCTGTCAGCTCACAGGCAGTGGCCAAATTGCCAAGTGCCAGGAATAGATTAAAACAAAAACCTGGTCTATTTGGGATAGAAATCTGTGGAATTGTCCATTTCTAAATAGTAGTGTGGTCTATACCATTTCTAAGGAGTACTTTAACATTCCTTATTTAATAGATAAGACTGTGAGCCAAGAAAAAAACTCTTAAGAAACAGCTACACAAAAAAATGTAAATGTACAAGGAATTTGGTCGCCTGACCTTTAGATATAAAATAACCCAAAACATACTGACATGCTGTTAAGATCAATGAATAAATCACTTCTGTATATTCGGATGGAAATAATAAGACTGTGCAATTGGAGCAATGTAAAGTTGTTTTAATGTTTCTGGAGGGTTCAGGTGAGAACTTAAGTTTAATTTCATTATTACTGCAGCATATTCTAGAGGGTTTACTATTTCATTACTTTGCTCTATAATGTGTATAGAACATATTAATACAGCTTAATTGAAAATATATACAGGCAGAAGAAGCTAGGTTAAAGATAATATACTTTAGCACATTTTGTCAAGCAAAATTTCGTTATATTTGGATTTTTATGAATGTGTCCTTTCTTATTAATTTTCTTCCAAAATGTCTCAGTGATCGGGGGAGGATATGCCTGCAGACAGCAATTCTATTTACTTTCTGGATGAAATAAACCTTCCTTATGTATTTTAACCTAAAATGTTCTGGGTGTGAGGACTTCATTAATCCCCCTCCCCCAACAAAGAGCATGAAAACATTTCTTGTGGTGAAAAGAAGTCTTTCATCAAGAGTGGCTTATCAGCCAAGGTGTTCATAAATAACTAGCATACAAGTAAAGAAAGTAAATTTTATATATATATGTGTGTGTGTGTGTGTGTGTGTATTGCGGAGGGGGGGATCTAGACCAATTTCTTAAACTAAAGCTATGCAGGAATATAATTCAATAAGTCTACATGATAAAAATCTTAATTTTAATTAGAAAATGTCACACTAATATTTGATCAAAATAAATAATATTCATCATTGAATTAAGTGCATTGACATAGTAAGACGTTTTGTTGAAAAGTAAATATTTGAGTAGATTAATTGATTTTATTATTGTTAGTCTACAGATTTATGGATTTACATATATATATATGTATTAAGCATATTATAGAGAGAGAAGTTCAGAGATTTTAACACCTGAAAAATTCTTTACATTTTTCATTGTTTCCTTTGAAGTATTTCTTAACTTCTATTTACATACAAGCTCTCAAAGGTAATAGAAATATTTTCTCACATTTAGTTAACATGTTTTACTCAAATTCCTAAAACTTTTTTTAACTCCTTGTGTGTGTGTAATATATATCCAATCTCCTCTACACAACCAGGTTGTGACACAACTTCTATTTTTAAGCAAAATTTAACAAATTTGAATTCAGACTTTTCCTTCTCCAAAACCAGGTGCCATACTAAGGTTAAACAGCCTGTCTGCCCTACTATTTATGCATAGTTGGCGAAAATTACTTGGATCCATGGTTTTAGAGCAATGTGAAATGCAAACAGTCCAGAAATTGAATTCAGGTTACCATGTTCATTTCCTATGATAGTAACCATTATTTTATGAGAACCTCCATTTTTATATATATATATATATATATATATATATATATATGGAGAGAGAGAGAGTTTCATAAAAAAACAAAACAATATCCCATGGAAAATATTTTTAATACTGAGTATGCAGATGATCAAGTGCTTCTTACAAATACACCTGCTCTAGCCAAATCTCTGTTGTATAACCTGGAGCAAGCAGCTAGAAGTATTGGTTTTTAAGTGAACTCAGATAAAATAGAGTTCATAAGTTTTAATCAAGACAGTGACTCTCCTCTTTAAATGGCAAGCCTCTTAAATCAGTAGACTAGTTCATATACTATGGTAGTAATATCTCATCTACTGAAAGTCATGGACTACTTTTAACAGGTTAACAACTATAAGGAAATCTGATATTTCAAATAGAATAGGAATTCTTCTAAGCTCTTGCTGTATCAGTACTACTGTATGGTTACACCACTTGGACTCGAATGCTTATAGAAAAAGCCAGATGAAAACTATGGGACTCTGCTGTTTTGAACAAATCCTGGAAGCAGCACCCAAAAAACAGCAGCTGTAGAGCAACTTACCTCTCATCTCACAAGTATCCCAGCTGAATGAACAAGACAAACTGGGCACTGCAGGTAAAATAAGGACAAACTCATAAGTGATATTCTCCAATGGACTCCTGCACAAGGACACAACAGCATTGGCCAACCAGCAAAAACTTATGTTGAATAGCTTTGTGTAGACACTTGGTGGTGTCTAGAGGATTTGCCAAGATTGATGGCCAACAGAAACAGATTAGTCCTTACTTTTTATATTTCTTTTATATAGATTTTTTTTCAAGTTTATAGACTAGTTACAAATGAAAACTTCTATCCTTGTCAGTGATTTTTGATATTTATCTATTTCCATCTTTTGATCAATAGAGTCCATTAATCTGTTGTGTATCAGCCATATCTCTTATTGATCCATATGAACTGAAAAGCTACCTCGACTAATACTGAACCTCAAACTAATCTTCTTTCTTGTCGGTTTAGCAATTAAGAATTCTCTTCCTGATATTTCGATAATTATCAACCATCAGTGAAACTCCCAACCTACCTAACCTTAGCATCTTGCAAAAGCTCAAACCAAAGATACCTGGATTTTATTTTATCTGGTAGAAAATTATGCAATCAAAAACAGATATTCAGTGAGATTTATAGCCAAACTCTACAGAATTAAAACTCTGTCGCCAAATATATGAATATGTAACTGTTCAAAAATAAGTACCCTTCATATATTTACTCATGTAATTTTTTTTTCTTTTTACAGAGGTGCAGTGCTATAGGATTAGGTTATAAATGATGCGTACTAATGTCCATTTCATTAAAAATAAGAAACTCCTGATATGTTTAGTTTAGAGGAAAACATTATGTAATTATAGGTCAATTTGTCTTTATTTGGTTTTACTTGAACTGCATCCCAAGAGTTGTGTACTATGATTATTATTTACAATAACAACCTACATTCATGACAAAATGTTGCCAACACATTTATTATAGACTAGTTGTGTATTTGGAGTTATATCCCTTTTTTGCTCCCATCCTTTGTGAAATGAATGCAAATATGTTTCCATCTCTTTGTAAAATTTTGCTTAACAAATATAAACAAGACATTATTTTCAATTTTTATTCATTATACCAAAGTCAGCCAATTAAGTTATTATCATCCAAGGAAATGGACATGGCATTAAGTAAAAGTAAAGTTGGCGACCATAGTCGAGGGTAACCCGAAGGCTCCCTTTTTGATAGCTACTACATCAAGGTGTAGGGGAGGGCGCTACTCCTTCCCTGGATTGCTCTACTTTACCCTTGATCCGTACCTTATAATGCTGAGTGTTAAGCAAAGAGGCATCAAGTACCATTTTTTGAGTCTTTGGTATGACTCGACCTGGGACTGAACCCAGGTCTCCCGGGCCATTGGCGAACACTCTAACTGCTAGGCCGGACATGGCATACTGAGTGCAAATACCCTTATGTATGAATCCAACTATTCTCCTTCCAGCTAAGGCAGACACAACTCTTTTAACCTTGGTATGGTAATCGGTTTAGGGGAAGGAAAACTGAATTCAAACCTGTTAAACTCTACTTAAAAATTGACCTTATAGTGCATCCTGCTTGTGGTAGAGGGGTTGGGTGAATGCGTACATATAGTTTTAGTTTGCATATTTATTAGAAGGCGGCCATTGACGAGCAAGAATAGCACTAGACCTTGTGCCTGGACTCGTGTTTGGGTCCATGTCCAGCTAGGCTCATCAGGCTCACATTGCACCAAGTCAGCTGGTGACCAGCAAAGTACAGCAGGGTTCAGCCTCTGCTCAAGCCCAACCTTCCCCTCCCCTAATCCCCACTTTTATCCGACCTTCGGGTCATTGACCTCGTGCCTAGTCCTGTCTGGCGAGAGACAGACAAAAATGTTTACAAGTTGTTAAATATGCTTAGAATATTTATTAGTTGTAAAATATACTTGAAATTTGTTTTTTTCCCAAGTTGAAGATTAGTTTTTGTAATGTAGGGGGTTTTTTTGTGTGTGTTTTTATAATTTTTTATAACTTCTTGTATTTGTTGGTTGATTTTTTCTTTTTTCTATTTTATACAGTATCTTTAAGTTGTATATAAGAATTTGTTTAGTATTGGTAGTTTGTGCCAAGATAGAAAATCACTGAAGAAAGATTTTTAAAAAATCTTGTCTGAGCTTTAAACAAAACTCTCTCTCTCTCTCTCTCTCTCTCTCTCTCTCTGACAAATATATTGGATGAAAATCAGTGTATTTAAACTTGGTTTTGAAGTTATCTTATACATACATTTTATATATATATATATATATATATATATATATATATATATATATGTGCGTGTGTGTGTGTGTGTGTATGTATTGTTATATTAATAATATAGTTAACTATATAAATAAAAAATAGTGCTCAATATCACAGATAAACCATGTGTATATATATATATATATATATATATATATATATATATAAACTATCAATTAAACAAAAGAGTAAATAAATTCAGAAATAAAAAAAATTAATGAAATATAGCCATGTAAATAATCACACAGTATAAACTAGAATGCCCTTCCCATCATGCCCCACATGGTATGGTTCAGTGATCACAATGGTGAGAAACTGACAGTCAGCAAGTATCCCTGACTGTCTTTGCTATTATATATATATATATATAACATTGGAATTTTAAATAATGAGGTTGACTGAAATGATTACAGATTTAATTACATATCAATTTTATATCCTTCAGAATAGTTCCCTTGGGAAGCTATACACTGATGTTCTCACACCTGGAAATATTGCTGGAAGCCTTTAGCTAGCTTGTCACAACCTGTCACAGTTTCCAAATAGTGACTATTAAGCTTTTTGTGAACAGGAAATAGTCACACAGACTCTGTACAATAGCATGAGGAGGCTGGGATACCACTGGAACATTCCATTTCACTAAAACTTATTTCAATAGGGCATGTCTTGAATGGAATGAGATTCATTCTTAGTGCTCAGAATGTTATTCAACTTAATTTTTTTTTTAAATCTTTCTATGTAAGTTCACTTAGCTCCATGCAGTTGACATTATTGTTTTGTATCTTTCCATATAAGTTCACTTAGCTCCATGAAGTCAACATAACGGTTACTGTGAAATTTTTTTCAGTTTTTCATTCATAACTTTAACAAAGAAAAATAGTGATTTTTTTTTTTTTTTTTTTTTTTTTCCTTTAGCTGTTAAACAGTTATTAAGTATAAAAATTATCCTCATCATGTTGCACTGCCAGCACGGATTTCCCTGACCCTCTCTCACCACCCATCTTTATCATCCATTGCTCCTAGAAGGTCTTCCAGGCTACATCCTGTATAAGCACAGAGCTGTTGTATATAGGTTCTAGCTGGTGGTACTGCCTTTGCTCATCCATTACAACGGCATTTTCATATTCTAATTCAATGAAATATTTTCACCCATTTCCAGAATAAGTATTAAAAAAGAACTCCCATCCACAGAATTTTTAAAAAATGAATATAATTCAACCAGTCTGGTTATTTGTCTTTTCCAATGCCAACCAGAAATGGGTGATCATTCTACATCATCATGTTGTGCCACCAGCACAGATCTCCCTGACCCTCTTTCACCACCTATCTCGATCGTCCATTGCTCCTGAAAGGTCTTCAAAGCTACATCCTGTATCAGCACGGAGCTGTTGTATATAGGTTCTAGCTGGTTACCTACCTTTTGCTCGTCCATGTGAAGGAGTTCACAGGAGTATGTCGCTCATGAGTTCATCCCCACTTCTCCAGCAGTGTCCCACATGTCTGGTTCATCTAACTTGGATAGTTTTGTGATGGGTGGTAGGTGGCTGTACAGCTGCTATTTTGTAGGGTGTTGCCTCCAGGATTTTTTCAATACTGCTTGCAGCATTCTTGTGTAATTTCAGTCAAGCTTTTTCTCCATACATTTAGTTAGTGTCCATGTAGTGCATCCATATAGCAGTATCAACATGAAAAAAAAACTGCATTTTATTTTATCGGTCAGGTCTGATTTCCATATGACCAATAGCCTATCCATAGCTGTCCATGACTTTGTTAGTTGCATCTTGATGTCTTTCTCGGTTGATGAGACACTACATCCGATGTAGGTGAACTTGTCCACTAGTTTCAGAGAACTACCATTTAGTGTGGAGATGTCATCTCTTTGATTAAAGCACCTGTATTTCATCTTGTCTGCATTGACATGGAGGCCTATGCAAGCAGCTGCTCATTCCAGATTATGTAGCAGGGTTTCGGCTTGGGTAGGTGTATTTGTCAGAAGTGCTATATCATTGGTGTTGTCTGCATCTGTAATTGTGTGGGATATCTTCTGCTTCTTTCCTTTGCCAGCTTGAAATGGATACATCATCATCATGTCGTGCCACTAGAACGGATATCCCTGACCCTCTCTCACCACTTTTCCCTATCGTTCATCGCCTCTGGCAGGTCTTCAGGGCTACATCCCATATCCTCTCATAGCTGCTGAATGTATGTTCGTGCTGGTCGTCCTGCATTTGCCCAGCCATATGTGGGGGTCCATAGGAGTACATCACTTATGAGCTTGTCCCTGCTTCTCCAGCAGTGTCCTGCATGTCTGGTTCGTCTAACTTGGATAGTTTCCATGATAGGAGACAGGTGGCTGTATAGTTGGTGTCTTGTGGGGTGTTACCGCCAGGACTTGTTCAAGATGGCTCACAGCATTCTTGTGTAATTGCCGTTTAGCTTCTTCTCCAGCCGTTTTGTTAGCGTCCATGTAGTGCATTCATACTGCAGTATTGATACGACAGCTGCCTGGAAGAAACTGTGTTTCATTTTATCGGTTAGGTCTGATATCCATATGATTGATAGCCTGTTAATTGCTGTCCATGCCTTCGTTAACTGTGTGTCGATATCCTTTTTGGTTGATGAGACACTGCTTCCTTGGTAAGTGAATTTGTCTACTAGTTTAAGAGGGGTTCCGTCTAGTGTGGAGATATCACCTGTTTGATTATAGCACATATATTCCGTTTTGTGTGCATTGACATGGAGGCCTATGCCTGCGGCTGCTCATTCCAAACTATTCAGTAGTGTTTCGGCTTGGTTGGGTGTATTTGCCAGTATCACTATGTCATCAGCATAGTCGGTGTCGGTAATTGTTTTTCCGGGGTATCTTCTGCTTCTTTGCTTTGTCAGCTCAGTTTTCTCTGATTTTATCAATCGATGTTCTAAATGGATACAGTATTATAAAATCGAGCATATTTACAATTGATTAGAATCTGATATATAAAAAAGTAGTTTCAAATGAAATTCCTTATAAGTTGGTGATACACTGACAAGACGCTGTCAATCATAGTGAAGATAAAAAAATAGATAATTTACTTAGTTGTAATAGAATATGTCATTTAATCCCGAGGGAAAAGTTACATATTGGGTGGATTATCCTTTAAAAAAAAAAATAAATAAAATAAAATTTGCATCTGTAGAAAAAAAATGCTCAAATTCAATTAAGTCTAGAAAGTAAAAAGAAGAGAGAATGTCTCGCAATTTATATATTGTGCCTTATCTGGAACTGCTAAAAAAGGGAGATAAATTCCACTCTGCCAAGGGCATGTAACTCCTGTATTTTTAACTGAGTAGATTAATCCTTACAGCTCCATGAGAAGAATTTTAAATTGTTACTGATGCAGACAAAAGGCTTTTTGGAGAGCATTGTTGCAGCTTCAGTACCCCAAAATGTTATGAAGTAGCTAATGATAATGGCAAGTGAAGAGCATGACAAATGTGATATTGTCATTCAAGGTTGTGATAACCAATTAAATAGAATGAGGTACATTGCTTTTATGTTGCCCTTCAATATCCTTTGCTCTTTGTCAGTGAGGAAGACAGATACCATTTTGATATTGCTTAGGCTGTAAAAAATAGAAGGCAGACGGGTCTGTGTTCATTTTCAATGTTTCAGCAGAATTCCTTTAACTATCCCCACAAAAGCCCAGGTTTGTTTCATCAATGATCAGTGGAAATATATGCAAAGGTTAAGGCCAAAATTTTAGCCGCCTTTAGAACTTAATTGAAAAAGTTAACCATCAAATCTTACATACATAGATGTTATGGATATAATGACGATATTTCTTGAAGAGAGATCTGGCACCCTACCATCGAGGCTTAATAGAGGACTTTTAAGAGGATTACAATTGGCTTCAATTTAGAGTTTTTCTTCTAAACTTGTCGCTATACCAAGATTAAAGGGCCTAGTCTGTTCTGCTATTTTACTCATCACTTGGCAAGTATAGTTGTATTAATACCTTTCTCAAAGATATTAGCACTATTTGAAATGCAAACAGAGGGACTCCCACCAATGTATGTTAAAGAGAATATTGAACATATATATATATATATATATATATATATATATATATATATATATATAACTGAGGAAAATAATTTGCAGCAGTTACATTAGCGACAAAATTGTTGTTGAATAAAATATCAAAAAGGAAGAATATTATTTTAGATGCTCTGGTTAAACTAGAGCTGGAAAAAATATTTATCACTGCTTTATGCCAAGGAAACGTAAGACAACAAAAAAGAATTGCTATAGTTGTTGCTTCATCTGGAATTATTGCTGCTCTTCTGCCCAGTCAGGCCGGTTGATGGGGCTAAGAATACAGTGACTGTACATCCTGCAGAGGGGTAAGATGCTCCCCATAAAAAGCAGATAGGAAGTGCCCGTGGTGTAATGGTTATCATCATAGGAAATTGACACGGCGACACAAGTTCAAATGCTGGACGAGACTGATTGCATTTCACATAGCACTAATACCCTTGGGAAAGGTATAAATCCAATTATTCTCCCTCCAGCTATGGGTAAATAGTAGGGCAGACTAGGTTCTTCAGCCTTGGCAAGGCAACTAGTCTAGGAGAAGGAAAACTCTGAATTCAAACCTGTTAAACTCCGCTTTAAAAATTGACCTTGTGTCATATCCTGCCCGAGCAGAGGGGTTGGGTAAATATGATAAAAAGCAGGTTTCCAGCTATAACACTAAACTGCATCTGATTGTGAGGCTCCAGAGATCTGGGAAATGTAGATAACCCCTTCATAGCCATTGCCCAGTCGGCTGGGGCTGTAGAATACACTGACTGCACCTCTCCAGAGGAGTTAGTCCCACCCATCACTGGAACCTTACCATCAGATTGTTCAGTGTCATATCCAGGACACTGAACAATCTGATGGTAAGGTTCCAGTGATGCTGGAACTTTAGGGGATGCAGAGCACCCCTTCACTGCCATTGCTCCCAGGTCCACTCTGGCCCACAATGGTAGTACCTGATAGGGCCCTTTCTATGGTTTAAATACAATTAAACTGCATACTTATGCTAAACTGAATTGTTTCAATTAGAACTGTTTGACAAAACTGAATACCTTGAAATAGAAATGTTTTTGACAATTAAACTGTACTTACATTTAAACTGCATGCTTATGCAAATCTGAATTGTTTGAAACGGAACTGTTTTTTGACATTAAAATTGTACTTACACTAAACTGAATTGTTTAATATAGAACTGTTTTGACATTTATCTATGTGTAAACAAAATCTGTACTTATACTAAACTGGATAGGCAGAATTAGAACTGTTTGAATAAACTGAATAGCTTGAAATAGAAATGTTTTTCACAATAAAACTGTGTACTCATGCTAAACTGAATTGTTTGAAATTGAACTATCTGCATTAAAATGGATTTGGCATTATATAACCTACAAAGGTTGATATGCCATAAAAGCCACACAACCAACCAACCAACCAACCAACCTTTACTGCCATTCACAATAAATCTGTTTAAAAATTATTTGTATTCAATAGGAATACTTGATATCATATAACTTTAAGTTATTCATAATAAAAGAATAGTTACTTGATATCATTTACTCTTGTGCAAAAATCTCATAAGAAAAACCAGCACAAAAAATGTAAATAGGAACATACAATGAACACAATTCTCTCACCTGAAGGCATTAAATAATCCTTGACAGTGTGATATGCCATTAAAATCAACAATCAATCTTTTCTCGGGTGCCTTGAACTTGTTATTCAGCTTTCAAACTTCTTGATATGCAGACAAATAAAAGCTTTCTTTGCTATACTAATAAAAAAAACTTTTCAAGTTATTGTAAAATTCTATTTGATAGTTTTGGATCTGAGCATTATGATCCACAGTTGTTTTCTTGAAACTATTAATGTGATGCACAGAGACATTCAGAAATGTGATTCTCTTTGGGGAAAGATAACCACAGTTGGTGATTTCAGACAAACTTTCAAAGAAATCAAAGTTGATAAAATCCATATATGTTTAAATCCATCAAGATATTAGTGAAAAATCCAGATCCTAAAACTGACTTGAACATGAAGGTCCCTTTCAATGGAAATAAAGTTTGTTGATATCAATCTGTTTATCTCTAAATATCTTATTCTGTCTTTGTTTATTTCAAGCTTTTTTGTATCATATTATTCTAATTTTCTCAAATTATCAATCTGTTTATCTATAAACAATATAAATAAAAAAAAAAAGACATCTTGATTGTAACCTTGAAAATTACCAATGATGGTAAAAACCGCTCAAGAAGAATATTTCAGACAATGGAGTTTTTTAACAAAATGTGTTCCAGAGAAAAATTGTTGCTTAAATATAGCTTATTAAGCCTTTTTTTCCCGTTTAATAGGTACAAAGATATAAACTTCAGTTTTATATATAATAATTCTTATAGGTCTGTTGATTCTGTTGCTGACTGATCTGAAAATGTAAATTATCTTTGTGAATTTCTAAATGCACTATAAATATTCTATTTATCACTAAAGTTAGAACTGATTGATCTTCACTGCATGTCAACTCATTTCGAGTTATTTCATACCCAGAGATTAGGCAATTATATTCACAATGCATTTATATTTGTGTTTTTGTGAAATTGTTTCTCAAGAGGTTTTTGTTTTTATTTGTTCATTTTGCACATGGTTGTATGATTTCAAGTATTCCTAATAGTAATATTGTAATATAATATAAATGATAATGATATATTATAATAATATATTAATATTAATAGTAATATTAATATTGAATAGTCCAATCATATAATATAAATAATAGTAACATTTTATACACAATTATATGATTTCAAGTAACTATTTCTATTTAATAATGATCATTGTAGTTTATAGGCTCCTTGGCCTGTTTGCCAATGGTCTGGGAGACATGGTTTCAATCCCAGGTCGAGTCATACCAAAGACTTTAAAAATGGTACTTGATGCTTGCTTGCTTAACACTCAGCAATATAAGGTATGTATCAAGGGTAAAGTGGAGCAATCCAGGGAAAGGAGTAGCACCCTCCTCTATACATCGGCGCAGGAGTTATTGAAAAGGGAGCCTTCTGGTCGCCAACATACTTATTTTTAACCAGTTTACACAGAGCTGAATGATATCAAGTATTTAAGTCTAATATGAAACATTTTTAAACAGATCTATTTGACAAATAGATTGGACCCTATTAGATACTACCATTCTGGAATAGAACAGCACTGTGAGTTATAACAATAAAGGGCTACTTTACACTCACTAAATCTCCAGTGTCCCAGTTAACTGAGTCTGAAGAATACACTGACTACATCTCTGCAGAGGGGTACAACTCCTCCAATAAGTGTCCTGGATGGCTCAGTCAACTGGGACTGTAGAATATGCTGGCTACATCTCTGCTGAAAGGTAAGATTCCCCCTACAAGTGTTCTAGATATGACACTAAACAATCTGATGGTGAGGTTCCAGTAATTCTGGAGTTTGGGGGAATGTGGAGTACCCCGTTCACTCCATCACTCTCAGGTCCCCTCTGGCCTGGAGTAGTAGCACCTGATAGGATCCAATCTATGGGTCAAATAGAACTGTTTGACATTTGAAAAGTGTGCTTGTGCAAAACTGAATTGTTTGAAATAAAACTGTTTGATTATTTAACTATGTGTAAACAAATGACCCATGTCTAATTGAATTGTTAGTGTTAAATAGCAATTCTTGAAAACATTTAACTGTGTGCAAACAAATGATTTATAGTAAATAGAATTATTCATATTAGATAGTTGTATATCATAATGAAGAGACAATAATACTCATTTATAAAAATATAACTTTGTGTTTATTTATGAGAGGGTCAGAATGTTGCAGGTGTGAGAGACAAACTGAGAGGTGGATACAGGACTGCTATATTTGACACCATATTTTCTTAACCCACATTGTGATTCCATATTCAGACCCACACTTAGTACTTCTGCTTCTCAAAGTGAGGCCATTGGCTCCCTGGGCCATGCCGAAGGCAGTTTCTGCTCTAACTGCACACTTCTCCTGACTGACCGCCAGTCTAGTGTGGGTTGAAACTGTGTCTTTATATAATATTCACAATGTCCTTGTATTTTCCTTCCTGTTTCCAATTCACATGATTTGGTTACACAGGTGGAATATCCAGTTTAGAAATCCACAACTAACATACTTTCAAAGGTTAATATGTCACAATAGAAATAAGGTAAACCATTTAACTGTGTGCTAAAAAGAGCTCAGGTTCATCTAAAAATGTTATCTACAAAATGTGTTGAGAAATCATATCTAATATATATATATATATATATATATATATATATATATAAAAGGATTTGGCATTAAATAACCTATAATAGTCATTATGCCATAAAACTAAACCAAACCAGATCTCCAGAACTAAAACTTCCCCATCAGATCCATTTTAGTGAAATACTCTGGATGCCCTGATTTTTGGAGGATCTAACTCATTTGCCGTTATTTATCCTACGCCCCACCAGCATAAGAATGTGGCACAAGGCCATTTTTAAGGTGGGTCCTGTTGCAGGGCCGAAGCCCAATGCGACAGGCAGTTCCAAAAATGCCTCAGACCCTGTCAGTATTCCCCTTTTCGGGGCGCCTCAGGCGTCGGGCAAAAAACCCAACCCCTCCGAAGAGGGTTAAAGCCTGGAGGGACGGCCCCCTGAGGCCAGAGGTGATGTATCCAGTGGTGGAACACACCCAAACAAACTGTGCGGCACACAACCACAGCCAGTCGAGAGCGCCCCACCATAGGACACAAAGCAACGCCACAAAGAATCTAATTCATTTGCCAGAGATAAAGTCAATATATTCTATGGCCTGCCTCAAAGGTACTCTATAGGGAGTAAATCTGTTCATTGCCATCAAGTCAATGAATTACATGATAATCCTTTACACCAAAAAGTTTCTAATATGATCAAAATTTCAATTATACACTTTCAAAAGTATTTCCTCGTCAACATTTTAATTATATCAACCACTTTGATATGTTATTTCAATCTGTGTTAAGTGAATGTAAACCACTGGACTGAATTCTCTCAATGCAAACTTAACAAATATTATGAAAATAATAAAGTACTCCACACTCCCCAGATCTCCAAAACTGAAACCTTGCCATCAGATACAGTTTAGTGTCTTACCTAGGGAACTCCCTTTTATTTTATTTTTTTTTTTCTATTTTGTTTTTGAGGAGTGGGGGTCTCCTACTCCTCTGCACAGGATGCAGTCAGCATATTCTAAGCCCTGTATGTGTGACTAAAATAGATTTCCTGCAAGATTCCTATGGCACAAGACTTATTGTTGAATCAATGTTGCCTCATGTCCTCTCTGGTTATGGATATAACAGGATAATTTTATTCCTAGAATAACATTGATTCCATCAGAAGTACCAATTTCATTTAGATTACAATTCTTAATAGGAACTAAACATTGCTATGTCAATCAACAGATCACAGGGTCAGACGCAGTTTCTCTCACAACTTTATGATGGATGCACACGAGTGCAACAAAACTTTTCCTTTATCCACCATCAGTCATTACTTAATAGAACATTGTCATTATACTTGATAAAAGGAAAGAGAGCATATTTGTCAATCAGTTTTCCTTGATTTAATGAAAGACTGCTGTCTAAATACGCAATTCTTGATTATTTAGACTTTTTAAATTTATATGCTTGAATTCAATTTGTGATAATTGCATTTGATTACTTTTTACCAATTGAAATGTAATGAACAAATATGTCCTTGATGAATAGAAAGATTTTAAGTAATATTATTTTATTCTCATCTTTCCAAATCTAGAAACTGATTGATTAGTTTTAATGGCATGTCAATCTATAAGGGGTTGTTTCATACCTAGAAGTTAGGGAATTGTGTACATTCATATTTAGATTTTTTATCAAGCTTCTCAAGGATTTTCTGAATATGGTTATGATACCATGTATACCTATCTAATACAAATTATTTGCACACAGGTCTATTTGACCGATAAATGGGATCACACTCCATATTAGAATTGACCTGGGAGTAATAACAATAAAGGGAGTAATAACAGGAGTTTCCCCATCAGACACAGTTTAGTATCATACCCAAGGGGGTCTTATCCCTCAGCAGGGGATAGTTAGAATATATTATGCCTCATTGACATGGTAAAATCTAAGAATGTTTGTATCAACTAAATTCCCTGGTTCTTCAGCTTTGGTGAGGCAACTAGTCTAGAAGAAGGAAAACTCTGAAATCAAACCTGTTAAACTCCGCTTAAAAATTGACCTTGTGTCATATCCTGCCCGAGTGGAGGGGTTGGGTAAATAGAATCAACCAAATTCACTGCCCAGGGAAGGATGTGATACAAGGTCTATGTTCAAGTGGAGTATAGCTGGTTTGAATCCATACTTTCCCTTCTTCTACACTGGTTGCCTTACCAAGGCTAAAGAAGCAAGTCTATCCTACTATTTTCCCATAGCTAGGAAGAGAATAGATAGATTCATACCTTTCCTGAGAATATTTTCATAAAGTAAAATGCCAGAAGCCTCATCCAGGATTGCTGAGTCCATTTTCCATGATAACTCTTACACTAACCATGCCTCCTATGTGTGTAGGTGGTGGTTTTATTATTGCACCTAAAAAATAATGTTTCTCTCATGGTTAACTCTATGTGAAATACTTATAAAATATAAGTATAAAGTCCAAGAAACTATTTCATTTAAGTACCAATAACCAAAACAGAATATCATTAAGAAAGAAGTTTTTTTGAAGAGGTTTCACATTGAGAAGTTCACACATAAAAAATCATTTATATTCTTAATACACTCAGTTATCATGTCACATTTTGTCATGTTACATGATAGGGTTTTAGAATTTATTTCATTAGATTTTATTCTATTGTCTTCATTTTGTGAAACTTTGTTATAATTTCCTATGTGAGTATAAGTGAATAAATGCCCGTGCCCGTGGTGTAATGGTTATCGTCGCAGGAATTGGACACGGCGACACAAGTTCAAATCCTGGACTGATTGCATTTCACATAGCAATAATGCCCTTGGGAAAGGTATGAATCCAAATATTCTCCCTCCAGCTATGGGTAAATAGTAGGGCAGACTAGGTTCTTCAGCCTTGGTGAGGCAACTAGTCTAGAAGAAGGAAAACTCTGAATTCAAACCTGTTAAACTCCGTTTGAAAAATTGACCTTGTGTCATATCCTGCCCAAGCGGAGAGGTTGGGTAAATATGATAAGTGAATAAATTTTTGTTGAGCAAAATTTGCCAATGCTGGGTACTACTTCTTATACATATTTAATCTGCAAACCTGGATACGTTATATAATGACTATTGACTTGGATTTTGGGTTCATTCCTGGTGACCCCATGTGCTTTGACAAGCTGTCACGTTGTGATTAGTAAACTGGAGGATGGCAGTGCATCAGGGTAGGTCGGTCGAGTAGGTGTGTAACCGGAAGGAGACCATGTGATATGCGAACCACGCAGTCAGATTTAGACAGTCATTCCAATCAGAGTTGAGCCAGGGATACGCAGCCAGTCAGAGGTGTTAGTGTCGTCTCTGACGATACAGCTTGCAAGGGGGTGCAAGCTTTGGAAGAAGATATGGGGTAAGAAGAAGTCCCCTCTCTGGATATATGTATCTCCATCTATCTCTCAAACTTACAACAAACTGTGTGCCCCTTTTGAGAATAAAATTATTAGAGAGATATATTTTTATAAAGTGTGTTTCGTTTTGTTAATTGAATTTCGTAAATCATGTTTGATTATCTCGTTGATGAATCCATAAAAGATTACACAACGGATACAGCACAAGATCAATTCTAAAAGCAATGTACAACAGGTTGAAGTTGAGTTTTCTTTCTCCTAGACTGATACCAAGATGAAAGAACCCAGTCTTCCCTATAGTGGTGGGTACTTCTGCTTGTATAGTTACATATCAAACAAATATGTATTTTCAGTATAGATTTCAATTTTAAATACAAATTGATATACAGTGAGATTCTTTTTTTTTGTAAGTCATATTTTTAAAGTTTGCCCAAGATCCTATATTATTGGCATAAATGCTGATAAAATGTTATTTCTAATATGATTTGAAGATTAACCCCAAGGAGTAAACTGAAATTGAAGAGCCAAGAAATACTACTGCTTAACTGCTCCTGTTCTGATGAAATTTTAAGTTCAGGTTAATCATTTAGAAAACTCTAATAGTCATTGACTGATGGGAAATCAATGGCCATTTAATAGAAGTTCTGTTGCCAATGAAACTGTTCAGATTGCAGAAGACGGGAATTTTGCCAAATGCTTTAGAACCAAATTAATTAGATCAAAGCATTTATTCCTTTTCTTATCCCTAATTAATAAATAATAATCTTGATTTAACAATACCCTTTGATAGTAGTTCTGCAATAATATGCACTGGCTCAATAACTTTCTATCTGGTGTTCATAGCCTGTTATACAAAGAAGTTCACCTGATTCTATAACAATATACATTAGCTTATCATTAACTGCCTTTTAACTCAGGTTACTTGTAATTAAATAGAGGTGGCACTCTTAGTGTAATGGTTATTGTTGTAGGAAATGGAATCAGTGACCCGAGTTCAAAACCTGGACAAGGCTGTTTGCATTTCGGCTGTGGAACATGAAGGTTACAGTGATACAAATTGTAGTTGGAATGGTCCCCAAAGGTCTAGAAATGAGACTGGGTGAACTGAAAATCTGTAAGAATTGAGACGATCATTAAAAACAGTTTTGGATTCTTAGAGTTCTGGAGACCTGAGGAAACTTGCAGTCACTCAGACTTTAGTGAAAAACACTCTGTTAAAACTGGTTTGAAAAACTTACAAGGAGTATAATAATGATAATAATAATGAACAAAGAAAACTTGTCAAATTGTGGACTTAACTGTCCCAGTAGAATTAAAAGAAAGGGAAAAAAGATAAATTGCTAAACCTTGCTAGAGAACTAAAAAACTATAAAACATGAAGGTGATTGTAATACCAATTTTAATTTGTGCAATTGGAACAATCCCCAAAGGATTGGTTAAGAGACTTAGAAATGAAAAGACAAGTGGAGATCATTCTAGACTACAGCATTATTAAGATCAGTCAGAATACTGAGAAGAGTCCTGGAGACTTGAGGAGGCTTTCTGTTACTCAAACTCCAGTGAAAAACCATCAGCTAATATTGGTGTGAAAAACCCTCTAAGGAGTAAAAAATTTGATTATTTTGTATATTTGTGAAAGTAAGATTTCATGCTTGTCTTAGTCTATACCACATACTTTCATTCTGACATATTTCAGAATACGCACTATAAAGATTTTAATGGTATTTTTATGGTTTTGTTCCACATTATAAAATATTCAACCTTTCCAAGTTAACTGACAGCCGAGACTGGAAAGCTTTCATTTAAAAAATCTAAAAATGTTCTAAACACTCATCACAAATGACAAAATTAAATCAATATGACTTTTGCGAATGCAGGAAGATTAAAGTTTTGGCAAAATTCTATTTTTAACAAACCACAAAGTATATTTCCATTCCTTTCTCATCAATAGATTAAAAATCTATTTTTCTTTTATTATTGTCAAATCATGATTATTTTTTTTTTGTCTTTTGTTTTTCTGAGTACAAAAATTTCCAAGACTTTGATTCAGGTATTCATAGAAGCAGAAAATTGCCACTGTATAGATTTTCTTTTTCAATGTTGGCTAATGACAATGATTCAATTCAGATCAGATATTCATAGATTATCTCAGGAGATATTGATGAATTTTATTTCCAGAAAAATTGATTTTCAGTTAGTATTTGTTCCTATCTATTCCAGCTATGATTTTCAACTGTGTCACAAGACAATAAGTACAAATGAAGTGTATATCAAAGGCAGACCCCAAATAATATAGGGAAATTTTAAAAGATAAGTTAGCATTAGTGATACATTTTTGCTGTCTATCATTTTTGCTTGATATCAAACAAAATTGTAAATAAATTTTTGTGCAATAGAGATTAATGCAATAATGAAAGGTATGTATTTAAATAATAATAAAAATCAGAATATTCTCTTTACAAATATACATTTTTAAAACAACAGTTATATAATATTCAAAAAATGCATGAATCACAGAAAACATCCTTAACTCTAGAACAAATGACCAATGATGGTTGAAAATACATATAATTAAATAATATCATTTGAGACTTTTGACAATTTTTTTTTTTTTTTAACAACCTCCATCTATTGTCATGACATCTCACTTGCCAACAAGAAAAGACCAGTGAAAGAAAAAAATCATACCTTAATCTTTACCTGCAACCTATAATAGAATGTGCTTACAAGAAAATCTGTTGTATAAATATATACATACACACACACACATATACATGCACACACATCTGAGGAAAAAGTAACTTACATACCCAGATGAAGGTCTAAAAAATAAGATATTTAACATTGGCAAATATTTCTACAAATGAGAGAAAGCAAGAGAGATGAAAAAAACACAAGATTTTCAAATTATTTCATTTGTAGAAATATTAATCAGTGTTAAATATCTTAATTCTTAGACCTTCATCTGAGCATGTAAGTTACTTTTTCCCAAGATGTGTGTGTATATATATATATATATATATATATATATATATATATCTCAAAAGTAATAAACCATATAGGAATATTTCTTTTGTGATATTAGTTTTTCTTAACTAGTTTCAACCTTAGGTCATCAGCAGAAGTTTTTGTGAAGAAAAGATTTTTAGAAAGTTTCTTAAATAGTTTTTATGCTATAAAAGAAACAACATAAAATGAACTAGTGATGCAGCATGCCCATTCATTGAATAAAAATTGTATATGTATATAATGGGATTCTTTGATGATACAAGAACACGGTGTCCTTTTTTTTAATTTACATTTTTTTTAAATTTCTTTGAAATACTTTTGGAAAGGTTCAAAAAGAAATATAGAAATGATGTGCCAAATCTATTAAACTGGGTTATGAATATGTAGAGTAGCATGTACATTTCATAGCTCAAGGTTTTTTTCTTTCTTGATTGGTGTGAGAATTTTCAACATCTTCCCATATGTATATATAAACAATCAGAAATGATATCCAAATATAGGCATGAAAACAAATTCTTACAAAGACTCCTGAAGATTAATCAAACAAAATGGCAATAAAATTTAAGTAAACACATAACTTATAAAAATAATGCAGAAAATTAGAGCAAAAAGAGTACAAAACTAGACATGACTTGGTGAAGGAAAGTAATCTACAGGAAATTATGCAAGAAATTGAAATTGGAGACTATACTACCAAATGGTATATGCACAAACTAGAATCCATCCTGGAGAATAAGACACAAAATTCACAGGGATTTTGAGATACAAACGGATCATCTAATTCTGCCCAGAAGACCAATCCCAATAATAGTTGATAAAAAAAGAGAACCAGCTAAATAGTGGACTTTGTCATCCTGCTGGACTACAGAGTAAAAATCAAAGAAAACGAAAAGAGACAAGTACTTAGACCTTGCCAAAGAACTAAAAAACTATGGAATATAAAGGGGATGGTGATACTAGTCGTAATTGGTACACTTGGATTGATCCCCAAAGGCTTAGTAAAGGGGCTGGAAGAGTTGAAAATTGGAGGATGAGCAAACACTATCCAAATGACAGTATTGTTAAGATCTGCCAGAATAATGAGAAGAGTCCTGGAGACTTGAAAAGGCTTGGTGTCATTCAGTGAAATGTCATCAGCTAATGCGGGTGTGAAAATAATAAATACACAAGAAAATAAGAAATAAAACATAATAAACAAATTACTAAATTAATTAGTAGATTACCCTTCCCAGAATTCCCTGCAAATTAGATTATCCTTCCCGTCATGCACCACCACACTATATTAAGGGATACCCACCATGTAAACCTCTTGGATTGATTATCACAAAGATGAGAAATTGAAAGTCACCAACCATTTTTGTCTCTGTTTTCTCAATTCAAACTTGTGTGTGTGTGTGTGTGTGTGATTAGAAAGGGTGAGAGAGAGAAATACTATTTCAACTACTCCAGTTTTGATTTTATGCCTCATTCAACAAGCTGGTGATCAAATTTTTTAAATTTATGATTTATGTGTTACAGCCTTTAAAAAATGCCATTGGATAAAAGTTTCATAATTAAATTTGAGTCAGAGCCCCAGACATAAAACATTACCATATAAGGCCATGTCTATTTTTTTTTTTTTTTTTTTTTTTTTTTTTGTTAGAATCTTAGAACTATTGTTTTATGAGGATGAAAATTATCTTGACCTTTTGAAGACAAAATGCACTCTCTCAAGAACTATTGTTTTTGTTTTTTTTTACCTCATCTCTTCACAATAGAATCAAAATGTTTCTTTCTCAGGATTCAAATTAAAGAATCAAAAGAACCTTAAAGATTGTGTAGGAAGACAATGTCTCCCTGGATTTGTGGGGGTGTCTTTGGATGCTACATGGTCTTGTGTCTTCACATAATCAACCTCAACCCTTTTTCATCCACTTTCTTTGAACAAAAAAGACATACTTCTATCTCAGTCCATTGAATAGAAGAGAAATTCTGTCTTCAACTCTGGCAATGGACTTTGTCTCACTTCATCTCCAAAACAAAAAAAACACCCTAGCTAAACCATCAAAGACAAATAAGACTTTTACCATTTTTGTATCCCTTTCATATGTTGCTTGTTCATAGAACAATATGTGCACATTTTATCTGTTGAAACCTATTTGTGTATTCTTGTTAATACTTCTTGTATGTTTATTATGAATGCATTAAATGTTCCTATACGTGTAAATAAGCTTATCTTGTCTCTCCTTCCATTTATTAGACCTTGGTAAGTCAACTTGTCAAGGGTTATTTTATGACTTGGAGTTAGGAAATCACATTCAAGTCGTTGTTTCTGAAGAGGCTTTATTTTATTTGCACATGGTCCCATTAAATGTGACTCAATATCCTCCCAAGCTCTAACTACTCCAATAGCTGTATGTGTTATTGTTCAACATATACAAATTCCTCAAGATATAAGGGTTATTAGAGGAAATGATAGGTGCTCGTGGTGTAATGGTTATCATCATAGGAAATGGACACGGCGACACGAGTTCAAATCCTGGATGAGACTGATTGCATTTCACTTAGCACTAATACCCTTGGGAAAGGTATGAATCCAATTATTCTCCCTCCAGATATGGGTAAATAGTAGGACAGACTAGGTTCTTTAGCCTTGGTGAGGCAACTAGTCTAGGAGAAGGAAAACTCTGAATTCAAACCTGTTAAACTCCACTTAAAAATTGACCTTGTGTCATATCCTGCCAGAGCAGAGGGGTTGGTAAATATGATTAGAGGAAATGGTAATACCCTTGGGAAAGGTATTAATCCAATTATTCTCCCTTCAACTATGGGTAAATAGTTGTGCAGACTAGGCTCTTTAACTTTGGTAAAAATTCAGGAAAATAATTCCAACCAACATATTTTACTACTACAGTGTCTTTTGAGTATTATGGATGGCTAAGAATACAAGTAAGTCATTATGTGAACAAAATGCCTTGATAAAATTTTGATTTTATTAAAAGGATCAGTTACAAGAGAAAATTCACAATTCTAAAAGATTCTTTAGAATCAACCAGAAAAAAATAATGGTTATTATTCAAAACTATAATTGCTTGCCAATGATTATCATATAATTGCTTGCAAAAAAAAAACTCACTTTGGAATTAAACTCACAAGGATTAAAATGCCATAAAACTAACTAATTAATCATTAAAATAATGACAATTTAACCATGATGAATTCTCCTATAAAAAAATGATAACCTCAACATTCCAAGGTTCATCACTCAAAACAAGTGACACATTCATTCTCTCAAAAATGTTTATGGCACTACAAAATGTTCAGGTAAACAGATTTTATATTCCAGACTTTTTTCTTTAACATGAAACTTTTTTTGAAGGATTATACATTTTCAGAATATATATTTGGATATACAAGTTTGGTTTTAACTTTTTCAAAGATTTAAATGGCTATAAATCCTAAGCATGCTTGAAGATTTTCTTTTGTTTGTCAAATCTTATCATCATCATCATCATATTGCGCTGGTAGCATGGATATCCCTGACCCTCTCTCGCCACTCCTCCCTATCGTTCATCGCCCTAGGTAGGTCTTCAGGACAACATCCTGTATCCTCACATAGCTGCTGAATGTACGTTCGAGCTGGTCGTCCTGCTTTTGTGCGGCCATGTGTGGGGATCCATAAGAGTACATCTCTTATGAGTTCATCTCTGCTTCTCCAGCAGTGTCCTGCATGTCTGGTTCGTCTAACTTGAATAGTTTTCGGGATAGGGGGCAGGTGGCCGTACAGTTGGTGTCTTGTGGGGTGTTGCTGCCAGGACTTGTTCAGGATTGCATGCAGCATTCTTGTGTAATTGCCATCTAGCTTCTTCTCCAGTCGTTTTGTTAGCGTCCATCCATATAGCAGTATCGATGTGACCGCTGCCTGAAAGAAACTGCGTTTCAGAGAATTAAAAAAGGCAATTTCTTCAGTTTTCCCCCACCTACATAACTTGTTACCCTTTATTTAATCTCTTACAAACATGCGGAAGATAGAGAGATTTTTATTTGTATAATTACTGATAACACTCAATATGACTAATTGATAGGTTTTAATGGCATGTCAAATTGTCTAGGGTTATTTTATGCCTACAGGTTAAGGAATGACATTTGTGAAGATGTTTCTTAAGGGTGCCTTTTTTTTGTACATGGTCCTATCAAAAACAAATAATATTTAAACAGATTTATTTAACCCATAGATGGGACCTATACTATAAATCCATTTGATGATGAATGGAGTGAAAATTTACCATTATCACCACTAACAATAAATCTACAAGCAAGTAAAGTTGGTAACTGTAGTTGAGGGTGACCAGAAGGCTCCCTTTTCAATAGCTACTACACCAAAGTGTAAGGGAGGGTGCTACTCCTTTCCCTGGATTGCTCCACTTTACCCTTGATGCATACCTTATATTGCTGAGTGTTAAGCAAGTATGTATCAAGTACCATTTTTAAAGTCTTTGGTATGATGCAACCTGGGATTGAACCTTGGCCTCCCTTCCCATTGGCTCACACTCTACTCACTAGGCCAATGAGCCGAGTTGGTAAAATCTATATGATTGATTGATTTTTATGGCATGTCAACTCATCTAGGGTTATTTCATGCCAAGAGGTTAGGAAATTGCATTCAGTATACATTTATATTTACATTTTTTGTGTAATTGTTTCACCAAGAGTTTTTTGCACACAGTGATGATATCAAATATTCCTTTAAAAAACACAATTGTATGGCTTCAAATATTCCTATCTAATACTAATAATTATGTTTTAAGTAATTATTTATATTCTATAATAGTCATTTCTTTGCACACAGTTGTATGGTTTTAAGTAATTAATAATAAACCTTAGTGAACAATTATAGCTTCAAGTAGCTATTCCTAATAAAAAATAATTTAAAATTCTATGGTATCAAGTATTCTTATCAAATACAAATAATTTATAAACAGATATATTTGACCCATAGATGAGACCCTAATAAGCACTACCACTCAGGATCAGAGTGGACCTTGGCGTAATGGAAAGGAAACCAAGAGATTCAAAACGGTAACCTCATTATTAGATACAGTTGTTATAGTCATACACTTCTTTTTGGTGGGGGTATTACCCCTCTGCAAAGGCTGCAGTCAGTGTATTCTAAGCTCCAACTGACAGGGTGTAATTACATTTAAAATGGTAGAAATGTAAGTCAGTTGATAAATTTCTGATGCATCTAAGTGCTAGTGCTTGTTTTATATGAGCCAAATGAAGACTCTTGCACTGAAATCAGAGAATAGGTCTACTGATGGACAAGTCAAATTGAGAAACATAAATTTACTAATTTACTTATAAACGATTTTGGTTTGAAGTAACTGTCACTACTCACCTCTGACAATACCACTGGCTCCAAACTGTCCACAAAGATTGCAGCTTTCATACTAAACAAGCCCCATAAATTATAAATAAGTAATGACAATAATACTCCAAGAAATTGAATTTAGAACTCTGATTTAATCTAGAAAATAAATAATTGAATTTCATTCTCCAGAGAGTGAAAAATCACATTTTTGTTGTTTGTGTGGCATTAGTCCAAGCAAGTGGCTCGGTTATTTGCATTCAAAATAAGGCTATCAGGCATTACCAGGAGAATTTACAACTTCATACAAGATTAACTAAACAGAAAAAAAGGCAAATGTATTTTTAAAAATGGTGCATTTATTTTAGTTTGAAAGGATATATTTTTATGTTAAATAAGTGCTCATAAAGCATTCAGTATTATTAAAAGTATCTCATATTTAAAGTTTTTATCAAAATTTTTTTTTTGACCAAAAATACCAGGAATATATTAATTCTTGTAGAACATGTACAATCAGAATGGATATTATTTGGTATTATTTATTACCAAACTCTACAGCTCTGAAACTTTGATGCAAATATATATGATTAATTTTAATGGCGTGGCAATCCATCTAGGTTAAAGAATTCCATTCATTATCTTAATTTTTACATTTTTTGTATTGTTGTTTAAGAGTTTTTTGGGACGTTTTTTTTTTTTTGCACACAGCCCAATACAATTGGAATCATTTTTAAACAGATCTATTTGAGCCATAAATGGTATGCTAGCTGTTAAAACCAATCTGGATCAGAGTAATCCTGGAAGTAATGGCAATGAAGGGGTATTCCACACTTCCCTCTATATTTGATAGTCTTGTTACATCAAGGCCATACAACATATTCTTCAAAAGATTGAATAGTTGGATACTTTCCAGACAAACTTTGTATATTGGAATTGGAACTTTGTAATTCATATCCCTATGTTTCATCTTCAAACAGTTGAACCAAACTTATTGAGCCATAACTGTCTTTCAACATATATGATAATGATATATGAATTAACCCAACTCTCCCACATGCAACACATGGTTCATTTTTTAAGTGGAGTTTAACAGATTTGATTTTAGAGTTTTCTTTTTCCTAGACTTGTTGCCATACCAAAGTTAAAGAGCCTAGTCTATTTGTCCATTTCCGACGATGGCAACCATTACACCACAAGTAACTTATATATGCATAAAAAAGACTCTTTTTCCACATTTTAAAGCCTAATGGTTAGGAATTCATATTATACACAAAAAGTATGTGCTAAACCATATTCAGGACAGTATAATCGAATGTTAGTAATGTCTATGATCCAAACTAAATAATGTGTTACAAATACTTTTCTTTGATACAACAACCAAGAAATAGTCAGTGTGTTTGTTAATTACTTTTTTCTTAATGTGTTTTTTGATGCAAGCTAGTGGCATTTTGGTGAACATGTCCATGGGTTAGTTCTGAATATTGCGTAAAAGTTTTGTTTCAAAACATTAATAAACTGTATGAATTTTTGTCTTTAATCTATTTAAACAGAATAAAAAGTTGAACAAAGTTTAAATTTAGCAACAAGGAATTCAAAAAAGTCGGTGTGTATAATGTACAAGATACTTGTAAAAAATTTTTTTTTTTCAATTTTTAGAATTTTGTTGCTCAAAATTTAGGGTTGCTCATTATACAAAAATAATTATGAAAATTAATTTTTAATGAATTTTTTAAAGAGTTTGAATAAATTTGTCATTTATGCATTTATAATGAATCTAACTGTTTAATCTCATGAGGGATAATATCTTTAAAAAGCAACATATTCATTCCTGCTTGCTCTATCAATTCTGAAAGAATAGTTCTGCTACAGACGCATTTAAAAAAAAAAATTGTATAGTGTACAGAGATGCAGTGAAGGCTTTACTATGTCGGCTGTGGGTTAAAAAGTTTTTAAAATAGCGATTGTGACATATCTGACAAGTCTCACTCTGGAAGATAACCTACTCTGAATGAAAAATATTTGAAAGAGACTGTTTGATTGTATCTATGTCAAAGCACTAGAGATTTTTTCTGGGGAAACCCCAGACTTTTAAACGTGAAAATTCAAACAAATCCATCCAAAAACTGACTTAGACTTGCTGTGTCCATTGTCTCAATTCAGTGATGATTTTATTATTATATCATCCCAAACTAAGAAGTGGGGGTGTCATAATTCATGTCTTCTCTCTAAAAAAAAGTTATCATAATTAGAAAGATTTCAAGATTTTTTTACCTTTTATATGAATCATATTTATTGTTGTGTTTGAGAATTATTACATTTAAAGGTTATTTCAATGTTTTCTCTTTCACAATGTATCATTAATAATGTTTTGATATTTGACTCCTGTTTTAAACCTTCTCATGATCACCATTTTTTAACATAGAAATGTCTCTGACTATTTTTTTGTTTTTTTAAAGATTGGATGAAGTGAGATGATAGAACAGAGATCAATTTTATCATACAAAAAAAGCTGTCAGTTTTGGGGCTTTTTTTTTCTGCCCTCGACAAAAGTTATCCACTCTGATATCCATATGAAATTGACCTTATAACAAAAGCAATATTGAAGAAGTGTCAGATATTTGACAAGAGAGATATTGATTTAAACTTTTAAAGAATGAATATGAAAGTACTGTGATTTCTAGTCTATATAACTGTTGGCAAGACAGAATATGTTGACTGCATCCCTTTCTATAGAGTAAGATCCCCTCAAGAAGGGATGTCCTGAGTATGATACTAAACTATATCGGGGGGTTGAGGCTTCAGTTCTTGTGCTCTGAAGAATGTGATGTGCCCCTTTGCTGCCATTAATCGCCAGTCTACTCAGACCTTGAGAGGTAGAACCTGATAAGGTCTCAGCTATGTACCAAATAGGTTTGTTTAGAAATTATTCTAAGCTTCATTTTTTTTTTTTTTTTTTTTTTTTTTAAATCATATAACACATGAAATTGTATTGAGAGGTTTGAAATGAAACATAAATACCTATCCAAACAAAACAAGCAGTCAGAACAAATTTGAAACACAGATGCTCTTTCTTAACATATATCTCCTAAATGGAGAGCTCAGTGTCATGTGTCCATGATAGTAGAGACCATAAAAAGGTCAGTTGAAGACACTTGGATACCAGAAAGAGGATTTTCATTCAACAAATGAATAGGTTTTACCACCAGATCATTTTTGTCACTTATATTCTTTTTAAAAACTGTTTTTAAAACTTTCTTAAATATATATTTCTTTTTTTGTTTATAAACTTTTCTCCTGACAATAATCTCTGGTTCAAACTAGTTGAGAACAATCAAAAAAACAAATAACACAAAAACAATATTCAAATTTGTCTCATCACTTTTACTCTTCTTTATATATAGTTATAAGTAAAGTTGGCAACCTTAGTTGAGGGTGACCTGCAGGCTCCCTTTTTGATAGCTACTACACCAAGGAGTAGGGAAGGCCGCTACTCCTTTCCCTGGATTGCTCCACTTTACCCTTGATCCGTGCCTTATAATACTGAGTGTTAAGCAAGAAGGCATCTAGTACCATTTTTTTTTTTTTTTTGAGTCTTTGGTATGACTTGACCTTGGATTGGACCCAGGTCTCCCTGGCCATTGGTGAACACTCTAACCATCATGCCAATGTCTGGTAATAGTTATAAGAATAAGAATGTACAAATATGAAAAAACACAAGATTGTCAAAGGATGATTTTATTTATACAAGATGCAGAAGCAAAATATGGAATGTTTTTTAAAATGTTTTTCTTTTTAGTCTGATTAGTCCAATTTTTGAAAAAAAATGCTATAGATCTAAATTTCCATGATTACCTCTATTATTCAAGCACTTTTTTTAATTAAAGTTCAGCCCAATATGAGTGAGCAAGAAAAGAAATGACAAAGAATCTATGATTTGCTTAACAGCAAAAACCAAGCCTGAGTTTCTTTATCTACCATATACAAAGCAAAGAAAAAATCTTTACAGAAAAAGATATTTTTAAGGAAAAGTGGGAGTGGAGGATTAAACAAAAACAAAAAGGTCTTTTTAATTGCTCTAGCTATAGCAATTAAGGACCCCACAACATCAATAAGAAAGTATGCTAATGAATTGATAGTCCACAAGAAAACTGTGATGACAGCTATTAAACAAGATTAAAGCCCAGATCTTAACTCTTTGATTATGCTATATAGGGCATTTTTTTAGAAAACAAGATAAATGTAACTTCTCATCTAAATATTGGTTCACTTAAAACTACTATTGAGGAGGAATGGAATAAGATGTCTGAAGAATTTATTTTGAAGGCATGCAAATCATTTCAAAGACATGTTGATATAATAATTGAAAAAAATGGTGGCCATATTGAGTAAATTTACTGTTTTATGTCCATCTTCTTATTTTGTTGTTTATTTTTTTAAATTAAAATTGAACTTGTTTTATAAGAAAGTTGTTTATTATCAAACTAGAATATTCGTAATTTTGCTTCCGCACCTTGTAGTTAGAAAAATTTGTCAACATTAATTATTTCAGTTTTTTGAATATCAAACTTTCATCAGAATTTATGATTTATCTTCTGAATTTTAGGTAAATTTAAGTAAAATTCAGATGATGTGATATCATATATTTAAACACCCTGACAAAGACTTAATGTTATAAAAAAACAAAATATTTAATATTGGCAAATAATTTAAGCTATCAATAAAATCATCCTCAGAAAACCTTGTTTTATTTCATTTCCCACTTTTTCCTATCGTCAAATTTACTTCCAGTTTCCCATATATATATATATATATATATATATATATATATAGAATTACAAACGTATATATTACCGTAAGTGTGTATGCATGTATACATAGATGGACTTACAGGCATTTACATTCATGCATTCATTGTGTAATATTCATGCAAATATGCAACTTATGAAAACCTTTCGGTACAACAGCAAAGTTCTCTCTGAATATGAAACTGGTGATCCTAGTCAAATTACCAGATACTTTAAAGTTACTAACACAGAATCCATATAATCAGTTCATTAAAATTAAATTTTTATAGATTAGAATCATCAATGCAAATTATATTCATTATTTATTAGATGTCTGAATTAAGACATGATTAAAATTTCAATAATAGTACAATTAATTGTCAGTGTTCAGAATTTTTTTGTATCTTTTTGTAAATTGGACAAAATTAAGCAAAACTTGAATGATATTTAGTTTCAGTTTGTTTTTAAGATAATATCTTTATTCTGATCTTAATAGAAACAAATGGAATAAACTTAATTATTAGAAGTTGTTTTATTCTGTCTGCTGTCTTTCAGAATATCAATAAAATAATGAGTATAATCATTTATAATGTATTTATTCTTAGTGAGTAAAAAAAAAAAAAATACACAGAAGAATCATTTTCATTCCAAGTTTTGTTCAAGTTACTAAACAAATCTTTTTTTGTTGCTTTTGTTATCTCACATTTTTGCCAACCTATTCTACAGCCTTCTCCATACATCAGATTATTGGAAGTATGCTTTTTTTAGCTGTGATGCAAACCAAAAAACTGTGGTAATCAAAGAAGAAATAGTGATAAATAATTAGATCAAACCTTCTACAGCAATACTGCATGTATTACTGTTAAAGAATTTGTATATAAGGTGTTTCTATTTTGATTAAAGCCAGCTATAAATTGGCCTAAAAGGTGATACTATATTGATTAACCAAACCTAAAAGCTTCACCAAAAGGTGATTTTATGTTGATTAACCTAATCTATATGCTGGTATTTTTGTGGGTAGAGTGTTCACCAATGGTCCAGGACACCTGGGTTCAATTCCAGGTTGCATCATACCAAAGACTTTAAAAATGGTACTTGATACCTCCTTGCTTAACTCTCAGCAATATAAGGTACATATCAAGGGTAAAGTGGAGCAATCCAGAGAAAGGAGTAGTACCCTCCCCTACACCTTGGTGTAGTAGCTATTGAAAAGGAGCCTTCGGGTCGCCGTTGACAACAACAATATGGTTGTGTAAAAGTTGATTCTATATTGATTAACTTGACCTCTATTCATTGTACATCTGAAGAAGGCCATAGAATAGATCAGCCAAAGAGCCAAAGTAAAAACCAAAAGAATGAATTTATTCATTTCAACAACTCTTGGGAAAATATCCAACATAATACTCTCAAATAACTCACAACTTTGCACATCAGAAAAACCCACTTTGCTGCATCCATCATAATCCTGACATATTCTAATTATTCTGCACCCTACACCTGCAATTTGAGTTATCTCAACTCTCTTTGCAGATTCTTGAAGAGCAGAGATAAATCATTATTACCGCTTAATTAAATGAAAAACTTACACATTCATTTCTGCTGTCTATGTAATGACTTGTGTTTAATCTTCTTGTATGTGTAAAATTTACTATAAAATTATTAGAATGAATGCTAGTTTAATGCATAAATATGTTGCCACAAAAAGTAATAATAAAACCATAATTTCTTCAGTAACATTTTTTTCTAATTTCATTATCATTTTATCGCTGAATATTCTCATGTAGAAATTGCCAACATTGCTCTCAATCTACAGCCAGAGGAGGAACATAAAAAAATAAAAAGCATGAAATTAAGAGTAATTATTTTGATTAAATTAATTTCTTTAATTTTGATTTTTTTTTTTTTTTTTTTCTCTTTATTCAAATATTTGTTTGATAGGTTTCGGTTGCATTAACTCCTCATTTTTTTTTTTCCTGGTCATACTGTATCATTACATTCTGCTTATACCAGGTTGGAAAGTATTAGTCTCTTGAACAGATAGCTTAATTTGTTTGTAGATGAGTCATTGTTACTGTTTTATAAAGTTTTAATTATTTATTTATTTTGTTTAGTTTATTTTTTGAGTCACAAATTTCAATTTTTCCATTCGTTTCCTCAATGTTTCATGTGAAATTAAGTTTTCCCGTTAAGCAAAGGGGTAACAATTCAGCTCAAAAAATTTGTTTAGAGTAATGATTTCATCAGTTGATTGTCTTCTTTTTCTTTTCCTTTATTTTTTTTATTTTAATTTAATAGCATATCCGCTTGGGAATAGTTTAAACTAATATCTTCACAATTTTTTTACAGGTGTTTTAGCTCTTATTTTACATTCATTCTTTTTTCTTTTTTTTTTTTTTTTTTGCTGGTAATAGAGGATATTACTAGCAATTAGAATGTAGTCATTTAACAAATTTTGTTCATTTTTGCAATTGATCGAAACATCTTTTAAATGAGTGCCAGAAACAATAGATTTCTCTGCTGAGATTTTTCAAAATAAATCTGAGAATTCCTTTACAAATTATTTTCTACTTGACGTTTTTTTAGATCAGATTTTTATTTTAAATTATGAATTTCTTTATTTGTTATCTAATTTTCTCCATACTGAATGGAACAAAATGAATGAGAAGCCATGATATCGCTCACATTTCTTTCCTGGTATGTGCTTCCTGGATTGTAAATATTGCAAGTGTGAACTATTATCATAAATCTAGTCTTGGTGTGACATAATCTGCAAAAGAGTACAGTGGGGGGGGGGCTATCAAGCAATCAGGAAAAGTAAATCAATAACAACTGAAACAACATTCTTATAGTTAAGTCTTTAAGAATTTGTTAGAAAGTTTGAATCAGGAATTACTGGCCACTTGTATGTACCCAACCCCTCTGCCTTAGAAGCAATGTGATACAAAATCAATTTTTTACTGGAGTACAGCTTGTTTGAATTCAGTTTTCCTTCTTCTAGATTGGTTGTTGCTCTTAGAATTAAAGAACCCAGTCTGCCTTCCTATTTACCCAGTGCTGGAGGTAGAAGAGATGGAATCATGCATTTTTTTTTCTAGAGCATTAGCATGAAGTGAAATATAAACAGCCTGATCCAGGTTTTGAACTCAGGATGCCAATTTTATTTCCAATGACAATAGCTGTTACATTAATCACGTTTATCTGACTGCATGTAATTAGCATTCGAAAAATTTTTTGCTTTCAGGTCTTTTTCATTTTTATTTAGTTCTATCGTTCTCTTGAACTGTCTCTTTGCCTGGTCAGCAAGTCTTAGAATACACTGACTGTATTCCCCTCCAGAGGAGTTAAACATCTCCAAAAAGAGGTGTCTTGAATATGAAAGTAAACTGCGTCTAAAGGTGAGACTCTAGTTCTGGAAACCTGGGAAGTGTAGAGTACTCCTTCATTGCCATTACTCCCAGGTCCACTCTGATTCTAAGTGGTAGTACCTGTTAGGGTGCTATCTAAGGGTCTAATAGATCGGTTTAAGAATTATTCATATTTTATAGGACCAAGTGCAAAAAAAATCATCTTAAAAAAAACAAAAACACAAAAAATGTAAATATGAATGTGCAATGAACACAATTCTCTAACCTCTTGGCATAAAATAAATCTGAACAGGTCAATATGCTGTTCAAGTCAATCAATTATTCAGTCAACTATTTCCTCCAGGCCTCTAATTATCTGATAGATTTTTACCTGTTTCTGCCTCTTTTTTTTTTTTTTTTTTTTTTTAGCTTGTGCGTGTATATATATATACACACACACTTTAGCTTGCAGTTTAACAAATAAATCAAGATTGTTATGAAATAACTATGAAATACTTATCAAAATCATTCTCTTCTTCCTGAAAAGAATTGTGAATTACAATACAAACCCTACAGGTTCCTAAGATGTCTAGTTATAACCATCATTCAGCTGCAAAATGATGAAAGTGTAACTATTTTCAAAGTAATACTTTGCACTAGTGAAAAAAAGTAGATTAAACATCAATCAAATATCTAAAGTTTATACCTAATTATAAAAGTCTAATTTACCTGTATCATTGTGACAATTTCTACTTTATTGATATGAAGGAATTAAATGTTTGAAAATTTCCAAAAAAGGATTTAAGTACTTTCATTTATATGTTACTAAAATCCTTATATATATATATATATATATATATATATATATAGGATTTTAGTAATTTGACAGCTTGCATGAAAAGAAAAAACACAATATCCCATCCAAAAATAAATTCATTTCAAGTACAAACATTCTTGTTAATATCATGTCACCTGTCAGCAGGTGATCTTGACATGTTTTCAAGCATTTCATATAATAAAACTATCTTTTCACCGAATTACATCATAACACTTAGATAATGTTTGTCTTTCATTACATTGAAAACTTAATGTTTGTAAAATTTCCATTGCAATAAGCACTGATGAGATTAAATTTCTTTGTGTGTCACCGTATGTTAGGTTGGAATGAATGTAATGTCTGATTTTAGAGTATGCAAGATAAATGAAAATGTTATACCTATAGACATATTTTATCATTAACATAACCTCCATAGCTAACTAGATCCTCAAAAAGCTTATAGATTCTTATATGAGACAAATACTAGTTCAACCCCTTCTCTTGATGTCAACCTAAGACCATTTAAATAATTTTGTAATCCTTTAAACAAGTGATAATCAGAGGGAGCATGGTCAGAAGAATGTGGAGGATGGAGCAATTTTTCCCATCCAAGCAACTCTAAGAGCTCTTTCGTCAACTGAGTTGTGTAAGGATGGGCATTATCGTGAGGTGTGGATGACTTAATTTCTGTTGTCTAAGGAGGTTCATCCTTTAGATGGAAATCACTGCTTTGAAAATGGGGAAAACCATCTCCAACAATTGCTTTTATTCAATGTATTATCCCCATATATGTCCCAAATGGATTTTGCTGCTGTACTTTAGTTGGGACCAATGTAGAGATAAATATGAAAGATTAAAAAAAATGACATTCTTATAATCCGAGAGAGAAAGATAAAAATTACTGGTAAATCATTCCTAAATATAAAAAAAATTAAGCATTACATTCATTACAACCTGGTATTTGGAGAAATTGCCAGAGAATTATTTTAACATTCAGATATTACAAACTGAAAAAAATTTTCAATAATGATACATCTCAATTTTCAATGATGTTATATTCTAATGGAAATGCTATGAAGCAAAAAAAATTCTAAGTGACAAATAGCCCTAACATAATGTTCCAGAAATCTTATAATATACAAGGCGAGTTGAAAAAGTATCAAGATTTAAACTGCATTTACAAAGACAAAAATCAACAATAAATGAAACATTAATTCCCTTTAAAATAGTTTTCTTTGTATTTAATGCATTTGAATTTTCTGTTGGTCAAAGCACATCTGAAACTCCTTTTAAGGTATAGTGAAAACCTATACCATTGTACGAGTATTTGTTTTGATTTTCTCCAAATCCTTAAATCTTAACTTTGAGATGAATTTTCACCTGTGGAAAAAGAGCTTAGTCTAGTGATAATGGATGGTGCAATACTTGCAGGATCCTGTGTTTTTACCAAAAATATTTTGTTTGAAAAAATAAGATTAATGATCAGAAAGCATTCAAAATTGGTAGTGATTCATCTAGAAGAATTGGAGATTTCTATGCATCATCACTTGATCATATAAGTTTCTCAGCGAGATACTTGACTACAGTTCAATTCTTTAATTGAAAGATTCTATCTTGATACTTTTTGGTCACATCTCATACATATTGTGTTCATTTCTATTCAAGTGTTACAAAAAAAACCTCTGTCTGTTGACCTTCTAAGTTATCTAGCAATCCCTTTTGTAAAATAATTAGGGTGAGTCATTGATTATTAATCCTTTTATTTATTTGGTAAAATTGTAAGTTAGCTAGGGACTTTGAATATAAGTGTAGTTCCTTGCAAAAGTCAAATGCATTCACAGGTGGTGACCAGGTTTAACACCTCACATCAAAATAACGTCGGGGATGACAGGATATGGATAATAAACAAATCAAGGCTTGTCAACCAACATAGGGAAATAAGGTTTTGTGACATATGTGATGATTCTAGAAAGTATGATGCAATTAGTAATTAAAATGGGAAATACATAAAAATGAGATAATTTGAAAATTAAGGCAGTTGAGTTTTGAAACCCAGAGAGAAGTTGGGTTGAGATGTTGGTGAGAGATTGGGTGGTGGGGTGGCTGCAAAGGAGATATTTTGATAAACCCTTATAAGGTCGTCCTCTTCCTTGTGTTTGCGTTTACTGCTATAAAATGTTGGGTCCGAATAAAAAAATAAATAAATAAAACAAACTTCATATCTGAACAATGTGAGTCGCCTATTATTTTTGAATTTTAATATTCAACATGGTCCATCGTATTACACCTTTGATGCCACTACACACACATCCATGTACATACATTCATGTATGAGGTGCCTATGGTGTAATGGTTATTATCATAGGAAATGGACACGGTGACACAAGTTTAAACACTGAACGAGGCTGATTGCATTAACTAAGGTACTAATACTCTTGAGAAAGATATGAATCCTATTTTTCTCACTCAAGCTATGGGTCAAATCATAGGGTAGACAGGGTTCTTTAGTCATAGTTTGGCAACCAGTCTAGAAGAGGGAAAACTCTGAATTCAAACCAGTTAAACTCTGCTAAAAACTGACCTTGTGTCACATCCTGCTTGTGTGGAGGGGTCAGTAAATGCATACATACATCTATGTATGCTACCTATGTCAACACACACCCAATCAGCAGTGACCGTAGAATATGCCAACTGGATTTCTGCAGAGGGGTAACCCCTCTCATCGCAACAAGTGTCCCGGATATGACATTAAACTGCATCTGATAGTGAAGCTTTAGCCCTGGAGCTTTTGAGGATGTAAAGTACCCCTTCATTGCCATTACTCCCAGCTCCACTCTGACCTGGAGTGGTAGTATGTGTTAGGGTCTCATCAATAGGTCAAATAGAACTATTTAATCCTTTACTATACTCAAAATAAAGGATTAGTATTAAAATCTAATTTAATTCTAATCATTTGTTTTGAGTATTCCCATGAATACTAGATAAATAGAATTAATATTATTAAATTGCAATACTTGAAACCATTTAACTATGTGCAAACAAATGAGTTCTGGGTCATTTAAAGAATGTTTCCAACAAACTATTCATTTACAAATCATCTACATAAAATCAGGATTTGGCTTTAAATAACCTTCAAAGTGCTAAGGCTGAGATGCTTGTACTCATATACATACATATACACTATGCCAATATTCATACATACATATATAGACCTGCTTGTTCCAGCAAACACATATGCAGTATTGCACCTAAATTTATGCACCTTGGAGCAAAAGAGTGAAAGCAAGGAAAAATTACAACTATACTTCACAAAGTTTTTGTCTACAGTCCTTCCTATTCTCAGCTGAATACCTTCCATGACCTGTCACTTTACATAAAGATTTCTCCCAGTGACTCCTTGACAAGACACTAGTACCTCCAAACTTTGAAGTACCTCTCAGTTGTCAACACATCACCATTATAAATACAGGTATCAGAATTTTATAATTCATAAGTGATAGCAATGGATTAAAAAATTGAAAATTAATTTCCTGATATTTTGTCTCCAGACAAAACTTTTAATAATACTTATTCAAATTTGACTCAGGCTGTTTGAAAAAAATATTCCATTTTAACTCATAGTTGTCTCCCTTTTTATAATTTTTTCTTCTTCTTTACCTTTCTTCGTCTCTGTTGACTAGTTGTTACTGTGTTCATTTGTTCATTCATTTTATATTTTTTTAATTCATACGGAGAATGCCTCCATGGTGACAGAGTAGAGAAGAAGATTTTATTTTATTCAAAAGCAGAGAAATCGGATTAGACTAAGTGGGAAGATTTTGTCGCTTGTTGGATGAGAGCGAAATGAAGTGGCCAGGGAGGAGTTTTCAAATTCTTTGGAGACCACAAGAATAAATAAACCTGAACAGATAAATGGATGTATGGGAAGTATTTATGCATTATTGGGTAAGAAGAAAAAGAACATGTATCTGCATGATTTGTTATGCATATTGTCATGCAGCAATGACTAGGGATATTTTTAGCTGAGTATCTCAAGTGTATACATCCGTGTGGATAAAGTAGAAGCAATTCTACTGAGGCAGAGGATTATCAATATGACCTAATTTATGTGAATAAGAATAGTAGTGTTAATATATATATACGTGCAGTGACATATGATGTTTATGATTGAGGAAACTGGAATCAGCAATCCTAGTTCTAATTCTGGTCAAGGCTGTTTGTGCTTTACTTTGAGTTTATGCCCTAAGGAAAAGAACAAATCCATCACTTCTTATACAGCAGCAGTGGGTAAATAACAAGGTAGACTGAGCTCTCTGTGCATGCTCAAGTATCTAAAACAGTAAATATGTAGAAATGGACTAGAAGCATCAAATAGTGAAATAAACACCAGAGGGTTCAAAACTGTTGACTAAACATGTTTTTAATGCTGATTTTTTTTTTTTCAAGTAATATTAATTAAAAAAAAACAAAAAACTATGCGTGTGAGAAAGAAAGAAACAGTAAGAATATGTCTGTCTTTGTGGATATCGACTGAGATGTTTATATATTTTAATATTCCATATCAAATACAAAAAGACATACTGATCAATCCAGTTGAAATTTTTTGACAATGCTAGACCTCAAGCAAAACATGTCAATCTGTTTTTCCAAACTGTTATTTTCTTTCTTAAACGAGGATCATAAAATGAATAATGTGAATATTGCCCAAGAAGTTGGCAAAGGGAAGTGCTGTTTACAGTTTTACCTTTTTCTTGAAAATCAATAGGAACTTTCATGTCCCAAAAGACTGTCAGCATGACCTTCCTTATTGACTGCTTTGCCTGAAACTGTTTCTTTGCTTGAGAGTCATTCAGTTTCCTCTTTATGGGCTGCCTTTTCAACTTATGCTCATAGTGGAAAACTTATGTCTAACCATCTGTAAAAAGAAAAAAGTTTGTGTACTGAGAAGCATGTTTTAGTCAATAAAACATTTACAAAGAAACAGTTCTGTGTGTAAAAAAAAAAGTCATGCTGGCAGTCATCTGGGACATGAAAAGACTCCTCAGTATTGATTTTCTTTAAAAGAGGTGCATCAGTAAATAGGGATTCCTATTGTCAACTCTTTTGGCAATATTCACCTAATTTATGGAATGATTCATACATATATATGTATGGAGAGAGAGAGAGAGAAAAAAAAAGAATAAGAGTTTTTAAAACAGCAAAAACCTTTTTAATAGTTTTTAGGGATTTTCTTCTGTCTTTTCATAGACTACAAATATTAGACTAATAATTGGAAACAACACAACCTTACTATAAATAATGCCAAAGAAATGTACAATTAAAGGAAGCCATAATTTTACAAACATAAAATCTCAAGTTACAAATTATGACAAACAGCAAAAATACATTAAAACTTTGCAATATCATGAATGTATGAAAATATGAAATCAAATTTTAAATATTACAAATGCTATAGAAATTATATAAAACATGAAAGTTTCACTGAATTTAAAACAATAGAATTAAGACCAAAGGGGTCTTTAACAAAATCTATTGACAAAAAAGAATATATATATATATATATATAGTATTTCCTGCTTATTTTTGTATTTTCTTAAACATCTATCAGTAATTAAACATCACTCATTAAAACCGAAACATTATAACGTTGACATTAAATTCTTTTTCTTGGATTACCTAGTTTATCAATTTTTCTCTCTCTCACTCTATATTTATGTGTGTGTGTGTGTGTGTTTATATTTGTAGGTGTGCGTGTATATATATATATATATATGTGTATGTACGTGTGTAAAGTTATACTTTGAGACATGAAATTAATTCATTCTGTAGGGGATTTCATATCTTGGAAAGTTCATATTATGGGACCAGATTTACCCTATATATGGTGTAATTTGCTCTAGCCCCCAAAAGCAGTCATATAAAGTGTAAATATTATATCCACCTGAAGGAATATCTTCGTTAATGACAATATAGTCATTTACATAAATGTTAAAGAACAATGAGAAAATAATAAATTCAATGAAAATTAATAATGAATGTTGTTACGAATAATGACACTTTACGTTACATGTTTGGTTTAGTTTGGTTTTATGGCATATCAACTATTGTAGGTTATTTAATGCCAAATTCATTTTTATACATATAAATAATTCTGTTTCAAACAATTCAGTTTAGTATAAAAAGTTTTTTCTTTACACACATTTAAATGTAAAAACACTTCTATTTAGCAAAATCTGACGCGAAATTGACTAAAATCCCAAAACGGGACTCTTATTTTCGCACGTGTGAAGACGGGGCAGGTTGGCACTTGATCCCCTATATAATAAGTCCTCGTTCAGAGTTTTTCTCTCAAGCATATAAGAACTGGCATATTATGTGAGGGACTAATTTAGGGCCAGACTGACTGCCGCTGGCAAGGGGTTCCAAATTTCACACTATCCACACACCCACCAGGCCGCTTTCACTTCCTTCCCCAAGATAATGGAAGAATATGGACCTATAGGTTTTAGTCGTAATAATTTTATATTGTAGTAGTCGGCAACTCCGGTTTCCCGTGTGATATTTTTAAGGAATTAATAGGACAATTCTAAGCAAGATAACATAAGGCGAATAGAAGCTGAAAAGGAAGCATGAAGTAACAAATTCATAGAAGATACGGCAAAGAACAACTTAGACCACGTGGTAACATAAAAATATATGATTCCTTTACTACAGTTATATACACTTTCAAAGTGTCAAAACATATAATAATTGGACAGTCCACGAATATAAATGTCTTTTCTTGACTTTTGTTTTTCTTCAAATTAAGAGAGAGAGAGAGAGTGGTATACAAAATTTGGGTATAAAGGAGAAATGACCCCAAAGTTACTTATCTTATTTTTCGACGGGGTTCCACTGGAGAATCTTTCTTCCTTCACGGGCTAATAGACTTTATTCTATTTTTTTTACACTGGCTTGAAGAACCTGGGGTCCCTCGTGTCTCAGATATTCTTTTGTCTTCAACCCAGAGTAAATGGCCATGGGTCTGTCTGCCACGAGCCCTGCTCAAAAACTAACTTTCTTACTATCTATTTCTGCTGACGGGGGGGAGCCCCACTTCCATTTTGGGGTCCCAGCCAATCATTTGGCTTCTCTCTCCCTCCCCTTCTGGTGTCCGGGGACCTGAGGTTACTAAGTACCAACACCTGTTGATATCCCCTCTGTGACCCACATTCTCTCTTAACGGTCACTTTTTTGACGGGTTTCCACTGTTCATTCCAACGGGAGGATAGTATTAATCTTACTTCTATCATCTCCGTGGGCTATCACATGACAATAAGTACACAGTTTAAAATGTCAAAAACAGTTCTATTTCTTACAATTCAGTTTAACACACGAACATACTTTAGTTCAATTTGACCCATAGATAGGACCCTATTCACACAGTCATTGGTTCAAATACAGTTTTTTGTTTACACACAGTTAAATAATCAAACAGTCCTATTTCAAACAATTCAGTTTACCTTAAGTACAGTTTTTGTTTACACATAGTTAAATGACACAGCAATTCTGTTTAGTGTAATTACTCAGTTTATTTCTATTTGATCCATAGATAGGGCTCTATCAGGTGCTACCGCTCCAAACCAGAGTGGAACCTGGGAACAATAGAAATAAAGGGGTATTCTGCATTCCTCATAACTCCAGCACTACTGAAGCCTCACCATCAGATTTTTTAGTGTCATATCTAGGACACTTGTTGAGGAAGTTTTACCCCTCTGCAGAAGTGCAGTCGGTGTATTCTACAGCCCAAGGTGAGTGGGCCAGACTTTTTCTGAGTATTCTGGCCAAGTCTTAACAATGCAAGTTGAGTCATAACAAAGTCCAAAAAAAATGGTGCTTGATGCATCCTCGCTTAACACTCAGCGTTGTTTAGTCTAGATCAAGGGTAGGTGGGTTGTCTTGATCTGTCTTCACATTTCTAACACTTCCATTATTACTCGTGTTCCACAGCTTTCTTAGTTTTCTGGCAAGGTCCGAGTATATACTTCTCATTTGTTTTCTTAGCCATCCCAGCAGACTCAGTTAAAATCAAAGTCTACGATATGGCAAGTTCTCTCTTTTGTTGTTATCAATTATCACTAGATCTGGTATTCTAGATCGGATTAGGTGATCTGTTATATCTCAAAATGACAGAGAATTTTATGAATCTCATTCTCTGGGACAGATTCTAGTTTGTGTATATATCATTTAGTAGTATGGGCAAATTTCAATTTTTGTACAGTTCCCAGTGGATCACTTTTCCCACCCAGTCACATCTGGTCTCATAGTCTTTCATGCTAGTTTGCTACATTCACTTACAATGTGATCAATTGTTTCATTTGCCACACCACATAATCGACACTTGCTATTCTGTTGTATATCATTGATTTTGGTTTTAATATAATTGTTCCTTATGGCGTTGTTTTGTACTGCTATTAGATATTCAATTTCTCCCTTAAAGTTTCCCTTTCATAGCCATTTTAAGGTTTTCTCATGTGTGATTTCAACAGTTTAATCTGTCAATGGGCTCATAAAAGGAACTTAAGAGTAAGGTTATGTGAATAATAGATACACTTTTGTTATATATGTGTGTGTTTCTGTGAGCTGTTGTTGCATTTAAAATTAATGATATATATATATATTGAATGAGAGTGAAAGAAAGACAGAATTTGATATATTTATAGATAAATATAAATAAATCTTCCTCAATTTTGGGGGAGTGTCCTTGTGGTGCAATTATTTAAGCACTGGACTGCAAAATCGCAGTAACTAAGTTCAAACTCCAGTCGCGCTATTACATTCACTTTCAGACAAATACCCTTGGGAAAGTTATGAACCCCTTCTTATCCTCCCAGCAATGAGTTAAATAGTACCACTACTGTCTTTCAAGAAGGATGGATTTGGCATTAAATAACCCAGGACGGTTGATATGCCATTAAACAACAAACAAACAAAATCAATCTTGGTGATAGAACATATATACATCTAAATCAGGATGGCATAGACCCAGAATCAATGATACTTGATGACAATCAGTTTCTTGCTTATGTGATCATTGGTCTGACCACATAGGTTGAGAAACTGACAGTTATCAATATACTGTTGACTCTTAGTCCATTAAGTTTGTGTGAAACAATAACATACCAAAAAGAAACATCATACAGATTTTTATGAAAGCAAAACACCTGAAATTCAGAGAATAAGACTTTTTCTTCCAGTTTACCATGGAATAATACTTTTGAGAATTTTGTGAATTTGCTGAATGTTATTTTTTAATTATCCAAATTCTCGATTTGAAGATAACAATAAAATGCAAATTAAAATTCCCTATTCCTTAGAAGAGAGCAGTATTAACATCATCATAGATCAGAGTTACTCAATAGATTCACTAGTAGTCTAGTGTATATATATATATATATATATATATATATATATATATATATACATACATGCCAACCCCTCCATATGAGCAGGATGTGACACAGGGTCAATATCTTAAGAGTTTAAAAGGTTTGAATTCATTGTTTTTCTTCTCCTAAACCACTTGCTAAGTTTAAAGAGCCCAGTCTGTTCTACCATTTGCCCATTGTTAAATTCATACCTTTCCCAATGGTATTTGCGCTATGTGAAATGCAAACAGCTTCATGCAGGATTTTGAACTTGGGTTACCATATCTATTTCCTACAACCATAATCATTACACCAGTAACACCTTATATAAAAGCATAGACATCAGGATTTTCAATTGTTGAATAATATAATTAAAGTTTCTTTTTTTAAAACATCCAATTAGCTTAGAATAGATATAACCAAAAAATGTGATATTCCCAATGAGGATTTTTATTTCAATACAACACAAAATCTGAAATTTACATATATATATGAGAGAGAGAGAGAAAAAGAGTTAAATTTCATGCATTTTTTTTATTATAGACTAATACACATAGATGTGCCAGTGTTTGTGTGTGCGTATGTATGTATATATATATATATATATATATATATATATATATACACACACACACACACATGTACAATGAAACAGTCTGTCTTTGAATGACAAATGTGTGTGTGTGTATATATATATATATTAAAATGAATAGGTCCACAAAATGAGAAGTATTTTTTAAGAAATATTTATTTTGTCCTTGCATACATGCATGTTTCCAGCTTGTTGCTTTTGTCAGAGAACATATGTGACACAAGGCCTTGTGAATGGGGTACTTAATGAGATTTGATGAGTGTTCATTAGTAGAATGTTTTTCAGGTTTTGTATGGGTTTATATAAAAGTCACTCCTTCATTTCCTTTCTTAGAGTGTGTCTATTTTGTCTGTTTTTACCCCCAATGGGTTATTGACATTTGATATGTTATAAAGGTTCTTATAAAGGCTTTACTCTGGGTAGTTATGTGTCTGTTCAAGTGGTTTCAAATGCCATTGACAGTTACTTTTTCTTTGCTCTGTGTGTGTGTGTGTGTGGTTTTGGATTGATTGTTCCTCTGTGTGTTGTAATAGTTTTGGTCTTGATCTTTTTTTGGGGGGGTGGATAGTGTACTTTGAAATTTACTGGTAATTACTTTTGACAATAATTTTGTGTGTATATATATATATGTGTGTGTGTGTGTATATGTTTGTTTCAATTTGTGTTTTGTATAATTCGTGTTTTATTCAATGTGGGCTTGAATTTATCTATGAATTTTTTTTTCTTTTATTTGAAGTAATGTGTAATCATTAGTTTGATATAAGGGCATGACTTTAAATTTACCTTGACTACATTCGTATAGATGTTTAGATACATTTGATTTTCTATTTTGTGGTATTTTAATATTGCTCCTATGGAATGATATCCTGGTATTGAGGGCTTGTGTTGATCCTATGTATATTTCTTTGTATTTGCTACATTTGATTATGTAAACTGAATTTTTTGAAATGCATTTTAAGTCTTTCTTTATTCTGAAATTAGTTTCCAGTTTTAAAAAGTATGTAATTTTACTTATATAATCATATCACATTCTCCATGTTTTATCTTTGTATTTGGTAACTCCTTGTGTTGTGTTTACCCTGAATATTGAAGAGGTGAGTATGTTTTAAGATTTTAGGGTTGTCTCTGGCTTTTAATGATTTTTGTTGTATCTAGGATTTCTTTGATTTTGTTATTGTTTTTAAGTTCTAGATTTTTTATAATTTCTGTGAATAATTCTGGGTCATTTTTGTTGTAGGTTGCAACATCTATTAGGGTTTTCTCATGGTTATGCCTTTTCGTGTTCTGTAGTTCTTTTTGTGGTACTTTTTCAGCTAATTTGAATCCCTTATTTATAAGTGTTGTTAGGTATCCTTTCTAGTGTAGGGTTGTGTTTAGTTCTTCAAGGCAAGTTTTTCTGAGGTTTTATCCATGATTATAATGTACATTCTTCATGCTAGAGTGTAAGGGATGGATTTATACAGTTTTTGGGGTGGTAGGTATTGAAGTGGAGGTATTATTGGGTGTCTGTGGGTTTGTGGTAGATATCTGTGATTTGACTGTTTTCAGTTTTTATGAGGATGTTTAAAAACGGTTGTTCTTTTAAATTGTGCTCCATAGTGAATTTTATTTTGGGGTGTAAGTTTTGGATTTGGTTGTGTAATTTATTAAGGTCTCCCTGTGGGCATTTACAGAATATGAAACAATCATCTAAATATGTTTTTCAAGACTTAGCAAATTCTTTTATATTGTTGCCATATTTTTTACCTATTATTTCATATGAATTTTCTTAATATGCTCAGATTAGGGTGGCATATGTTGGTGCCATTTTAGCTTCCATAGATGTTCTTAGGGTCTATTATCTGATATTTTACTTGCAAAATATTGTGATATAACTCTGAATTTTTGTGCAAAGATCACTGTAAAGATTTTACTGATTGGGGAACATTTTTAGCATTAAATCTTAATCCTTTTGCATATATATATAATATATAATGTCACCCACAGACAGACTGTTTCATTGTATCACAACTCTTCAGTGCATATATATATATATATATATATATATATATATATATATAAATAAATGAAATAAACTACTAATTATATATATGTGTATACATAAGCATCGTATTCTAGCATAAATATATAAGCCTAATATAGTAGCATTTTTATCTGTATACTAGCCTCATACCTGTAAATACATGGTGGTATTTTTTGCATCTGTATCTGTACAGCTATTTTCCTTGTTTTTATTCTCTAAGGTAGTTCAAATTTTATAAAAAAGAATTTTTCAAACAATTTTGATCAGAACTTTTTTTTTTTTTTTTGAACCAGTGGGAGTTCTGTACAAAATTTTAATCATACAATTATTTGTAAAAAAAAAATCTTCTGGCTCTTTAAAAAAAAAAAAAAAAAAAAAAAAAAATTATTTAATTGGATGAGGAAAACCTTTGAAAAGCAAACATAACAGAGACTTCTAAAATTTTCTATCTCTGTTTATTTATTAATTTATTTTTTTTTTTTTTTTCAAAATCATGAAAATTTCAATCTTTCTTATTTGTCTTTAATAAACTTTCATATTAGAAAAGAATTTTATAAAAAAAAAATTAATATTAAGCATCTGATTAATTATGTGCCAACATTTAATTAAAGCATATGGAATGCACCAGAATAATTAGAATCCATTTCATCCCAAATTTTTGTCAATCTTTTTTACAGCAAATCAGTTATGCAGCTTGTCAGTGCTTTTTCAAATACTGCCAGTTTTGATGCATTAATGTTGTATAGTTTGGTTTCTTTTTATGTGACACATTCAGGTAAATATTCAAACAAATTTAGTGACATGACAGTTTCATATATATATATATATATATAAGCACTTTCAGACCTTTCATGGGCCATCATCAGGGGTTGCTTGCATGTATAGAGTGTTTTTCTAAAAGACTTTTTAAATTTTTTTATAACATTACAAAATTACGTAAATGCAGAGTTGGATAAAACTGAGATGGTGATGAATTTAAAAAAAAACAGAATGCTATCAACAGAAGTAGAGTAATATCAAGAAATATAGAATATTTTTAAAAAATAGAAATATATATATAAGACTCTCATTGCATTTACAGAACAACAATTAGATGGACTAGTCAAGTTACAAACAAGAATGATTTGGAGAGAAAGGAAAGGAGAGTAAATAAAATAAGAGCTGTGGAGCTGATTTTACAATGAGGTTGGGAATTGTGTTCAAAGAAAACAAATAACTTTGAAGTGAATGAAAATTCTGCTGAAACATACTTGGAAAAAGAAGCTTGATAATTAAATTGACTTAACTAAGTGAGTAATTACTTTTTGGATTAAAAAACAGAGATAAACAAATGTAGATAAGAGAATAACTGACACATGTTCACACATGCATACATATGTATGTTTTTTACTTAGCTCTTCTGCCCAGCCCAGTCAGCTGAGGCTGTAGAATTCACTGATTTTCATCTCTGCAGAGAAGTAAAACCCCATCAGTGAGTGTCCTGGATATGGTATTAAACCACCTGATGAAGATTTGAGGAATGTGGAGTGCCCCTTCATTGTCATTGCTCCCAGGTCCCCTCTCGGAAAGGTAAAAAAAAAAACTTATCCTCCCAGCTATGGGTTAAATAGTAACACAACTATCCTTCTATAAGGATATGTCCTAAAAAAACAAAGAAAGATAAGTTTCTCCTAAAAAAAAACAAAAAAAAACTGGAAAATAGACTGTGAACTAAAGATCATAGACAGAATCAAGACCACCCAGACAACACCACAAAATTCAGCTACAGTATTTAGAAGACATGAAGAGATTCAGTTTTACTCTGACTTCAGTGAAAAAAAAAAACATCATTTAAAGCAGGCATGGAAAACTCACAGAGGGTATGTTTGTTTGTTTGGGTTTTATCAACCTTCGTAGATTATTTAATGCCAAATCTATTTTTATACAAATAAACAGTTCTATTTCAAACAATTCAGTTTAGCACTAGTACACAGTTTAACTGTCAAAAACATTTCTATTTCAAACAATTCAGTTTAGTCAAAAAATTCTAATTCAAACAATTCAATTTAGCATAACTATGCAGTTCAGTTCTATTTGACCCATAGATAGGACCCTATCAGGTGCTACCACTCCGTGCCAGAGTGGACCTGGGAGGAATGGCAGTGAAGGGGTACTCCGTATTCCCCAAAGCTCCAGTATTACTGGAACCTCACTATCAGATTGTTCAGTGTCATATTTAGGACACTTTTTGGAGAAGTCTCACCCCTCTGCAGAAGTACAGTCGATGTATTCTACAACCCCAACTAACTGGGCTATCACAGAGAGTAAAATAATGTATTATCAAAATAACATGCAAAATAAATGATACATTTGCTATGAAGAAAAATTGTTCTATTACCCATATAATGGTTTTCTCAGTCCATTTCTTAACATATACACACAAATGTGTGTGTGTATATATATATATATATATAATGATGGTCATTTGATAAATAAGATGAATTTTGCCAGATGACTTGGCAATAGGAAGCATTGTTTACAGCTGCATCTTTTTCAAAGAAATCAATAATGATGAGTCCTTTTTTGTCCAAGGAGACAGTTACCATAACCTTCTTTCCTGCCCACTGCAAGGGGAACTCTCTTTCTTTGCCAGCGAGTGTGTTTCCAATTCATGGACTATCTTATTGACTCAGCCTCACAGTGGCTAACACATTTACACCATTTTCAGGCTAAAATATACTTCTCCATACACAGCATACATTGTTTTGTAAATTTCAAATGGTTTGTACTTCTCAGCCAGCAAAAATTTGGTGACTGACCTCTGTTCTTGCTTGAATATTGGTTTGAGTTGTCTCAAAAGAAATATTTTTATGATTTTTATAATTTTTGTGACAGACCAATCTCAAATATCTCAAAAATTTGAAAAAAATTCAATTCTTTTAAAAAACATTATTCAGTGACCCTTGTATGTGTGTGAATTAAGATATGAAAACCAATTTAGCAAAATATTTATACATTTATTATGACATTTCACCTAAAAAGGATTTGAAAATTTTTTTAAATTTCAAGAAAAATTTTGGGGAACCTTTAATCTCAACAATTTCTGATAAAAAAACAAAAAAAAAAGATTTAAAAAATTCAACTTACTTTTAAAAAAAACATTTCCTTATTTATTGAATGACCCTCGTGTGTGTGTGTGTGTGTGTGTGTGTGCGTGAATTAAGATATGAAAACCAACTTGGTAGAATATTTATACATTTATTATAACATTTCACCCTATATGGTCTTCATCAGAAAATGATTGAAATTTTTGTAAATTTCAAGAAAAATTTTCGGGAACCTTAAATTATTGAAATTAGAGTTTTATGACAATTCATGTTCCTAATTACTTTGCCATGACAACCTTATTGAAAGTTTTAACATTTCCAAAAATTATTTCCTAAATCATTATTGGTTGAAACCCATACACAGCAAATCATCATATTAAATATATAAATACTCCACTCAGTGGGTTTTCACATTTTAATTTTCTTCCATTCTATCAGATATCTTATCCAGGTATTAATTCATATATAATATTGCCTACACCCTTACAGTTTTTAATAAAATTTTATTTTCTTCTAAATTTTCTAAGATGCTTAGATTTTATTATTTCCAGTGAATCATTATATAATTAAAATGTATACAATTAGGTATTATCTATTTATTTTTAAATTTTATGTCACTGAAACTCTGAAAGCAACAATAACCACACTATGAAAAATTCTATGTAGTAAATCTATTTTCAAAGCAAACCGACTTTTTTCTTGGTTAGAGTTTCACTGACAATATCTTAAAGAATTATAATCAGGAATTAATGCATTAAAACATGATTGCCACCTCCCATAAAACAATTACACCAATTTTGGACAGTAAAGTCAGATATTGTTTCATTTTCTTTCACTACTTCAAATTTGTCAGCAGTTTTGAGGTCCAGTTTAAACTAAGACTCTGAATAGCAAGAATCTCAACATTTTGATCACTCATCGTAACATCTGAAACAAAAAGTAAATAGTAAATCAAATACCAAATAGTAAATCATTTGTTATATACAGTGATGACATTAGTTATGGCTTTGTTTTGTTTCTTCTGACCATTTCTAACATGCTTGATGTCATCAGGAGATTAAGTTAATAACATGCAGTTTTCCTTAGCAATTGTGTAGGTTGATTTTTTTTTTTTTTTTTTTTTTTTTTAAGGGTGGCATCATTACTTGCTATATGCACCTTTCACCCTTGGCTTTGAATTAAGTTTTCCTTCTCCTTGAATGGTTACCTTACTAAGGTTAAAAAAAACCAGTTTGCTCTACTATTTACCCAAATCTATATGGGGAGAAAAAGATTTATGCTTTTCACCCATAAAAAAGTGACATGCAGTCTTATTCAGGATTTAATAATCAATTTGTCAAATCTATTTCTTACAATAATTACAAATATGTCACTTGCACTTCCTGTTATGCAGAAGTTTCATAGATAATCTTTGTATCAGTACATGAAATAATCCTTGATTTAAAAATAAAATGATGCTGACTGTATCCTCTGCAAAAAGTGTAAAACTCCTACAAAAAAAGTGTCCTGAGTATGATACTAAATTGCATCTGATATTGAGGCTACATTTCTGGAGACCTAACAAGTGTTACATACTCCTTCATAGCCATCACTTTCAGACCCATTCTGATATATAATGATAGTACCAGTTAAGTTACCATCAATGGGTTAAATATGACTGTAAATTATTTGTATTAAGAATAGTTTCTTTGAAGTTATAATTGTTTACTAAGGTTTATTGTGATTACTTTCTTGAAACTGTTCAACTATGTGCAAACAAATGAATATTATCAAATAGAAATAGTAAAAGTAAAGTTGGCAACCATAGTCAAGGGCGACCAGAAGCCTCCCTTTTCAATAGCTACTACACCAAGATGTACGAGAAGGCACTACTCCTTTCTCTGGATTGCTCCACTTTACCCTCAATACGTACCTTATATTGCTGAGTGTTAAGCAAGGAGGTATTCAAGTACCATTTTTAAAGTCTTCGGTATGATACGACCTTGGATTGAAGCCAGGTCTTCCCGGACCATTGGTGAACAAGTTACTTAAAACCATGTAATTATCATATTTACCAACCCCTCCGCTCGGGCAGGATATGACACAAGGTCAATTTTTAAGCGGAGTTTAATAGGTTTGAATTCAGAGTTTTCCTTCTCCTAGACTAGTTGCCTTACCAAGGCTGAAGAACCCAGTCTGCCCTACTATTTACCCATAGCTGGAGGGAGAATTATTGGATTCATACCTTTCCCAAGGGTATTAGTGCTATGTGAAATGCAATCAGTCTCATCCAAGATTTGAACTTGTATCACCATGTCCAATTCCTACGACGATAACAATTTACACCACGGGCACCTCCATGTAATTATTATTATCAGAAATACTTAAACCATACAATTGTGGGAGAACAAATGATTATTGTTTAATAGAAATAGTCACTTGAAACCATATAATTATTGGTATTAGAAATACTTAAACTATACAATTTTGTGCAAATTATTTGTTTAAGGAATAATTGATATCAAATTACTGTCAGCCAAAACCTCTTAAGAAACAACTACACAAAAAAATGTAAATATAGATGTATATTGAAAAGGATTTCCTTACCTCTGGGCATAAAATAAAGCTAAACAAGTTGAAATTCCATTAAAATCACTCAGTCAATCAGTCAATATACTCCAACAGATTTTTTTTTTAATGCTAACATTTTTCTTGCCAATTTTACATGAGAAACATGAGTATTTTTGATGAAAAAAAAACAAAACTTAACGGCTTTGATATCTTGATGCAAACATAGTTACAGATTCTTGGCACAATTTCCTACATCTCAAATATATGCAAAGGTTCATATCAGTTTGTCTTTATCAGCAAATTGTCAAGTGTGTAGTTCACTGGGTATTCACACCTTATGTCGGTATCTGTTAGAAGTGTGGGTTTGTTAGATAACATCACCAAAGGAGGAGCATATAAAGTGTACAGATGGGGAGATCAAGAGAATGGCTAAGACAAACTTGAGAAGTATAATTAATATTCAAAAAACTGAAAACAAAAAGTTGTAATAATTCCGAGTTTCTTTCAAATCATCACAAAAAGGTTATGAATCAGAGATACTGATGGAAATTTAAAGTAAATTTTTCCACATTGCTTGTGCTCTCTCTCTCTCTCTCTGTAGAGAGAGAGAGAGAGAGAGATTTATTTACACACATGCATGTGCACATATATCACCAAAACAAAAAGTTAGAATAAATCAGAGAATTTCTTTCAATCATTGCAAAAAGAGATGCTGAATGTAATTTAAAATATATATTTCACTACTCTTGCTTGCTCTCTCTCTCTCTCTCTCTCTCATATATATATATAGTGTGTGTGTATAGATTGATAGATACATTGATATAAATATATAGTATACTTAGGCAGCAAATCATTATCTAAACTGGTTTGGTGGAATACTGCGGATTGTTTCTTTTTTGAAATCTTCAAGTGAAGACATTAAAGTCTTCTCACTAGTTTTCTTACTTTTGGGTCAAGTTGGTCATGAAAGAACCCTATATTAGCCCAAGCACTTTGGGCCATTTTGCTGGTCATCTCTCATCACCTTACCTACCACCTTTCTGACATAAGTGCCATAAAACAGCATATAATGACAAAGCTTAACAAAGACACAGTCAAACTCAAATCCCCAGACATAGAGAGAGCTCCTAATTTACAATACAAAAATTATATATGAAAATAACAATAAAAACCTTTTACAAATCCTCACAGCACAAACAATAAAAAAAAACCACTATAGATAAAATAGCATTCACTACAAATATACACATATTAAATGTATTCAACAACTAACCTCCCATCCTAACTGAATGAACCAACCCTATCGATAATTTATATATATAATAAAAAAAAAGCCATTCCAAATGAATATAAAAGTCACTGCAAGAAATGATCTAACACGGAACCCAAAGATAACCAGTGAAATGGTCAAAACTGCTTAGGTCCATAGGAGATTTTCACTTATGATTTTATTCTTACTTCTCCACCAGTATCCTGCATGTCTTGTCAGTATTATTTGGACGGTTTTAGTGATGGGAGGTAGGTGGCCATACAGCAGCTGCTTTGTGGGATGTTGCTTCCAGAATTTATTCAATATGACTCATAGTATTCTTGTGCAATTTCCATCTAGCTTTTTCTCTATATGCTTAGACAAACTCTATGTGGCACATCCATATTATAGAATTGACATGATCGCTGCTTGGAAAAAATTGCATTTTACTTCATCAGATTGGACCAAAAAGAACAAATAGAATACATTCAAGGTCAGATCAATAAGATTAGAAACTCTGTAAACTCTTATATATATATATATATATATATATATATATAAATGGACTGAGAAAACTATTTTGTGATGTTGTATACATGGTTTGGTTTGTTGGGTTTTATGGCATATCAACCTTTGTAGGTTATTTATTGCCAAATCCATTTTTATGTAAATAATCTGTTCTATTTAAAACAATTCAGTTTAGCATAAGTACACAGTTTAATGGTCAAAAACATTTCCATTTCTAGCTATTCAAGCAGTTGTATGTAAGAATTCGGTTAAGTGTAAATACAGTTTTTATGTCGAAAAACCGTTCTATTTGAAATAATTCAGTTAAGCATAAGCACGCAGTTTAAATGTAATTACGGTTTAATTGTAAAATTCATTTCTATTTCAAACTATTCAGTTTTACTCAATTTATTTTAGCATAAGTTTGCTGTTAATTCTATTTAACCCCTAGATAGGACCCTATCAGGTGCTACCACTCCGGGCCAGAGTGGACCTGGGAGCAATGGCAATGAAGGGGTACTCCACATTCCCCAAAGCTCCAGCACTGCTGGAACCTCACCATCAGATTGTTTAGTGTCATATCCAGGACACTCATTGGGGGGGGTCTTACCCCTCTGCAGAGTTGCAGTCAGTGTATTCTACAGCCCCAGCTGACTGGGCAAATGTTGTATACAGGAAGAACAACAATGCTGATGTATAAAATGTAATCTGCTCCTTTACTTTTTTTTTATAATCTGAAATCTACATATGGGTAGAGTGAGAGTGAATTATAGATGGCTGAAATGCACTCACACACATTCACAGCATCATGGGTGCAGTTTTTCTATGAAACCTCTCTGAAATTCTGCTTCTTTTTGCCCAGGTGGAAATCTTCCCTGGTTTATATAATTTTCCAGATACCAACACGATGTTCATGGTCATACCTCCTGCCTACACATTGCATGTGGACATGCCTCCTGTCAAGCATGCCACCCATGCAACTTTCATGGCGCTTCCTTAGAGAAAACACCTGCGTCCAGTTTACTTTATGAAACAGGAGTATGTCCTGTTATACCACCCATGCAACTTATGCAGCATTTCTGCTAGGGCATCTGCATCCTCTTTACTTTAAGAAACATGTGCATATCCTACAATGCTACCCACACAATTTATGCAGTATATCAAAGGAAACTTTCACTTGAGATCCACCTGAGAGTATTAGAATAATTTTTCTACATAGAAAATGTACCATTTAATCCTTTATTCTATTATTTTACTTTGACTATACATTATTCTACTCTCTGTAAGTTTTTCATATCTGCTTTAACTGGTGGTTTTTCACTGGAGTCAGAGAAAAATCAAATAAGGTAACCACTCTAGGAGAAAGAAAACTCTGAATTTAAACCAGCTTTAATCCACCTAAGAATTGAACTTGTCACTTGATTAAGATACTTGGTAATCTTATCATTGGTAAATTCATCATGTGGTAAATTTATCACCAGTAAATTCATCGCATGAGATTAATTGCTTTTATAATATATGGTTTCCTTATCCCTAACCCGTTATTGCTTTCGATAAAATTCTTAAAAGCAATGATTAAATTCGAAGTTTAGCTATGAATAACTTATCTGCAATGAATTTACTATAAGATAAATTTACTGCAATGAATTTACCAGACACAGTTTATTAAATATATACATCTTATTTTTACTTCAGTCAAGATGACAAGAGAAATAGTATTTTATTGCAATTACAATTCACTTGCTACTCTCTTCTTTATTAGTCATTGTAATGAGATAGTGACAAGACATTCTACAAAATCAGCAATAGTAAACCATTAACGAGAATCTACTAACTTTGACTGGTAAAATTTTTTAGCATTTTCATTTTGTGAAGTCTCATCAACCACAGTTAATTTTTAATTGTTTTTATTTCAATCTTATTGTCAGTTTGTTTGTTTTTTGTTTCTAATGCAACTACCACTTTACTACTATTAACAACCAGTGATGGTCAGAACCCCCCCCCAAAAAAACAAGTTTTCACTGAAATTGATATCAGTTCTGTCTTGAGAAGCCATGATTGTGTAGAAAGACAATAAATAATTATCTCCCATGGAGAATTGGGCTTCTTCGACGGTCTGATGAGATAACCCCAGAATCCATCTTGGTCTCTTTTGTTTCTGTTCTTTAAACTGTGAAGACATTCTTTTTTTTACCTGTTCTTTAAACTGTGAAGACATTTTTTTTTTTTTTTTTTGCCCGTTCTTTGAACTGTAAAGACATGCCTTTTTTGTCTCTATTCCTTGAACAATAGAGACATGTCTCTTGCACAGCCATGATATAGTAAAGCCAGCATGGCTTTGCCATATAATATTTTTGTCATCTATCTCAAATAAGACATTTTACCGTTTTTGTTCCCCTTTTTATTTACTGCTTGCGCATAGAACAAAATGTGCATATTTTATCTGTGGAGATACATTTGTGTATTCTTGTCAATGCTTCTTGTTTGTATATGATGTATATATTAAATGTGTTTATATGTGTAAATGAGCTTATCTAGTCATACTTTCTGTTTATTCAGTTTCATTGGATATACTTGTAGGATTTGTCAAGTTGTGTAGGACAATTAGTAGCAATAGCCAAAAGTAATTAATCGCATTAGCGAAGAGCAATCAGTTGTGAAGACAGGAAAACTCAATTACCGATTGAGGAATGGGAGCTATTTATGATGCCTTGGGGCATCCCATTGTGCACAAGTGGGATATTCCATTGCATAGATCGTGATTGGCTGCTTGTAAGTAAGTGGAATTATTTTATTATATAAACCAGCTTCAGTTAAGCATTGTAAGGAAGACTGCACAGAGCTACAACCTGCTTTATTTTTGTCTGCCAGCTGGATGCTTTATGGAGGTATGTGTTATTGTTATTCTACAATACTAATATTAATAATGTACCTTGGTGATTGCTCAGTCAGCTGGGGCTGTAGAATACACTGACTGCAACTCTGCAGAGGGGTAAGACCCCTCCTAACGAGTGTCCTGGATATGACACAAAACAATCTGATGGTGAGGCTCCAGTAGTGCTGGAGCTTTGGGGAATGCTGAGTACCCCTTCATTGCCATTGCTCCCAGATCCACTCTGGCCCGGAGTGGTAGCACCTGATAGGGCCCTATCTATGGGTTAAATAGAACTAACGGCATACTTTTGCTGAACTGAATTGTTTGAGTAAACTGAATAGCTTGAAATAGAAATGTTTTTGACAATTAAACCATACTTACATTTAAACTGCGTGCTTATGCTTAACCGAATTATTTGATATAGAACTGTTTTTCAACATTAAAACTGTATTTACACTTAACTGAATTGTTACATATAACTGCTTGAATAGTTTGAAATGGAAATGTTTTTGACCATTAAACTGTCTACTTATGCTAAACTGAATTGTTTTAAATTGAACAGATTATTTATATAAAAAGGGATTTGGCGTTAAATAACCTACAAAGGTTGATATGCCATAAAACCCAACAAACCAAACCAATCAATATATTTTATATAAAAAAAAGTTCAGATTATTTTAAAAAAATTTTTTTTACAATTGAACCATGCTTACATTTGGACTGCGTGCTTGTGCTAAACTGAATTATTTCAAATAGAACTGTTTTTTGACATTGAAACTGTATTTACACTAAACTAAATTGTTTAACATAGAAATGTTCTGCCATGTAACTGTGTGTAAACAAAATCTGTACTTTTACTAAACTGAATTAACTGAAGTAGAATTGCTTGACTAAATGGAATAGCTCAAAATAGAAATGTGTTTTACAATTAAACTGTATTTACATTTAAACTGAGTGCTTTTGCTAAACTGAATTGTTTTAAATTGAACTATTTTTGACATTGAAACTGTACTTACACTAAACTGAATTGTTATATATAACTGCTTGAATAGTTTGAAATGGAAATGTTTTTGACAATTAAACTGTGTACTCATGCTAAACTGAATTGTTTTAAATAGAACAGATTATTTACATAAAAATGGATTTGGCGTTAAATAACCTACAAAGGTTGATATGCCATAAAACCCAACAAACCAAACCAAACCAAACCGTACCTTGGTGAAAGAAGACTCAATTAAATATCTTCCCAAACACCAACTATCATAGCAAATAAATTCCAACTCCAGTTGCGCTATTGCAGTTACTTTAAGACTAATACCCTGGGGAAAGGTATAAACCCATTTATCCCTGCCAACTATGGATTAAGTAGAACTATTATTGTTTTTCAATAAGGATAGTTTTGACATTAAAAGGATGATACGTCATTTAACAAAGAAACCGAAATCAGAGTCGCTATCGCAAAGAGATAGGCTTCTTGAAAAGGTTTTCATTTTTTTTTTCTCTCTATTTACTAATTGTTACATCTTAATATAACTAAAGAAACACGAGATAAGCATAGTAAGTAAAGTTGGTGACCATAGTCTAGGGTAACCAGAAGCTTCCCTTTTCAATAGCTACTACACCGAGGTGTAGGGGAGAGCGCTACTCCTTTCCCTGGGTTGTTCCACTTTACCCTTGATACATACCTTATATCGCTGAGTGTTAAGCAAGGAGGTATCATTTTTAAAGTCTTTAGTATGATGCAACCTTGGATTGAACCCAGGTCTCCCAGACCATTGGTGAACACTGTATGTCCTTTGGCTTGGGTTCTTGGATCAGTCCATTCTTGTGGGGATGGTTCCACACACCACAACACTAATCTTCTTCTAATTAATTTTAATAATAATTTTACTTATTATAATTACTTCTCCAAGATAGATTAGGACAAGATTGAAGAAACTAATTCTCCTTAAAAAGTTTTTAAGGAAGGACTGAAAACTTATAGGTGCAAAGAAAGTCAATCAGGCTAAGACTGCTTGCAGAAGCAACAGAAAGACAAAAAGAAAGAGGAGGAAAGAAGGCTATTCCATCTGCATTTACAAAGTGTTGATTCAGTTTTGCCCTGACACCAGCATCTCTTGTAAAACTGCATCCATCATGAATAGCTTTGTATTCTTTGAATTGCATATCACAATTTATACGGTGCTGATGTATTTGTTGACTGCCTTTGCTTAGACATGGCATACTTGGCCAATTCACTGAACAGAAGAAGATGGAAAGCAGTCTATACTTCACAACTAGTATCACAATTTATTTGGTGCTGGTGTATTTGTTGACTGCTTTGATTCCCTCAGAGATTGCGTTCTTGGTCAATTCACTGAACAGAAGAAGATGGAGAGTGGTTTATACTTCACAACTGGTAATGGTCAAATGTTTGTTGTAGTTAGCTAGGTCATAGACTTCAGTGGTGATTCTTTCAAGAAAATTCTTGAGATTCATCAACTTGTTTAAAAGAATTAGAAATTTAATGAGTTATTTTATTCCTAATATCTATGTTCGATAAAGTATTCTGCAATACTCAAAGAAAAACAGTCATCATTCAAGCAAAATTTGTCTTTTCAAGCAGAAACAAAAAAGATTCAATTAATGTTTTATTCTTTCTTTAGGATTCTATAAAACTGAAAATTATCATAATCTTCTCTGACATTTGAGAATTACTTATATTTGATTATCAGTTTATTAAAGTTCATTTATTGAACATTGATCAGAACAGTTTTAAATTGAACATGAGGAAAGAGCTGTAAATCTAATACAATAATCAACATGTCTGGTCCAATCTACATATATTTGTCTGTTTCTCCTTGATTTTTATAATCATTTTATAAAATTTTTTTTTTTTTTGAGCAAATGAAAAAAATAAGTTCTATAACTATTCAAGCACCTTTGGTGTAATGGTTATTGTTGTAGGAAATGGATATAGCAACCCAAGTTCAAATCTTGGATGAGGTAGTTAGCATTACATATAGGGTTAATATCCTGAGGAAAGTAAGCCTCCAACTAAGTTCCCTCTGGCAATGGGTAAATAGTAGGGTAGACTGTGCTCTGTAACCTTGTCATAATAAGCAGTTTAGAAGAAGGAAAACTCTAAATTCAAACATGTTAAACTTTGCTAAAAAATTGACCTTGTGTCACATACTATTTTTTGCAGACTTGTTGTTGAATACATTTATAACAATTCAGGAGTTATTGCTTTATTTAAGTACCAAACAAAAATAAAAAATCAGCCATGAATGTAATGTTAATTTTCTTCAAAATAAGTCTTCTCAGCATTTAATATATACATATTCTTGAAATTTTTCCATTGGTCAAAGCATCTCTGAAATTCTTAGACTTCTGATAAATAAGCATGGAGAATTGGCACCAACTTGTCAAAACAAAGACTAAACACCTAGACTGCAATCTAGAGGTTTAGACAACATCACTTCTTGGCATTAATACCTTTATTCCAGCAAGTTTTAAATTGGTCAAAGCACCTCTGAAATTCCTCGTTTCCTGATAAGTATGAATAATTGGCAATTGAGATTTAAACATCATTACTTCATTATATAAGTTTTTCAGTTGTATACACATATTTATTTAAACTTTCTGATGAGTTGGCAGGGCTTGCTGACTGTATCACCAAAGAGGAGTAAGAGTCCCTCAAAATGGATGTCCTAGGTATGACACTAAACTGCATCTGATAGTAATGCTTTATTTCTGGAGCTCAGGAGAGTGTTGCATACCCTTTCATTGCTGTTACTCCCAGGTCCAGACTGACCTGGAGTGATATTACTTGTTAGTCCCATCTATGGATCAAACAGATTTATCTAAAAATTATTTATTTTTGACAGGTCTGTGTCCAAAAAAACTAGAACAACAATGCAAAAATGTAAATATGAACATGAATCACAAATCTAGGCATAAAATAACCTTAGACAGGTTGACATGCCATTAAAATCAACCATCCAAAGATTTAGTTTTGCCACTTTTGATCCTACCTCGTATATGTAAAAATATCGTTGATAATTTTGGGCTTCATCGTTATCATTACGTTTTGTTTGAATGTTAAATCTTGTCTGTCTTACTTTTTTTGTGACCACATTTTTGATGATAGATTCTATAGCTTTCATCAGGTGTACAATCAGTAAGAAAAAAATATTTCTGTTATTATGGTGTTATATGAATAGAAACAAATGGCTAATATACTAATTGGCTTGATTCATTCCCAGCAGTGTGAGCAACACAGAAGTTACCTTTCTTAGTAACACAGGTGGCTCTCAATTATATACTGGATGCTCTCTGATTCACTCCATGTTGTTGAAGACAGAAAACCACAACATAATGAAATTCACACTGGCCTGATAATTGTAGAGTATACATTTATCTGGGTTTTCATCATCCTCAAGTTGTGTTGATAGCATGGGGTTTCCAAACTCTCTCTTACCATCCATTCTTATTGTTGATTACTCCTGGCAGGTCTTCTACATTGTACCCAGTGTCTTCACAGAATTAATGTATGTAAGTCTTTGATTGGTCGGGTTTTATAGCATATCAACTTTTGTAGGTTAGGTTATTTAATGCCAAATCCATTTTTATACGAATTTAGTTAAGTTGATGACTGTAGTCAAGGGTGACCCCGCAGGCTCCCTTTTCGATAGCTACTACACCAAGGTGTAGGGGAGGGCACTACTCCTTTCCCTGGATTGCTCCACTTTACCCTTGATCCATTCCTTATAATGTTGAGTGCTAAGCAAGGTAGCATCAAGTACCATTTTTTGAGTCTCTGGTATGACTCAACCTGGGATGGAACACCAGTCTCTCGGGCCATTGGCAAACACTCTAACCATTAGGCCAATGTCTGCTTTATACGAATAATTAGTTTTATTTCAAACAATTCTCCACACACAGTTAAATGTCAAAACAGTTCTATTTCAAACAATTCAATTTTGCATAAGTACAGTTTCAATGTTAAAAACATTTCTATTTCAAGCAGTTCTGTTTAACTTGACTACTCAGTTTAATTGTCAAAAACATTTCTATTTCAAGCTGTTTCAAACAATTCATTTTAGTATATAAGAATAGATTTTGCTTACACACAGTTAAATGTCAAAACAGTTCTATATTAAACAATTCAGTTTAGTGTAAGTACAGTTTCAATGTCAAAAACAGTTCTATTTCAAACAATTCAGTTTATCATAAGTACACAGCTTAATTGTCAAAAACGTTTCTATTTCAGGCTACTCAGTTTAGTCAAACAGTTCTAATTAGCATAATAAAGCTGTTTAGTACTATTTAACCCATAGATAGGGCCCTATCAAGTGCTACCATTCCAGGCCATAGTGGACCTTGGAGCAATGGCAATGAAGAGGTACTCCACATTCCCCAAAATCCCAGCATCACTTGAACCTCACCATCGGATTGTTTAGTGTCATATCCAAGACACTCATGGGGTGGGGTTTGAAGTCTTAACCGTCTGCAGAGGTGCAGTTGAAATATTTACAGCCTCAGCTGACTGTGCAATACACAGTTAATGTTAAACAGTTTTATATCAGATAATTTAGTTTAGCATAAGTACACAGTGTAGATGTAAAAAAACAGTAAACTCAAGAAACCAGAATTTAGTTCTATTTAACCCATAGATAGGACCCTTATCAGGTTCTACCACTCTGGGCTAGAGTGGACCTGGGAGCAATGGCAATAAAGGGGTACTCTGCATTACCCAAAGCTCCAGAATTACTGGAACTTCACCATCAGATTGTTTAGTGTCATGTAAATCTTTGATGCTCAGCTAATCCTGGTAAATCTATGTGTTGGAGTTTATAAGAGAATGTCGCTAATGAGTTCATCTCTAATTCTTCAGCAGTCCCAGAAAATCCAAACATCTGCGCCTGAAAAAACAACACAAAATATAAACAAACACAAGAGGATTAGAAGAAAAAGTAAAGACCCAGCTTTAATTTCCAGTCAACAATAACATTTATATATGAGTTCACATAAAACCTCATCATCATCATCATATCGTGCTGGCAGCACGGATATCCCTGACCCTCTCTCGCCATTCCTCCCTATCGTTCATCGCCCTAGGCAGGTCTTCAGGACAACAACCTGTATCCTCACATAGCTGCTGAATGTACGTTCGTGTTGGTCGTCCTGCTTTTGCTCGGCCATGTGTGGGGATTTATAAGAGTACATCTCTTATGAGTTCATCTCTGCTTCTCCAGCAATGTCCTGCATGTCTGGTTCGCCTAACTTGAATAGTTTTCGTGATAGGGGGCAGGTGGCCGTACAGTTGGTGTCTTGTGGGGTGTTGCTGCCAGGACTTGTTCAGGATTGCACGCAGCAAACCTACACAACAAAAAAAAAATGTTCTTTTCTATCTTCAAAATGAGGTCTTTTTATTTTTCAAGTAGTCAAGAAAAATTTCTTTGTTAAACTGTGAAAATAGACTTTTTTGTTGATAATGCAGTACTGTATGTGATCATATGTTGTTTATTTCATTGCTGATAAAATAGTCTAGTTATTGCATGCATACAAGTAACATTGGTTGGTGAGACAGGGAAGTGACTGCTGGTCCAGATGCAAATGAGTGATTTTGGTTGGTGATATGGTCAAGAGAGATGCAAGTGACATTGTAAAAAGGAAGTTGAATCCTATACACTATTTTGCTTGTACTTCTAGTGCAACATGATATGGTAGGTCTTAGTTATAAAGAGGAGAAACTAATTTCTGGGGAAGGAGAGAGAGAAGAAAAAATAAGAAGTAAAAATAGACATAGTCTACTGGAACAGCTAGCTGATCTCTGAGTGACTTAGGCCTAAGCACTTATTAGGTCAGCCAGTCATGGGTGAATGACAATGTTAATTAAAAATGACAAGAAAAATAAAAAACAAAGGTTCCAAATCTTCTATGCATGTTTGGAACCACTGGAAATGGATATGTTCCTCCCTCCAAGACCCAGTGAAAATAAGGGCAAGATTTATGTTTGAAAGTGAGTTGGCAGCCAAACATGAAGAGGTAAAGAGGCAAGTTAAACTTCAGCCATGAAAATGTAAAGACAGACGAAAATTACATGGGCCCTCATTTTGGGACGAGCTCTGAAAAGGGGTCTCACACCAGATGCAAAACTGTGAAGATGAAACTGTAAAACAAGCATGTTAGAACTACTACAAGAAAATACAGAAAGAAAATCCAAGGCCTGTGTCTGTCCTCTCTTCTTCTCCTCATGACATGTTGTTTCGCTTTGTCCAGCAGTCAAGCACATTAGTCACCATGCTATGAGGACTCTCTCCCTCCACAAGATATAATAGAAGCTTATAAAAATATAAGACAAGATTATGAAATACACTATAGAAGATTATACAGAATAATGTAGCGGCTTATGAAGAATACAATTTTTAGAGATTTAATTTCTAATTCCCTAGGTGACTTTTGAGACATCCTGTATCATATAAATAATGTATTCAGAGAGGAAAGACATTAATGTATTATTATACTGATATAGAAAAGAATATAGAATAGAAAAGGAAAATTAACCATAAAATCAAATAGATATTTAAAAACAATAAAATTGTTTGTAATTTTTCTAAGCATGAGATTCATTTCTTTTTCCTTCTGTCTGTTTAATTTTGTTGAAAGCTGTAAAAAATGATATTTCTCTCAACTCAAATCTATCTGTTTCTATTTTTCTTTCTTCTTTTCACTTCCCTACTTCTTCCTCCAATTTCATTAAAAAGCTTTGATTTTTAATTCTTTATTTTCTATTAGAAAAAGAGAAAACTGATTATAAATTTGTTCTAATCTAAAACCAAAGCCAATAATGGAAATATATTTCGGAAGAAACTCAAGATTGCATTGTATTTTATTGACAAGCATAAGGATTTTTCCAGACACTTTTAGCCATCCGTATTGCTAAAATTACTTTATGACAGCAGAATTATTGTAATTTATGATCAGCTTGAGCCCACATAAATCACTTTTTTTTTCGCACTTCAAAACATAAACATGACAAGTAAAAGAGACAGTTTTACTTGAATAATTTAAAGTAATGTAAATTTAATGTGCTCAGGTGCACCAAAAATGGCTGATTATCAAATCAGCTGCAATATTCTGAACCTGATAATATCCTTATAAACACAGTCACTGCAAAATTCATCATGCACAAAGCTAATGAATATCTACTAAAATGAAATTTGTTTCACTTTCTTTATTTTAGTTATTTGGTATTTAGTTTGGATACAAAATATTAAAAGAATCAGAGATGAGACTATATATATATATATATATATATATATATATATATATATATATATAAAATATGGTTTTTGTTGATTCAGCAAATATCACATGTAAGTGTGTGTGTGTGTGTATATATATATATGTATATAAAATATGGTTTTTGTTGATTCAGCAAATATCACATGTAAGTGTGTGTGTGTGTGTGTGTATATATATATATATATATATATATATATATATATATATATAAAATATGGTTTTGTTGATTCAGCAAATATCACATGTAAGTGTGTGTGTGTGTGTGTATATATATATATATGTATATATATATATATATATATATATATATATAAAATATGGTTTTGTTGATTCAGCAAATATCACATGTAAGTGTGTGTGTGTGTATATATATATATATATATATATATATATATATATATAAATATGGTTTTGTTGATTCAGCAAATATCACATGTAAGTGTGTGTGTGTGTGTGTGTATATATATATATGTATATATATATATATATATATATATAAAATATGGTTTTGTTGATTCAGCAAATATCACATGTAAGTGTGTGTGTGTGTGTGTGTGTATATATATATATGTATATATATATATATATATATATATATATATATATAAAATATGGTTTTGTTGATTCAGCAAATATCACATGTAAGTGTGTGTGTGTGTGTGTGTGTATATATATATATATGTATGTATATATATATATATATATATATATATATATATATATATATATATATGATAGAAGAACTGTGAATAAGAAAAGTTTTTGTATAAGAAAAGTGCTTGATGCTATCGTGGCCAAGATGATATCAAAAATGTTCTTGATAGTACAGGATTATAGTGCTCATAATTCTACTATATATATATATATATTGTCTGTGTGTGTGTATATACACACACACATATGAAAACTAAAAACAATTTAAATATCACGTTATGTTTGTTCTTTAACTAATAGTTTCATATGTTGTCTATGAAATGAAAAATGTAATTGCTAGATGACAAGATCAATTGTAAATGCTAAAAATTCCTCATTCATTACAATGGAATTCCAAATACTGTAGAGTTTGATAATAACTAATACCAAATGATATCTGTTTTGATGGTATGATGTTCCACCTGAAATATTAAGATTCTGGTATCTTTGATTTAGAAAGACAACTTATAAAACTACTGATGACTTCACCCTTGCCATGGTCTGAAGAAAAAGCATCCTTGAAATTCCATTACACTGGAGTCTACTGGAATTGTTCAGAATGTAGCAATTATTATGGATGCATTTCCAAATTTTATTTTACATAACTCCCTCAGTTTTCAGGCCAGATTATCATACATTTTTTAAAAATGTTTTTAAACTTTAATTTCCATTTTGTCATTTAATAGAACAACTATTTTCTATTTGGCAGAATCTCTTTCCATTGTTCTCAACCAAATCCGGTTTTCTTGCTTGGATAAAATGATCTGTTTGAATATTTAAAAAGCACAGAATGTTTTTACTATTTCTGTTTTCAAAAATACTTACTGGTTTGTGGTCATATGGTTTGTTTGCATTGTTAAACCACAAGTCTTTTGCATAGTTCGCAGTGTAAGATTGTTCTTAATCTGTCATACATGTTTTTATATTCTCTTTAGTTGATATTCATTAGCTTTCTGCATGATGAATTTTGCAGTGACTGTGTTTATAAGGATATTATCAGGTTCAGAATATTGCTGCTGATTTGATAATCAGCCATTTTTGGTGCACCTGAGCACATTAACTAACTGCATTCTCTTAGCATATGATTTATAATTTCATGTCTTTGTTGTTTTTGTTTCTAACCGAATTTTCTTTTATGTGGTTCTTGTCAGTTTCATTTATTATGAATATCACTCACTTAAAATAATAGGAGGCAAAGTCAAAGGTTTTGCAATATTTTGGTAATGTGAGATATAATTCAGCAGCTTTGTCTGGATCATAAAGGTGACAAAACAACACTAGACTGTGAGATCCTGAGCTCACCTGATGCTCTCCGAGTACTTCTCACCAGATTTGCTTTGATGGCTTGGAACTCAGCCTAAGAATCCATGGTTTTAGACCTATTTGACTTTGCCTGATCCTCAAGGTTCTTACAAACTAACTAAAATTTCTTAAACCATCTGGTTATTGTACTGAGATCAACTGCACCTTCGCCTTTCCTACAATAAATGTTTGCCCAGTTAGCTGGGGTTGTAGAATACACCAACCGCATCTCTGCAGAGGGGTAAGACCCTCAATTAGTGTTCTGGATATGACATTAAACAGTCTTAGAGCTTTGGGGATTACAGAGAATCCTTTCATTGCCATCACTTCCCAGTTCACTCTGGCCTGGAGTGATAACACTTGATAGGGTTCTATCTATGGGTCAAAGAGAAGTGTTTGACATTTAAACTGAGTGCATACAAATGACTTATGCTAAATTGAATTATTAGAAATAGAACTGTTTTTACATCTGTGTGTAAACAAATGACTGATGTTTAATTAGGTTGTTTGTGATACATAGCAATGCTTAGAACCATTTAACTTTGTTGACATATGTTTACAAATTGGACGGGAGACTGGGGTTCAATCCCAGGTTGAATCATATCAAAAATTCAAAAAAATGCTACTTGATGTCACTTTGCTTAACTCTCAGCATTATAAAGTATGGATCAAGAGTAAAGTGGAGTAATCCAAGGAAAGGAGTAAAACCCTCCCTTACACCTCAGTGTAGTAGCTAATGAAAAAGGAGCCATCAGGTTGCCCTCAACTACAGTTGCTAACTTAGACATATATAAACCTACAATGGTCAATATGCCATCAAACCAAACCAAACCAAACCACAAGAAATGTTTTTGGTTGCTTCTGAAGTGTTATGTTGCAGTTCAAACACATAAAACATAAGTTTCTTAATTAGATTACATTGCATATTCTTCTGTGCAGCTTTCAAATTGCATCCAGAGAAAAGCAATGCTCGACATATCACCATACCAAGGATACTCTCAGCAACAGTGGGTACTCCTCACAGCTTGAACTGTTTCAGTTATGTGATATAGGTGTCACAAACTAGCACATAACAAAATATTAGAAAACCTTTGACTCACTTTTGCAAGACATCAACTGTAAGCCAAATTGTTAAAGAGTGTCAAACAACTTACTGTATGGAAATATCTGAAATTGTAAATAAAAAAATCAGTATATTGTTTTTATTTTAAGAACAACTTTGTAGTACTTTGTTCAATGAGCTAATAACAATTGTCAATTTTAAAGAATTCTATTTGCTCTTATTTTTTTCAATATATCCATTGACATAACATATCATTTTGTCAATTTACTCAGCAAAGTTATTTTGAGATTATTGTTAGAGACAAAGTGATAGCATTTCTCTGGAAGTATCTGACACTTGCCTAAATATTTTACTTTACTATAGCAGCCCTGTAATCTCCAGGGTATCAGTTTAACCCAAAGTCTATAATTCTTCCAATTTTGTTTCAAGGGATTTTTCTGAGCTTGAATTAATCTGGACTTCAATTTTCCTCTCATTTTCCACAACCTCCACAGTTCTTAGCCATAGTCTTGATATACTACCATACCTTCATTCTGTCTTTTTTTTTTTTAGTTTTCTTCTACAAAATGCCTGCCATTGCTCCCAGGTCCACTCTGTCCCAGCGTGGTAGTACCTGATAGGGCCTTTTCTATGGGTTAAATAGAACTAATGGCATACTGATGCTAAACTGAATTGTTTTAAATAGAAACGTTTTTGACAATTAAACCATTCTTACATTTAAACTGCATACTTATGCTAAACGGAATTATTTGAAGTGGAACTGTTTTTTGACATTGAAACTGTGCTTACACTAAACTGAATTGTTTAATATAGAACTGTTTTGACATTTAACTATGTGTAAACAAAATCTGTACTTATACTAAACTGAATTAGCTGAATTAGAATTGCTTGACTAAACTGAATAACTTGAAATAGAAATGTTTTTCACTATTAAACTGTACTTACATTTAAACTGTGTACTTATCCTAAGCTGAATTGTTTGAAATAGAACTATTTTCAGAAAAATGGATATGGCATTAAATAACCTATAACTGTTGATAAGCCATAAACCCAAATGACCAAACCAAACCAAATCTACAAAATGCCAACACCCATTACCTGGAACTACCACAGTGTTATAGTCGGAACATCCTAGAAAAATTTCATATAATCTTATGCTTACAGTTAACTGCAAAACTTTTTGTGCCTAGGAGATGTGTGTGTGTTTATTTATATATATATATAGTTAGAATTACACAGACATAGTCAACAGAGCTTGGTGTGATAACAGCATAGGAAAGAAACTGATGGTTACCAAGCTCCATTTACAATATGTCTACATGATCTTAATTTAGATATTGATGCTTTATCTTTTATATTGATTGCCCAGTCGGCTGGAGCTGTAGAATATACCGACTGCTTCACTACAGAGGGGTAAGATGCCCCACCTAATGAGTGTCCCAATTATGACACTAAACAATCTGATGGTGAGGTTTCAGTAATGCTGGAGCTTTGGGAAATGTGGAGTACCCCTTTATTGCCATCACTCCCAGGTCCACTGTGCTCTGGAGTGGTAGCATCTATAGGTCAAATAGAACTAAAATGTGTACTTATGCTAAACTGAATTGTTTGAATAAGAACTGTTTGAATAAATTAGATAGGTTGAAATAGAAATATTTTTGACAAACTGTGTACTTAAATTTAAACTGTGTACTTATGCTAAACTGAATTGTTTGAAATGGAACTATTTTTGACATTGAAACTGTACTTACACTAAACTGAATTGTTTAACATTTGACTGTGTTAATATCTATACTTATACTAAACTGAATTAGCTGAATTAGAACTGTTTGAATAAACTGAATAGCTTTAAATAGAAATGTTTTTGACAATTAAACTAGGTACTGATGCTAAACTGAATTGTGTGAAATAGAACAGATTATTTGTATAAAAATGGATTTGGCATTAAATAACCTTAAAAAGATTGATATTCCATAAACCCAAACAACTAACCAACCAACCTTTTATATTAAGCACTAAGGGATATGAATCTGCAGAAAAAGTACCATAAAAAGAACTACGGAACTTGAAAAAGCATAACAACAAAAAAAACCTAGCATACGTCACAACCTACAACAAAAATGACCCAGGACTATTCATGGAAATAATTTTAAAAAATCTAGAACATAAAAATAATGACAAAGTCAAAGAAATACTTGACTCAACAAAAATCATTAAAAGCCAGAGACAACCTAAAAATCTTTAAAAAATACTCACCTCTTCTATATTCGGGGAAAACACAACACAAGGGGTTACCAAATGCAAGAATAAAAGATGTAGTGTATGTGATATAATTATTGAAGGAAAATCCTATACCTTTAAAAATCTGGAAACAAAATTCAGAATAAATAAAGACTTAAGCTGCAACTAAGAAAATGTAATCTACATAATTGAATGTAACAAATGTAAAGAAGCATACATAGGATCAACATATGCCCTCAATAACAGAATATCACTTTCACAAAAACAATACTAAAAATAGAAAATTAAATGTATCCAAATACATATACAAATATAGTCAAGGTAAATTTAAAGTCATGCCCATATATGAAAATGTATAAATATGAAAAAGAACATGAGGCCATCAGAGAATGATTTTATTTCTACATTGAATTATTTGCCAATGTTAAATGTTTTGGTTTTTAAAGGTTAAACTTTCATCTGAGCGTTTGAATATGTGATGTATCTTCTGAATTTTATCTAAATTAAATTTCCTTTTTGTTGAATTAAACAAAATGAAAAAGTTTAAAACATTCTATTTTCTTTAGTGGCATTTTATTTCAAAACTCTGAGATGAAATTTGGGTTTGGAAACTTATTCTAAAAAAGTGTTACATATCTTGTAAAAAAAAAAAAGAATTCATATCTATCTCATTCGGTTATTTCAAACGTTTGATAATACATTTATCTCTATCAATATCAATCTGCTTTTTTTTCTCTCTGTTTCATAAATTTGTTTATCAGTCTATTTATCAATATATCTATCTACAGTGAAGCCAAATTAATTTAAATAAGGGATTTTGTAACTTTTTGGCAATAATTTGACTAAAATAGGAAATGAATTGTAGAAGCTGGATCTCTATTTGATAGTATTGAGGTTTGAAATAATCCTAGATTCAACAATTTTCCAGTATTTTGTATTATGTTTATAAACTAACATTTTGGAATTTTTAAAATTAAAGTTGTGATTAGTTTCTAAATTATCTGACCAAACTGTGATTTATCTTTCCTATTTTCAAATTCCTTTTGTGTTCATAAATTTGTTTTTGAATATTGAATCTTTCCCCCATGTATTTTTGTATTACAATCCAGACATGGGTTTGTGTAAACTCCAGCTCTGATTTAATATGGGTATTGTTATTTTTATCATTAAATTCCTTATTGAAGAGTTAGTGACTGTTTTGATTCCTGCATTGTTTAAGTTATTTTATGTTTTCAGTTGAATTGTTGGATAGAATAAATATATAAAATATATAAATCATTACTGGAAATTTTTCTTAAACATTCGTGAATTTTAAGAGCTTTTATTTTACCACATTGAATAAAGGTTTTAAGATATTTAAGTTGGGCAAAGGAATTTTTTCTATTGTCAAATTTATCATTCAGAAAATATAACTTCACATATTCAAACACCATGATGATGGTTTAATGTTTAACAATGAAAACATTTAACATTGGCAAATAATTCAAACTCTAAATAAAATTATCCTCCAAAAAACTTGTGTTTTTTCATATTTGTACATTTTCATATATATGAATGATGTAATTCGCTATATTTATAAATAAAGAGAGCTCAATATCAGTGATTTTTGCATATATATCTAAGTTAGAATAGTGCAGACACCCATTCTGTGGCTATACAGTCTTAACTTATATATGGGTGAGCCTGAATAAGATTATAATATATTTTTAATGAAAAAATGAAAGTTTTGCTTCATTTAAACTAACTTCAAAACAACTTATTTTTGTTTAAGCTCTTGATTTGTGGTGTTATTTTAATGAAACAAAAAATGTATGATGTAAAAATATGGTTACAATCCAAAACCAAATCCTAATGAAATTGGCTATTTATGGAACATTTTCCAGAGAAAATAATCTTTGAATTTTAAATGATTTAAATTGTGAGAAAAAGTATAAAAAGTTTCATTTGTTTTTTTCTTTTTTTTCAAATAATAATTTTTTTAATTAATTGAATTTTACTGATAAAGTTTGAACATTGAAAGAAAGAAAAAAAAGGGGAAAACAGTTAAATTTTCCAATTTTTTCTCTTTCTGATTTAAATTGATTTTACACCCTCAAATACACTGCAATTTTTTTTATTTTTTAAAAAACAAAAAAATATTTTACATTTTATAATGGAGGTTCACATTACCTCAAGAACTAGAAGAATTTAAACTGTGAACTTGTTCCTAATATAGGTGATCATTCTCCATTGAATTATAATGGAAAAGTGAACCCCCTATCTTTTATAAAATGTATTTTCAAATTATTTAAAAGTAAAGATTATTTTCCTTGATCATCTTACATAAACAGCCATTTTTATTTGGATTTGTTCTTCTGCATATCCAATTTTTTAAAACATACATTTTTTTTTTATTTCATGCAAAAAAAAAATAATTCACAGATTGAGAGCTTAAGCAAAAGTTATTTTGAAATATGTTTGAATGCAGCACAACATTCCTTTTCATCTAAAAAAAATTTATTATTTACTTATTCAAGTCTACTATAAGTATGTGTGTGAATGTTTCTTTTTAATTAAAAGGTTTGCTTTTTTTATTTTACAAAATAAACAATAATTTCATGTTAAACACGACAAAATATTTTATTAAAAATCAAATTGCATATATTAGGTTTTTGAATATGTAAGTCCAAAAATGTTTTCAGTATGGATAAAGAGTAATTGACTGAAGCACTACGTAAAAGGTATATAGCAAAAGTGAATGTTGAAGAACAATAATATTTCGTCATTGAACAAATGAGAAATAATGTACAAGAGCAATTCAATTAACGAGGTGAATTTTCCAAAGAAGTTTGCAGCTTTTTCAAGAAAATCAGTTGTGATAAATCTTTTTATGTACTAGGAGACTGTTAGCATGACCTTTTTTACTAACTGCTCTTTAGTAGAGATTCAAAGTATTTTCATTCTGTGGACAATGGTTTTCCACTTTGAACGTTTTAATAAGAATGCTTAGACTATTTGTAAACAGTTTTTGACTAAAATATTCTCCTTGGTACACATTATACATTCTTCTGTAGATTTCATATGGTTTGCACTTCTTAGCCACCGAAAATTTTATGACAGACCTCTGTTCAAGTCTAGAGTAATAAGACTTGCAGCCATTTTGAATAGACTGAAACCAAATATTTTTGTAATGTTGAAATAATTTTTGCCATTAACCAATTCCAAATAATGTAGAGTTTACATTTATGGGGAAAAAATTCTAAAAAGGAAATCTATTTTGCTTTTAAAAAAGAAATACCCCTAATTTATTGAATGACCCTCATACAAGTTACCAAAAAATACATTAAAATGAAAAATATGAGCATACTGTTAACCAATTGGTTTGAGAAAAAGAGTAAGAATGGGGAAAGACTGCCATAAAGTGCTAATCTGCCTACATGACTCCTTATTTACCCATCACACAGACATGTAATTTAATTTAGCATCAAGCTGACAGACCTGAGCTATTTGTTGGCTTAGAATATGCTTATTAACTCTAAATTAACTGGTGTAGCCAGAGGCCAGCAAATTAGTAGAATTATACATATGAGAGTCGTTTACAGCCAGATTTAAGATTTGTTGCATACTTCTCACTTTTATTTGGGTCTCACGTGCACATAAATTGAGAAATCTGAATTAGTTTTTCAAGTTTTATCAGAACTGGAAGTGTGTTGCTACAACAAAACTCTTCAGCTAAAGATCTTTTTGGGTTAGGCTAAAACTCTTTCAATAATCCTCATATTTACCAACCTCTCAGAACAAACAGGATGTGACACAAGGTCAATTTTTTAAGCAGGTTTAAATTCAGAGCATTTTTCTCCTATACTGGTTGTCATACCAGTGTTAAAGAGCCCAGTCTACCTTACAAATTACTCATAACTGATCGGAGAATAGTTGGATAAATAACTTTCCCTATGGGTATTAGAACTATGTAAAATCCAAACAGTCTTGTCTAGAGTTTGAACTCTGGTTGCTATGTCTATTCCATTTGACTATAACAATCACAACATGAATGTCTGATTTAGTGGAATTATAATTTTGCATTTAATCTGTTGAAATTCATGTAGCATAATGATCATCAGCAGAAATAAGTAAAGTTAGCGACCATGGTCGAGGGTGACCTGAAGGCTCCCTTTTCGATAGCTACTACACCAAGGTGTAGGGGAGGGCGCTACTCCTTTCCCTGGATTGCTCCACTTTACCCTTGAACCGTACCTTATAATGCTGAGTGTTAAGCAAGGTGGTATCAAGTTCCATTTTTAAAGTCTTTGGTATGATTCGACCTGGGATTGAACCCAGGTCTCCCGGGCCATTGGCGAACACTCTAACCGCTAGGCCAATGTCCGGTTAAAATAAACTTGACAATTCAAATTCTTGAAAAGCTGCATGCATTTTAAGTTTAAATTGATTGACTGTTATCGAGGGTGAACCAAAGTCTTCCTTTTTAATAGCTGCTACACCAAAGTGTAGGGGAGGGTGCTACTCCTTTGCCTAGATTGCTCCACTTACCCTTGATCCATACCTTATAATGCTGAATGTTAAGCAAGGAGGCATCAACTATCATTTTTTGAGTCTGGTATGACTCGACCTGGGATTGAATCCTGGTCTCCTGGACCAGTAGCAAACCCTTTAACCATTATATCAATGGACTGGTATGCATTTTACTTTGTGCTAATGCATTTAAAAAAAGGCATGAATCCATCTCTTCTACCCCCACCCCCCAACGAGTGTTCTGGATATGACACTAAACAATCTGATGGTGAGGTTCCAGTGATGTTGGAGCTTTGGGAAATACAGAGCACCCCTTTATTGCCATTGCTCCCAGGTTCACTCTGGCCTTGAATAGTTGCACCTGATAGGGCCCTATCTATGGGTTTAATAAAATTAAACTGCTTACTTATGCTAAACTGAATTGTTTGAATAAGAACTGTTGGACTAAACTGAATAGCTTAAAATAGAAATGTTTTTTGACAATTAAACTGTGTACTTATGATAAACTGAATTGTTTGAAATGTAACTGTACTTACACTAAACTGAATTAATATAGAACTGTTTTGACATTTAACTGTGTGTGATCCAAATCTATACTTATACTAAACTGAATAACTTGAAATAGAAATGTTTTTGACAATTAAACTGAGTAGTCAAGTTAAACAGAACTGCTTGAAATAGAAATGTTTTTAACATTGAAACTGTACTTATGCAAAACTGAATTGTTTGAAATAGAACTGTTTTGACATTTAACTGTGTGTGGAGAAAATCTATACTTATAGTAAACTGAATTATTTGAATTAGAATTGTTTGACTAAACTAAATAGCTTGAAATAGAAATGTTTTTGACAATTAAACTGTACTCATGCTAAACTGAATTGTTTGAAATAGATCTATGTGTATAAAAATGGATTTGGTGTTAAATAACCTACAAAGGTTAATAAGCCATAAAATCCAACTAACCAACCATCTCTTCTACCAGTGACTATAGGTAAATAGTAGGGCATACTGGAAATTTTAACTATGGCTCGGTAATCAGTCTAGGAACAGACACATTCTGAATTTAAACAAGCTTAAAAATTGATTTTAGGTAAAATACATATATCAGGAATGCATGGGCTGCTGTTGGTACATATTCACACTGCTAAAAAAACAATTTACTCTGCTTGAATTGTATATATTACAAAATATCAATTCTAGGGAATTTTATCAATGTCTTGAAAAAGGCATGGATGTTTCTCTTTTCTCATAACTATGGGTAAATAGTTGGGCATATTGGGTATTTCAGCCTTGGTAGTGCAACTAGTATAGGATAAGGTAAACAATTCAAACCAGCTGTACTCCACTTAAAAATAGACCTTGTGTTACATCCTGCCTTTGGTGGAGGGGTTGGTTAAATTCATACTCTGTTGATTATTTGGTATAAAGTGAGATTTACACGAAGTTTCTTGTATACAAACCAGATAAGTAAAAGTAAGCGAATTTAGTAAAGTCAATAACATAAGTGAAAACTAGTATATTGCTGTTACATTACTTCAAGAAGGATAACTATCAGTTTTAAAGAATTGCAAATTCACCTACCAAGGAAGCAGTGTCTCATCAACCAAAAAGGACATCGACATGCAGCTAACGAAGGCATGGACAGCTATCGATCATATGGAAATCAGACCTGACCGATAAAATGAAACGCAGTTTCTTCCAGGCAGTGGTCATATCGATAAAGCTGTATGGATTCACTACTTGGACACTAACAAAATGGCTGGAGAAGAAGCTAGACAGCAATTACACAAGAATGCTGCGAGCAATATTGAACAAGTCCTGGCGACAACACACCACAAGGCACCAACTATACAGCCACCTTCCTCCCATCACAAAAACTATCCAAGTTAGACGAACCAGACATGCAGGACACTGCTGGAGAAGCAAGGATGAGCTCATAAGTGATGTACTCCTATGGACCCCCACATATGGCCGGGCAAAAGCAGGATGACCAGCTCTAACATACACTCAGCAGCTATGTGAGGATACGGGATGTAGCCCTGAAGATGTGCCAAAGACGATGAATGATAGGAAGAAGTGGTGAGAGAGGGTCAGGGATATCTGTGCTAGCGGTATGACATGATGATATTTGCTCTGATAAAGAAGCATAACACAGAAAGAAAAAAAAATGAAAAAATGGATATTTTGAATGAAACGTTGTTTCCTGATTCTTCAAAAGAAGTGTTGTGGGGGGTGCGCACCAGTCAGACGGTCTCTTTGTCTGTTTTGGCGCGAAACCCAAACAAAGGGCTTCAGCTTGAGATCTCTTGCTAGACGAGGAGAGGAAGGTCCGAGAGAAGACAGAGGGTCAGTCGACAAAGAAAGACAGAGAGAGGCAGTTGACAATGGAGGGCAGAGGAGAGCAGTCGGCTTGAGGTAGCTGTCCAGAGAGGATGGTCATCAGAAGGAGGCAGGAGAAGATGGAAGCAAGGCAGAGAAGGTAGTCGACAGAAGTCAGAAAGGTGACTGCTAAGACCTAATGAGCTACACAGAGGCTGGGTTAACTAACGCGAGAAGATGTCAACATTGTTAGTGCCTTTTGTAGAAGTTTCACACAAAATACATGCCGGCAATAGTCTGCAGATGCACAGAGAATGCAGAGTGTACAAAACTCCCTTTCTTGCACTTGGAGCTGATCCAAGTCCATGTGTGTTCGTTTGTTCTTCCTTCCACCCTCTCAGTTGTATTTTTTTTTCTTTTTTTTTTTTTTTTGGCTGTAAAGAAATGTGAAATACCCTGGTGGAAACCACTTGATGAATCACTGGCCATAAATTGTATTGGTTTAAGGAAGTTGATATAGTGGGGGTCGGCCACTAGGGGTGTATCACAAATTTGATTTATGAGATTACCATTAATAATCAATACATTAATTATCAATACCAGTATGTCATGTTGGTGGAAGATAGAGAAATGTCAAATATTGGACTTCTGGCACAAAAACAAGTGAACAACATTCTATTGAGGAATTTGTGCATACACTTGCAAAAAATCAAATTGCTATGCTTTTAAATACATACATATTGACATATTTTCTTCATTTATTATCAATATTTATAGATACAAAAAATAGCTAACTACAATTATGACTAAATTTTTATGTTCAATATTTTTTATGTTATATATTTATATAGATTACTAATGATAGAACATATGAATGTCATTGAATGCTTTTAATATCAACCATCATAAAAATGCTTTTAATATCAACTATTTCAAAACTTATAAAAACTGTTGCTGTATTTACCAAGAAAGAAATTAACAGTGAATGAACTGTTCATTTTCTTCCAAATAGCCCACTTGGCATTTAACATACTTATTCCAGAATGTTTGTTTTTTTAATTGGTTGAAGCATCTCTGAAAATTTTATTTTGATATGGTGTGAAGCTGAAGCAGTGTATTTCTTTTAATATCCTCCATATCCTTAGATCTGATATTTGAGATGAATTTTCAGTTCAGGAAAAAAAGAAAATGCTGCACAGAATTAAGTGTAGAGAGTATAGAATATGGAGAATGTTGCACTTGTACAATTTCTTGTTTCACTAAAAACTGGTTATCATAAAGTATCAATATCAAATAATAGAGTAGCTGTATCTATTATTTGAGAGGTTGTAGAGGATTTGAAAAGGTGAATTAGAAATTGTATTCAAAGATGTTTGGTTAACTGTATATGAGTGACAGGGCATAACTTCAGGATCAATTTGGGAGCTTTGATGGGATTGGGTAGTCTTAATTATTTGACCAAAAAGTCCAAGAATTTAGGAAAATAGTTTAGAATTTAATCCATATTTACCAACCCCTCCGCTCGGGCAGAATATGACACAAGGTTAATTTTTAAGTGGAGTTTAACAGGTTTGAATTCAGAGTTTTCCTTCTCCTAGACTAGTTGCCTTACCAAGGCTGAAGAAATCAGTCTGTCCTACTATTTACCCATGGCTGGAGGGAGAATAATTGGATTCATACCTTTCCCAAAGGTATTAGTGTTATGTGTTATTTGGAGGTGCCCGTGGTGTAATGGTTATCGTCACAGGATATGGGCACGATGACACGAGTTCAAATCCTGGACGAGGTTGACTGCATTTCACATAGCACTAATACCCTTGGGAAAGGTATGAATCCAATCATTCTCCCTCCAGCTATGGGTAAATAGTAGGGCAGACTAGGTTCTTCAGCCTTGAAGAGGCAACTAGTCTAGGAGAAGGAAAACTCTGAATTCAAACCTATTAAACTCCGCTTTAAAATTGACTTTGTGTCATATCCTACCCGAGCGGAGGGGTTGGGTAAATATGATTAGTGTTATGTGAAATGCAATTAGCCTGTTCGAGGATTTGAACTCGTGTCACTGTGTCCATTTCCTACAACAATAACCATTACATCACGGGTACCTTTTTAGAATTTAATCAGTTGGTCTTGAGGAGCTGAGATGCACGTGTGAAAAATGGTGTGCTAATATTTTTCCACCAAAAGTGCCACCTCCCAAAGGAGTCTGATTATTTATAAGGAAAAGATATTCTAGCTAAGAAGTAATGAAAGTAATGTGCAAACAAAAGAGTTTTGGTATTTGTTCTTCAAATCAAAAGATGTCTTTGAACATCACAAGAAAACAGTGTGGGGCTAGTAACAAAAGAAAGGAATAGGGCCATTGACAAAACACAAGACTACATAGGGAGTCAAAACAATGTTGACCATGTTCCAAAGAAGGGAGCCTGATATCTAACATTAAGAATATGTACTGATATATCAAGACTTTATCTAGACAGCAGTTTAAACATTTGGACATCCCCAAGTTATTCAGCTGGCACATGACTTCATTTGAATTAATTCAAATTTTTAATTTTGAAAATTATTTTTTTAGGTCACAATACTTTTTGATTACGCTTCATACTATAAAGACATATGAAAACAATATGAGTTTCCATCCTAGGACAGTAAAAGGATGTTTGTCCTACAGCCCATTTCTAAATTTTAATCTTCACCTCATCTAAATTGGCTCTGAAATAAATAACTATATATATATATATATATATATATATATATATATATATATATATATAATCTACTTATATATAACATACAATGAAACTTTATATATATCCTGGCAGGAATACCTAAAATTGCCTGTGTATGATAAATTAATGTCAGTAATGTACAATTCTTTTTTCATCAGAAAATAATAGGAGGATAGACCATATTTATTACAATTAAATTAATAACATTTTTTAAAATGTAACTTCATATGTTTAAAGATGGAGAATGCTCCACTTGTACAATCTACTAATTATCATTCTTCACTATTTAAACATATGACAATGATGTTTCTATAGTATGGTAATGTTTTCTTGCTATTTCAATTCAATAATTTTTAATTTTTGTAAATGTATTTTATGCTTAAGATTGTTCTAATGGATAAAACTGCTCTTAGAATATTTATTTATTCAAAACAAAAAATGATCTTTAAAAGCCAAGACTTCATTTTTTTTATTTGTTATATTCTTTAGCTTCTTATTAAATTAATAACATTTCTTTTTTAGATTTACTGTCATAATGTACCAATTTTTTTCCCATTTCAATTCAATGATTTTTCATCTTTGTATAAGTATTTAATGCTTAAAATTGTTCAACCAAATCATAGTTGAAATTCGTTTTTTTTTTAAGTAAGGAAAAAAAGAAAGATTTTATTCAGAAAAATGTTTGCAAACAATGTGAAAATTCAAAAACAAGACTAGCAATTTAATTTTCTTTTTCTTTTTCTTTATAACTAAAAAAAAAATCATTTTCAATCTGATTCCATTTTTGTCACAATTCATCATCAAAATAATAATTATAAAGTGTATTTATCTTTTGCAAAGAAATTTTTTTATATCATAAGTAGTAAAAAGAATGTGTATCTGCAAATAGAATTTTTTCAAAGCAAATAAAAAAAAAATTAAATGACTCTATAGAAAGTTGTAAGCAAAGTTGGCGTCTTTAGTTGAGGGTGACCTGAGGGCTCCCTTTTTAATAGCTACTACACTGAGGTATAGGGAAGTGCGCTACTCCATTCCCAGGATTGCTCCACTTTACCCTTGATCCCTACCTTATAGTGCTGAGTGCTAAGCAAGGCGGCATCAAGTACAATTTTTTGAGTCTTTTTGACTCAACTGGGGATTGAAACCCGGTCTCCCGGACCATTGGCGAACACTCTACTCATTAGGCCAATGGCCCAGTACAAGAGAAATGTAATACTAAACCTAAAAAATCACATAAGATTAAGTTTCATTCAAGAATGATCTATTACATAATTTAATTGATTACAACTCCAATCTACCTACTTATCTTTGTCACCTTTTGACCACTGAAGTAAGAATATGCTGATGTTAACCTGAAGTAAATGCTGGTCACAGGAAAACAAAGTAACTCACAATAATTTTTCTGCAGTCAATTTTTTTTGTGGGGAGCAAGGGTTAGATTAGTGATAGATTGAAAAGTGGTCTTTTATGTCGAATTGCATCTTTCTGAGTCAAGCTGTTTTAGAGTCCATAAAGCATACACAGACATAATCAACTTTTTAAGTAGATAATATCAATCATACAACTGATCTCACAAAAAGTTACTATAGTAAATATCCCTACAGGTACACTCACTAATACATAAGATTTTGAGGTGCCCTTGGTGTAATGGTTATCGTCGTAGGAAATGGACACGGCAACACGAGTTCAAATCCTGGATGAGACTGATGGCATTTCACATAGCACTAATACCCATGGGAAAGGTATAAATCCAATTATTCTCCCTCCAGCTATGGGTAAATAGTAGGGCAGACTGGGTTCTTCAGCCTTGGTAAGGCAACTAGTCTAGGAGAAGGAAAACTCTGAATTCAAACCTGTTAAACTTCGCTTAAAAATTGACCTTGTCATATCCTACCCAAGCGGAGGGGTTGGTAAATATGAATACATAAGATTTTGAAGAGATTACATACCTTTCTTTCCAAATTATACTTCTATTGGCCACTTGGTGGTATGACCAAATTAGTATATAAAACAGTGTAGCAAAATCTCTCTCTCTCCTGCCTCAGCATCTAGAAGTATGTACAAGAGTGTGTATTTCCCAATAGAGAGCCTCTTACCCCAGAAGACCTTGTGTCATATCACATACTGTAGCATGCTTTGATTTAAGTTTTCACTCAAAAAATTCCATTTTATTAAAGACTCTCAACTTATACTAAAAGACTCTTTAAGAGCATGATAGAACTTTCTCTATAATGTACTCTTTAATATTTCCCATCATTCCTGTTTTCATCCAAGTCTTACATGTGTAAATCATCTCCTCAATTTTGATGGGATGGTAGTTTATTTATGATTAGGTAGACATTGCTGGCTTTATTGTATATATATTGTTGATGTCTTTTGTGTTTGGGAAGATATTTAGTAAAGTCTCTGCTCTTCAAGGACAAATATTAGCCTTCATATATCTATTATATGCTTACATGAAATAAACGGAAGGAAAGATAAGATAGAATAATTTGTAAACTTCTAGTATTTAATATATACCATATACATACCAGTAATAGTAAAAGAAAGAATACACAAAAGTGTCTCAACAGCTAAAATTATATTGTTCCATGTAAAAGGGGTGAAAATGATAAAAGGCTTACTCGGTAAGGGTTGGTAATATAGCCATGAATCTTTATTGCTTCCTGGCAAGGTCAGAAGCAATGTCTCTACTAGTCAAAAAAGGGGTAAAAAGAAAAAGGGTATCTGGGACTGCTATGAGACACTTTTTTGGACTTGTAAATTATCTAAAGGATAATAATAATTTATTGAATCCATACTACAGAAAAATATTTTTCATAAATACACATCTGAAAAGATTCTGTGCAAATGTTTTTTTTCTGGGGGGGGGGACTAGAAAATGAATAAACAGTTAAAAAAATTTGTTTTTTTGCGAAAAATGTTTGCACCTACCTAATGAGTATATAAATAGATTCATACTTAAGTATGCAGAAAGATTCTTTGCCCAATTTAGATTAGTTTTTTTAATAATTCTTTAGAGAATTGTTTAAAAAAACCTGTTCAAGAATGTGCAGTTCAAATACCATGTCCCTTCTTTCTTGGTTGGGCAGAGAACTTTTGAAAACCCCCATCAAACAATCAATATCTAACAAAACTTATACATTTTAATGTAGAAAGCAATCTGGCAGATACAGCCAAAATCTTGCTTGGTTCAAAGATATATATTTATTTCCAAAATTTCGTCTGACACAAGGCAACAGTATTGAAGCACTTAATGAGAATTAAAGTTATTTAATCAGTAATTTAATCTTTTCAGGTGTGCTTATATATATATATATATACTTATATATTTATTTATATGTATTTAGCAAGTGTTCCAAATATACTCATTAAGTTTAATTTAGTCTGGCACAAGGCCCTAAACATCTAGCTCTCTCTGCAGATTAAACTTCTTACAGCATCAATAGTCAGCTAGACAAAACTAAGCTTTATGTCTTAAAATTGTATGATGGAAAACACACACACACACATATCCTATTAATGATAACAGACAAACTAAGCCTCTTACACTTTTTAATAAGCTTCTCTTGTCAAATTTGATGTCTTAGTATTGGATCTAAATTGTGTAAGAAATGACCAAAATCTTAATGTTTAAAGATATATAAATTCTGAATACTTTCAATTGATATTAGTCTTTGTCAAGAAAGAAAGTGTGAAGAGTTAAACACATATGTTTTAATATTATTGATCATAATATTTATAGAAATTTTAAAATCAAAATGATTTTTCCTAAATTATGAAGTTTTTAGAATTCATGAATTTTAGGCAGTTCTAATGTGGTCTTTATCCTACATCAAAATATCAATTTTGACCACAGAACAAACTTATTAAAAAGACTATTATAAATTTGTAAGTCATCTTGAATAAATCATGTCTACAAGAAAAGTTTTGGCCTAAATACATTATATATATATATATATAAAATGTATTTAGGCCAAAACTTTTCTTGTAGACATGATTTATTTAAAATTTAAAACGGAAGTGGGCTTAATGAGGAGATAACTCTTCACCCCTCTTCTATCCCCTCCCACTTTTTCTGTGTCTATTCTAGTTTTTTTATCTAAAAGATCTGAAGAAGTCCTGTTAATTTTTTTCCGTGTTTTTGAAAATTTCAAAAATGCGTAACAGGATGGAAATAAATTTGTAATCCTATGTGACCAGTTTTGTTGTTTTTCTTAAAAGAAAGTATATATATATATATATATATATATATATATATATATATATATATATATAATTAGGATAACGTAGACATAGTCAATGGCTCTTGGTGTGCATTAGTTTCTTGCTATGTGCTCCTTTTGGTCTGATGATCACATATATGAGAAACTAACAATTACCGAGCATCATAGACTCTACATCTATGTTATTCTATTTTAGATATCTATACTCTATCGCAGCTATTGAACTCTCTTTATTCATTAATATTGCAAACTATATATACGAGGATAATTAAATAAGTTTCCAGACTTTTTTCGTATGGGTACTTTTATTGATAGTACACACATGAAACTTTAGTCCCCTTTGAAGTAATCTCCTCCGGCTGCAATGCACTTGTTGTACCATTCCAACAACTTCTGGAAGGCCCCATGGAAGTCCTCATGTGAGTGTGTCAATGACCTTCGTCACAGCCTCTTTCATGTCCTCAATTGTCTCATAACGACAGCTTCTGAGCTTAGGGAATAAGCAAAAGTCACAGGGAGCAAGGTCTGGATTATAGGGAGGCTGAGGAACTGTTTTGATGCCCATCTTGGTCAAATAGTGTGTGACAAGGATGGAGTTGTGGACTGGTGCATTGTCCTGCTGTACAAAAAAGTCTGTAAACTAATTGAAGGCACCTTGTATATATATATATATATATATATATATATATATGAGTATATTTGTGTTTTCATATTTTATATATATATATATAGGCAGAGAATTCTTAATCAAAACAGATAAAATTAGCTATCATTGAACTACATAACAAAAATATGAATATGAAAAAACAAGTACACTCTTTATATATATATATATAGTTTTTTGGTTGCAGATTTTCATTGCTGCAGTGTTCGTTAATAAATAATACCTAATAACATTAGTTTTAGTTGTCCATGGTTCCACCAGAAATAAGAAATTCTTTATCTTAAAAGAAAATTAACTTTTATCAAAAAAATTACTCAGGGGTACTAATTCACGAATCATAGTGTACATATGAACTGAGCATTTTAGATTTGCAACATGCAGGACTGCTATATAGGCTTAGGCAACCAGTGTAGGAAAAGAAGACTAAAAAAATGTACAGGACTCTCATAGAGAGTTAGGTGACCAGTTAATGAAAAAGATGATAAAAAATGTACAGGGCTGCAATTTAATTTGAAATATCACAACTAACGTTAAATCAAAAAGTAGGATTCATGTACAGCAAAAAGATTATCTCCAACAAAGTTGTTAACGTAAAATAATACAATCTTTTCTTGCGTGTGCAAGAAAGGAAAAGAGTAGCAATTATCATTTCTTCTTACTGTATATTCATTCAAAAAGTTACGCAGTTCTTCAAGGAAATTTCAATGAAAGGATTTAGATGGTGGTTGAGGTGGGTAATAAAAAGTTTCTGTATTTTTTTTTTGCACCCACCCCCCAAGTCTTGTAATACTGAGTTTCCTTACTAACAGAAGTGAATAATAGATGCCGATTTCTGTGAGTTCTTTCTGAAGCACAACTCCTTTGTAGTTACATCTATTCATAGTTAAATGGTTGACGTATTACTGCCATTTCCTTTTCAATGAATTGCCACCGTTTAAAGTATTTTACTGATACAATGAAAAGGACATGAACATGGTGGTATGGTTAAGCAAGATAAAATACTTTAGAATAAGGTCTTATTGAAAAGCAAAGTTCCCTCTGAGCTGCATGACAAGTTAGATTTTCACAAGGAAAAAATTATGCTACACAGTTAAATTTTAATGCTGCATATGAAAAAAGTATAGTAATAAAATTATGTGGACAAACAATCTCTTTGCAATCACTCTTAAGCCGATCTTTGTTTCATAAATTTCAGACAAAGACATCCACGATTGCCTCAAAGTTAATATTTCTATACACACTACATTTGATCACAGGCTTTTTAGTCCCATTCGAGCTATCAAAAAATTAGAAAAAATATTGCTGTTAAATTGGAATGTGATATTGCGATTGGAAGGCATACAAAGAAAAGTGACAATAATAATATAAAGAGTAGATGATCAGTAATAGGGAGAGATTAGAGAAATTAGGATTAACTACTTTACTAGAAAGAATAATGAGAGGTGATCTAATTGAAACCTTGAAAATTAATGAAATTACTAATTATGGAAGCCATTTTTTTTATATTTTCCCTCGAACTGGAAATTTACTGTCAGTACAGATTTCAAAAGTTAAGTCAACTAACCAATTGGATTTTTTTGCTAATAGAGTAATATATTTTTGAGACGAATTGCATAATCAGATCAAAAACAGAAATCATGAAAAAAATAATTAAATTGAATAGATTAAAAAATGGTTAAAAAGAAAATAAAAAGGGCATTTTTAGGAACCGGCAGATGAATTACTAAATAGAATTTGATCTGTATATACATATTGTATTAATAGTGTACATGTTCTGTGGAAAAATTCTTTTTTTTTTTTTAATGTTGATGCGAGAAGATAATAAAAAACGAAGATGCATAAGGAGGTGTAGCAAATGAATGATTGGTTTGGTTTCTTTTGTTTAATGGCATATCAACCTTTGTAGATTATTTAATGCCAAAGCCATTCTCCTAGAACAGTAGTGGTACTATTTAACCCATAGCTGGGAGGATAAGGGGGTTCATACCTTTCCTAAGGGTATTTGTCTGAAAGTGAATGTAATAGCGTGACTGGAGTATGAACTCGCTTACTACGATTCCACAGTCCATCGCTTTAACCATTACACCACGAGTACACCCTCACACACAAATGATAAATTGTTTGTTTGTTTGGGGTTTATGGCATATCAACCTTTGTAGGTTATAATGCCAAATCCATTTTTATCATATTTACCCAACCCCTCCGCTCGGGCAGGATATGACACAAGGTCAACTTTTAAGTGGAGTTTAACAGGTTTGAATTCAGAGTTTTCCTTCTCCTAGACTAGTTGCCTTACCAAGGCTGAAGAACCCAGTCTGCCCTACCATTATCCATAGCTGGATGGAGAATAATTGGATTCATACCTTTCCCAAGAGTATTAGTGCTATGTGAAATGTAATCAGTCTCGTCCAGGATTTGAACTTGTGTTGCCGTGTCCATTTCTAACGACGATAATCATTACACCACGGACACCTCCAAATCCATTTTTATACAAATAAACAGTTCTATTTCAAACAATTCAGTTTTGTCAGTCAGTTCTATTTCAAACAATTTTGAATGTCAAAAACAGTTCCATTTCGAACAAATCAGTTTAGCATAAGTACGTAGTTTAGTTCTATTTTACCCATAGATAGGACCCTATTAGCTGCTATCACTCCGGGTCAGAGTAGAACTGGGAGTGAGGGCAATGAAGGGGTAATCCGCATTCCTCAAAGCTCCAGCCTTAGTGGAACTTTATCATCAAATTGTTTGGTACCATATACAGGACACTCGTTTGGGGAGGTGTCTTACCTTCTACAGAGAAGTAGTCGGTGGATTCTACAGCCCTAGTCGACTGGACAATAAATGATAATAAAGTCAATGATTATTAGCAAAGAACAAAAAGCATGAAATTGAAATGGATCAGTATAAGAAACATTCTAAAAAATTCTGGAGTTGAGTTGTTGTAACAGTACAGAATAGTCTCTCTCTGTACATATCCGACTTTTTTTTATGACTTTTTATTCCCAAAATGTTTGAACTCCATTTGGTTTATAACTTTGTACTAAAGAGGCAATTCCTGTATGTAAATAAAATCGATAAACAATGTAAAAATCTTTTAAGAGGTTAGTCATGTCGCTAAAATATTAAGTATACAGGATTTACATTTCTATATTTTTTTAAATGGCCGTGATATAAGAAAATTCTAGAAAATAGGATACTGATTCACTTGTTCCCGAAACAAAGATGGTGGACGTCGGCAAACTAATTAGTTTTGGTAACCGATTGGTCAGGAAAGTCACGTGATTTTATGCTCCCAACTACGTCCGTACCTTTGATTTTTATCCCGCGTAAAATAAACAGCGTGTTTGGAGCCGACCACGTGATAAAATTCAACTATATATACTCGAGACTTCCAAAAACTTGCTCTCTTACATTTTGACCTCCAGACACAGATCTCATTCTCTCTTACATTCTGAATCCCAGCTAGCAACGCGTATCTCCAGGAACATACAATGGGCGCATGTATAGTATGCGAGTTCTTTCTTCTCATGTTCTGCCTATCTGCCGAAAACCTTCACACAACCTCAGTCTCTTTCCCAAAACCAGAAAGAGATAAAAGGCCGGTGTATTAGTTTGGTTTGGTTTGGTTTTATAACATATCAACCTTTGTAGGTTATTTAATGCCAAATCCATTTCTATGTAAACAATCAGTTCTATTTCGAACAATTCAGTTCAGCATGAGTACACAGTTTGTCAGAAAACATTTCTATTTCAAACTATTCAGTTTATTCAAGCAGTTATAGATAACAATTCAGTTTAGTGTAAGTACAGTTTCAATGTCAAAAACAGTTCAATTTCAAATAATTCCGTTTAGCATAAGCACGCAGTTTAAATGTAAGTACAGTTTAATTGCGAAAAACATCTATATTTCAAGCTGTTCAGTTTAGTCAAGCAGTTCTAATTCAGCTAATTCAATCTAGTATAAGTACATATTTTGTTTCCACACAGTTACATGTCAAAGCAGTTCTATGTTAAACAATTCAGTTTAGTGTAAATACACATTCAATGTCAAAAACAGTTCTATTTGAAATAATTCAGTTTATCATAAGCACGCAGTTTAAATGTAAGTACGGTTTAATTGTCAAAAACATTTCTATTTCAAGCAATTCAGTTTAGCATAAGTATGCAGTTAGTTCTATTTAACCCATAGATAGGGCCCTATCAAGTGCTACCACGCCGGGCCAGAGTGGACCTGGGAGCGATGGCAATGAAAGGGTACTCAGCATTCCCCAAAGCTCCAGCATTGCTGTAACCTCACCATCAGATTGTTTAGTGTCATATCCAGGACACTCGTTGGGGGGGGCTTACCCCTCTGCAGAGGTGTAGTCGGTGCATTTTCAGCGCCAGCTGACTGGGCAACCAGTGTATTAGTACTTTTTTGTAAAATACTTTATCAACATGCACATATAGCCCCTAGGACACTTAGTATTTAGTCTACTTGCATACCCCTGGATAATACCGCTCACACACACACACACACACACACATGAATATTTGACGAACTATATTTTGAACATTCGTAATATTTTTTATAATGTACTTGATATACAAATGTATTTTGGTTTATATTCCTTTGTTGTGAATGTTTTGTCCGCGTCATTTATATTTTAGCGTAAAAATATTGTTACGTGTTGTTACGTTGGTTATTTCCTCGCTAAAAGTTGTTGGAAAATAAAGGAGAGAGAAGAACGATGCAATGAGGTTTTTATGATGGTTTTAATGGTAGCATGGAATAAAGGGTTTACGTTTATGTTGCAAGTCTCGTAGGAAGGAATGAAGGAAATAATTATGGAGTTGATAAGGAATTTTAGCTGCTATTTGTCTGAGTGAAATGTGTGAGTGAGATATGATCACCATAGATGTAGCAAAAGTCGTGTTTGCTGGTTAAGGACAGGAACGTTGTCGTCGTCCATGAATGTGTGGTCCTGGTTGTTTGGGGAGAGAAGCGTGAATGTCTCCAGAAAATGTTGCCCAAGGATGAAGTGGCTGGGTGTCTGAGCGGAATTTTGCATCGCAGTCGACATAGCCAAAGTTGAAGACGACTTAGAATTGTTCCTTTGTGAAGCGGATAGAATTCATCTAATTCATCATCAACTGGGAACCCTTGATCTAAGAAAATAGATTCAAGAGGGTCATAAATTAGATGGCTTTTCTCATGGTGTCGTGATGCTGTTGCTAAAAGGAGAACGGACAGTAATTACGTCTGTCCTGTTCGAAAGCTTCAGAGGAAGAGTGTTTGGCTGCTTTTCCACAATTTGGTGCTGCCCGGAAAAATGGCCCGGGATGAATAGGATAAGTCATCCTGATTGGGTGAAAATATGCGTCGACCCTAACGGCCAAATTAATTAATGCGCCAAACAAAAATACGAAGTTCTTTCTGCAACAATATCGTTTGCATTTCAATAACGAGTCACCGCAAATTATGGGAACAACATATTTTATAACGACACTCACCACAAGTAACACCTGAAAGTGGATTAGAGAAAAAAAAATTAACTGAAACTTAATCTGTCATTAACAAGAAAATACGAATATTTTTACAGTGCCCGAAGTCTTTGCAAAAATCACGCTTCCTCTTTTTAAATATTCATGAATTCGGACATTTGATTCAGCTATCTTTGATTTTTCTCCTGTGGGAATATTTACATTGTATTTTTGCCGAAAATCATTTCATGATTTCTGATTGGAATGTCAGGTTTTGTAAGAAATAATGGAATGGAACCATTCAGGGAAACTCAATGGGTCTTAATTCTTATTTTTTTATTGTCATAAAATACTGACATTTATCAGTCAATGACGTTTTCATCTTTCGTTTCATTCATTCTAGATATTTTGGGAATGCACCTCTGAATTATATAGTCATGTAATAAGATTCATGTCACTGACAAACCGCTCAGTCAATCTTATGTAATAGTTTTATCAAATATAAAGAGAACATGTTTGGCAGATTTCAGACATTGGAACTGGTAATTAAACTGAGAACTTGAATGATTCAATATTACTCTCTTTATTACCTGTAACTGATAAATATCAATCAATGAACTGTTGGTAAGTGATATTTGATTTACCGTCGCAAGGAGACAATTAATAATTGTCTCCCTTGATAACTAGGCGTGTCCATTGGACATGTGACAATCCCAAAATCCAACTTGTGTCTGTTCTTTGAATGGTAAAGACGTATATGTCTGTTCTTGGAATGCTGTCTCTTGCTTCGTCATAGAAACTTAAAAGGTGGCTATGGCCCTCAAACTCAAATAAGAGTTGTTAACGTTTTTAACCTTTTCATATACTGCTTGTTCATGAAACAATATGTGCATATTCTATCTGTTTGGACACGTTTTTATATCCTTTTCAATATTCCTTTTATGAATATTATGTATGAATTAAATGTTTCTCTATATATAAATGAGCTTATCTTGTCATTCCTTCCGTTTATTTGGTGTTAGTGTATCATTGAATACACTAATGCTAATATTGGACATTGATGTTTTGGTAATCTACTGAATATATTCACGAGCACTAACAACCAATCCTATACAATAATTTGTCGTGTATAACCGCACCCCTAACACTCCGCTACAAAATTTTGAAATAAAACATCACTCTTGTATAATACCTATTGACTTTTTGGAGTTTGTAGCAAGTAAATTTATATTAAATTCAACTTTTCTTTCGGTTTGTATCGACTGAAACTAAGAATTTATGTAGATTATAAAGTGTTTCCAAATACACGATTTATACAGAATTTAGAGATGTGAGGACATGTTCACACGAAAATGTAACAAACCTTCGGCGAAAATAAGAAAAAGAACAAATCATAAACAAACACATATTCCAATCATTATTTCTCTTTTACGGTATAAAACACAAGTGTTTGTTATATATTAGTTTGCACTATCGATATAACATTTTTACCAGCACAGTCGGGTGAGACAGTAGAATACACCAACTGCTTCTCTGCCAAGAGGTAAGAACCCCTCCCCATAAGTGTCCTGTTATAACACTAAACAATGTGGTGATAAAGCCCCAGTCTTGGAGCTTTGAGAAAAGTGGAGTACCCTTTCATTGCCATTACTCCAACGTTCACTCTGCCCTGGAGTGGTAGCACCTAATAGGGTCTTATCTATGGGTCAAATAGAATTATTTGACAATTTAAACTGAGTGTAAACAAATGACATGCTAAATTGAATTGTTAGAAACATGCTAAATTGAATTGTTAGAGCTGTTTGATCATTTAACTGTGTGTAAACAAATAACTGATATTTAATTGACTGTTCATGATACTGAGCAATACTTGGAACATTTTAACTCAGTTGACTTATGTTTATGTGGAGATTAAAAAGAAATTTTAAAAAAGAATAAATAAATGCAAAAAGTACGTTCCCCAGGAGGCCTCTGACAGAAAGCAAAATCGGTGCATGCCTAAAAAGAGGGGCTATCTAGGGCCAAAGAGAAACTCACAGGCTTAGTTACTTCGAGATGCCTCAACCAAACAGACCTTTTTCTCTCTGCTGCTAGTAGGCAGTGCACATGCCTTCTGAGTCTCCTACTTGTTGCAGCCTCTGTTGAACGTACTCACTGAAAACGGATATACATCAACTTATGTTCTTCAAACTCCTTGTCAGGAGGAACCGATAATTTCTACTGGTTCAGGAAAACATTTCTTACCACAGAATAGTTATAAAGTAAAAAGTAAAGTTGGCGACCTTAGTCGAGGGTGACCCAAAGGCTCTCTTTTCCTTAGCTACTACACCGAGGTGTAGGGGAGGGTGCCGCTTCTTACTCTTGATTGCCCCACTTTACCTTTGATACGTACCTTATAATGCTGAGTGTTAAGCAAGGAGGTATCAAGTACCATTTTTTAAGTCTTTGGTATGACTGGACCTGGGATTGAACCCAGGTCTCCCGGACCATTGGCGAACACTTTACCTGCTTATAAACCCCCTAAAAAATCTGAGTATAAAAACATCTTTCTTTTTTCCTTCCACCCTTAATTCCTTTTACAGCTTTGACAGACAAAAAGAAGACAACGGGTGAATGGGATAAGAAGAAAAAGAGTCAGTTTACAAACCTCAGAATTTCCCAACAATATGACCAAAAAAACATTTCACATGCTCCAGATTTACAAATCGTATATATCTAATATATATATATATATATATATATATATATATATATATATATATATATATATATTGTCATCCGTAGACAGATTGTGTCATTGTATCACAACTCTTCAGTATGGCGAGACACGTAGGACGCTCGAAGCTGGGATCGAAACCTGCCCAATTTTACGTTAGACTTAGTATCAGACCGCTCGGCCAACAAGCGTACCACATAAGCTAGGGAATTTTAAGGTATTAAGTAGTAGCGTTCGTTTGTTTACATTTTATACCTTAACGGATACCAGAGTGCTCAATTCGTTCGAAGAGCTTTGCATTATGCGAGTGGGGTTGAGCACTCATCAACTATCATCAATGGCAAATCCGGTTTATATATATATATATATATATATATATATATAAACCAGATTTGAAATTGAATTACCAACAATGGTTGATATGTGTTAAAGTTTGCATAGAAGAACAACTCATAGAGTTAGTAAAAAATGAGGATAAACGAGTATCTGAGGAGAGAACGATTTGCACGCGTGTACACAAGCTTTATTTGCTGGTAAAAGGGGGGTGAACAAAGTGGTAAAGGGAAGGGGAATACAAATTAGGCGCCAAAATATGTGGCGTCTTTAGACAAGTCACGTGACACGCCGTCGCGTAGAAATCGGGGAAGTAGTTCGGTGATTTGTCTCGTTGAACCTAGTACATACATTAGGGACTATTTCAGCTGATAATTCCAATAATATGCTAAAAAACAAAACCAAACCTTATTTTCGGTAATGCCATCCCGAATATGGCGGCGCCCATGCCCAGGAAAATGTTAATATTCAATTCCGCGTACAATACCACCCCTAGCTTTTAAGATTATAAATCTGGAAAAAAAAGAGCGTATTATATACGAATAATTATCGTAAAACATGGAGAATCTCTTAAGTTCTAAACAGCATTGAAATATTCTTGTTACCATTCAGCTCTTTATCAAATTATACTGCTAATATAAAAAGGAAAGTAATAAGCGTAGTAAGCGGATTTGAACGCCTGTCGTGCATTAACGTTTACTATCGATCGAATACCCTGGGAAAAGGTATGAGCCACCTATATCACCCTCTCCAAGCTAAGGATCAAATAATGCCGATAATGTTCTACAAGTATAGGTCTGGCATTAAATAATCTACGAAGGTTGATAAGCTATCAAACAAAGTAACCAAATCTTACTTCCATGGAGCTGCTAAAGGTGTAATGGTTATCGTCGTAGGAGATGGACACGGCAACACGAGTTCAAATCCTGGACGAAGCTGATTGTATTTCATATAGTACTAATACTCTTGAGAAAGGTATGAATATAACTATTCTCCCTCCTTATACGGATAAATAGTTGGACAGATTGTGCTCTTTAACCCTGGCATAGCAACCGGTCTAGGAGAACGAAAACTCTGAACTCTGCTTAAAAATTGACCTTGTGTCACATCCTGTCCGTGTCGAGGGCTTGTATGACAATGATGAGGATGTGACTGCAATTCAACTTTTATCTAACATAATCAAATCATCGATTGGCTGCTATTTTAAAATGTATGCATATCCATTGATGATTTTTTTTTATTCTGATGTTATTTTGTGCTTTACTTCCTTTTAGCTTTTCGCAAATAAATCTCGTCTGGCTGTATATAAAATGATATTACTATTGAAAAAACAAAGATTTAAATATCATCTGAGGAATTCCCTAAAAATCAATCTAATCTGCTGCATTTATATTGTATTCTTAACACTCACAGAATCTAAAATATTAATAGAATAAGACATGAACGCATGTGTTCGAATGTTACATCCCATCATCGCATCAGATAAATAATAGCCCATTCCTTTTTGATTGTGAGGAAAGGAAAGAAAAAAAAAAAAAACGCCACACTCAAAAGAGAAAAAGAAATCAGATATTATAATTTTCATTATTGAAGAAAGATAAGTGTAATGTAGTGGCTATCGCGGAGCCAGGCTGTGTCGGATGGGGATCAAAAGGTTAATCACGAAAACTTTCGTTTTGAAATTGAGAAGCTATCAAACTTGAGAGTTGGAGATTTTTTCGAAGAGTCAGTCAGTTTCTTACTGGAACAGCCACAAGTCAAGACCTAAATTTCAGGGTCAAGTAAAACTACCTACTCCACCGAGAAAATGATTTATTGATGACTCAGAATTCCTCTGCAGACAAAAAAAAATCTACATATTTTAATATTCTAACAACTGGTTCAAGGCAGGTAGCAGAAATAAACGTGAGTCAGATTTTTTTATGTTACCAGTATGTGTCACTTCCTTCCTGTTATGGAGGACCTCTTCATCTACGTCTCCACAACTTTCTCCATCCTTCCTTCAGTAACATTCAAGACACCCACAATATAACAAAGGGAGGAGTGAGAAGATGGGAAAACGCTATATATCAGATGCTTATTGTCTGCTTCAATGGAATAGAAAGAAAAAGAAATGAAGAAAGAAATGGAACTGATTTGTTTTGCAAGGAAGTGGGTAATGAGTTATTATGATCAGCAGAAACTCCCTTTGTCTTTCTGTTGCTATTCATCCCTAAAAGCCATCGTCTTGTGTAAGTCCTCAAGAAGGCACCCGATGTCCGCAAAGAGCTGAATCCATTGGAGAACATCACTCATGTATTCATTTTTACTCCTCCAGCAGTGCTCAACATGTCTTGATTGTCTTGCTCGGATGTTTTATTAGATGGGAGATGAGTAGCTATAAACTGCTGTTTTGTTGGGTGCTGCTTCTTGGACTTGTTCAAAATAGCACACAGAATCTTTGAGTAGTTCCCATTGAGCTTTTTCTTTGAGAATTTTGTTAGTCCATTTAGTGCAACCATACAGTACTACTGACATGGCCTTAGCTTTGGAAGAATTCCTGATTTATTTTATAAAAGAGATCATTGTAAAAGCTGCAAAATATCATATACATATGTTCTGGTGAACTACTTTGCTATTAAGTTTAAGCTGCAATCTGATTGGTTGATAATCATATGCCTTCTCATTCGTCTAAGGCTTATTATTTGATTTGGACTCGGTTAATCAATGTCTAATCCTTACTTTATTACTTTCTGTTTTATATAAACAGTATGAATTGATAAGGAGCTGAATGAGAGCAAGAAGATTTCAATGCTGTTTAGAACTCTGGAGATTCTCCACATTCATAACCCTTGAGATTTGTCTCAACAGCATAAAGAAAAACTAAGTTCTAATCAAAAAGAGTCTTTGCTAGGACTCAGCTCTATTAGAATCATAATAAAATTAGTTTCAAATGGCAACACAGCAGTAATTGAATTAGACTGAACCTGATAATGAATATGTTTTCATTAGTAGCACTTATTTTCAAAACTTATCAATAATATTCACGAAAAAAATATCCACATGTTTCGTATTTACTCAGCTGAGCTTAGTCTAGCACAAGACAAAAGGAATAGAAATTTAACTCAAAAGACTGTGTTACACAAAATAGTCTTTTCTTGAAAATCAGCATTTGAAATCAGTCTTTACCTATGTCTAAATGTCAATGTCTGCTAGATTGATTTTGATGGCATGTCAACCTGGTTAAGGTTATTTAAAGCTTAGAGCATAGGAAATCATGTTCATTGTACATTCATATTTACATTTTTTGAGCAGTTATTTCTTATGTTTTTTAACAGTGAATTAAATATAGATAATTTTCTATATTTGATCCATAAATGTGACTCTAATTGGTACTACCACTTCAGGTCAGTGGAACTTGGAGTAATGGCAATGAAGGAATTCACAACACTCTCTAGATCTCCAGAACAAGAGCCTTACCATCAGATGCACTTTAGTATCATACCCAAGATACCCCTTTTTTAGAGTTGAGGGTTCTTACACCTCTGCAAGGGATAGCATATTCTAAGCCATATAAACGGAGTAAATGTCTTCAAGAAAAACATGCAATTATCTTGGCTATAGACAGGTTTGGAATAGTGATATCTTATCTATACTGCATAAGGTGATTTGATAAGACATTGTACTAAATTTTCAGAAGAAACAAGCAAATCTCTTTTCGATTACACCTTCAAATTATACTTTTTAGTAGATTAAAAGTTTTTATCAAAACTGATCCATGAAAATCAAGCCATTGTTGGTCAGGTTAGAATAACTATTGCCATTTTTAGTTTGCATCTTCGCCATACAAATTATTGATAAAAGTTCATTGGAAACTCTACGAATCTAATCCTGAGTTTGAGTTGGCTTAACTCAATAAATATTAGAAAAGTTCAAAGAGAATTTAATCTGAGGTTGACTGTAGTTTAATGCTTACATGAAATAGACAGAAGCTTTGATTAACAATCAAGAAAGAATCTATTTACATAATACTGACATTAAGGAAATGGTTGTTAAAAATGGTTCTGGCCTCATATTAAAGCTGAAGTTGAAAAGGTTTTAATGACAAAGTTGAATTAACAAAATGTGTTACAGTTCCATAGTAATGTAGAGATACAATAAATAATTATTTCAATTAGAGAATTGGCATGTCTATTAGGTGTCTTGTAAGGTATCTCATGAGAGTTCAGAAACCTATTATCAAATTCTTTTTGCCTTTGATATTTGACCAGTAAAGATGTTGTCTCTGGCCTTACCAGGGAATGATTAGGCCACATGGCTATATTATCTACTCATTATCTATGCCTTTTCTATTTTTGTACCCTTTTCATAAGCTGCTTGTTTATGAAACAATATTCTTTTAATACCACTTATATGTATATTGTATATATTAAGTATTATATTGTCTTTTCTTCCATTGTGTTGAGAGTTTGTATATCATAGATATGCTAATATTGTACTATATTCACAATTAACGCTATGTGCAAAATAGGCATATTATGTTGATAATGATAGAACATATAAAGAACATAGGAATCTCAGAATTCAAAAACACGTAACAACTTCTTGTTCAGGTACGAAACCTTTTTATTAACTTTGAGTTAAAGGTTTCGACGTAAGGAGGAGAGACACAATCTTCTATGCTGTCTAATTCATTTGGGCCCCATCTCGTGTGGCCCCCATAGGGCGCAAGTTCGCCTCGCGTCTGCGAGCTCCAAAAGTCGATCCTTCTCGTTTGGCGTCTAATTCTCAACTCTCTCTTTCTTCAAATTTTAACACAAACATCCGTGCGCTTCCGGTGCATGACGTCACCCGCACCCTGTCATCCCGTTTCGTCTCGGACAATTATGACATCTGAGTGACACCGCCATCCGCCCGCACGAACACCTGCCTCAATGTTGCACCCAACTAACCCATGCGCTGAGCCGAAAGGTTCTCAGCCTAACTAAACTCAAAGGCATGAACTGAAATCCCTCGGCTATTGTATAACAATATTAATCCTTGGTGACTAAATATTTTCCCTGTCACTAACTACCCAACAGTAACTTGAGGCAAAGGCATTATGTATTTTTATATAGTTTCTTGAATATGTATTGATAAATGTTGATATGTGTTAGTGTGCTGGCTAAAAGCATCAATTATCATTGCAAAAATACAAAACTGGTTTTGCCCAGTCGGCTGGGGCTGTAGAATACACCAATTGCACCTCTACAGAAGGGGTGGACCCCCTCCCAACAAGTGTCCTGGATATGACACTAAAAAATCTGATGGTGAAGTTCCAGTGATGCTGGAACTTTGGGGAATGTGAAATAACCCTTCATTGCTATTGCTCCCAGGTCCACTTGGACCCAAAGTGGTAGCACCTGATAGGATCCAATCTATAGATCAAATAGAACTAATCTGGCTATTTATGCTAAACTGAATTGTTTGAAATAGAACTGTTTGACATTGAAACTGGACTTTTGCTATACTGAATTGTTCAAAATAGAACTGTTTTGACATTTAACTGTGTGTAAACAAAAACTATACTTATACTAAATTTAATTGTTTGAAATAGAATTGCTTAACTAAACTAAATAGCTTGAACTAGAAATGTTTTTGACAGTTAAACTGTGTACTTTTGCTAAACTGAATTGTTTGAAATGGAACTGTTTATTTGTATAAAAACATATTCAGCATTAAATAACCTACAAAGGTTGATATGCCATAAAAAGCAAACAACCAACCAACAAAAACTGGCTATATTATACAATGAAATACATTAAAAAAAACTGACAATAAGTTATGGAATAAGGTTCTGCAAAATAAAATCCACCCATTGCAAAATAAATAGCAACCCAACTATAGGTTATAAGGAAATGTTCTACCTAAAAAATGTTGTTCACCAATCAACAAAAAAACCTAACCTACAGTGAGATTATAATAAAATGTTACAGTCATAACAAATAACCAATTCCAAACTAAATATGTCATTATTCTTCATGTGCACCTGTTCATGTTCACTGGGAAAAAAATTTTCTTGAAGTTTTTTTTTGTAAGTTGAACTAATTACACCCTCAAACTCACTGCAGGTTTATTTTATTTTTCAAAAAGAAAAATTTACATTTTACTAGGGCAGTTCATTTTCATATTCTAATTCAATGAAATATGATCACCCATTTACAGAATAAGTTTAAAAAAGAACTCCCATCCACAGAATTTTTAAAAAATAAATATAATTCAACCTGTCTGGTTATTTGTCTTTTCCAAAGCCAACAATTCCAGAAATGGATGATCATTTTACATCATCATCATCATCTTGTTGTGCCATCAGCACAGATCTCCCTGACCCTCTCTCACCACCCATCTCTATCATCCATCGCTCCCGGTAAGTCTTCAAGGCTACATCCTGTATCAGCACAGAGCTGTTGTATATCGGTTCTGGTTGGTTGTCCTGTCTTTGCTCATCCATGTGAAGGGGTCCACAGGAATATGTCACTTATGAGTTCATCCATACTTCTCCAGCAGTGTTCCGCATGTCTGGTTCGTCTAACACGGATAGTTTCCATGATGGGTGGTAAGTGGCCGTATAGCTGCTGCTTTGTGGTGTACTGCCTCCAGGACTTATTTAATATTGCTTGCAGCATTCTTGTGTTGTTGCTTTCAAGCTTTTTCTCCATATGTTTTATTAGCGTTCATGTAGTACATCCATATAGCAGTATTAACACAACCACTGCTTGGAAAAAATGTGTTTTGTTTGATCGGTCAGGTCTGGCTTCCATATGACTGATAGCCACCCATTCTTTTGCTAGTCATGTGTTGATAATTCTACAGTGAATTAAAATGTGAAAGTAAATCCCCTTGTTACGTTTCGCTCTGGCAAACAAACAACAACACGTAATATATATAAAAATATATATTTATTTTCTTGACAGATGATTGTGTGAAGTAGGAGCAATCAGGAGAGGTATTAGAATCGTTCGTCTATGAGGCCTTGACTCTTTGGTGTAAGTAGACGATGGCCAAGAAAACACACACGGGGCAACGATGGGACAAGCTTGTATGAACAGCGGAATTTTCACTGTCTTCCATTCAATTCATCGGCCTTATATTACCATCAAACTCCCACGCGGAGATATGGACATGAGTTTAAGGGTGTAAAATTGCAAAAAGATAAGATTACTATTTTCCAATGAACTTCAATGGGGCACGTGTAGAATTCTAACCCAAATTTATTTCTAAATTCAACCACTTTTGAAGAAACTTGATACTGAATTTAATTTGTATAGCCTACCAACTCAAAGATACAAGATGTGATGAAAAAGTAATGTTTAAACTGAATCCTTTAATTTTTTTAAATCTTAAAATTTAGGCTTTGTATGAATGAGTACACAGCTGAGCAACATATATTAAAGCGATTATTCTTTGATGTCTTGACTGCTCTCTAGGCAATTTGACTTCATCCAGACAAGTTAGTGTCAGTTTGAAAAAAAAATCATGAAACATTCTCAGTACACATCTGATCTGAAAGTTTTTTTGACAAAATACAGGATTATGCAAGTTCAACATCCTACATACTCATTAAACCAAGTTCAATGTAATTCTTTCAAGTTTCTTTAAATGAAACTTCATCTCGATGGTAAGACTTAAGGATGTAGAGGACATTAAAAAGAATTCAGCTTCATGTCACAGACATATTTCAAAAACTAAATCTACAAACCAATTGGATATTTTGCTAAAAGATTAATATATTTTTGGAACAAATTGCCAAATCAGATCAAAGAACTCATTCAACTTAATCTTAATTTTTTTTATACTCTTGCTGAGTATAAAAAAAATTAAGATTAAGTTGAATGAGTTCTGAAATAATGGTAAGAAAAATAATTTAATCAAAAGAGAAGTTTCAGAAATGCTTTAAGCAAGAGAAAACTTACCAGGATGAGTATATTAACTGACAAGCAAGCTATTTTAAAGAAAATTAATGTTTTATATATTGTTCCTTTTTGTCCTGGTAAAGACATCTTCAGTTTCAATAATTCTTGAACACACATTGTATTCTTGTAAGATTATACTTAGGCTGTATAATAAAGACAGTATTACTTATAAATTTTTCATTTTGGTTTTTCTATGGTAACCAAATGAAAAAGGCCAAATATGCCCTCACTGCTGTCCAACTTGTGTCATCAGAATTCAGTTCATTTTTTTCTCCACTTCAAACTCAACCTCATCTCCATTTTGGATGGCAAGTCATGTATCAAAGATTTCTCCACATTTTGTCATAATACATTACCATCTGCTTATGATGACAATGACAAATACACCAATTAATGAAGGTGACAAGTACAATTCAATAATCATTGTGATGATAAACTAATTTAGTCCAAACAGAAGACTCTAAATTGTTATCATGAGGATTCCAAGTCATGAATGATTTATCATTGTATTGGCTTCTGTAGTTAACTTGATTAATTTGTGTTTAAAAGTAAGCTATTGTCCCAATTCTAATTAATTAATGACTGCTGTTATCATTCTATTTGAAAAAACAATGTCTAATGTATCATTTAAAACTTGATTTTTTTAACCCATTTGCTGCTAGGTACTAGTTTAGTCGAATTCCATATAATATTCCCTAAACTGATCTGTGTTTTTAACCAGCAGGAGAGTTTTACAGTCAATTTTCAGCCCCAATTTTGACTGTGTTCCAAGGTAGCAGGAATTTTGTAACAAAATGAAGCTCAATATTGAAGCAGTGGAAGCTTCCTGGTAACTTTGATAAAAGGTTAATGCTGAAAGGAAATATAAATAAACCAATTAAACAGAAAACGAATAACTGGATGTTGAGTTGAACTGACATTGTTTTTTTTTTGCATAATATTTTTGGCAATAAGCAATAACTTGCATTTATATTTTTGTGTGAGTATTAATTTTTTTATGTATGCATTGTATGTAAAAGATTTTAGTATTCTTTTTTTTAATTGCTTACTTGTTTGTCAGTCCCAAATTCATTTGAGGATTGAACTTGATTATTATGGTGAAATTTGAGACTGATATTTTGGTTCAACTAGTTGGAAAATATATCAGGTCTGTTCTCTTGGACTGCTAGGAGAAGGATAGGGATAGGTAGTAAGTAAGTTGGCGACCATAGTCGAGGGTGATCAGAAGGCTCCCTTTTCAATAGCTACTACACCGTATTGTGGGGGGCGTTACTCCTTTCCCTGGATTGCTCCTCTTTACCCTTGATACGTACCTTATATTGCAGAGTATTAAGCAAGGAGGTATCAAGTGCCATTTTTAAAGTCTTTGGTATGACGTGACGGGATAAAACCCAGGTCTCCCAGACCATTGGCAAACACTCTACCTGCTAGGCCAATGAGCTAGTTAGTAATCAGACCCATTAGATGTAAAAAGGTTATTTTTGTAAATGATGGCACACATAGATTAAGGAGTGCTATAGCCATTTTTATCAAATTTTTCTTTTAGATTTTTGCCATAGGAAATCATAAAGATAAAAAATGAGTCACTTTGCATGGAAAAGAAACCGTGTCATATGCATTTAACAACTTAAGAGTTGATATTATTCTTGATGAATCAAATAGAGATAATATGCATAATAGTGTACATAATGTAAGCAACATCAAACAAGGTAAGGAATTTACTGATTTTTATTCAGAAAACATTCCTTTTATTGTTCTAACACCAATCTATAACAAAATCACATTACCATAACATTTTGTAATGGCTTTTGAAAGGAGTTTATTTTTGTTTTTTTGCTGAGAAATATGACACTGGAAGTTACTGAAAATTTGGCAGTGAAAGAATTAAACAGAATTTATATTTATTCATTCAAATGAATATCCTCATCTGGATTATAATTAAAGTTATTCATGTTTATTCTGTTATAATTTGACTATTCTTGACATTTCAACATTGTATACTCAAGCATTCTTCTGGTCTTCTGCAATATAGAATTTGCTGATTATATTCAAAGATGTTACAGATACATTATGAAATTCAAATGCAAATATTCATGATAGACCTTTAAAAAACCGCTGTTGCCAATACATTCTATATAACAAAACACCATAAAAGATCAGAGAGTTGACAGTTATGTCATAACTAAATAACAATAAATAAGAAGAAAATGATCCAATTATCACTAAAAAGTATTAAAAAAAAACAACACCTAGATAAGAAAATAGGTCTGGTTTAATCACATAGCAACCTTTCTGGGTAATTTAATGCTAAATCCATCCTTGTAGAAAAGCAGTAGTATTATTTAACCCATAGTAGGGTAGATAAAGGGTTTCATGTCTTTCTCGAGAATATTAGATCAAAAGTGAACAGTGTGACTAGAGTTTGAACTTGCTTACTAAGATGTCACAGTCCAAAACGTTAGCTACTACACCATGGGAATATCCCTTAAATATCAATATAGACAAAGAAAATAATCCTGTTATGATAAAAATATGTAAACAAAAAACATCTAAATATTACTATAAACAAAGAAAATAATCCTCTTACCATAAAATATATTAACAAAAGTCATCTAAATATCACTATAAACAAACAAAATAATCCTTTTATCACAAAATATATTAACAAAAGTCATCTAAATATCACTATAAACAAAAAAAATAATCCTATTACCACAAAATATATATAGTCAAAAATTTCTAAATAACAATATAGACAAAGAAAATAATCTTATTACCACAAAATAAGTAGAAACAAAAAACATCTAAATATCACTATAAACAAAGAAAATAATTCTATCACCATAAAAATGTATTTTAAAAAAACCATTAAAATAACAATATAGACAAAAAAAATAATCCTATAATCACACAAAAAATTATGAATTTAAAATTCCTCAAAGAAATTACAGCCAAGACTAGAGACACAGCATTTCAGCCAGTGTACCCATTAGCCATCTTCTGGTGTCTGTTCTAGGAATTTTGAAGTGAACCCTTGATTCAATCAACAAAAGTAAGTTGTTCTTATTCTGCTGTTCATTTTAAGAGGATATCCTACATTAGTGAATTTTTTTTTTTTAGTTGAATCATCTTTGAGATGACAATTCTCTGTCTCTCACTGTAAACTATATAACTTTTATTCAGTACCCAGCTCAGATATTAAACTAATGACCACCAATCAACAAAATATACTTTGACCTATGTTTCTGTTTGCTAGAGCATATGGTATAGGGGACAAAATATAGGGACTATAATAACAACCAAGATAAAGATACTAGTCTGAGTACATCAGTATATAATAATGATGCCAAAAATTCCGACAAAAATTTTTCTATTTTTCTGAAACAAAATATTATCTTTAACCATGAAGGAATGCTAAAATAGAAATCTTCAGAAATCCTAAAATCTGATAAAATTCAATCCAGGAGTAAGACCAAATATTAAATACAAGTTAAAAATATAACATGATTGAGTGCCTTAACATGAACGATAATTCATAAGCTGATAATACAGACCATTACTCCTATAGTGAAGGAGCTACATTGGTGTAATGGATATCATCATTGTAAATGCATTTGGAGACCCAAGTTCAAATCCTTGGTAAGGCAGCCTGCAATTCACATTGTCACATAATTTAATGGCTCATAGAAAATTAAAATTGAATGAATGAATAAAAAAGCAGTCAGTCTGAGCATCTTTTTGCTGTTAAAAATGACTAAGGATAACTGGAGGTCCAAAATTCTTGTATGCATTCGCAGAAGCGAGGGTAAACAGATGTCCCTCCTGCTGACACCAGGTGGATGTGAGGGGACAACTTGAGGCCTTTCAGTAGTTGATGGCATGAAGTGATAAGGTTAAGGTGTCAGCTGAACATCATACACAAAGATATGAGGAGATGAATGTTCATGAGCCTTAATTTTGAGGGGTGCATTTCAAAGGCAGTGTAAGACTACATGACCCAGCAGACAAGTATGTTAGAACCAGGAAAAAAATTCTAGGTCTGTGTCTGTTCATCTTTTTCTCACTAGTATAGGTTGCTTATAATTGTATAGTTGACGCAGTTGTCGCATGTTCTGATACTCCCTTTTTTTCTCCCAGTGACTACTCACTATCTAGAAGTAAATAAACCTTTGAGTAGTTTAACAGAGTTTCACATTTGTCAACTTCTTACCATCGCGGGGTTACTACGGGGTCGAAAAATTCTCTCTTATACAGCAATGATACAACATAGCATTAACATCCTTGGAAAAGGTATCAACCAAACTATTCTCCTTCCTGCTATGGATAAGTAGTAGGGCAGACTAAATCTTTCACCTTGGCATGGCAATCTAAGATAAAGAAAACTGAATTATTGTACTCTGCTTAAAAACTGACTTTGTACTGCTTCCTATTCATGGCAAAAGGATTGGATAAATACATACTTCTACAGCAAACTCAGTTTTTTTTTTTTTAAGTATCCTTCATTTTCTACCTTATGCCAGACTAACCAAATGTTTGAACATGCCTATAAAATGACTCATTGTTCCTGCTGATTTTTTGTTCATGAGTCTTTTTAACATCAGGTAACAACTTTATACCATCCTCTTTATCTTAAAGTAAGATTTCCTTTTATTCCTCTCCTTAATTTTTTTTTCTCTTGCAATAAATAAACTCAAAAACTGAGTTTTGCTAGCAGGCTTTGCATTGGTTAAATAAGACCAGAATATAAATCTAATCAATCTAAGCTATGAAAGTCTATTGTACTAAACAAGCAAATTTGATTGGACTAAAATAGAATGGGTTAGTAACTACAAGAGAAAAAAAAGTTTGATATTTTATCAGCCTAGATCATGAATTGACGCCAAGATTTTAAACCAGAATTTTTTTTTGGAGGGGGTTAAGATTTGGCTAAGAAAAAACATTAGCTTCGATGAAAGTAGGTGATGCCATAAATATACATATATGAATTTTTATCAAGTTATTATGCCACTTTACTGAGAATGTTTTTACTTATTGTGTTAGGTAAAAAGGGAAAATAGGACTATCAACTTAATAGATATTTACTAAGAATTAGTAAGTCTGACATAAGGCATCACAAGTTGATTAGTTAATGATGACTAAAACTCATTCACTAGCAATGTTCTCTAACAGTAGTTTTCAAAATTTTGGGAGCTAAGACCACTTCAAAAATGTAAATTCCTAGACTCCCATGAAAATACAAATGAAATCTTAAGGACATCCATATAAATAAAAATGAAATTTATCAAAAATGCTTAATGAAAATCACATCCAGTATTTGCATTGAATAATGACATATAGTTAGAGGACATGTGCTTGACTTGCGTGAAACAAATTGTCAATTCTTGATGATATTTTTGGTAACCACACATGCAATTCCCTTCACACAAATCTAGATCTGTATTTCATCATCAGGTGGGTTAGTGCAGAAAATGCTATTTCATATATGTTGTGGCAAAAGGTAGCAGCATTTTGACCACTTCTTGAGACAACAATGGATTCTCAGAAACCATGCTAATCCAACATTTTGGTAATGGTTGCTGATTAAACTGAATTAAGTAACTAGGAATACATAACGGTTGCTGATTAAACTGAATTAAGTAACTAGGAATACATATTTGTAATTGCTAATCAGATAATATGAATTTTCAAGACTCTCTAGCAATGTCTACAGACCCCTGCTGTTGATGACCACCACTTTGAAAACCACTTTCCAATAAGACTAAGTTACTAACCCTGATTCTCAAGCAGATGCTTAATTTCTATGCATACACATTAATAGAAGGCATTTTAAAAAAAGGAAAGTCCCAGAAGCAGAAACCATCAATGTTAAATAAGTCTGTCAGGTAATGACTTTTAAGAGCAATTGAAAGCTTGGTCATCATTGAAGTTAGCAGACTAAAATCCTAAAAGTTAGAAGTTAGATTGCTTGCTCAATCAAAACTATTCAGTACAAAATTTAAAATATCTTAATTTATTGTGTTTAACATGTGATTTTATTTCAGTTGTGTCATAAAGCTCCTTCATATCCTTAGTGTTCTTGATATGATAAACCAAACCCAACCACTTAGTAAATTTTTAGTAATTGTTATGAATGCGTGAAAGTTGTAAGCAGACATTTACCTTTTGAAAATCTGTATCTCTAATATGCAAAATTAAGGTTAATGTCATCTCTTTCCAGAATAAACTATTTGAATTCCTGAAGCAATTAGGGGTGAATTTTGGTATAATTTTAAGTCAATGTATATGCACAGTATTCAGCTGCTTTAAATTTTCTGAAAAAGAAGGGGAGCCAATATGTACAGTGCAGTCAAAATTTAGGGGCTGCTGTAAATATTTCATTTTTTAAAGTTTTATTTTATATGAAATCATAACATATCATCAAAATTCTTAAAAGATGATATCAACAAAAATAATCTAATATTGCAAACAGAATTATATGATAATAATTCAATGGTTTAAATTTTTTTGAATTAATTAAATTTTGTTTTTAAAATTATACTCAAAGATAATAATTGTAAACATAAACACTCCGAAAAATTCAGTTGACTTTCTGAAAGTAAAGTAATGTATATGATTTAATATTTAATTTCTATTTATTATCTTGAAATTGATCAGCAAGATCATGACAGTGTTATTTATTTACTTCTATATCTTTCAGGATGCACCATTGATGCACACTATTATACATATGTCATCATTGTTATAGCTTGATAGCACAAAGATTTAAGAGGAAGTATTATGTCTACTACAGGCCTGCTGGTGCCTGATAAGGTCCACATTGGAGTGGAATTTTTTTTTAATTCCATACTGGCAGCATAGGAATGTCTGGAAACTGGATAAAAATCCTCTCTTACATTGCAGTAACTTCTCTACTTCTATAGTTTACTTCAGAAAGAGATGTAGAAAGACAATAAGTACTTGCCTCTCTTAGATGTTGGTTTAGTTTGGGTTTTTTAGGGGGGGTGGCATATGAGCCATTTTAGGTTATTTAATACTAAATCCTCTTAGATATATGATTTGTGAACACATTTTGTTGATAACATTTTCAGACGAGTCTGAGCTCTCTCTCTTTATATACAGTTGAATGGTTTCAAGTACTTCTAATATGAATAATTCTATAAACTATTAATCATTTGTTTGCACAAAGTTAGATGGTTTCAAGTATTGCTATGTAAAAGTATCAATTTAACATGAGTCATTTATTTGCACACATTTTAATGGATATGATTTGTAAGTGAATAGTTTATAGTTTAATTTCATTTTTAAATGAATCAGAACGAATTTGTTTGTACACAAGTATTGCTATTTTTTCTACACAGTTAAATGGTTTCAGTTATTACTAACACAACTAATTCAATTCAATATTAATCATTTGTTTGCACATAGTGAAGTGGTTAAAATTTTTGCTATTCAACACTAATTATTTTATTGAATACAATTCATTCATTTACACACTGTCAAACAATCCCAAGTATTGCTATGGATCACTAACAATCTAATTGAACATCAGTTACTTATTTACTCACAGTTAAATGATCAAACAGTTCTATTTCTAACAATGCAATTCAGCATTGTTCATTTGTTTGGACACAGTTTAAATGTCAAAGATAGGACTTGTGGGGTTTGAGGATTTTAGGTAGTCAGTGGCTAAGGGCAAGGCTGTGTTGCCGTAAGATATCTGACTCCATATTTTGGTTATATTATTTTACCCCACGTTGACTGGCCGGCGGAATGCCTTGCCCAAAGAAGGTCCAAAAGAAATATACAAAAAGAAAAGATAGAAACAGATAAGAGATGAAAACATTTCTTTCATACTTTCCTTTATTTACTTGGTGAATGGACTAACCAACGCTACATCCCAAAACATAGCGTGGTGTCCAAAACACCAGACAGTAAAATCGGTGTTGTCGGTTCGACATCACTACCCGAAAAGAGGTCGGTTCACAGAAAACCTGAGTATTTATCTCTCTTCACCGGCTCCAAATTCACCACTCCAAAATCCTTCTAATTTTGGTGCGACCACTTCCCATTGGCTACATTACTTTTTATTATTTTTCTTTTTTCTGATTTTAACCGGATGGATGCGTAGAGCCTTATGCGTGGCGACGCGTTTATACATTTTGTATCTGGCAGCCGACGAGTCAATATCCGGTTGGGAGTTTTACTGTTAATTCCTAAATCCCCACAGACTCTAAGAGGTGCTACTGCTCCAGGTCAGAGTGGACATAGGAGTAATGGCAATGAAGGAGTACTCCACATTCCCCAAATCTCCAAGGCTGGAACCTCACCATCAGATTGCTTAAAGTCTTATCCAGGACACTTGTTGGAGAGGGGTCTTATCCCTTTTCAGAGGTGCAGTCGATGTATTCTCTAGCCCCAGCAGAATGGGCTTTTAGATTTTAGTTTTTTCCTTTGGACAATTCATGGTTACATGAGAACCTCAGAATCAGTCTTAGTCTCTTTCATGTTCATTCTTTTAATAGTAAAGACATGTTTTTTTTTTGGTTTCTTTGTTTAATGGCATATCAACTCTTTTTAGGTTATTTAATGCCAAAGCCATTCTCCTAGAAGAACAGTAGTGGTACTATTTAACCCATAGCTGGGAGGATAAGGGGGTTCATACCTTTCCCAAGGGTATTTGTCTGAAAGTGAACGTAATAGCGCGACTGGAGTATGAACTCGCGTACTACGATTCCGCAGTCCATCGCTTTAACCATTACACCACGAGGACACCCCATGTTTGTTTTTTTTTTGTTTTTTTTTTTTTTTTATCTCTATTCTTTGAGCGGTAGAGATTTTGTTTCCTTTCTTGACAATGGTTGTTGTCACTGGCCTCTTTATTAAAATATAAATCCAGCAAAGACTTAACTGTATGCTGTACTCATCTTCATCAAGTAATATGTTTTATCATTATCAACCACTTTTATCAACTGCTTGTTTCTGGAACAATATATGCATATTTTATCTGCTTGGATATATTTTTGTCTATACTTGCCATGTGTACATTATGTATATATTAGATATTTCTATTTGTGTAAATGAACTAACCTTGTCTTTCCTTCCCCTTATTTAATGTTAATATCATTGGATATACTGGGGTGTCCTCGTGGTGTAATGGTTAAAGCGATGGACTGCAGAATTGTAGTATGCAAGTTTGTACTCCAGTCACGCTATTACATTCACTTTTGGGCAAATATCCTTGGGAAAGGTATGAACCCTCTTATCCTCCCAGCTATAGGTTAAATAGTACCACTACTGTTCTTCTAGGAGAATGGCTTTGGCATTAAATAACCTACAAAGGTTGATATGCCATTAAACAAACCAAACCAAACCAATTGGATATACTAATGCTAATATTGAACTTTGGTGAGTGGGAACTCAACTAAATATCCTCCCAAGCACCTAATCAACTCAAGAAAGATTTTACCAGGGAAGAACTCATGGCACAATGTTAGCATTTTCTATTGTCCACTTGTAGTTAATTCAGTAAAAGGTGAGGGTCTTTTTTAAGGAGTCTCTACATCTTTTATGCAATCAACCTATGACTAGTTCTTTAAAAAGAAGGGTTTATTTTGGTTGATAATAGTCTTTTATGATTGATACATGGCTTATCTAAGGTAGGTGTACATTTAACAATATAACCTTCATGTTTTGGGAACTGGTGATCTTGGAAGCTTCAGTGTTTGTAATGAAGTCAATGCAGTGTACATTAAAAAAGATACCAAATCAATACTGATTGAAGCATTTGTATATACCCAGAACTGGTGAAAGAGGATTAACAAGCATGTTCCAGTGTGTACTGTCAAAACTTCTATGATCAAAAGTATTGCCATGCAAGGAAAAAAAATCACTGCTCTGCTGCAAGCTAGACAATTAAAGTTTATAAGGGATACAAAAAAAAATTTACGATTCATACAATATGGTGCTTTTTTATATTTTTTTGTATTGTAAAACCTGAACAAATCACTCAACAAAATAGCACTGTCAGCAGTGCTCAGTATACACTGACTGTATTTTCTTTTAAGTCAGTTGAACCTGGGAGTGATGGCAATGAAGGAGTGACTTTACATTGTTGAAAGCTCCAGATCTGGATCCTCACCACTGAATACACTTTTGTGTAATAGCCAGAATACTAATTTGCTGTGAGTATGTGTGTGTGTGTATGTATATATATATATATATATATATATATACATACATGCATATTAGCTCTGTTGACAGATGTTGGACAATATTTCCTTAAAGAGTGCTAGCCAACAGTATTATTTATGGTCAACAGTAATTTTATTATATACATATGGCTCAAATTCTTATAAGGAATCTATTTTATATATGTAACTATAAACCAGAAAAACAGGACATTGAAGGAGATTTTTATGAGAGCAATACATTTAAGATTCTCAGATGAAGAGAATAAAACAATTTTCTGTTCAATTTGCAGCTGAATGATAATTTTGTTGTCTACATATGCATTGGACATAATTTTTTTATCACCAAATTCTCAATATACTTAAGATAACTGTTAAATGCTTATTAGAACTCTTCATTCTTTTCTAAATCAAAGCATCTATTTCATGAGCCACTATGACAATGGCAACCTAACTGGTTCATGAGTCATCTAGTTTATATATGTGGTGTATTCAATAAGTTTCCAGACTTTTTTGTACAGGCATTTAAAATTGTTGTAGGCTCTTGAAAATACATTATGTTATTGCTATACATCTTATCAGATGGCTGACCAATTTTTAAGATTTCAAGTTCAAATGAACAGCTACAGCAGCAATTGGAATACACCCTATTAAAGCCTGATTGTCACAGCTGATGAATTTCAAAAATGCAATCTGGACGTGAGGACACTTCAGAAGAATGATATGCAATAAGATTCTGTTTTAAAATTTAAAAAAAATGCTACAGAAATGTATGGAATGCTTCAGACTGCTTTTCGACTACCTTGCATGAATCGAGCATCAGTTTTTGATTAGCATAAGAGATTCAAGGAAGGCAACGAGTCTGTGAGGGATGATGAGAGGTGTGGAAAGAGTAAGGAAGTCGATACACCAGAGTTGACTAGCCAAAGGGTTAGGGTTACTATGTTGAGGTTGATGCATTTCCACCAGGACAATGCATCAGTCCACAACTCCATCCTTGTCACTGATTATTTGACCAAGATGGGCATCAAGACAGTTTCTCACCCTCCCTATAGTGTAGATCTTGCTCCCTGTGACTTTTGGTTATTCCCTAAGCTCAGAGGCTGTCATGGTGAGACAATTGAGGAGATGAAAGAGGCTATGATGAAGGTCATTGACACGCTCACATAAGAGGACTTCTGTGGAGCCTTCCAGAAGTTTTTGGAATGGTACAACAAGTGCATTGCATCCGGAGGAGATTACTTCGAAGGGGACTAGAGTTTCATGTGTGTACTATCAATAAAAGTGCCTATACGAAAAAAATCTGGAAACTTATTTAATGATCCTCGTATATTTGAATATATATATGTATGTATATATATATATATATATATATATATAATCACAAATAAGAAAAATGATGTATGAAAAACAAATGCTTCAGAAAAAAAAATTGAATAAAAAGTGCTCAAATGCCAGCATATAGAACATTATAAAAAGTATATATATATATATATATATATATATATATAAGAGTGTATATTTAGGCAGCAAGTTGTTATTAAAGCAATATTTATTAATGATGGAACTCTGTTTATTATTTTTAATTGTAATTTTTCAATTCTGCTTTTTATTTTTCTTGTGTGGGGATTCAGGTGGTAAAAGAATTGTTCCATATCTTCAGCCCAAGCAGTTTCAACCATACTTCACAAAATTACATTTAAAAATAATAAACAGTGTACCATCGTCTTTAATAAAACTTATCTTAATATATATATATATATATATATATATATATATATATATATATATATATATATATATACTCTCTATGAGGGTAGATTGAGTCTGCTTTTGATCAAGTCAAAATTGTTGTCGTTTGTTGTAATAAGAACTGACAACAAAACTTAGATTCTGAAAGTTTATTATCATTTGAGAAAGCAATAAAAAAACATCAATTAAAATGCTGGAAAAAACTTCCATTTTCACAGGATTTGGTAAAAATGTTTTTTACCATAAATTTAGAAGAGGCTTTTTTTAAATAAGTATGATTTATAAAAGAGATTCAAATTAAGATGTTGAAGCCATATGTAAGTGTTCAACATAAGAAATGAAAGAATCCCTAAATGATGGCATTAAGTTTTCTCAAGAATGTGCTTATAAATGATATGAGATGCTGAGGAAGTTAGTTACCGTTTTGATACTCTAAAAATGTGAAGGCAAATTGAGTCGCTCTTGCAGTGTGCCACTCCTCAATGACCCCAGAAACTCATAGTCTAAAAACTCTATTCTGATTGAAGGTTCACAAAGTTACTTTCAAAGGGATTAATTAATTCTGACTAATTTTTGGCATCTAAGTTGATGGCTGTGATTTTCTTCAACCTTGGCTGACTTCCCACCTTTGCAAGAATATAAAGTTCAATTTCGGTCCAGATCCTGGTATTTTGAAGTGGACAGGAGACAGCACAGTGTTAATTAGCAAAGTTCCTTAAGAAGACACAAAACTGTTGGCACAAATAATTATCATGGTTAATTCACTTCAGTTATCTGATATGCTTCAGGGTTTAGGATCAAAAGGTAATTTCTTGGAAGACAAATACATACTTGTCACACTTCTCCTTTAGTCTGAAGCTGCATTCTAAAAAAAGATTGAGAACCAGTTTTCAACAAGGGGTCAAAAGAGACAACTTTATTTACTTTTAATTCTGTACAGAGTGATCAAAGATTCTTGCGTCTTTCCTAATCAAATCATCAGTTTTTTGTTTTTAATGAATATGATTCATTTAAAATTATCCCATAACTTCTCGATATAAACTACATATAAATTGGAGTACAAAAAGAAAAAAAAATGTGATCGCAATCAAAAAATATGTAGCTCTAAATTTCACCTCTATCATATAAGAATCTGATCTGTCTGATAAAATAAAAAGTGAATTCTCTAAGTTGTAGGTGTATCAGTACTATTATATGGTTGCACTACTCAAACTCTAATGAAATGATTGTAAAAAAAGCTAAATCAGAACTTCACAAGGATGCTACATGCTGTCTTGTACAATCCTGGAAGCAGCACTCTGCAAAACGGTAATTGTATTGCCATTAACCTCCTATCTCATAAATAATCCAAGAAGGCCAAGCAAGACAATATAGGTACTGGAGGTGAAGTAAGGACAAACTCATAAGCAATGTTATCCTATGGACTCCAACACTTGGACACACCAGTGTCGGCCAACTTGCCGAAACTTACATTCATCAGCTAAGTGAGGACACTGAGTGCCATCTAGAGAACTTACCAAGAGTGATGGCTGATGAAGTCAGATAGCAAAAAAGAGTCAAGGGGATCCATGATATTGATACAACTTAATGATAATGAAACAATGGGTCACTGAGTCTGCAAGGTTTGGAATTTTTCCATGCGTATATCTATCTTAGTATATTCTAAGGTTGTCCATAACTGTCTTGTTTGTTAGATGTGGCTGTAGGGAACTTGCCATCTTCTGCATAGTATCCAATAAATGGTATCATACATAAAATGTTCGCACCCATCATTGCTACCAAATATCTTTCCAGGTTTCTTACTCACTTAATCAAGGGGTCACTTGGTGAGAAATAAAATAACTACTATTTTATTTAATGTTTTCCAGTCACATTCACAATGTGAGTATTTCTGTGACTATAGTGATCAGTCTGGTGCAATGTCACATTTCAGATTTAAGTTGAAAATTTATCCCTACTTGTTTTTGTTTTATTATTTTTACAATGTGATTTGAATGGAACTTTTTAAAAAATTGTGACATAACCAATTTAGTCACTTTTTGTATGAATAAATATTTACTTACCTAATGGACAACATTTTTGGCGTGCTTTTTCCATCACTTCCAATTCATCAAACTTCGTCATAGAGTAGAGTGAAAATAAAGTTTTTTTTCCCTGCATTTTATCTGACAATTTTTTTTATGCTTCCTTCCATGATGGAAAAAGCTAGAAATCTAAGTTTGGTGTCAGCTCTTATAATATCAAACAATATCTGGTGTCCTTCTGGTGTAATGGTTAAAGCGATGGACTGTGGAATCGTAGTAAGCGAGTTCGTACTCCAGTCACGCTATTACGTTCACTTTCAGGCAATACTCTTGGGAAAGGTATGAACCCCCTTATCCACCAAGCTATGGGTTAAGTAGTACCACTATTGTTCTTCTTGGAGAACACCTTTGGCATTAAATAACCTACAAAGGTTGATATGCCATTAAGCAAAGAAACCAAACCAAACCATTCCATCTAATAGGACACAATTTTTTTTTTTTTTGCAAAAGCACAATGTAGTAGAAAATATAAATCCTGACTAATGACTACACTGCTCCTGGTGTTTATCAATCAGCTTGTCAATTTGGACTTTCAAACCTTGGTTCAGCTTCAGGCATAAATCTCCTCTCTTTTCACTCTGTAATAAATTACATTTCCTTGTGAGTATATCATTTGAGTCAGGACCATTTAAAAAAAAAATGTTTCAGGCCCATGTTGAGAAACACTGCTTTATGACAACCATTCTAAGAGAAGGAAAATTCTGAATTCACATCCGCCATTAGTCAGCTTGAAAATTAACATTGTGTCACATCCTGACCATGGTAAAAGGTGTATGATTGATTCATGGCATGACAACCCATCTAGGGTTATTTTACACCTAAAGGTTAGGGAATCACATTCACCGTACATTCATATTTACATTTTTTTTGTGTAGTTGTTTTTGGAGAATTTTATTTTCCCACTGTTTTGTGATATCAAGGATTTTTATCTAGTATAAATAATTAGTTTCAAGTAAGTAAAAATAATCATCGTTTGTAAATAATTATGGCTTCACGTAACTATTCTTAATACACATAATCAGATGGCATCAAGCATTCTATCAAATATTTTGTTTGTTTGTTTGTTTGTTTTATCTTATGGCATATCAACCTCATCGGTCATTTAATGCCAAATCAAGTTAAAGAAAATAAGTCTGAAAATAAATTCAAAGGAGAGGTCTTAGGAATTAATGATAAACTTTAGGTAATTAGTTGGTTATTTGTTTTTTATTATGAGTTTATTTGTAGGAAATCATGATTATAAAAAGAAAAAAACAATTTTTAAACAGTACTATTACAACTATAGATTGGACCTTAACAAGTACTACTACTAATGGTCATATCAGGACAACCCTTCTGAGGGTGGGTCCTAGGGATACAGTCAGCATATTCTAAAACCCTACAATTGGGTGGTGAAGGACATAGGTAAATACATCTACAGTAAATTACAGTGAACAAGTCAACCTTGTGAGCATGAAAAATCTCAACAAAACTAGGAATTGGCTTATACAGCCAGGCTAAAATCCAAACTTTTACTACAGAGTGATCAATTGATATACACTACATACTGTGATTCAAGCAGACTGCAACAAATATTTCCAACTTAAACTTTTGTTTTGTGGACATATCTAACAAATTAACAGAGATTAATATAAAGTAATAAAACTGTAATAAAAATTAAGTATTATATTAATGGTATATCACACACAACAGCTGATACCCTGACTGTAAACACTGACCAGACATCACTTGCCCAGTCAGCTGGGGCTGTAGAATACAACAACTGCTTCTCTGCAGAGTGATAAGATCCCCGACAACGAGTGTCCTGGATATGACACTAAACAATCTGATGGTGAGGTTCCAGTGATGCTGGAGCTTTGGGGAATGCAGAGTACCCCTTTATTGCTATTGCTCCCTTGACCACTCTGGCCTGGAGTGGTAGCAACTGATAAGAGTCCTATCCATGGGTTAAATAGAACTAAACCGTGGTCTGAGTTTACTGGTTTTTTTGCATTTAAACTGCGTATTTATGCTAAACTGAATTGTTTAAAATAGATCTGTTTTAACATTTAAACTGCATACTTATGCTAAACTGAATTGCTCAAAATAGAACTGTTTTGACATCTAAACTGTGTACTTATGCTAAACTGAATTATCAGAAATAAAATTTTGACATTAACTCTGTGTATTGGCCAGTCGGCAGGAGCTGTAGAATACATCGACTGCATCTCTGCCGAGGGGTAACCCCCCTCCCCCAATGAGTGTCCTGGTATATGACCCTAAACAATCTGATGGTGAGGTTCCAGTGATAGTGGAGCTTGGGGGAATGCGGAGTACCCCTTCATTGCCATTGCTCTCGGGTCCACTCTAGCTCGGAATGGTAGCACCTGATAGGGCCCTATCTATTGGTTGAATAGAACTAACAGCATACTTATGCTAAACTGAATTGTTTGAATTAGAGCTGTTTGACTAAACTGAATAGCTTGAAATAGAAATGTCTTTGACAATTCAACTGTGTACTTACATTTAAACTGTGTGCTTATGCTAAATTGAATTGTTTGAAACGGAACTGTTTTTGACATAGAAACTGTACTTACCTTAAACTGAATTGTTTGATATAGAACTATTTTGACATTTAACTGTGTGTAAAGAAAATCTGTACTTATACTAAACTGAATTAAAACTGTTCGAATAAACTGAATAGCTTGAAATAGGAATGTTTTTGACAACTAAACTGTGTACTCATGCTAAACTGAATTGTATGAAATAGAACTATTTGCATAAAAATGGATTTGGAGTTGAATAATCTACAAAGGTTGAAATGCCATAAATCCAAACAACCGACCAAACATCACTGTAACTAGGCAGTCGGACAAATACACATGTTGTTTATCAGTGCAATTTCATCGTAGCATATTAGATTGTGAATTCGAATATCAGCTCTAATGTGTAAGATTATATGTTTCATGCATTCTACTATAAGCTTTTTGAATATCTGGGGGTCAATTTATATAACAGGTATAGGTCTAACTCAGAATTTTCATCTGTATATCTTGAGGTCAACTTGTATGCCAGATCAACTGGTATAATGGTTAGAGTGCTCGCCAGTGGTTTGAAAGACTGGGCTTCAGTCTCCTGTCAAGTCATACCAAAGACTCCAAAAATGGTTCTTGATGCCTCCTTGATCAACACTCAACATTATAAGGAATATATCAAGGGTAAGTGGAGCAATCTTGGGAAAGGAGTAGTGAAAAGGGAGCCTTTAGGTCGTCCTCCTTACTTTCTTTTATATATATATATATAGAGAGAGAGAGAGAGATTTTTTTTTCTATAAAGTAGATCTCAGATGCTGTTTATCAATAAATAATTACTTTTACAAAGAAAATTCATTTGATTAGGAAACTTACATCATCATCAATTCTTTTTCAGTCCTATTAACAGGACCTAGAATATGCTGACTGAATCCCCAACAGAGGCATACAACTCTCTGCTCCAAAAAAAAGAGTGTCCTGAGTATAACACTAAACTACATCTGTTGCTGAGGATCCACTTTTATGAGAAGTGTTCTTTCATCTTTTCATTGCCATTGCTCCCAGGTTTACTCTAACCCAGAGTGATGACCCTGTTAAGGTTCCCTTGATGAGTCAAGTACATCTGTTTGAAAACCATTCGTATCAGTTGGTTTCTTTGGTTTGGTTTTATGTTATATCAACTATTGTAGGTTATTTAATGCTAAGTCCAGTTTATTCGCATATATTAGATATATATGATTTGTAAATATAAGTCAACCCAGTTAAACGGTTCCAAGTATTGCTATGTACATGAACAATTCAATTAAATATCAGTCATTTGTTTACACACAGTTAAATGATCAAACACTTCTATTTCAAACAACCCAGTTTAGCATAAGTCATTTGTTTGCTCTCTGTTAAAATGTTAAACAGTTCTATTTGATCCATAGATAGGACCTTTATCAGGTACTATTTTTCTGGGCCAGAGTGGTTCTGGGAGCAATGGCAATAAAGGGGTACTCCACATTCTACAAAGCTCCGGCATTGCTGAACCCTTAACATCAGATTGTTAAATTTCATATCTAGGACACTCATTGGGGGTCTCACCCCTTTGCAGAGATGCAGTTAGAGTATTCTACAGCTCCAGCTAATTGGGCTGTACTGGTACAAGACTGGAATACTTAATATCATATAACCATGTGTAAACAAATGATTATTAAAATAGAAATAGTAACTTGAATGTATTTAACTGTGCATAAATAATTGATTTTAGATAAGAATGCTTGGAATCATTTAACTGAGTGCAAATTATTTGTATTAAATAGAAATACTTGATATATAATTGTGAGCAAACAAATAATAATCATTATTATTATTTTACTCCTTGCGAGTTTTTCATAGCAGATTTAACTAGCAGCTTTTCACTGAAATCTGAGTGACAACTAGTCTCCTCAGGTCTTTAGGTTGCCCAGTCAGGCTGTAGAATATACCAACTACTTCTCTACAGAGGGGTAAGACCTCTCCAATGAGTGTCCTAGATATGACACTAAACAACCTGATAATGAGGGCACAAGAATGCTGGAGCTTTGGGGAATGCAGAGTACCCCTTTATTTCCATTACTCCCAGGTTCACTCTGGCCCGGAGTGGTAGCACTTGATAGGGTCTTATTTATGGGTCAAGTAGAACTAAACTGTGTACTGATGCAAAACTGAATTATTTGAAATAGAACTGTTTTTGACATTTAAAGTATGTACTTATGATAAACTGATTTGCTTGAAACGGAACTGTTTTTTGCCACTTGAAACTGTATACTTACACTTAATTGAATTGTTTGAAATAGAACTGTTTATCCGTTTAAAATTGGATTTGGCTTTAATAACCTACAATGGTTGATGTGCCACTAAACCAAACCAAACTAATCAGTTGGTTGCTTGGTTGGGTTTTATGACATATCAACCATTGTAAGTTATTTAATGACAAATCCATTTTTAACATATAAACAGTTCCCTTTCAAACAATTCATTTTAGTATAATTATAGTTTTTGTTTAAACACAGTTAAATGTCAAATAGTTCTATTTCAAACAATTCATTTTAGTGTCAGTACATTTCAAGGTCAAAAACAGTTCCATTTCAAACAATTCAGTTTGGTATACAAAAACAGTTCCCTTTCAAGCAATTCAGTTTAACATAAGTACGCATTTTAAATACCAAAACAGTCCTCTTTCAACCAATTCTGTTTAGTATAAATACGCAGTTTAATTCTATTTGACCCATAGATAGGAAAGCTCCAGCATTACTGGAACCTCACCATCAGATTGCTTGGTATCATATCAAGGTCAATCATTGGGGGGGGGTCTTACCCCTCTGTAAGGAGCAGTCATTGTATTCTACAGCCCTAGCTGACTGGGCAACCAAAAACTATGGATTATAAGGTAGCTATGGAGGCAAATCTTGTGAGTAGCACTTAGAGAATATCAAGTAAAATCACCATCTCACTGGTATTCCTCATTATCATGAGCAAAAGGAGACTGCTGTGAAAGTGAATATTTGGATCAATTTCATTCAGTTTAATTTCTTCAACCCAGTTGTTATTCTATCTGTAACTACAACTTATTGATTTTTATCAATATAATGTATGAAATATTTGTAAAAATAGGTCAAAAAAAGGTAAAATATTCCCAGAAATTTTTGACCATCAAAATGCAAAGGTCATTCAATCAATAAAGCAAATTTTGTCAAAGGAAACGCAGCAGCACCTTTTCAATGAAATCAATAGTGATGGATCCTTTATTGCCTAAGAAGACTGTCAGCTTGACTTTCTTTACTGACAGCTGTTCTGGCCCAGTCGGCTCGGGCTGCAGAATACACCGACTGTATGTCTGCAGAGGGGTAAGACTTCCCCAATGAGTGTCCTGCTTATGATATTAAACAATCTGATGATGAGGCTCCAGTAATGCTGAGTACCTCTTTACTGCTATCACTCCCAGGTCCACTCTGGCCCGGAGTGGTAGCACCTGATAGAGTCCGATCTATGGGTCAATTACAACTAAAGTGAATTGTGTGAAATAGTTATGTGTATAAAAATGGATTTGGCATTAAATAACCTTCAATGGTTGATATGCCATCAAACCAAACCAAATAAAAGCTATTCCTTATATGTCATTTCCCCTTCATAGACAGTCTTTTTGACTGGGGCTTATAGTGGCAAACCTATGTTTAACCCATTTGTTTAACATTATTTTGACTAAAATATTCTTATCCAAGCAAATTATACATTCTGTAAATTTCACATGGTTTGCTCTTCTCAGCCAGTAAAAATTTGATGACTGACCTCTGTTCAAGTCTAGAGCACTCTGTTTGATTTGCTGCCTTTTGAATAGACTAAAACAAATATTTTTAACAAATATCAAAATAATTTTTGTTATGAACCAATCCCAAATGCAGAGTTAACATTTCTGGAAAAAAACTTCTAAAAATTTTTTTTTCTAATTTAATTTTGCTTTTTTCCAAAAACTCCTCTTAATTATTGATATTCTCAGACTTGGGGGACTCATAATTTAAAGGACTTAAATTATGATAAAGGTTGAAGTGTAGAGATGAGCTAGAGACAAGATTCTTTTTGATGAGAGTTAAGAGCATGGAGAATCTCCAAAGCTCCACTAAAAATGGAAATATTCTGGCAATCATTAAAGTTATTATCAGATTTTACTGCTTATAGAAGAAAAAAATTATGTAATGATTATACATCAAATAATTTTTCAAAGTTCAAATTAAGTTGGAGGAAGAAAACTGTGATTATAGACGAATTCAAATGCCCCTTGAACTTAACAGCAAATTATTTTTAAAGTAGTTCACAAGTGCATATTTAGCAGCCTTAATAATGAATGCATTATCCCCCATTTTATTGTACTCTGTGTATAAAATATGAAAAATGAAAAAATAAGATAATGTACCAAATAATTCAGCAAATTCAAATCAAAGAGTACAAACATTAGTTGGATGATTTTAGTGTGCTTTATATATGGCTCGGGCTCTATAGGCTGAGCTAACCTTTCATATTAGTCAGTGTGTTTTATATATGGCTAGGCTCTTATAAGCTAAGTTTATCTTTCATATTAGTCAGCCATTTTTTCTTTTAAATGTAAGCAATGAAAAAAAAAAAACAATTTAAAAATATTTTGAATGAGTTAAAAAGTTGTTTTGAAAGATTTTCTTAATTTTATTTTCTTTTTTATTTGTTTTGACAAATAAACAGACATATAATCTAGTTCTCATTTCTGGGTTAAAAAAATCACAGACAAAATTTCTGAATTAATTCTTCTGCTCTTTGCCAAGAAGAAAAGAAAAAGAGAAGGAGAGCAAAAACGAATTTTATTTATCAAAGGAAGTCCATTTTTATTCAGGCTTGCTGTTCACTTTTGATTCAGTGTTTGTGAGAATAGAGATTTCTTCCATTAAATTCTGCTAATATAAACCAGCAAAAAAGATTTGGGGAACTGGAAATCAAAGGAAGAGTTGAGATTATCTTGGCCAAAACACTTTTAAAATTCAGCTAGAATACTTAGAAGAGTCCTAAAGATCTGATTGGTTTGTTGCCTAGTTGTCTGGGTTTATAGAATACACCGACTGCTTCTCTAGACAAGGGTAAGTACCCCCCAACTGGATATGACACTAAACAATCTGATGGTGAGGCTCCAGGAATGCTTGAACTTTGGAAGTGCCTGTGGTGTAATGGTTCTCGTCGTAGGAAATGAACATGGCGACACGAGTTCAAATCCTGGACGAGACTGATTGCATTTCACATAGCACTAATACCCCTTGGGAAAGGTATGAATCCAATTATTCTCCCTCCAGCTATGGGTAAATAGTAGGACAGACTAGATTATTCAGCCTTGGTGAGGCTCCTAGTCTAGGAGAAGGAAAACTCTGAATTCAAACCTGTTAAAATCTGCTTAAAAATTGACCTTGTATCATATCCTGCCCAAGCGGAGGGGTTGGTAAATATGGCTTGAACTTTGGGAAATGCGGAGTACCCTTCCCTGCCATCACTCCTAGTTCCACTCTGCCCCTGAATGGAAGCACCCAATAGGGTCCTATCTATGAGTCAAATATAACTAAATTGTGTACTTATGCTAAACTGAATTGTGTGAAATATAACTGTTCTTGAAATTGAAACAGTGTACTTATGCTAAACAGAACTAAGCTGTGTACTTATGCTCAACTGAATTGTTTGGACATGTAATCATTAGTAAACAAAAACTATACTTATACTAAACTGAATTGTTTGAAGTTCAATTCGGTGTTAAATGACCTGAAAAGGGTTGATATGCCGTAAAACAAACAAACAAACCAACCAACATAGTGTTTAGCCTACCTGACCTTATCTGATCACCGAGGTATTTGCAACCAGTGTAAACTTTCTTATATCATCTGCTTACTTTACTGTGATCAACTATACTTTCATCTTTCACTCAACAAAAAATTTTGGTTGCTTCCACAAATTTATGGCTCTGTTCAAATTCATAAAGCATTAGTTTCCAAATTAGATTATGTTGCACATTCACCTACATTACTTTCAAATCACACATAGAATGAAGTAATGTGCAACATGTCAGCACACCAACTACCATGATACTATCAACCAAATTGGGCACCTTCCATGGTTTTTAAATGCTTTGATCATATGATATATGTGCTACAAACAATTACATATCAAAATAATGATTTCTGTCTTAATTTCTATACAGATGAGATGCATCAAATATTGAGAGGTGCATACAAGAAATTTAATATCTGTGTGCAGCTTAGAACAACCCTCATTGGGTTCCATCTATGGTCAAATAGATCTGTTTGAAAATTAATAGTATCAGACAAGAAATTTTGAAGCTATATAACTTTGTAAATGACTTGTATTTGATAAAAATACTTGATTCTATATATACATAGAAACAAATGATTATAATTACAAATTTTCACTACATTAAGATCCCTCTTTGGTAAGAACAAAATTTTAAAATATCTTTTATTTGTATATGTCAAAAATTCAATGAAATTTCATGAATCATTAATATAAGCAATATTTCAGTGTAAGTAAAATAAAGTTGGTGACCTTAGTCGAGGGTGACCTGAAAGTTCCCTTTTCCATAGTGACTACACTGAGGGGAAGGGGCGGGTGCTACTCCTTTCCCTGGATTGCTCCACTTTACCCTTGATCTCCACCTTATATTGCTGAGTATTAAGCAAGGAGGCATTGAGTACCATTTTTTGAGTCTTTTGTATGACTCGACCTGCGATTGAACCCAGTTCTCCCAGACCGTGGGCAAAAAGTGTAAAAACTATTTACTTAATCATTAGTAGACTAATTGGATAATTTTTGATGGTTTTGTGTGGGAGGATTTTTATTCATTCATTCATTTTATATATACATATATATATATTTATATATATATAATTTGATTGGATTTTTTATGATGAAGTCTAATAATTTAGTAGATTTAGTCTTATTTATTTAAACTATAATTTAGTAAAACTATTCAACATACCAAAATTTATTGGTTTGGTTTTAATTTTCTGGTTTCTTTCTATAATACTTGTCTCTGTTTCTTTTTTTGTTTTCGTTTGTCATTTTTATTTCTTGCAGAGTTGAGTAGAAGAATACCTTTTAAGGTCAGATCATTAGATCAGTGTTTAAATTGTGTATTTCACTGAGAGTAAATAAAGACATTTTTCTTTCTTTCTTCTTCCATTTCATTATTGTTGAAGTGGTGCCATGTGACGTGTCTTTATTCATTGGACAAAGCAGAGCCATGAACCACAAAAAACATTTGTCCATTTTCACCATTACAGCACATAAATCAATGCTAACGGTGAAGCATAGTAAATATTTTAGATATCCTTTTCATTCGCTTACTGAATGAAAACACATAAGATAGCTAGTTTTTCCTTTTCTACAATTTTTTTTCATACATATGTATTTACTTTTGCTGAAATATATTTTGTTCTTATATCTTGACTATTGTAATGTATCGTGTGTTAACTTAGAGATATGTCCATTTACGATTTTACTTATTTTGAATGTTATTCTTTAATATGTAATTGTGTACACACTTATGTTGTCTTTGAGTGATGCTAATGGTACAGCTCCAGACACACGTGATGGTTTAGATTTTGTCATTCACATTCCTTACATATATATATAAAGTATCCCCTATCAATAAGTAAAGCTTCAATTAACAATTTTTATAAAACATTAATTTTCTTCAAAACCAAATATATCAGGATTTAAAATATGTGCAAACAGCATGGATTCTCTTGACTCTTTCTTGTTGTTTGTACCTATTGGCTATCACTTTTGGTAGGTCCTCTAGACAGCATCCAATGTCCAAGCGAAGCAGATGAATGTAAGTTTTTGCTGGCCAACCAAAATTGTTTTATCAATATGTGAACTTTGCTTATGAGTTCATCCTTACTTCTCCTACAGTGCCCAGCACATCTTGTTTAGCTTACCAGGATGGTTTGTGTGATGGGATGTAAATAGCCTTCAGCAGCTGTTTTTAAAGGGTGCTGCTTCCAGGATTTGGGCAAAATGGCACATAGCATCTGATCAAACTTTTCCTCAAAGTGTTTTGTTAGAGCCCAACAGGTGCAAACATACAATAGTACTGACATGGCTACAGCTAGAAAGAAATCCCTTTTCTTTTTTATCAGAGAGATGAGATTTCCATATGGTCAACCAGATATCGATGGCAGTTTATATTTTTTCGATGTTTATGCTGATGTCACTTTCAATAAATGAGATATTGCTTACAAGGTAAAGAACTGGTTAACTCATTTTAAATGCTTGCCATTTAACTTAATTAAAAGACATAAACTCTTTTTTATCTCAGTTCATGTAGAGACCAATGCTTTTTGCTGCTTGCTTCAGGCTATTCAGTAGAGATTCAGCTTGAGAAGGTGTATTTGCAGGAATCACTAGATCATCTGCATCAGTTAGAGTTTATACGAGGTATCTTGGCCTTATATATATTTATGCAATAATAATATTGAGATCTTTGGTTTAGGAAAAATTTACATTTAATCAAAAATTATTCATGTGTGTACTTATTTATGAGTAATATAATCTCTCTCTCCATATATATATATATATATATATATTGTAGGATGAGAAAGAAAATAATCTATGACTGAAAATTACCATATTGTTTTAAAGGGCATACAGACAATAATTTTTTTATTGTTTCAAGGCCAAACTTTTTTAAGTCCAGTATAGAAGAATATAACCAAAAATAAATGAATATAACAATCTATGATACATGATTAGGAAAATGATAGTAACATTACACAAGTTAAAATAAAGGATGAAAAATATTTCAAATAAATAAAAATGAAAAGTTTACAATAATACAAAACTGAAAAAATAATCATTAAATTACCATCACCTATAAAATCTGCATGAAACTATTAATAATACAATCAGTTCTTAAAAGAAAATTAGAGGCTGAAATTCCCCACAAAATTTGACCTTTCTCTGCTTTTCTTTCTTTTCTAGGATATGTAAAAAGCTTGGAGTGAGTTGGATAACTCTATCTTTTATCGGTAAGTTTATACTTTTCTGAACATTACAAGAAGGAAAAATGAAATTTCAATAAGAAATGCTTAGATATTTTTTAAATGAAATTTGTTGCCTGGGTACATCATCAGTTACAATGTTTATCAGAGTGACAGGTAATATTCATGAACACACATGATGCTGACTGTCACATCTTGATGGATGATAGCTATCTCCATCACCAAAATTTCAACTTAAACATCCTTATTAATAAATAATTCAACTTGTGAAAGATATACAGGTTGCTTAATATGATATTGCATTTTATTAACTTGTACAACACTTATGTAAGTCACTGGGTCTACACATCTACAACTGATTGCCAAACATAGCATAGTAAATGTGTAAAATAATTAGGGACTCTAGTTGATTGTGAGTTGTTTCCTAGCAAGGTTTGCTGGCCTACCATGGGTATTTGTGGACAAGCTGCAATTATTAATATTGTTTCACACCCACTTCTATATTTAGGGGTGAATTTTTTATATATAACTTCTACCTTCCTTATGTAAATATTCAAACTGAATCAATGAATCACTTTCCTTATGTGATGCTGTACCAAATGATAAATCTAAATTGATTTGGCATTTAAGTGGTTTTGATTTAAAATACCACTCATCATCATGTCATGCCATTAACATGGATCTCCCTGACTCTCTCCTGCTAACTCTCTCTATTGTCCATCGCTTCCGGTAGGTCTACATCCTGTATCAGCACAGAGCTGTTGTATGTAGGTCCTAGCTGAACGTCCTGCCTTTGCTCATCCATATGAGGGGGTCAACAGGAGTATGTCACTTATGAGTTCATCTCTACTTCTGCAGCAGTGGTGTCTCACATGTCTGGTTCTTCTAACTTGGATATATATATATATATATATAAAAGAAAATGTAAAAAGTTATTTAATTTAGGTTTCAAGTGATGTGCACAATAATCAAACACAAAATTGAGAAAAATGGTCAATCACAATTATATAGAAGTGTAAAGTTATGTGTAAAGATGGAAGTAAATGTGAGACTCAAACATGAAAAAAAATCCATACGCACACACACATATATATATATATAGCAATAGGGCTGTCCAAATAAAGAATAAATAAATAATTAGTCAGATGGTAAATGACACATGGAAAATGTATTAATATTATTACTCTTTGATATTAATTTGCTTCTTTTGTTCAGCAATTTGTTTTCAGCATGTTCTTATGTGTGTAATTTTTCCTCCAGACACAATTTGTAGCTATTGTTACCACCTTTGAAAGCTTGTGTTTATATATGTATATACTTATGAGTGTGTAAATGTGTGTCTTTGTGTTGAGATATATATATATATATATATATGTGTGAATACATACGTATGTGAGAATATATATATATATATATATGCATATCCTTATATTACTTAATGCCAAATCAGACAACGGTGGGAACAATTCCAATTTAGGATTTTTTTTCTTTAATATCCATGTAATTCAAAATCCAATTGAGAGCTCAATGTAAAATGATAATAAATTAAAATACAGAGCAAAATAATTCCATATCAAGAAAAAAATATATCTGTAACATCAATTAGAAAGAATTGATTTTTAAAATTTTATATATATATATAGGCAGCTAGTTTTTGATTAGATAAATTAGACTATAGAACTCATCTTTTCATGATTGTATATTTTTTCTTTAGCTTTCTAACTAGTTTCTTTGCATCAGAATCCAGTTGATATAGAAATTGTCCTAGGTTTTGCCCTTAAGCTTTTTTGATCATAGAGATTAATCCTCGTTTGGGAGATCTTTTTTGAGGGTATTTGTTTTTGTTTAGTTCAGGTGCAAAATTTATTTTGTTGGAAGGATTTATTATTAATGGGCGTGCTTTGGTTAGCATGTTAGTTGTTGAAGATGTTTAGTATGTTAGTGCCAGTGTTGAATGCTATTTTATTTATTTTGGATTATTTATTTTTGATATTGATGGCTTGAAGGATTTGTAGGTGGTTTTGTTGTTATTTTTACACATGATTTTCCTGTTTTTGTCAAAGTTGTTGAGTTTGGTAGATATGAAGTTGCATAATAAGTTGAGTTATGTTTTAAGTGAAGTTCAGAACTCTGAGGAAGAAGATATTTATGGTCATTGGGGCATTCCACTGTGCACATGTGTATAAGGCCATTCCCTGGACAGTGATTGGTTGCTGGCCCAGGAATGGACATATTAGTGTGTATATATATACCAGCTTGTTTTTTTTTGTGCTGGCATGGGAGTCTGTATTGAGTTACAGCCAGTTTTATTTTTGTCTGCCAACTGGATGCTAGTTGGGATACTGGGCCAATAAGTGTTATTTTTGTAGTTATTCAGCACATTAGAGCAGTGACTTTTACAGTTTTATATAAATTTATACATAGGATTAAGCAGTATGATCAATTGAGTTTGAAATATGAATTAAAAAGGCAACATAAATGTTATCTAAAATACAATTTTATTTTAAGAACAATATTTGCCATTTTCTTTAGCTATTGTCATCACTTTTTTTAAATGGTTATATTGTCCAATTGCTTACCCACATCAGCTATACACTGCCGAAGCATCACCCTGAAGTTCTGTCACATAGACCTAGTCATTCCCAATGGTATTGCCATGATTTAATGACAAAATCTTTCAGTTCATCAGTTATCTGTGGACTATATTTAACAACTTGAATCTTCAGGTATCCGAAGATGATAGTTCTACTGAGAAAGATCATCATAGGCTGCTATGATTGTCACCATTTCTTTTAAATAAGCTTCAATTACAAATGAATCATATTGATCATTCTATGTCATAACAGCAACTACTGCTTCAAACTGCTCATTGCTATCTGCACCTATCACAAATGCACGATATTAATCATTCTATATTGTGACAGTTTTTAAAATGGCATGGCTGCCGCTACTAGTACCTATAAAATGAAGATCATAGAAATCATTTTGCCAGACACTCTATATGTATATATAATTAAACAAACCCTTTGCATGAGAAAGATGTAACGCAAGGTCATTTTTAAGCAGAGTTTAAAAAAGTAAAGTTGGCAATCTTAGTCAAGAGTGTTCCGGAGTCTCCCTTTTCAATAGCTAAAGGAGGGTGCTACTCCATTCCTTGGATTGCGCCACTTTACCCTTGATCCTTACTTAAGTGTTAAGCAAGGCTATATCATGTACCATTTTTTGAGTCTTTGGTATGACTCAACCTGGGATTGAACCCCAGTCTCCCGTACCATTGGCAAACACTCTACTCATTAGGCCAAGGTTGAAATTCAGAGTTTTATTTCTCCTTGACCAGTTTCCATACCAAGGTTAAAGAGTTCAGTCTGCCCAACAATTTAACCATGCCTAAAGGGAAAGTAATAAGGTTCATGCTTTTCCCAAAGGTATTAGCATTATGAAAAATACAAATAGCCTTGTCCAGGATTAGAACTTGAATTGCTGTGTCCATTTTCTATTACAATAACCATTACTCCACAAATACCAAATAATCTCTGAACATTTCATATTTTTTTCTTAATGTTTGAAACTATAGCGACATATGTGACATGGATATATATATATATATATATATAAAAACACGGATCCATACGTCACTATAACACATACACGCATACACATATACTCACACACTTACAACCACACATAAACGAAATCCCAATGGTTTTTTGTCTGTATTTTTTCATATTTTCGATTTTCAATTCATTCCATCTTAACTGCCTGATGATTGATGTTTTTCAAAAACCTCCATGAAACCCAGGGTTGCAGACTATTTTCTATGGATTAGATATATATATATCTAATATATATCTAATTATTATTATTATATTATATTATTATATCCTCTCTGAAACTAGTAAAGTAGTAGATAAATTCACCTACCTAGGAAGCAGCGTCTCATCAACCGAAAAAGACATCGACACATGACTAACAAAAGCATGGACAGCTATTGATAGGCTCTTGATCATATCAAAATCAGACCTGACCAATAAAATGAAATGCAGTTTCTTCCAGGCAGCAGTCATATCGATACTGCTATATGGATGCACTACTTGGACGCTAACTAAACAGCTGAAGAAGAAGCTAGACAGCAATTACACAAGAATGTTGAGAGCAATATTGAACAAGTCCTGGCGGCAACACCCCACAAGTCACCAGTAAGACTGAAGTTTTGGGGAATGCAGAGTACCTCTTCATTGCCATTGCTCCCAATTCCAGAGTAGTAGCACCTGATAGGGTCCTATCTCTTGGTTAAATAAAACTAAACTGTGAGCTTATGCTAAACAGAATTATTTGAAATAGAACTGTTTTATAATTAACAGTGTGGACAAAACTATACTTATACTAAACTGAATTAGATCTGTTTGACTAAACTCAATAGCTTGAAATAGAAATGTTTTTGACAATTAAACTGTGTACTTACATTTGAACTGTGGACTTATGCAAAACTGAATTGTTTGAAATGGAACTGTTTTTGATATTGAAACTACTTACACTAAACCTAATTGTTTGAAATAGAACAGATTATTTGTATAAAAATGAATTTGGTATTAAATAACGCACAAAGTTTGATATGCCAAACAACCAACCATCTACCAAGACTGGTTTAATAAGTTACATGTAAAGGCAATATATATTTTTGATCATTTAAAAGCAGATTCTACTGTCTTGAATGCATTTACCCAACCCCATTCACAGGCAGGATATGACTCAAGGTCCATTTTTACATGGAGTAAAACTTTTCCTAATTCACATTTTTCCTTCGCCTAAACTTACTGTCTAATGAAGGCTAGAGGAACTAGTCTGCCCGCCATTTTATCCATACATAAGAAAAGATCAGATGGATTCATACCTTTCCCAAAGACATTGGTCCAAAGTGAAAGGCCAACAGCCTTGTCCAGAATTTAATTTCTCATTGCCAATTCCATCTCTTACAAAGGTATTTTAAAATAATTTATTTTATAGAGGTCGACTATCTTCCATCACAAAATATATCACATGACCAAAGCAATCTTAGCTGTTGAAGGTACCTACTGTGGTTGGTGGTATAGTGGTAGTTATGTGTTGATACATTGTTCCACACCGAGTGTGATTTGAAAGTGACACAGATGAACGTGCAGTGTAGACTAATTCAAGAATTTATGCTTTAGGAATTTGAACAAGTTTATAACGCCACGGAAGCAGCAAAAAACTATTTGTTGTGTGAGAGGTGAAGGCACTATTAAACACAGTACAATAAGTAGATGGCTCAAGAAAATTCACTCTAACATATTTACTGAACCCCTCCACCACAGACAGGATGTGACACAGTCAAATTTTAGTGAAGTAAAGCTGATCTTAGTCTAGGCGAAGGAAAACTCTAAATTAAGTCATACTAAAGGACCCTGTCTACTACCTAATCTAATGCGTAATAACGTCTCCCGGACTGATTATAATAAAATAAAACTGATTTCATTATCCTAAATGCAATCCAAATAACCTTTGAGCCGTAGGTGAAATGGGAGCTAGGTTGTGAGGAATAGTAGGAGGATGATGAAGAAGTAAGATGGCGAAAGTCGAAAGGTGTTTTTAGAAATAGGTTTTTATTTGCAGCATGGAATATTGGGTTTGCTTTTGGTGCTGCAAGACTCGTGAAAGGTTGTAAGTATTGAGACGAAATTGAGTTATGAGAAGTTGAGATGGCAGCGTATGTCGTTGGACGTGTGAGGGATTGTGTTTTTTGCATTTTTGACGAAAAACATGTTGCAGTTGTAGGAATTGAACTTTGGATGTCACCGTGAGTTTCGTGTCTGGTATTTGGGGAGAGTAGGCGTTATCTCCATGCATGTCGAGAGCGGGATTACGCTCAGATCAACATAGCCAATTTTGGGATGACATAAAGTTGTGCCTGTGCGAGGCATGTTGAATGCATCTAATTTATATTCAACTGGGATTCCTCGTAAGGAATCCATAAATTAGATGGGTTCCCTCGTGTATCCATGTTGCTGCTGCTGCTATTTTAGAGCCGCAGTGAGATGTCTGCACTGGACGGCATTGACCAGCTAAAAAGCATCGCTATTGAAGAACGGTCAGTGTGACGTCTGCACTGGTCGGCGTTCTCCAGCCAAAGAGACTGGGTTTGGCAGCTTACAAGATTTGGTGGGCGGAAATGAAGGTCCGGGATGAATAGGATAAGTCATCCTGATTGGTTGAAATTAAGTGCCGAATTAAATTGCGCGCCAAACCAAAATACGAAATTTTTCCTTTCTCTACAACCTCGCTGTCTATAATAACTTCTCTTCCTCGACTAGTTACCTCAGTACGACCAATATAGTTTACCAGTTTATAAGTCCACGAGAAGAATGTTTTTTCATTAAAGTATGTATGTACCGACAATTAATAGATCTATGTTTCAATACCCCAAAACACATTCGTGCCTCTCCTCCAAATACAGGAAAATTCTAACTGAAAACACTTCCATATTATACAAAGTAAAAAAACAAACAAAATCTCCAAATTCCCGAAGCTCTCTGGATAAAGATAAACAAACTTTCCTTAAATAAATTAACTTCGAACATGGCAGCAACATTTTAAAATGCCTTTAAGATATTTCCTGCCAATTCTTCCTCTTACCTCTAGTAAAACTCTTTTCTTCTTCCACTTGTTCTTCCTCCCACTCTTTACATAAATTTTTATGACACGTCATTGTGTTTGTCAGACGATTATTTGTTCCTTCGGAGATGGCTCCAGCTGGGACCAAAAGCACTTGGGGGCGGGGGGGGAATACGGTGCTTCTTTGAATTCGTTCAATCCAGAAATCAAACGACTCGTACGAAGACTTAAACGGATCAGCGATAAAATAGACAGAAATGAAGAATCTGTCCAATTTAATCCAATGCACCCCCCCACACACACACCTATATATATATATATATATATATAGGTGTGTGTGTGTGAGAGAGAGAGAGAAAATTCAACAGCTTGTGAAATATTCTGGTGCCTTGCAAGACTTGTATCATTTAAGATATTGATTTTCAAGGTGAAAAGAGGGGAAAAAGTTTTTTTCTTGTGTAATTGACACATCAGACCGCCCAAGAATGCATTTATTGTGTTTCTTTTTGGTTTCCTTATTTTTAAACGCTAATTAGTTTTGCATTTCATCAGCTTATTCCACTTGTTTAGCATTCATACACACATGTGGAGAAGGAAAATCTATCCATGTGGAAGAAAACCACTTGATTTCTCCCCAACCACACACACATGTACACATGCATGCATGCACACATTCACATACTTATACTCAAACGTACATAGCCTCACAATATACTCGCACATATTCTTAAGTGCATATTCTTATAGAGAATTTATGTGTATTATTCTGTGCATTTCTAAATGTTCATTCACAATCATATACGCTCTCCACGGGAGAAATCCATTCACAAAGATGTAAATTTTGAATTCTTAATTTCTGGAAAATATTTTTTCATAGAATTGGATTTTTAGATAAGAAAAAAAGCTTTTATTTTCAGATACTTGTACAATCTTAGGAGCTTCACCAAGTGTAATGGTTATTATCATCAGAAATGAAATCGGCAACCCAAGTTCAAATCCTGGACTAGTTTGTTCGCATTTCACTTTGTGCTAATGCCCTTGAAAAAGGAATGAATCCCTCTCCCCACAACAGTAGGGAAGACTTTTTTTAGCTTTAGTTTGGCAACTATTTTAGGAAATAGAAAACTCTGAATTCAAACCAACTCTACTCTGTTTAAAAATTGATCTTGTGTCACATCATGCCCATGGCGGAATAGTTGCGTAAATACATACTTCTAAAATATTCTTTAGAATCGATGAAGGAAACTGAAAAGACCGACTTTCATTGCTATTTGGAAGACTAGCCAAAATAGCGAGTTAATTTCGACTCCTCTCAGCTCAGAAACTTTAATGACTAATGTAAATAAAGTAAAGTTGGTCGACCGTAGTCTCCCTTTTAAATAGCTACTACACCAAGGTGTAGGGAAGGGTGCTCCATTTTACCCTTGATATGTACCTTATATACTGAGTATTAAGCAAAGAGGTATTAAGTACCATTTTTTGAGTCTTTCAGGTGACTCGACCTTGGATTTGAACCCCGGTCTCCCGGGCCATTGGTGTGTTCGTTCGAATATTTATGAATGATTCTCTTGATATAGTAATGTTTACAAAGGCTTTATTTTTTTCAATATATCAAAAAATATGTATTTAACTATATAATTTGATGTAAAAGAACAATTTTCGTACAATTTAGCGTTCAGAAAAGTAAATCATCACTTCATTCACACCTTATTATAGTCATTGCTTTAAAATTGTTTTTTTTTCTAGAATAATGTTTCTATTTCTAACTTTGAAAACCAAGAAATTAGAATTGAATTGTCTTTTTGTTCAAATATTTTTGAGCAACATTGTTTATATAAATCTGTGCATACATGCATGCATTAATGTGCACACACACACACACACACACACACATATATATATAAACATAACCATATTTGTAAAACTTAAAATGAGAATTTTAAGTTCATTTTGAAAATTTTTTCCATTTTTTTCCAAATGTTTTTATGCTCGACGGAACTTCGTGTTATTTGCAAAAAATCCTACAAAATACCGTAAAACAGACATATACACAAATTCATACATACTAGTATGAACTCACACCTGTCCATCAACACATGTACAAGCCAACGCATAAATATGTACGCACAGATATACCGAAAGATATACATGCACTCATCTATACATACAATGACACATACGTAAATACAAAAGCATGTATGTACACTGATATATATGCACGCACAAACGTACAGAAACCGACTCATTTGTACGCATATATATATATATATATATATATATATATATATATATATAAATGTAAGCGCGCACGCACAAAGTGAATAGCACATGCAAATACATAATGTGCATGAAGATACTCACATATAAAAGAACAAACAGAAACACGTGTGTACTCATGCACACACACACACACACACACACACACACACACACACACATATATATATAAGATGGTTGTTGTAGGTCCTAAGAAAGAATAAAGATATATTTAAAATAGGAAGGTCTACGAAGAGATTTGTATTTTTTGAATTTATTTATTTTGTTCTTACATACGTATTGTATATATGTATGTTTCCTGTAACGGTTAGCAAGCTAGACTAGCAAACCTACACGAATGAGTTCGAGTTTCATTGGGCGCCCCATTCATTCGGCCTTGTGCCACATCGAAGCAAAGAGCTTTGTAAATTACTATATATGTATGTTTCCAACTTGTTGCTTTCGTCAGAGAACATGTGTGGCACAAGGCCTTTTAAATGGGGTATTCAATGAGATTTCAGGAGGGAGTTCAAGTCTCATTGAATACCCCATTGAAAAATTTAAATGTTCACTGTTGAATGATTTTTTTGTCCTGATGGAATTACTCCTAACTCCGGTTTAACTGGACCGAATAATACTTATATATATATATACACACGCAAGCAGGAATACACATCCGCCCATGTACATAAGTATAAGCAATCACATACACATGTACACACAGATATTGATAGAGATGTACATGCACTAATACATACACACAAACACACTGAAAGATACACACCAGCAATTGCACAGAAATGTACACATTAAAAGACACATAAACACACAGAAACTGACACGCAAATATATAGATATATCATAATGATTACACCTATAATCACACATACACATAATTACACCTGCACATACAGAAGCACAAATAGAAGTGTACATACATGTACGTGTACACACATATCCCCATGCATACACAAACACGCACAGGCATAGAAACACATAGAGAGAAACGTATACGACAATACAAGCAGAAACACTTACTGATAAAAAGCCAGAAACACCAGAAGTCGATTGATTGCTAAAACGGAAGTAGCTTACTCTTTATATATTTTTGTTTTTAATGGATGCTCCAAGCTGCAGAGCTCTTGACAGCAGAAAGAGTCTAGGTGATTGTAAAGCTTGTCTGACAATGCATCCTCTTACGACCAGGAGGATGCTGAGATTGTTGAATCAAAATCTACTACCAGTGTTCTCCTCCAAAAGAAATTCCTTCCACAATCTAATTTTGCAGGAAGCTGCTTTTTGATCAAAAACTCAATGATACATTAATGTATTTACCTAACCTTGATACAGAACAACGTTTGTGAGACTTAACCACACATCTACACTTAGTGGTTAACGAATCTACTTTAATAACTATGTCAGACATTGTCACTTACTACTGCACTCTGTGCCCGATTAACCATTTAACTTGAGTACGCTTAAACACAAGGTCCTGGAAGACTCAGAGAGGAGGAGTTTGAAAGGTATAGCCCTGAGGGAAGAAAACCCATGAACAAAGAAATACTACGATTCAGGGTGGAAAAAAGACCTTTAATTGAATTTTACTTGATTATTTTGGTATTTTTTAATATCTGAAATACTATAAGTCAGTAAGTAAAGTTGGCGACCATAGTCGAGGGTGACCCGAAGGCTCCCTTTTCGATAGCTACTACACCGAGGTGTAGGGAAGGGCGCTACTCCTTTCCCTGGATTGCTCCACTTTACCCTTGATCCTAACCTTATAATGCTGAGTGTTAAGCAAGGAGGGATCAAGTACCATTTTTTGAGTCTTTGGTATGACTCGACCTGGGATTGAACCCAGGTCTCCCGGGTGATTGGCAAACACTCTAACTATGATGGCAATGTCCGGTATACTATCATATTTTCTAAATTAAGCATCTGTTATACGATGTGAGATCAAAAGACTGAACCTTTTGATTTTAATTTCAAAATTAAATTTAAATCCAAACATGTTCACAGTAAGGATGTTTTCGGTTGGTTGAAATATTTTTTCCATTATGATGACTAAAAAAAAATAATAATTTCACTGTGATCAAATTTAGAAGGCATCCCAAAGCATTTAGTGGTCAAGCCACTATTGAATGTGCCGACGTAGTTGCCAGCGCGTCATGTGACGTTCCAACTCATTTTCCAACCAATCAGGTTCATGTCTACATTTCACATGGCGTCACTCTGTCGGAGCCGGTCTTTGGCGTCATTGTGGCAGATCTATTCCTTGATTTATTGTGCAAATACAGACAGCAGCGATTAAATTTCCAGTCGACATTCTGTATTCAACAGCCGAAGGTCGACAGTCTACGACACCTTTCAACTCAAACACCGGGGACGTTTACATCGCAGAAGACTTGCAGCTATGAGTAACCACATGATTTCCATCAACAGAATGCAAGTACAATAGTCAGTCGCCTGTAAGGTAACATTTAAAAAGGGCCGAATCACCCTTAGCAACTGACCACGAAAGAGATTTGGAACAACTACAATGTAGATGCTCTCGCTCTCCCTCATGAACTCATACCCATTCACTCAAGCTGTGCACTTTGCTGACTTCCTTCATACTCTGAGGTCACTGTTGTACCTCGGATGGTTCAAAAGGAATATTATTAATGTTACATGCTCTTTTGTCTTCTCATTGAATGTTAAGCGCTTGGGAGTGTTGACACAAAGCCCTCCTTACACAGCTCCCCCACACCATTTTAGTTATTAGATGGTATAATGAGTCTTTATCTTTAACTTCCGTTCAGAAAGATTGATTTTTCATTTTACTGTTACAACTGCTATATCAACATACATTTTAAAATTGATATATTTTTGTTTATTGATTCTAAAATTCTTGTAATGTAGACATCGACGACAGCTATACCATTGATAGCAAATCATCAGAATGGGGAACAGAAACACACAAGGTGGGTGTCCTCGAGGTGTAATGGTTAAAGCGATGGACTGCGGAATCGTAGTACGCGAGTTTGTACTCCAGTCGCACTATTATGTTCACTTTCGGGCAAATACCATTAGGAAAGGTATGAACCCCCTTATCCTCTCAGCTATGGGTTAAAGAGTACCACTAATGTTCTTCTAGGAGAATAGCATTGGCATTAAATAACCTACAAATGATGATATGCCATTAAACAAAGAAACCAAACCAAACCAGAAACACAAAAAAAACACAACCCATCTCAAGTTTTAAGACCTCTATTGTTTTAAATTCTCCATTTGGTTTCTGAAACCGTGGAAGTAGAGGAAAATGGATAACGGTCACAACATGTAGGGTAGCTTTTTTATTTTAGTATGAAATGAATCTTCTCGTATGTTTAAAGGGTCCCTTTGCTCTTCAGACACCAAACACTAAAAGAGTGAACGAATCGAGAAACCTCATCTTTTATTGTGGTTCGCAGAACATTCCCTCTGGCGCTTCTACATCGCATGGGCGACATCACCAAGCCAGCTTCTGCCACTACTTAGATGATTGATTGAGTTTGATGACTTTGCCAAGTCCAACTTTATTAGTGTTAGATAGCAATACTTGAAATATTTTACCAAGGATTATTATCAATATTAAATAGAATTATCAGTGCTAAATAGCAATTTTCAATCTAGGGTGTTAGCTAAAGCATATCTTGTTACACCTAGCCCATTTGACGAGATGCTGAACTTTGTCAACTCATTTTTCTTCCAGCTGCTGACTCATTTTTTATGACTTATCTATTCTCACTCTTCTCCGTTTATAATGTCACATTCTTTAAATTTTGTTGATTCTAAATATGAAAGAAAATGAGAGAGAGAGAGAGAGAGAGTACTTGGGGCATAGTGGCTAAAACGCTGGACTGCGATATCATAGTAAGCGAGTTCGAACTCCAGTCACGCAGTTACTTTCACTTTCGGACTAATACCCTCAGGAAAGGAGTGAAACCCCTTATGCACCCGCTAGCAATGGGTTAAATAGTACCACTACTAGTGTTCTATCAGGATGGCTGGCTTTCGAATTGAATAACCCTCGAAGGTTGATATGCTATTAAACAAAGAAACCAAACCAAACCAAGCCTAAATATTTTCCCTACCATAAAGCCTGGCTCAGTAATTTTTACTCGTCTGCCATATTCAGCAGTTATTACGCCTTCAGATTTACATTTATACTTTTCTTTACAGAATTCTTTTAATGAAAAACTTTTAAATCCCAGGAAGAATTCAAATAGCAGAAGTTATTTGCTCAAAATTTTCTGGGAGTATTGCATTATAATACTAAATTAAGTAACAAAAGATTATAAACCTAAATGATATTGCATTGTTAGCAAATGCTACTGATGGTACGAATTGATAGAATTCAACATCTCTTCTGTAACATAATACATTTAATCTAACACTCAGTAACCAATCTTGCAGAGGTAAGGATTTAAAGTGTCAACCACGCGAGGCAGAAGTGAGGTTGGATGTTCTGTGATCCCAGGATATGTTTCCTGGATTTCGTGATTCAATCTCTATTTCTCTTTTGGTTATTGGAGTGCAAGAAGACAAATATTCACTGTGAACGGAGAGGGAGCAAAGTGAAAATACTAGAAAAGACTGTTCCTCAAATAACAAAGAAGCTACCGCGAGGCATCGATTGTCAATTTCTTCCTGCTTCTGAACAGAAAGAGAATAAAACAATAAAAGCTCCTAACGCTAAAACTAGTTGTGTTTTTATAATCCCATCTGACCAATATCTATCACCAATGTAGCAGCCACTGCTGACTATGCAACAGACATTCATAAGGTGCTCGTGACCACGCTACAACGAAAACGATGTTATTCATTAAAGTTATGGACAAAGATAGATATGGTTTGGTTTGGTTTGGTTTTATGGCGTATCAATTATTGTTGGTTATTTAATGCCGAATCCTCTTTATACATATATATTAAATATATATGATTTAGTTTGGTATGGTTTTATGACATATCAATTATTGTAGGTTATTTAATGCCAAATCCTCTTTATACATACATATTGAATATGATTTGTAAATAGATTTTGTTGATAACATTTTAGAATGAGCATGAGTTTAATTTTTGCATACAGTTAAATGGCTTCATGTATTTCTATCGCAAATGAATAATTCTATTTACAATAAATCATTTGTTGGCATACAGGTAAATGGTACCAATTATGACTATCTATCTAAAAATTCAGTTAAACATAAGTCATTTGTTTACACACAGTTAAATGATCAAACAGTTCTATTTCTAACTATTCAATTTAGGATAAGTCATTTGTTGGGACACATTTTAAATGTCAAACAGTTCTATTTGGCCCATAGATAGGACCCAATCAAGTGCTACCACTCCTGGTCAGAGTGAACCTGGGAGCAATGGCAATGAAGGGGTATTCCACATTCCCCAAAGATCCAGCATTACTGGAGCCTCACCATCAGATTGTTTAATGTCATATCCAGGATACTCGGTGTGGGAAGGGTTAACCCTTTGTAGAGATGCAGTCGGTTATTCTACAGCTCCAGACGACTAGACTTAAGAATAGATGATTTGACATTTGAATTTTACTTAATAAATAAGACAAAAATGTTAAGCTTTATAAACGAATCACAGTTCCTTATCTGATTCTCTTCTGATATATTTGTCGGAGTTACTTTTATCCTTAACGTTTTATAAGTGTTTCTGGAGGAAATTTCATTAAGTAGAGAGCTAAAGCATCGACGTTGTTAAAAAAGAAATCTGTCTGATGATCCCGAGACGAGAATCAAAGAAAAGAAAACCAAATGCTTCAAGGACAAAATGTACTATCTTTGCGAATGGTAAAGTGCTCTCAATCCAATTTAATGCTGCTAAACTCTAGAAAAATAAAAACTGCTTTTGGTGATGTCCAAAAACGCAACTTGTTTCTAATTTTGAAAAAATATTAACTAAGCTGATACTAACATTATTATACATCAGAGACATCAGTAAGCACAGATGTATATACACAATGTGACACAGATGTAAATTAGAGTGTCCGATAAAATATTCACAGAGATACACATTTGTTTGGTTTCTATCTCTTAAATCAATATAGATGTATTGTACGTTTATATATATGCGTAGCTCATTCAGTAAGCAAGGTGAATTTTGCCTAAGAAGTTGGCATCAGGAAGCGTTATTTAAAGTTGCATTTTTTTTTTTCAGGGAATGAACAGTTACGGGTCCTTTTATGTTTCAGAAGACTGTCAGCATCACCTTCTTTATTGATCGTTGTGCTCGGAACTTTTTTTTTACAAGAGTGTCAGTGTATTTCTACTCCATGGACAGTATTTTCGACTCAGGCTCGTTATTACTAACCTATGTTTAGCCCATTTGTAAACATTATCTTGACTAAAATATGCTTCACTTGCTTTTGTAAATTTCTCATGGTCTGCACTTTTTAGCTGCAAAATATTTAATGGCAGACCTCTGTTCACACGTGGAGCACAGTGTTTGATTTGCTTCTATTTTGAATTGTCTCAAAAGAAATATTTGTGAGAAATTAAAATAATTTTTACTATAAACCAATTTGAAACAATGCAAAGTTTATATTTATGGAAAAACATCTGAAAAAATGTTGGGTTTTTTTTTCGAAAGAATTACCCTTATTCATTGAAATGACCCTCATAGATATACTAAGGTGAGTCAAAAGTTTTACAATATCTTGGTAATATGAAGCATAATTTGGCGGCTCTGGATACTTTGAGGTAATGAAAATGACGAACTGCACTGGTCTGCGAGATTCTGATCTTGCTTGATACTCTTCAAGAGCTACTCGCAGAATTTATCCCTATGTTTTGGAGCATAGTGTCAGAATCAACAATTTTAAACGTGCCTGATCTTACCTGATCATTGAGGTTCGTGCAACCTTACTAAACTTTCCTCAACCATCTGGTTACTGTGATCAACTGTGCCTTCATCTTTCACACAACACATGCTTTTGGTTGCTACTATGGCTTTATGACCCAGTTCAAACTCATAAAGCGCAAGTTCCCAAATCTGATTACATTGCACGTTTATCCGTGCAACTTTCAGATCACACATGGTGTGAAATAATGTATGATATGTCATAGTGCCAACTATCACAATACAACCAACCAGGGCGATTACTTTCCATAGTTTGAACTACTTCAGTCATGTGATATACACACCACAAACTAGTAGGTACCAAAATATTGCAAAAAATTTTGAATCACACAACTATAAATATTGTCATCCACAAACATACTGTTTCGGCGTATTACAATTCTTCAGAGTGGTTAGACCAGCGAGATGCTTTAAACAGATCGAGACCCGGCTGACTTTACGTCAGTCGAATATCCTACCCCAGAGACACCGAAATTCTCAGTATAAGCGAAGGAATTTCTTGTGTATATCTTTTTTTACATGTATGTTATCGGCCACCGGAGTGCTCAATTCATGCGAAGAGCTATGATAAAATAAAATAAGTTAAAATGCAATCAGAAAACTGCATAAAAAGGGCTCGAGGCTACTATGACAGAGCAGGTCTAAAACGTAACAAATCCAAATCATGGATATTGTTTTTTTTTCTTTAAAATTCTTATATGAACGAAAGTGATGAAACAAATAGGAATATTGATTTTACGTAGTTTATTTTTTGATGGTTCTGAACTTTATTCTACTTAAGTTCATTATCAGGAGAAAAAAATTTTGTGGAAAAAAAAGAAAGTTCTTAGAAAGTTTTTAAAGGTTTTCTTTTAATTGTGAAAAGTATTTTTTGGGGTTTTTAAAGAGTTGGTATGCTATACAAAAATCGATATGGAATACACTGTCGGTGTTGCATATTCATTAGTTTGAAGAATGTTGTCTGATCAGGGTGTCTTATATATATATATATATAGAGAGAGAGAGTCTTATTGGGTACCCCATTCACATGGCCTTGTGCTACATATGTTCTCTGAGGAAAGCAACAAGCTGGAAACATGCACGTATGTAAGAACGAAATAAATAATTCTTAAAAAATTCAAATCTCTTAGTGGACCTATTCATTTTGAAATTATATATATATATTCTACTTAAGTTCATTATCAATATATAATCTTCTTCTTTATTGTGAGAGCACAAGTTTTAATTTGTCCTGATTAAGTTTGGACGAAGTGTGTTTCAAATTAGCCGTGATTTGATTGCCTTGTTTGTTTGTTTGTTTATGTGGTTTTTTCACTGTTATTTTCAAGAGGTGGCCTTTTTAAATCAGCAGCGACTTACTGTCGATTGTATTTGTTTGCATAGGTGTTTATAGTTGTCAATTTTTTATTATTTCCAGCTCGGGTGATTAAGTTTCATATCAAATCCAAATGGCAGATATGTTTTCAGAAGTTTTATCCATTTATCTTTTTTCAATTATTGACTTCATTGCGCATTCATCTGTGCAACTTTCATGTCACACATTGTGTGAAATAATGCACGATATATCAATGCACCAACTACCAAGATACAATCAACCATGGCGATTATCTTCCAGTGAATTTTTTTTTTTCAATTCTTATGTTTGAATTTAGCATTACTGCTGAAATAGTGACCGTTTGTGTAGAAGTGTTGTTCGACTAGAATTAGGTTGTTCTGATCTATAGATTTGATCCAGTGTCTATAGGAATTTAATATAAAATGCGTGTACATTCCAGTAGATAAATTACGTTTTTGCTTCTGCAATTTTATTCATGGTCAAATTTGATAGTCTTTTTTTAGTGGTGAAATCAGTGAATCAGTTGGTTTATTTGAAGTGTTGGCTGCAACTGTTGTTCTTGATATTTCATGACAGGCAAAATTTAGTGAATTTTATTGTAGGTTTCCTATGGATTACTTTATTGTTTAGAACGTTGTTGCTACCTATCATTTCTCTGATGTTATTTGGTCGAAGATAGTTTAGTACGACTGATTCTTGAAAAAAAGATCTTTTAAGTTACATTTCGTTTGGTTTGGTTTTAGGGCATATCAACCATTATAAGTTATTTAGAGCCAAATCATATATATATATATATATATATATATATATATATATATATATATATATATATGCAAATATGATTTGGAAACATTTTGTTAATAACATTTTTAAATGAGCCTGAGCTTATTTTTTATACACGGTTAAATGGTTTCAAGTATTTTTTCTAACCCAAATCATTTTCTCTACTATTAATCATTTGTTTGCACACAGTTTAATGGTACCAACTATTGTTAAGTATCTAACAATTCAATTGAATATCAGACATTTGTTTATACACAGTTAAATGATCAATCAGTTCTATTTCTAACAAATTTGATTGTAGTAGTCTGTTCTTTTAAGAATATATCAGGGTGTCTAAAAATACGATTGAATGTGTTGATGGTTGGTTGGTTGGGTTTTATAGCATATCAACCTTTGTAGGTTATTTAACGCCAAATCCCTTTTTATGCAAAGGATCAGTTCTATTTCAAACAATTCAGTTTAGCACGCGTACACACTTTAATTGTCAAAAACATTTTTACTTCAAGCTATTTCGTTTATTCAAACAATTCTAATTCAGCTAATTGTGTTTACACACAGTTAAATGTCAAAACAGTTCTATATATATATAACAATTCAGTTTAGTGTAAGTACAGTTTCAATGTCAAAAACAGTTCCATTTCAAACAATTCAGTTTAACATAAGCACGAAGTTTAAACGTAAGTACAGTTTAATTGTCAAAAACATTTCTATTTCAAGGTATTCAGTTTAGTCAAACAGTTCTAATTGAAACGATTCAGTTTTGCATAAGTATGCAGTTAGTTCTATTTAACCCATAGATAGGACCCTTATCAGATGTTACCACACCGGGCTAGAATGGACCTAGGAGCGATGGCAAAAAAGGGGTACTCCGCATTCCCCAAAGCTACAGCATTGCTGGAACCTCACCATCAGATTGTTTAGTGTCATATCTAGGACACTCGTTGTGGGGGGGGGTCTTACCCCTCTGCAGAGAAGAAGTCGGTGTATTCTACAGCCCCAGCCGACTGGACAATGAATGTGTAGACTTTTTGTGGTCTGTCGTACAGCATATTTAAGTAGGTTAGGAAATTACTAAGTTTTGCCCTCCTGTATGTGCATATGATGAATATGTCATCAACGTATCTTGCGTAAAAGAAGCAATCATTCCTTATATCGTCGTAGATGTACGTGCCATCAAATTTGTCCATGGAGATGGTGGTGTGGGATATGAGACTGAAGGTCACGGGCAAAGAGCAAGGCTGTGTTGCCGTTTGAATATCTGACTCCATATTTTGGTTATTTTATTTTACCCCCACGTTGACTGGTCGGTGTAATGCCTTGCCCAAGAAAGTCCCAAAATAATTATACAAAAGAAAAGACAGCAACAAATAAGAGACGAAGACGTTTCTTTTATACTTTCCTCTATTTACTGGGTTCAACAACCATTCCATGGGTGAGGGAGTTTTTCCTGAATACATTGAAATGGTTGAATCCCCAAGTTAAGGTGTTCAAAATACGTTAATCGTTTCATGCTTGTGTTTGTCCTCATTTGGTATTTCGTGGCTTCTATAAAGGTTAGTTTTCTTTTTAGAAGTTTGTCAAAGTCTGGTAAGAGTTTGTTTGTAGTTTATTTGTGAGTCTTGTATATTTCAACATAATGCTGACCGAGAGAGAACTGCTACTGGGTGAAAGGGACTAACCAACGCTACGTCCAAAGACGTATGCGTGGTGCTAAGACACGCCAGCAACGATGTTATCAAAACGCTGGTCACCACCTGAAGAGAAAGAAAGTCTGTTCCTCTTTGTCAAGAGGAGGCCTTTTTTTCTTTTACGCATGCATCATCCCTTTTTCCAGTTAGGGGCCTCTGGGAGTTTCTGCAAATTTAATAGTTTTCTTTTTCAATTTAATCTTTTTTTATTTATTCATTAGTTCCCTACAGTGGCAAATGAAGGGGCTGCAACAGTGCCCATGGCGCATCCTTTTGTTTGTATAAAGTGTCGACCGTTAAATTTGAAGTTATGTGATCTAAGTATTTGCTGCATTCGTGTTGTTATTACTTCTACAGCCGTGATTAGAATCGTATCTTGTTTTGATGTCATTGATTTTGGTTAGGAAGTCCGGTATATCACGTATATAGGACTTTACTTCCTTCGCCAGAAGTTGTAAGTAGTCATCTACGTATTTGGATAGTTTGGTAGTGTGAGAGTTAACTGAGGTTATCGTCGTAGGAAATGGACACAGCGACACGAGTTCAAATCCTTGACTAGACTGATTGCATTTCACATAGCACTAATGCCCTTGGGAAAAGTATGAATCCAATTATTCCCCCTCCAGCTATGGGTCTATAGTAGGACAGACTGGGTTCTTCAGCCTTGTTGAGGCAACTAGTCTAGGAGAAGGAAAACTCTGTATTCAAACCTGTTAAACTTCGCTTAAAAATTGACCTTGTGTCATATCCTGCCCGAGCGGAGGGGTTGGTAAATATGGTTAACAGAGGAAATTATTGGTCCTCCAGGGTTGTTCCTTTTAGGTATTTTTAGTTGAAGATAAAAGGAAGGGGGTTCTGTCACTGGATATGGATATCTCTGATGATTTTTTGTCGATAAGATTTTTCCAGCCATATCATTCAATGAATTTATCATGGTGTCTTCAAAGGCGGCGGTGGAATTTCACGGTAGTATTCTTTGTTATTCAGTTGGTAACAGGCTCATTGGTCTAGTAGGTAGAGTGTCCGCCAATGATCCGGAAGATCTGGGTTCAATCCCAGGTCGCGTCATACCAAAGACTTTAAAAATGGTACTTGATACCTCCTTATTTAACACTCAGCAATATAAGGTACTTATCGAGGGTAAAGTGAAGCAATCCGGGGAAAGGAGTAGCGCCCTCCCCAACAATTCGGTGTAGTAGCTATTGAAAAGGGAGACTTCTGGTCGCCCTCGACTACGGTCGCCAACTTTACTTTTTATACATATAAGAATTTTAAAGAAAAAACGATTCATCAATGCTCCAGAGAACAGTAACTTCACCTTTATCAGTTTGTGTCATGATCAGGTCTTTTCTGGTCGAGAGTTCCATTAGAACTTCACGTTGTTTTTTTTTTTTTTTCATTCTTTCTTTTTTTCTTAGGTTTCCATGTGATAAGTGTTGCTTTCCACGTAAACAAGCCGGTCAAGTCACGGCTTATTTGAAAGATACTCCGTCCAAACCAAATCAAAACACATTAAAACAGTTGCTTTTACAGTAGGGAGTTGTGTATATATATATAACCAAACATACTGTGATTAGACAACATTTTCAGATTAACAGATATGCTATATCCACAGTACAATATATATATATATATATATATATATATATATATATATATCACTTTTCCATTTATTTTTTCATATCTTGTCGGGTTTTTCCAATCTACTTTGCCCAATCGGCTGGGGCTGTAGAATACACCGAGTGTTTCTCTGCAGAGGGGTAAGACTCCCCCAACGAGTGTCCTTGATATGACACGAAACAATCTAATGGTGACACTAAACAATCTAATGCTAGAGCTTTAGGGAATGCGGAGTACCCCTTCATTGTCATCGCTCCCAGGTCCACTCTGGTCTGAAGTGGTAGCACCTGATAGGGTCCTATCTATGGGTCAAGTAGAGCTAAACTGTGTTCTTGTGCTAAATTGAATTATTTAAAATGGGACTGTTTTGACTTTTAAATAGCGTACTTATGTTAAATTGAATTGTTTGAAATTGAACTATTTTGAAATTTAAACTGCGTACTTAAGCTAAACTGAATTGTTTGAAATAAAACTGTTTTTACATTTAACTTTATGTATTGACCAGTGGGTTGGAGCTGTAGAATACACTGACTGCTTCTCTGTAAAAGGGTAAAGCCTCTTCCCAACAAGTGTCCTTGATATGACACTAAACAATCTGATGGTGAGGTTCCAGTAATGCTGGAGCTTTGGGGAATGTGTAATGCCCCTTCATTGCTATCGCTCCCTGGTCCACTCTGGCCTGGAGTGTTAGCACCTGATAAGGGTCCTATCTATGAGACAAATAGAACTGTTTTTTGACATTGAAACTGGGAACTTATGCTAAACTGAATTGTTTAAAATAGAACTTGAAATTTGGCATAAATAACCTACAATGGTTGATGTGCCATGAAACCAACCCAAACCAAACCAATCCAATTTACTATTTCTTTATATATTCAATATGCACGTTTGTATACTTTTGACTTCTGTTAAAATTCACATATATTCCTTTTCATGTTTTCTTATGAACAAATGTGTATACATATATGTGCGTAAGTGTACTTTTTAAAAATTTATCTATACTGGAAATAATGAGACAAATCTATATATATATATATATATATATATATATGTGTGTGTGTGTGTGTATACTTTTTTTTAAAATTATATATACTGAAAATAATGAGACAACTCATATATATATATATATATATATATATATATATATATATATATATGTGTGTGTGTGTGTGTGTGTGTGTGTACTTTTTTAAAAATATATATATATTTACTCAAAATACTGAGATAAATCTCTGTGTGTGTGTGTACTTTTTAAAAATTTATTTATACTGAAAATAATGAGACAAATCTATTTGTGTGTGTGTGTACTTTTTTTAAAAATATACATATCCTGAGACAACTCTCTCTATATATATGTGTGTGTGTGTGTGTATTAGTCGAGGAATGTTATTATTTTGCATGGAAATTCAAAATATGAAAGGGTCTCCGAAAGACTGCAATTCACTGCAATGCTTTCATTTTTAAATTGTTCGAGCTATTCTCTATAGTAATCAATGATCTCTGAAGATTTTTTTTTTGTGTGAAAACTCTTGTATCCCCGCACTACTCTATAATGATGGCGTAATAATACTAATTTTCGTGTGTTTCCACAATAATCAGAGTAGCTATTTCAAATAGTGGAGGTCTAAATGTCTATTTTCACACAAGGGATCTTAATAACTTTTCAGAGAGAAGTCCCCGTGGTAGCATAATGGCTAAGGTGCTGGACTGGGGCCTTGAACTCCAGTTGCAACATTACGTTCACTTTCTGACTGATTCCCATGGAAAAATTATGAACCCTCTTACCCCTCCCCAGGCTATGGGTTCAATAGTATCACTGCTGTCCTTCTAACAGGGTGGCTTTGGCATTAAATAATTCACGAATGTCGATATGCCATTAAACAAAGAGACCAAACAAAACCACACCAATAACTTTTCAGAGATTTCGCACTTGCAATGTAGGAACCACATAAAATATATATATATATATATATAGGTAGATAGATAGATACAAGCTCACTTGAAGATCGGTTACTATTTTATCCCATAGCAGAAATATTATAATATTGCTTAGCCCTTTTTGTGCATAGAGCACGGTATTTTAGAGATTTAAAATGATTTTATCAGGAAATTTTGATTTTATATATATATGGATGGATGTGAGTGTGCACGGAGAGAAAAATTATACATATATCATCATCATGTCATGCCACTAGCACGGATATCCCTGACCCTCTCTCGCCACTTTTCCCTATCGTTCATCGCCTCTGGCAGATCTTCAGGGCTACATTCCGTATCCTCACATAGCTGCTGAATGTATGTTTGTGCTGGTCGTCCTGCTTTTGCCCGGCCATATGTGGAGGTTCATAAGAGTACATCACTTGTGAGCTCGTCCCTACTTCTCCAGCAGTGTCCTGTATGTCTGGTTCGTCTAACTTGGATAGTTTTCATGATAGGAGGCAGGTGGCCGTATAGTTGGTGTCTTGTGGGGTGTTGCCGCCAGGACTTATTAAAGATTGCTCGCAGCATTCTTATGTAATTGCCGTGTTTATATTTATATAAATGCCTTTATATATACACACACACACACACACATATATATATATATATATATAATACATACGATGTATGTATATATATGAAAGATTTTAATGGTAAGTACTTTAATATTATGCCTACCAAATGCAATGTATAAACTGACATAGCAAAAGTTTTCTTTCCTTTTAGTCTTTTTTTTTTGTTCTTCTTTCCTGTAATTTTTATGTGACCTTAACTTTTCACTTTTTTTTTCTTTCCTGCCAATTCACAGCTTCAATTTATCTAGTCATTATAAGTGGAAAACATTCCCGTCTGTTTCATCCACAGTTTAACACTTCATCAATTCTTTTGGGAAGAAATAATGACACATATTCATAATCCTAATTCAGCACTTGTATTGCTGTATTTGAGTGGCAGAAGTCAAATAATGTTAGTTCACCTGAAAATGCTACTGTTGCATCTGCTGTTGTGTCATAGAGGCAGACATGCTGTCATTGACTGTCCTAGGTTCCATTAACTATTTCCTTTTGTCACATGATTCTTTCAATGCCCTGTGGATTGTATTTGAATGCCCTGTTAATGAGCACCATACTCTGTATGCATTCTTATGATTTATTTCACATGAATGCACATTTGGCCTCTCAAGAGCTATGATGGCCTACCATATATATATATATATATATATATATATATATATATTGTAGAGTAATGGTTATCATCATAGAAAATGAACACGATCACCAGAGTTCAAATCCTTGACTAAACTGTTGGCATTTCACATAGTGCTAATACCCTTGGAAGAAGTATGCATCTAATTATTCTCCCTCTAGCTATGCTTAAACAATAGGACAAACTGAGCTTTTTAACCTTGGTATGCAACCGGTCTAAGAGAAAGAAAACTCTAAATTCAAATCTGTAAAACTTAAAAAAATAACTTTCTGTGGCATCCTGCTAGTTGGTAAATACACACTTACACATACATACATCCATAGGTACATATATATATATATATACACACTCACATACACAGACCAGCTGAAAAGTTCATAGGCTGACCAAGATACTCATATCAAATTTGACCAAATGGGGTTTACTATGTAACATAGGCCACCTTCTGATCCACACACTTCTTCCATTGTTTTGGCATTCCTTAAATTCTATTGGTTAAAAAAGTCATCCAAAGCAGAAATATCATCATATGAACTCTGTAGCCCACCTATATATATATATATATATATATATATATATATATGTATATATATATATATATATATATATATGTATTACACCCATTCAAAATGTTAGTTAATATATGATATTTACACTCAGCTAGATAGATCGGCAGATGCATAGACACACACACTATGCACACATAAAAGGAGTGACGGGAAAGAAGAGTGTAACCTTGTGCCATAAAATGTACATATTATTCTATATATTTATTCCACAGTTCAACACTTTTGATACAGTGCCTAGTAATTCTTATCATCATAAAAAAATGTAATTGGCAACCTGAGTTCAAATCTTGGATGAAGCTGTTTGCATTTCAATTCACACTAAGGTTTTTGGAAAAGGCATAAATCCATCTCTTCTCCCAAGCTATGAGTAAATAGTGGGGCATACTGGGTTTATTTAGCCTTGCTTTAGCATCCAATCTAGAAGGAAAACTTTTGATTCAAACCTGCTATACTATACTAAATAATTTGTGTCACCTCATGCCTGTGGTGAAAGTGTTGGATAAAGAAACACTAGACACATCATTCTTTATGTTCCTTTAATCCTTCAAAAACGTGTTTAATCAAATTTTTTACAAATAATATCATTCTGTTCTTCGCCAGATGAGAACTTTTCAGTACCTTTTTATGGAGATTTCACCTGAGTTACCAGATCTGAATTATAGAAAATAGTGCGCTGAAAAATGTAGCAAATTTGTCATGAAAGAAATCCAATATCAGCTTTACTAATTGATATGCTTTTCACTGTACATTTTAATACAGACTGTACACATTGAAATTTTAGTTTTATCAATATTAACTTTGCATGTATTTAATAAAAAAAACTTACCAATATTATCTCTATGTGTCTTCAAAATGTAATTATGCTACATTATAAAGAAATAAATAATTAATCAATGATTTTTTTTTTTGGCATTATTAACTCAAGTTACCTCAACTTATTTTAAAAGTTCACCACTGTCACAAATTCTAGATATTGGTAAAAAAAACTCACAAGGAAGGAAATTCAAGATTTACTAACAATAAGCTTTCAAATTTTACCCAATTTGTAACTTCTATGTATCTAATTAACTCCACTCCCAAGAGTAGGATGTCACACAAGGTCAATTTATTCAGAAGAGTACAGCTGGTAAGAATTTAGTTTTCCTTCTCCTAAACAGGTTGACTTACTAAAGCTCAATTATTAAGTCTGCTCAACTATTTACCCATAGTTTGAGGAAAAGAAATGGATTCATACCTTTCCTTATGGCATTAGAGCAAAGTAAAATACAGACAGCTTTGTTCAGGATTTGAACTTGGGCCATCAATTACATTTTCTATAATGATAACTGTTTCACTCAGCATAGTGACTCATTCTGATAATTTGATTTTTTTTCTGAGTAAAAACAATCATTTTGAGTGCTAAATTGGAAAACAGGCTGACTTTTCCAGTTTTGAGAACTGGAATATTATTTTTCTATTCAGTATTTCTACCTGTTTAGCCTTTGCCAAGTTTTGTAAGTATTGATAATTAGGCGTTTTTCACTCACTTCATGTATTACAAATTTCCAAAGGGATATTTTCAACATTAAAGCATATTTAGCCATTGTTGAAACAGAAGATGCACCTTCTTTTAAAAAGTAAAAATAGACACAAATCAAAATTATAATGATCAAATTTGTATGTGTCAGTTACCATAACACAGCAAAACACCATATAAGATTTTAGTTTGTACAATAGTGTTGAAATTCCCTGAGAGAATAAAACAATTTCTAATCTAATTTGAGACTTGATAATTATATAGTGGGTTCTTTATTCATTTTCACCTCAATTATAAGTATCAAATTCTAATTATCAAATACTTTCCTCTTTTTGTAATTAATTATAAAATAAATTCCGTAAATTAAACATTGTGTAACATCAAACTTAACGTCTGGCAAAGATGGACTTAAGCTTGTATTATAAAAGAAATTATTATATGGATGCACTGAAAGATCAAAATGAATTATTACAGTTAAGAGCAGACTATAAAGTACTTTTGTAAAAGATGTTTTAGAGTCTGGCAGATAGTATTTCAAAACATCACTGCAATAAATAACTTTAGTAAATATATGTATGTAAATGTAATGTATAATGGATGATCAAAATATTTATATATGCAAAATGATATTCTTAATAATTAGAAAAACAAGAAAATCTTTAAAAATATTACAAGAAATTGAATTTTCCTATCAGAGATAAAGAATTTCAAAGATGAATGTAAGGAGATTGTAAGTAGAAAGTAATAAGAACACAAAATAAAAGAATAAAATAAGATAAAATTATAAAAAAAAAAGAAGAAAATCAATCTTCCAGAAAGCCTTTTGCAGGAAGAATGATCTGAGCAAGAGTACAAAAAAGGTAGAAAAGAAAGAAGACAGACTTCACTGTGGAAGCAACTATTTCTTGATAGAGAACCTCTCCCTTAAAATCTAGTTGTAACCTTTATAATGACATTAAGTCTTAGTAGGTCTACTTGTTTCTTTGTTACTCCTTCCTTCATTCTATTCTAGCAAACAAAACCAGTCCAAAGAAAATATTTGTGTAGGGAGTTTTATAAGAAATAGTACCAATAAATGACTGCTTACAAGTTTCAAGTGTTTGTTACAATAAATAGAAATTCACTGAGTCTTCCTGAAGTAATCCATGATACAACAGAAATAAATATGATAAACTTAATAGATAAATTTCTTCATTTTTTACTGAATGATTTTTATACTCACTTTTTTTCTATACGAGCCCCTCATTTATATACGAGTACATAACTGTTCTGCAAATGTTTATGGTGCCATAGCATAGTGGGTAAAGTCCTGGACTGCCTCATAGTAAATGAGTTCAAACTTAAGTTCTGCAGTTACATTTACTTTCAGACTAATCCTCTTGGGAAAGAAATGAACTTCCTTATCCTTCCAACAAACGTTTAAATTGTACCACTACTGTTCAACAAGAATGACAAGGGCATTAAATAACTCATAAAAGTTGATATGCTATTAAATAAAAAACAAACAAACAAACAAACCAATCAAACCACTAACAAAGACTTCATTAAATGCCTGAGGGTAAGCATGTTTTCAGGGCTGAAGTATCATTACCACTAGTCCACAGTGCCGCAAAAGTAACTAATGATACTACCAGGTTTTGTTGGTTTTTTATCACAGTTTGGGACAGCCTTGTTGACTGAAGCAGTAGAATATGCCAATTGCATTTCTGCAGAGGGGTAAGACCTCCCACCACTAAAGAGTGTCCTTGATATAACAATAAACTATCTGATGATGAAGATCGACTCCTGGAGCTCTAGGGGAGGTGGAGAACCCCTTCATTACCATCACTTCCAGGTTCACTCTGACCCAGAGTGGTAGTATCTGTTAGCATCCGATATATGGGTCAAATATGAATATTTGGTAATTTTCTATACTTGAAATGATTTAACTGTGTGCAAACAAATGAATGATGTTAAATTGAATTATTAATATTACATGGCAATGCTTGGAACCATTTAACTGAATGTTAACAAATGAGCTCTGGCTCATTTAAAAATTGTTACCTAAAAACTATTATTTTACAAATCACACATATTTAATATACATGTATCAACGGGATTTGGCATTAAATAACCTACAAAGGTTGATATGCCATAAAAACCAACCAACCACAGTTTAGGAATATTAAATCCATGCAGATGCAGCTTCTCATTCTTTTATCTATAAAAGCAAAAAAAAGAAAGAAAAGAAAGCTACCAAGGACAGAAAACCAATTGGTAAGAATGTTACTTTTATTATGGAGAACAAAAACTACAAAACAGAATATTTTTGCTTTTGAACAAAAATGAAAATACTTTAAGTATATAAAGTTTTAGCAATTAAAAGAAACTGAAATATTTTTCATCTTGTTTCATGTATAGATGCTGACATTTAAACATTCTTTGACAATACAGGGTGCCAAAAGTAAAAATATCCTGAGATACAACAGATAAAGTCTATTCAAAGAAATCACTGCTGCCTCCAGATGTCTTCAGAATCTCCTGCAAGCCTTTCTAAAGGTCTCCTTATTTAAATTAGTAAATGCTGCCATTATCCTTGTGTTCAGTTCCTCTTCAGTGTTGCATGGAGTTTTCTGGGTGTTTCATTCATCTACACCCCTACATAATAATCTTGGTCATTTCAAATGGGGGAACTAGACGGCCAGATGTTAGGAGTGATGTGATCACGGAAATTTTCTCATTGCCAAGACTGGGTTCTCTTGCTTGTGTGGTATGGTACAGAGTACTGTTGCCAGATGTAAGGTCTTCCAGCAGCCACTCTCCCTATTTAATGCAGCTCTAACTCCTCCAGGCACTTGATGTAGGACCCCATATTAAGTCTGAGGCCATGTGAGAAAATCACCACAATCTTGATGGGTTGTTTTATTTTCTTTTAGATGAATATTAATCATCAAATTGACACCCAAACACTGAAATCTTCATATTAAGGCTTCCAACATGAACCCCAAAATAAAATTTGAGAAAAAAAATTATCCTTGTCTCTTTCCTTCCGCCCTTAATTTTCTTGCAGCTTCCTACAGACAAAAGAAGTCAGCAAGTGAATGGGGTGTTAGTAACAAAACGTAATTGTCTCCCTTTCTTGTGATTCATGGGTTGAGCTTCGGACAATCACATGACTGTTGGTCATGTGACAGTTTGAGAAGCGAGTTTTACCATTTTTTGACCATGAAGGTCCTAGGGGTCAGGACATCTATTTCAGCCTCTGCTATGTGAGAAGCATGTGCATACAAATCACCTTAAGAGAACTTGCACTACACCAGGACTATGTAAGTGTAACTTCTACCATTCATCACCTTGTTCTTGGAGCAACTATTGTGCTTTTATTTAGTATGGTTTGAAATAATTGTTATTGTGTACCATATATGTAAATATTAAATGCTTGCAGTTTAACTTTTTCTGTCATGTAGTCTTTCTTTGCCGAACTATTCAGTGTTAGGCAATCAACAAGATAGGAAAATTATGGGAAAATGTGGTTGGTAGTTCAGGCCACTATCATACGCCACATAAAATTCTTATCGGGACAAGAAGAAAAAGGAGTCAGATACGAACCTTAAAATCATCCCAACAGAACCCAATGATTCACCAATGACCTCACCACAAATAACAAACCTTTGTCATGTTCCCCATAGACTCCATGCGTTATGTCCTCCAAATTGTTTTGTTGACTTTTACTTTGAATGATTTTTGTTATTTCAAATATTTTTGGTTTTATCTGAGTTATGAATAGTTCTGGATTTTGTTGTATTTTGATATATATGCTAAAGCTTCTTCGTCGGTACGTTTTTAGGGGGTTCATAATTCTTTTAATGGTATTTTTCAATTCAAATCCCTAATTAATTAGTGTTGTCAGATATCCCCTCTATTCTATTTTCGTTGATAGAGTTCTGTTTTTTAAATTCATCAACATCTCAGTTTTATCCAACTCTGTGCTTCCGTAATTTTGTAATGTTATACAAAAACCCCCTAAAAACTCTTAAAAAACACTCTTTACACATGCAAGCAACCCCTGATGATGGCCTATGAAAGGTCCAAAAGCACTCTGGACTATTTTGGAAAATTCATCCACCAATTCCAACTCCAAACCAAGACTTGCTCTGTCGGTTGGGGCTGTAGAATACACCGGTTGTACCTCTGCAGAGGGATAAGACCCCCCCCCAACGAGTGTCCTGGATAGGACACTTAGCAATCAGATGGTCGGGTTCCAGTAATGCTGGAGCTTTGGGGAAGGTGGAGCACCCCATCATTGCCATCACTCCACTTTAGCCCGAAGTGATAGTACCTGATAGGGCCCTATCAATGGGTCAAATAGAACTAAACTACATACTTATGCTAAACAGAATTACTTGAAATAGAACTGTTTTGACATTTAACGGTGCAGACAAAAACTATACTTATACTAATTAGAACTGTTTTACTAAACTTAATAGCTTGAAATAGAAATATTTTTGACAATTAAACTGTGTACTCATGCTAAACTGAACTGTTTGAAATAGAACTGATTATTTGCATAAAAATAGATTTGACAATAAATGACTAACAAAGGTTGATATGCCATAAAACCCAACCAACCAATCAATTGGAACCAAGTCACTTATCAGGAAACTTGAAAAAATCTTAATAAAATTATAGAGACAAAATGTGTCTTTATTATTTAATCAAACATGCTGTAATAAAAGACTGCAGCCCAACTACACACACACACATATATAATGAACTGATGACAACAAACAATCTTTGAAAAAACCTTTATAAATCAGTGTGCTCAAATGCTGACCAGCAGAGTAGTATAAAAACTCAAAATAAATAAAATCTCACCTTCTTACTATCAGTTCATTGCTATATAGAGTGCAGAAGCAAAATATGCAATGATTTTTAAAATGTTTTTTGTCTGATTAGTCTGATTTTTTAAAAAAGCATGATAAATCTAGGTTTTCATAAATAGCTCTATTATTCAAGAATTTTTTCATTAAAATTCAGTCTAATATGAGTGAGCAAGCAAAGAAACAACAAAGAATCTATGATTTGCTAAACGTTGAAACCAAGCCAAAAACAACTCTGAAATGGAGTTTCATCATGGCCTACATCAAGTTCAGACCTCAAATCCCTTGATTACACTATATGGGGCATTTTAGAAAACAAATGCAACATACCATCCAAATATTGGTTCACTTAAGGCTGCTATTGAGGAAGAATGGAATAAAATGTCTAAAGAATTTATTTTGAAGGTATGCAAATCGTTTCAAAGGCGTGTTACAATAATTGATAAAAATGGTGACTATATTGAGTAAATTTACTATTTTGTGTCAATCTTCTTATTTTGTTGTTTATTTTTCAAAATCAAAATTAATCTTGTTTTATTATAAAGTCATTTATTATCATTCTAGAATATTCCTAATTTTGCTTCTGCATCTTCTAAATTTCCAGTATTTTCTCTAGAACTGAAGACATAATTTTCAGATGAAACTATTTAGTTTTCAAAAAATGTTTCATCTGATGATTTTGAAGATATATGAAATTTATAGAAATGGAACAATAGTGAGAAGGTAAGATTTTAATTACTTCAAGTTTAAATATATATATATATATATATATATATATATATATATATATATATATATATATATATACATACACACTCTGATAAAACAGAGTTCATGTTTTGTAAACAAAATTATACAATCTCCATAGAAAATAACAAGGCTCTGAAATAATTTGTTGACCATATCACATACCTTGGTAGCAGTATCTCAACTACAGAAAATGATGTTAACATATACATAGGAAAGGCATAGATGGCTATTCATAGGTTATCAACCATATGAAAATTCAAATTCTGATGAAATAAAATGGTAATTATTCCAAGCTGAAGCTCGGTCAGTACTGTTGTATGGCTGCACTTTAATGAAACTCTTTGGGAAAATGTATGATGCAAAATACTTAAGGATGCTGTGTGCTGTTTTGAACGAATGCAGGAAAAAAAAAACAGCTGCTCTATGTGACAGGTTTTAGTCAACAAAGGATTTTATTTCTGCCCTGACATAAAAATCTCTTTGAGGAATAATTTTTTTAAAATTATTGATCAAATATGGACCTGATATTTATTTCAGGAAGCGTATTTTATGCTATCTTTTGTATACTAAAATACTCAAGCTTACTTAGAAATCCTACATTGAGCAAACATACAAAATATTAAAATCAAATTCATCTATCTTATTTTGTTAACTTCTTCCATCATTTTCTATTACGTCTTTTCCTTGGTCACATTAAGTATTTAAGATTATTCATTTTACTTTTAAATTCTAAAAAGAAAACATCCAAACGCTACTTCCTAGATAGGTGAATTTGTCTACCAGTTTCAGAGAGGTTCCGTCTAGTGAGGAAATGTCACCTGTTTGATTATAGTACATATATTCAGTTTTGTGTGCATTGACATGGAGGCCAATGCCTGCAGCAGCTCATTCCAAACTACGCAGTAGTGTTTCAGCTTGGTTGGGTGTATTCGCCAGTAACGCTATGTCATTGGTGTAGTCAGCATCGGTAATTGTTTTTGCGGGGTACCTTCTGCTTCTTTTCTTTTTCAGCTCAGACGTTTTCTCTGATTTTATCAATCGAAGTTCTAAGCACGTAGTCTAGACAGATGATAAAGAGGTATGGGGCTAGCGAGTCCCCTTGTAGTACTCTTGCTACAATGTAAAAGTATTCTGTGTCTCCATCCAGTGAACGTACTTTCTCTTTGGTGTTTCTGTAGAGAATCGTTATTGCTGCTACGGTTTCTTTTGGTAGGCCGCATGCTAGTTGGATTTGTTCCATCTTCCCTCTGTGAATGGAATCGAAGGCCTTGGTAAAGTCGACAAATAGTAATGTCGTTGGTAGGTTTTTTGCCCGTACGCCTTCAAGGATTCTACGGATGGTCAATATTTGTTAGGTTGTGGATCTATTTCTTCGGAAGCCATTTTGGCTTTTCCTAAGGATCTATATATATATTTATATATATATATATATATAATTTACCATATTTCTTTAATTGCATTATATATATTATTTAAGGTGTTCATGGTAAATATGGCAACCTAAGTTCAAATCCTGGACTAGGCTGTGTTCATTTTCACATCATGCTAATAGCCTTTGGGAAAGATATGAATCCAACTATTCCCTTTTCTGTTATGGGTAAATAGTAGAGCAGACTGGACTCTTCAAACTTAGTGTGGCAAATGATCTAAGAGGAGGAAAACTCTGAATTCAAACCTGTTAAACTCCATTTAAAATTTACTTTGTATCATATCCTGTATATGCAGAGGAATTGGTAAATATACATATTGTTTACCTAATTTAAGACATGCAGTGACATATATTAAAATGAAATATTCTGGAGATATATTTATTTATATATGATAATAAGCCAGCATTTAACATTTCAGTTTTTGGTTAAACCTTTTTCAGTGAGATGTTAGAATGTGATGTTATAATGATTTATCTGAAATTTTTTTTCAAATGAGAATATTCTTCACATTCTGTTCCAAAATTTAGTGACATAATTTGTGTTTAGAATATTTAATTGACATTATTCTTATCAAGTTTTTAAAAGATGCTTAATTCTTATCAAAGTTTTAAAGTTTTTTTTTTTAATCTAAAGTTTAATGTCTTCATTTTTAATAAAAAATACATTGATACATTCTAAATTTTTTTTCATATTTTTATAATTACAAATAGTCCAATTTATTCCCATTTTTTCTCTCTCTCTCTGTATATATATATATATATATATATATATATATATATATATATATATATATATATAAGAAATTTTAGTATTTACAATTATTAATTTATAAGATGAGCTTTCAAAATAAAATATAACTGGTATAAATGAATACAACTGTGACTGCAAAGACAACAACAATGCCTCCAACAAAGCCTTTGTGCCCCAGTTGATGACTTTGAGATCAGGTATGGTTTTAAGGCTTAGGCATTAGTACTACTAGTCCATGGTGTCCCAGCAGTAACTAATTATACCACCAAAATTTTAGGGATTTTTTTTCAACCAGTGACAAATCAAGTTTTGTCAGATTAGCAATAAAACTTTAGCAAATAACTTCAACAAGAAATATATCAGAAGTCCAGCTATTTTGTACACATTCCTATGGCAGATCTTCATACTTTTCCAGATCAAGTTGATGTGCTCTGAAAATATTTTCCTTAAAAGGAACAACTAACTCAATTATGTAAACTCTTTTTGAATTGACAGACCAGATCACAAGATCTGGACACTGGGTGGCTAATATTGTCACAGCAAGATAGATGATGTTCCAAATCTACAGTGATGGTTAAGTCCATGCAAGTATCAGACAATGAAGAATTGTCCTCATTTGGAAAAGTAATTCCATAATGGTTTCCTTCTGTTACCAGATTCATTGATTGAACAAAATTTCATTGGCAGCTTCACAACATCTCATTGTAGCTTCAGAAATGATTTGCAACATCTGATTATGTCCCCTCATGTAGCTTTTCAGTGGATACTTACAACCTATGAAAATATTTTTGTGGTTGATAGTCCTCTGACATGCATTGAATTGATCAGATTTTAAGACTTTCTACAATTTCAGGTTGGCTAGTGTTAGTAGGATGTTGTATAGCGCCTTTATTAGAAAACTTATTCTCTTTGGATCCATCAGTGTGATATTGTGCCATGTAATACATCATTCTTATGTATAATTAGTAATCACTATATAATACTCATCAGTGTTCAAAATCCTATAAACAGGACTGATTATTATTATTACTCATATTTACCAACACCTCCGCTCAGGCAGTATATGACACAAGGTCAATTTTTAGGCAGAGTTTAACAGGTTTGAATTCAAATTTTTCTTTCTCTTAGACTAGTTGCCTCAACAAGACTGAAGAACCTAGTCTGCCCTACTATTTACCCATTGCTGGAGGGAGAATAATCTGATTCATACCTTTCCCAAGGGTATTAGTGTTTTGTGAAATGCAACCAGTCTTGTCCAGGATTATTATTATTATTATTATTATTATTATTATTATTATCATCAAGCAATGAATCATGTTTACTTTAAAAACTATTGCTGCATTTTGTTAGACACCTGTATAAAACGGCAAATAATTCTTAAAGTAGATACTTACTTACAGTTTTAATTCAATTTTAGTAAAATATTTATTATTATACATTTGTATGTTCATAAATATGTACTAAATAGGAAAATTTATATCTCCCTATTATTCACCAAATGACTTTTGTCCTTGCATAATTGAAAAATTGCCAGAAGTGTGCTTTTAACTTTTAATCTTTTAGCAATGTATTTAATTTACAATGTAAATATATGGCTAAGCAAGTTCTGTTTTATTTTGGCAATTTTTTACTCTATAGAATAAACATCTAACTGAAAATCATAAATCAAAGTTGTAATCTTTATTACATGAATTATTTTCCTATGGCTTTTTTGCTAGGCATAAAAAAAGATCTAAAAAATGATTTTGTGTTTACATTTGTAGTAAGAGGCTGTAAAAGTTAACCTCTTGATGACATTTATTAACATATAAATCCTCACAAAGCCATTGTTTAGCATTACTTGCTTTAAATTCTTGTTCATGTATACTCCTATATATTTTATACAAATATTTCCCACTAGCATATAAGACTGCCATGATAGCTATGATTTTGAATGTTGATTTTTCAGGCAAGGTTACTTGTCTTAAAAATTTAGAAGGTTGCCTTATACTCAACTAAAGTTAATAATTCTCTCCCTCTCTCTCTCTCTCTGTATATATACATATATAAATATATATCTAATGTATATTTATTTATCATTATTATATAATAGCTCTATCCTCGATATTGAGCACTCTCCATATCATATTGCACTTGGTTCAACACAAACCCACCAAGTAATTTAGTGACAACCAACACTGTTATAATATACATATATATATATATTGTTGCAGTGTTAATGAATATGTTGATCATTCAAAGTTTTAAAAATAAGTGACAGAGAAAAGGTAAGGATAACAAAAGGCAAAGTAGTTATGTTGAAAGAAACCAATTTTTTATTTGGCAGGAAATAACAAAAAAAGTGTTTGAGAGAATTTCTTATTTACATTAAAAACATAGACTTGACTGTCATTTTCTTGATGGCAGTTGGTCTCTATGATACTTGTATAGGTTGTGGTGCCGCTATGTGACCAGGTAGTCAACAAATGGCAAGTGGGCTTGATATGTTGGATTGCTAAGGCAAGTTAATTGACATCTTGATGGTTAAATCAAAGTAAGAAATCGTTGTGGGTCCAAGCAGTGGTATCTGTTCATAGACTGTTGTCATAAGGCCAGCAGTTCCTAGGCCAGAGAAGAGTTTCAGTTGCAAGGCACTGCTGTGCCACTGGTGAAGTTATTGCTCATAGACTTGTGTTGTCCGTGCTTAAGGCTAGCAGTTTGTAGGCCAGAGAATACAACCAGAGTAGCTTGACATCACTGCACTGGGCTGATAAGTCTGTTACTCCAGGAGTCACTACATCAAGCTGGCTGGTCTGCTATGTTGGGTGGTCACAGCATTGAACTGGCTGGAATGGCTACTAATTGGTCATGATCATCATTGATGTCGGTAATTGACTTGCCTTGAAAAGGGCAGAAGTAGTAGTGGACAGGTGGAAGAAGCTGGAAGTAGCCAGGAGCAGCAGGGAAGAGGCAGGAATCATTGGAAAAGTGTAGAATAGTAGAAACAGTATCATAGTCTGATCCTCTTTGCCTGAGTCGAGTCTAATTTTGGCTGTTAATTTATACTGTGCCCATGATACAACTGTACGGAGTTTTGTTTGACTTCCAGTTTTAAAAAAACAGTGAATAAGAAATATAGGGAGTAACTTTTAGGCTGGACAATATATAGTGAATTGAAAAATAAATTATTTTAAAAGTGTTTTTTTCTTTAATCAGAAAAGTGCTCAAATACTGACCAGTAGGGCAGGATAAAAACTAAAATAAATTTTTTCTCATCTCCTCATTTGCCCAGTCAGCTGGTGCTATAGAATACACTGACTGTTTCTCTGCAGAGGGGTAAGACACCCCCACCCAACGAGTGTCCTGGATATGACTAAACAATCTCATGGTAAGGTTCAAGTAATGCTGGAGCTTTGGGGAATGCGGAGTACCCGCTTATTGCCATCGTTCCCAGGTCCACTCTGGCCTGGACTGAGGGCACCTGATAGGGCCCTATCAATGGGTTAAATAGAACTAATGGTATTCTTATGCTAAACTGAATTGTTTTATTAAACTAAATAGCTTGAAATAGAAATGTTTTTGACAATAAAACCGTACTTACATTTAAACAGCGTACTTATGCTAAACTGAATTATTTCAAATAGAACTGTTTTTTAACATTTAAACTGCATTTACACTAAACTGAATTGTTTAACAAAGAACTGTTTTGACAATTAACTGTGTAAACAAAATCTGTACTTATACTAAACTGAATTAGTTGAATTAGAACTGCTTGACGAAACTGAATAGCTAGAAATAGAAATGTTTTTCACAATTAAACTGTACTTAAATTTAAACTGCATACTTATGTTAAACTGAATTATTTGAAAGTGAACTGTTTTTGACATTGAAACTGTACTTACACTAAACTGAATTGTTATATATAACTGCTTGAATAGTTTGAAATAGAAATGTTTTTGACAATTAAACTGTGTACTCATGCTAAATTGAATTGTTTTAAATAGGACTGATTATTTACATAAAAATGGATTTGGCATTAAATTCAGTTTATCTACAAAGGTTGATATGCCATAAAACTCAACCAACCAACCTTCATTGCCATCACTCCGAGGTCCATTCTAGCCCAGAGTGATAGTACCTGATAGGGTCCTATCTATGGGTCAAATAGAACTAAACTGTGTTCTTATGCTAACTGAATTTTTTGAAATAGAACTGTTTTTTGACATTGAAACTGCGTACTTATGCTAAACTGAACTGTTTTAAATAGACCTAAACTGTGTACTTATTCTAAACTGAATCATTTGAAGTAGAACTGTTTTGACATTTAACTGTTTGTAAACTAAACAATACTTATACTAAACTGAATTGTTTGAAATTTAATTTGATACGCAGTAAAACAAAAAAAGTGACCAACCATCATCTCCTCATGGTAGCTACATGACTATAAGTTTCATATATTTGCAAAAGAATTCAATTTTCAGGTAAAACCTGTGAGTGATGAAGATGAAGTAACAAATAGTCAATATTCTTTGCACATTACAAACATTGTGAGATGGTAGGTTGCTGGTCATAAAGCTTGATGTTTTTTTTTATTCTTTTAAGTTTCAGTCCTGCAGTATAACAGAGCAAAGTTTTTGTTTTAGTTTGAACATTTTAGAAGCCTCTTTTTTTGTAGGAATTTGAAAAGATACAAAGATTTTTCTCCTTCCAAGGAAAAACAGTTTGGAAACTCACTGAGATGGCTAACCTGATTTATTAAAATATCAATGAATGTGAGAACCAAATCATTAAAATGTGCTTGTCCACTTCTTTCATCAAATGACAATTTTCAAGTTTACCTGCAACATTAGATTATAAATTAGGCATGTTTGACATTTTCAAGCATCTTTTTTGAAAAAGAAAAATGTTTTTCTATGTATTCAGTCTCCAGTTTTAAAAAATGGTGGTTAGAATTTAAGCTCATATCTAACACACACACACACACACACACACACTGTTTATATGCATGTACAAGGATCATTCAATAAATAAGGTGAATTTTGACAAAAGTGTTGACAATAGGAATCACTTTTTTTTTTCGATGCAGACTTGTAGTGACAAACCTACATGTAGCCAATTTATAAAGACCTTTCTGACAAAAACATGATTTTCCATACACATTCTTCAGTAATATTCACATGGTTTGCACTTCTCAACCACCAAAGATTTCATGACAGAGCACTGTTCAAGCCTGGAGCTCTTTGCTTGATTCACTAACATTTTGAATAGCTTCAAAACAAATATTTTTGTGAGGTTAAAATAATTTTTATTATAAGCCAATTTCAAACAAGGCAAAGTTTTCATTTGTAGAAAAAAATTCTAAAGAAAAATTTATTTTTCTTTTTCCAAAAAATTCCATTTATTTGTTGAATGACCTTTGTATATATGTAAGCAAATATATGTGTGTGTGTGAACGTATATAGTTGTTATTATTGAATCAATATCTGTTGCCTAGAGCCTGATACTTAGTTATTAACTGAATTTTGTTCTAAAAATTTTAAATATGTATGTCTAGGTTTATGTGAATTATGTATATTATGAAAGAAAGATTATGTATTAAAATTAAGATTTACTGCTTTAAACAAAAGTTGTTTCCTTTTTTGGTTTATTTTTTTATGATGAAGACTATACCTACATAATTAACAAGAAACTTTTCTTTCAAAAACTTTTATGTGACAAACCAGATATCTTAAGAACAGAAATTTTATTCTCTTTATGATTCTGGAAACTTCGGATAAGAGGAAGAATTTTTTCTTGGTGATTGTAACTGAATAAAAATAATTTCTGTGTAGGCAACACTACAACAAGCTCATTGTAGAATTTGATGTTTGACCTGGCATCTCCAAGGAAACAGACAGATCAATGATCATTTCAGATACTTGCTTTTTTCCAACACTTAAACAAATACATGAATAACAGTTGACAAGAATAAATCTTGTACCAAACAAATGCATTAAATAATCTACAAATAATGAAAAAATTCCCATATTTGATTGCATATAAGACATCTTTTCTACTTTGATTAAATAATACAGTATCATAGAGTTAAACTAAGTGCAATTACTGTTCTTTTGTGACATTTGGATAAACATCAGCCTTTCAGATACCACAACTTTACATGTAAGATCCACAAGATATTTTTAAGTAATTTTTGTGGAGAAAAAAAAGGGACTGGTTTATGTCATCAAATGAAGATAAATAATCATTAAATAATCAGTTACAGTAACACATGTTATACAGGTTACATATGATACAGTAAGAGGCGACCATAGTGTTTCAACAATTGTCAAAGGAAATGGAACTGACAACCTGAAGCTGTTAGTGTTTCATTTTGCACAGAAGCCTTTGGAAAAGGCATGAATCCATCAGTTCATCCCCTGGCTATGGGTAAATTGTCGAGTTGACTAGGTGCTTTAGTTTTGATTAGGCAACCAGTCTGGGAGAAAGAAATATGATACAGTTATATATCTGACTGTGATACACAGTATATATGTATCCCATCATGGAGGCATTTATGGTGTCATAGTTACCATCATAAGAAATGGATATAGTGACCAAGGTTCAAATCTAGGATGAGGCTGTTTGCATTTCACATAGCACTAATACCCTTGGGAAAGGTATGAATCCAATTATTCTCCCCTCAGCTAAGAGCAGACAGGAGTCTCTAACTTTGGTATGGTAACTGGCCTTGGAGAAGGTAAACTCTGAATTTAAACCTGTTAAATTCCACTTTCAATTGAGCTTGTGTTGCATCCTGCACATGCAAAGGGTTTAATGAATATTTACAAATATTAAAACAACACATGATATATCGACATGTGTAACACGTATCATATATGATGTACATGTTATATATGAGGTACCTTCCTGAAATCCCTGAAATAAGAACATCAACTACAAAGAAAAGTTCTATGGATTTTTTTGTTACCATTTGTGAGCTGTGCATGAAATCTATATACCTGACGAAGGTGATGGTAGTAGATAATTTTTAGGGTACATGATTTTTTTCCTCTTCACTTAAAGAATTAAAGTAGAATCTTTGGTTTAGACCATTTTCCTTATTGTTGTTATTTCTTTTCTCCTGTTTCAGTCATTTACCCTCTGGCCTTTCTAGCCCAGTCAGCTGACACTATAGAATACACCAACTGCGTCTCTGCAAAGAGTTAAGGCAACCCCAAAGAGTATCCTGTTTATTACTCTAAATAATATCATGATAAGGCTCCAGTAATGCTGGAGCTTTGGGGATTGCAGAGTACCTCTTCATTGCCTTTGCTCCCAGGTCCAATCTGGCCAAGTGTAGTAACAACTGATAGGGTCCTATCTATGGGTCAAATAGAATTATTTAACATTTAAACTGAGCGCAAACAAATGACTTATGCTAAATTGAATTGTTGTAAATAGAACTGTTTGATCATTTAACTGTGTGTTAATAAATGTTTGAGTTTTAATTGAATTGGTTGGTTGGTTTTAATGGTATATTGACCTTTATAGGTTATTTAATGCCAAATCCATTTTTATACAAATAATCAGTTCTATTTCAAACAATTCAGTTTAGCATGAGTACACAGTTTATCGTCAAAAATATTCGGGGGTGACCTTGTGGTGTAATGGTTAAAGTGCTTGACTGTGGAATAGTTATTAGCAAGTTCAAACAACAGTCATGCTATTACTTTCACTTTTTGACAAATACCCTTAGGAAAAGTATGAACCCCTTATCCTAACAGATTGGGTTAAATAGCATCACTGTCGTTCTTCTTGAAAGATGACTTGGCATTAAGTAACCCAAAAAAGTTGATGTGCCATTAAACAAAGAAACTAAACCCAAAATATTTCTATTTCAATCTATTCAGTAAAGTCAAGCAGTTTTAATTCAAACAATTCAGTTTAGCATAAGTGCACAGTTTAAATGTCAAAATAGTTCTATTTCAAGCAGTTCAGTTTAGCATAAAGTTTAGTTCTATTTTACCCATTGATAGGACCCTATCAGGCATTAAATAACCTACAAAGGTTGATATGCCATTAAACAAAGAAACCAAACTAAACCAAATTTGGCATTAAATACCCTACATTGTTTGATATGCCATAAAATCAAACCGAACCAATCTGGCCTTTCTTGGTGTCTGCCATGTTCCAAAATATTGTTAAATCTTAAATCTCACTTGGCTTAAATGTTGTGTCCAATGTTTGTGTCCCGAAGTTCTTGAGAATGTCACCTCCAGAACTCTGCGATAAACTCATGACTTTTCATTAAACTTTCTTTGCATTCACACCTTTTTCTAGGTTGATGTAGAATGAATTGATAAAGAAATTAGTCAATGCCATGAGATTTCAGTTGTAATTCTATAACTATATAAGAATTCTATATATGTTTCTTCATTATTCATTTCACAAATTTATACACCCAATTTCCATTTACAAAATAAACACAAGATATATGATGATGGAATGTTGCTCATCCATCAACCCTTATTTTTGTCATTCTACCAGCCATTTTCCCAGTGAAACAAATAATTGGGGATCATTTAGTGTGTGTTTTGACTTGATGCTTTGATGTTCTCATTTGATTCTGTTTTACTGAATCTTTTAACTTCTGACTTTAGGTAAAGTGTGAACTTCTTTATCCCTCCAGGCTAGACTTTCTGTGCTGGGTTTCTGTTGTGATAATATCATTCAAGCAGGTAGAAAATTTCTATAGCTATTTTTAGTAAAGAAGCCCAAATGTGCTCAGAAAGTTCTAAAGCCCCCTGTATTTCAAATACATCAGTTGTCTTCTAAATTTTAAGTCAAACTGCTGGACTATGCTGGTCATTGGCCTACTTAGTGCAATGTGAGCCTGTTGAGCCAAGCTGGTCAAGGACCCAAATCTGGATCCAGGCATGTATGCCTGATTATAGTTTAAACTAGACAGCAAGGTCCAGTGCTATACAGGGGTGACAATCACTAAAATATGTCAACCATTTGGCAAATATTGAAATATGCCGACTGTACTGGCTGTCCTCACTGACTACTTTACATAATGTTAAAATATTTAATAACTGAAGAGAGAAAAAATAGATTCTCATTATGATACATGATTGTATTACTGAGTGAGCTTAATGTTTATGATGAAGCTGTTTGGGTGAGTCAAAAGTTTTGCAATATTTCTGATGTGAACAAAATAGTTATAATTGTAATTGGTACATTGAAACGTACATTGCTTTACTACATGTCTGTTTTGAAAGCCGCACAGATGAATGAGCAACATTATCTAATTTGGCTTTCTTTCTTTGCTTAATGGCATATCAACCTTTGTAGGTTATTTAATGCCTCATCCATTCTCCTAGAAGAACAGTGGTACTATTTAACCCATAGCTGGGAGAATAAGAAGGTTCATACCTTTCCCAAGGTTATTTGCCCGAAAGTGAACGTAATAGCGTAACTGGAGTACGAACTCGCTTACTACGATTTCGCACTCCATCGCTTTAACCATTACACCACGAGGACACCCCCAATCTAATTTGGTAACTTTTGCTTAATGAGTTCAAACTGGGCTATTACTCCACAGAAGTAGACCAAAAACATTTGTTTTGTGAAAGGAGAAGCCACAGTTAATTATAGTACAGTAAGCAGATGGTTCAAGAGAGGAGTGTCCATGGGGTAGTGGCTAATGTGCTGAACTGCAATATTCCTGTAAGCAAGTTCAAACTCCAGTCATGCTATCATGTTCACATTCAAACTCATAATTTTAGGTAAAGTATAAACTTCCAGTAGAATATTAGTTAGCTCAATCCAGTGGTGTCCAAAACTAAAATAATAAGTAGATGAATGGACACCACTCATGCAAATGTGTTGGGTAGGTCCATTCTTGTAAAGTGAACCAATCCACATGCTGCTCATGCACTCTTCAATAAAAGAGGTGAGCTTTAGCTGGCTAGCTTTTCAAAGGAGGCAGCATGTTACTTTTGGCTTGTAAAGGTGAGTGCTGTTTATTATTATTCTATACTGCTTTATCCCTCCAGATATGAGTTAAATAGTGCCACTTCTATTCTTCTATAAGAACAGCTGTGGTATCAAATAGCCGACAAACATTGATATGACATCAAACAAACTAAACCAAACCAGAGGATTCAAGAAATTTTGCTCAGGTTACAAGAACTTTGACAATCAGACAAGATGAAGTAGGCTTAAAACTAAGACCATGCTCAAAACCATAGAAACAATTCTGGTAAGTAGCATTCAGAGAGTATCAGGTGAGCTTGGCATCCCACAGTCTTGTATAGTTTGTCACTTTCACAACCTCAGCAAAAGCATCCTCAGCTGCCGAGTTATACCTCGTGTTACTAAAATATTGCAAAACTTTTGACTCACCCTAGTTGTTTCCTATTATGATACATGATTATATAACTAAGTGAGATTAATGTTTATAATGATCACACTATCTTCAATGAGTGCATGGTGCCTACTTAGCACACCCAGAATATATACTACTATTAATGTTATATATTAAAATGAAATATACATAAATTTGAACAGACAAGATAAAATTAAAATGACATGCCTCCAGGGAAAAGTAATTTAATAAAGATTCAAATAGGCTTTTGAAAGTTGGATTGATTGAAAGGAATAAGTGGGAAAAATATTCTTCGGCAAAATTCAAGATGGCTTTCATAAAAACTTTAGCCTTGATATTTCTAATGCCTTCTGAAAGAATGTCATGATGTCAATAAAATATCAACCAGTATTTTATAAAGAAAAAATATTTAACCTTCATATGATTTTTTTTTAATTGTTATAGATGAGATAATTTAATCACATGATTAAAATTTTAGTCATGTGATAATAAAACGCTAAAATGATGATTCGTTTGTGAAAATTTAATGGTGGTATTTTAAAAAATAAATTTTAAGCAATTATTTGAAGGCAAGGCCAATACTAGAAACGCAGAACTATCCTCAATTTTCTGTTCAGTAATTTTAATCTTTTGTCCTTTTCATTCCAATGTATACATTTATCCAACCTTTCCACCATATCAAATAGTTCTAATTCAAACAATTCAGTTTAGTATATAAGATTAGATTTTGTTTACACACAGTTAAATGTCAAAACAGGTTTAGTGTAAGTATAGTTTCAATGTCAAAAACACTTCCATTTCAAACAATTCAGTTTTGCATAAGTACACAGTTTAAATGTCAAAACAGTTCTATTTCAAGCTATTTATAGAGAGGGCGCTATCAAGTGCTACCATTCCGGGCCAGAGTGGACCTGTGCACAATGGCAATGAAGGGGTGCTCCACATTCTCCAAAGCTCTAGCATCACAGGAACCTCACCATCAGACTGTTTAGTGTAATATCTAGGACACTCGTTGGGGGGATCTTACCCCTCTGCAGAGGTATAGTCAGTGTATTCTATGGCCCCAGCTAACTGGGCAAACAGAGATTTGGCTGGAGCTGGAGTATTTGCAAGAATCAGTAAATCATCCGCATAGTTCACATTAGTAATAGTTTCTGTTAGACATAGTCTGTTTCTTGTCTTAAATCTGGATTCTCTAAAAACAAGGAAACTCAGTATAAACATTTGGAACATTTTAATGTCTGGTTTGAGCCAGCTTACAGTTTTAGAATTTATAGAACTCTCAAACTACCTGTGGTACATGCTCTTCCTAAATGGTCAGCTATTTAAATACAGAACAGGCTCATTGTTGCTTAAATTTGCTGATCTAGCTGCAACATGTGCTTTAGATGTGACTTGTCTAAGTCTAACCAAGTATAACTCAACTCTAAGTCACAAGTTTAGGAAACCCAGTTAGAATCAAACTCAGTAACCATTACACCACAGCAACATGTCTTAAACATTTATTAAGTTTAGCTTATTTTAACACAAGACCAGAAGTAATGAGCACTCAATGAGAATTTAAAGCACTAGCAATAGTCTTCTAATCTTGATTACTAACTATTGTTACATATTTGACCTTTGACAGGCCATCTAGGTTACATGGATGTTGAAATAGGATGTACCTGTGTCGTAGGGTAAAAGACAGGGGTAATATCATGTGAATTGCATGGGTGGCATGCCAGAAGGAAGAGTCATCATGTGGTGTGTAGGCATCAGGAAAAGTTATATAACAAAGGAAGATTTTTCAACCCAAGAAGTGAGAGAGAAGAGGAGAACTGGGAAAAGAGTGACTAGATCTTACACCACCCTGAGGCATTGCCTAGGATTGAGAATAAGAGAAAAGTCTGAAATGTACAAGACTTGCTAGATTGAAAATGTATATGATCCCAGAAGAAAATAGGAGCACCTAGTGAAGGCCTCCATAGTGAGTTGACTGTTACCAGTCTCTTGAAAGAAGAGAAAGATGATTAAATGTTTTGAGTTGGCCCTGTACCAGTTTTGTGAAAGAATCACAAAGAAGATTAAATGTTTTAAGTTGGTCTTGTACCAGTCTCTTGAAAGAAGAAAAGATGATAAAGTGTTTTGAGTTGGCCCTGTGCCAGCCTTGTTGAGGCAAAGCAAAGAAGTAAGGCTCTCTGAAGATATCTCTATCTGGTGTCTTCTTAACAGTTCCCTGTCTATCCAACTCTCTCTTTATGCAACTATCTCACCAACTAATTTGTACTTTTTGTTATAAATAAAAATGTAGTTATATGTTTATAAGTAAGTGTTTTCATCCTTCTATTTCCTTCTGGAATACAACATTTTACAATATAAGCTAACTTATATTTTGATTTCTTTGTTTAATAGTAAATCAATCTTCATGAGTTATCAAATGCCAAAGCCATCCAGATAAAAGAACAGGAGTAGTACTATTTAACTCATAGCTTGGTAGAATAAGAGATTTCAAATCTTTCCTAAGGGCATCAGTCTGAAAATGGAGTGGAGTTTGAACTGGTTAACTTTGATGTTGCAGTCCGGTACATTAGCCACAATACCAAGGAGACTCCACTTTATATTTCCTGTTTTTCTTTAAACCAAAGCTTGAAATTAAGCATTTTATCCAGAATTTCTTTCTGATAAAGCCAGTACATTGATTAAAAAAATCCATTGAGATCTTTATGGCTTAAAATATAAATACATGAGAGTTTATATATTTATTATATTTTAAACATTAAATCGAAACTGAAAATTTTCATTTTACCTACCCACAGAATTAAAAACAAAAACTTCACCATTTCCTCATGTAAAGAAAAAGAAACACTCAAAAAAAAAAAAAAAAAAAATAGAGTACATAAGTTGAAACAGATCAATTCTACTCTGTACAAGGCATAAAATATTTTACAAGTTTTCCAGATAATCTTTGTTTAATAAGAATAAAGACCCAAATTTGTTGATGATAAAGCTACTAATTCTTTTTAAGTTGATTTCTTAGATGAAATATTTTCACTATTAATTCTGTTTTTTTAATGACAATGCTCAGGTTATTTTATATTCTACATCCATTGAATGAACATTGACTGATAAGAAAGACCTAATTTCTCTCAGGATTTGAATTTGTGTTCTCTAGCCTTGGGGAATGATCTCCCATGGATAGCTCCATATCAATTTAGCCAGGGAGGCAAACTAGTTATTTCTGATCTAGTTTCTCAACATCTTAATGCTTAACCGGCTCATTGGCCTAGTGGGTTGAGTGTTCACCGATGGTCTGGGAGACCGGGGTTCAATCCCAGGTCAAGTCATACCAAAGACTTTAAAAATGGTACTTGATACGTCCTTGCTTAACACTCAGCAGTATAAGGTACATATCAAGGGTAAAGTGGAGCAATCCAAGGAAAGGAGTAGTGCCCTCCCCAACACCTAGGTGTAGTAGCTATTGAAGTAGCCCTCGACTACGATTGCCAACTTTACTTTTTTTATGATAGAATTATTTAGGTAACCATTTCCTTTCTAGATATACTTTATTGACGATAATTGACAAATAAAGTTTATTACCCTTTTTAATAAGTTTATTCAGTTGTAAAATTTGATGTTTCATCATAAGATGATAATCATGTAAGAAGTTCCCAAAGTTCAAAATGATCATGGATACATAAATTCCAAATACTTTTGACTGACATTGGTCAGTGTCAAAAAAAAGGCAAGATGAGCAAGATGAAACTCAAGGTCAATTTTTTTAGTGAAGTTTAACTGGTTGAAGATTAGGTTAGGTTATTTGGTTTAATGGTATTATGGGGTTTCAAAGGTAATTTATGATATTGTTGTTTGGATTCTGACTCCATTCTAGGTTATTCTATACTTATTTCACGTTATCTTGCTGGTTTAACTTCTTGGATATGAAGGCTGTAAAGGAATTATATGAAAGAAGAAGATAGTAAAAGATAGGAGACGAAGATATCTTTCATATTTTACCTTTATTTCTGGGTTCAACAACCATTCAGTGAGTGAGGAAATTCTTCCTGAATACAAATGAAATGGTTGAATCTCCCAGTCAAGGTGTTAAAATGTGTTAGTCATTCTTGGGTATATATGTCCAAATTTGGTATTTAAAGCATTAACGTGTTAGACGCTTTTGGGAAAAATGTCCAAATCCGGTGTTTTCAGTTGTAGTCGTTAAGTATGTTGTATGGTGTCTTAATTGTGATTTTGACGAGTTCATTATTCAGTGTTTTTAGTCGTGGGTCATTAGTAAAAGAGGCAGCCACCACTAGTGGAAAGGTTAGCCAATACATCGTCTAGACACGGACGCATAGCACCTTCCACCAGTAGCAAGAAAGATTTAGGTGTTGTCACTCCACTGGTCACTGCTGAAGGAGAACAACATTCTTTCTTTTGTCAGGACAGTTCCTTTTCTTTGTGCATGCGTCACCCCTTTTCCTGTCTGGAGCTTCTGGGAGTTTCTGCAAATTTTTAATAATTATTTTTAATTTAAAATTGATTTTTTAATTTTCTATTTCCTACAGCATATCAATACTTGGTGGTTATTTAATGCCAAACCTTGTTTATTGATAGATAGATAGATATCATTTATGAAGAGGATTCACTCTTTCATCATCTGTCCCAAATTGGCTATCCCATTGGTAAGTCCTCCAGATGATGCCCTGTGTCTGCACAAACCTGATGAATAAAATTCAACCCATGAACATTGCTTGTGAGTTCATCCATACTTCACCAGCATTGGAGTTACTTGTGATGTAATGGATACTGTCATAAAAATGGACACAGCAACCTGAGTTCAAACCTGGACAAGGCTGTTTGTATTTTACATTGCACTGATACCCTTCAGAAATGTATGAATTCAACTATTCTAATTCTGGCTAGGGGTAAATTGTAGGGCAGACGGGGCTCTTTCAACTTAGTATAGCAACCAGTCTAAGAGAAGGAAAACTCAGAATTCAAACTCATTTGTTTGCACATTGTTAAATAGTTTCAAGTATTGCTATTTAACACTAATAATTGGTAGTGTTTTATTAAATATAAACCTTTGAGGGTTATTTAATACCAAATCCTGTTTGTACATGTATATATTTTAAGGGAACAGGTACAAATTCAGTATTTTTTATTTCTTAGACCAGTTGCCAAAAGTTAGAGAGCCAGTCTGCCCTGCTATTTACCCATAGCTGGATGGAGAATAGTTGGATTCATATCTTTCCTAAGGGCATTAGCACAATATGAAATGCAAACAAGCTTGTCCAGGATTTGAACTTGGACTGTCATATTTATTTCCTACAACAATAACCGTTACACTACAAGCACCTCCTTAACATTCAAATATTATTGATCCTAACATTCATAGACATTTTCAATCTCTAACAGGATATTGTTGATATCATTTCTGTTGCAAATATTAACATTTGAAATAGAATTGTGGTCATTTAGATAAGAGTGAAAAGGCAGAGAAATAACTAAATTACTTATAAGTAAATAGATATGTTCAGTGTCTGTCTTTCTTTTTATGCATTGACTGCACACAGATTTAGTTATAAGCAAGCAGCTTCCAGTAGTTTCCTGTGTGAAATTTGCCAATGACTCATAATTTTTTTCTTTTTCTTTGTATTTATTATTTTATATTACTATATCTATCCCCATGAAACTTAATTAACAAATAGCTCTGCATTAAGTCAGTAAATTGTACAATAGTCATTATTCTATACATGTGTTTTAATTGAGATAGTGCGATCTCTTCATTAAATGGCAAGGCCATGAAATTAGTGAACCAGTTCATATACATCAGTAGCAATATCTCATCTATTAAAAGTAATGTCAACATAAAGTATGGCCACTATTGACTGGTTATCAACCAAATGGAAATCTGATCTCACTGATAAAACAAATCAGGAACTCTTCCAAGCTGTAACTGTGTGAGTATTATTGTATAGTTTCACCACCTGGAATCTCATAAAAAAATTGGAGAAAAAGCTAAATGGGAACAACATTAGGATACTGCATGCTGTTTTTAACAAATCCTGGTAGTAGTGTTGTATTTTGACCTTCGACCCGGCCAAACTTGCCATTCCAAGGTGATGCACTGGAAGGAAGTGACACATTCCAATGGCAGTTATGAGAGGAAATCGCGTGGGTGGAAATTGGCTTATGAAATGGGACAAGGTAAAAAATCCCATGATACACTCATAGACTGATACACCAGAAGAGAGTGACCTCTGAACTGCATGACAGTTATTTCCGCTTGATGACGATCAAACATGCCATTCCAAAGATTGAGTGGGCGTTGAACTATTATATAACTCTGTCAAGACAGTTAGAGATCAGTTGGAGTTGGAAATAGAGACGAGATGTGGTAGGGAAAGTCACACCAGGCTGAAGGGGGTTGAAGGGGTCCTCGGGGCCCCCAAGTGAGTTGGGGTCCAGAGAAGTTGCTGATAAGATGCAGTAAAGAAAGCTATCATCCAGCAGAGAGCTGAGCCCCTGGGCCTCCGGTTAAGCAGCCCTGGAGAATGAGAAAGACACAACGCTGACGGCCATAAGAGTGGGGTCAAAATATATTGCAGTTCTGTTCAGTCTCCAGCTCCCTCTCACAGTAAAACCCCACTCAACCCTTTCAAACCCTTACAATAAAGTGAGAGGTACATATTTTTCTAAAGAAGTCTTCCTGCGTCTTTGTTATTGTGTCAATATGATACTACATATGAGAATATAACAGTAGCACCCAACAAAGCAGCAGCTGAATGACCACTTACCTTCCATCTCTCAAACATTCCAAGTAAGATCAGCTAGACATGCTGGTCACTGCTGGTGAAGTAAGGATGAACTCACAAGCAATATTCTCAAGTAGACTTACATTCATCAGGTTTGTGCAGACATTGGGCATCATCTAGAAGACTTACCAAGTGTGATGGTCAATTTGGGGCGAATGGTGAAAGGGAGTAAATCTATTGTAGAACAAGAACAATAGCCCAGTCCTCTGACAATTGGGTAGCCTCAGTTGACTAAAAATAACACATGCGACTAGCAGCCCTTCCTCAGTACACCTCTGGTCAACTCATTCATTCCGTCAGTCTAAAAAGCTGTTTGCGAAAAACAACAACAACAATGATGCTCCTGCTTCTGGCACACTCTTTTATGCAAGTTCTGGCATATAGAAATTTAAATGCATGGTAGATTTCTTCACGTGAGTGACGAGATTGGCTCACTATAACTTCTGCCTCCAGAAGTGGACATATTTTCTAGTGCTTGACACGCAAGGCATAGTATTATGCACTTTGATCCAGGAGGTAAGTTTCTTCTCTCACAACATAATCCATACTGTCAGCACATCTTGATGAGGAGGAGGATGAAGATAATACTTAGTGAGATATATATGAAATCTCATTTGTTTTTGAACTTTGTAAAAAAATAGAATAGGACCCCAAGTTCTTTCTTTTTGATTTTTTTTTTACACTAATCGATTCTTTATATAACCTCTTTCTGACAAAACATTTTTTGTAACTGTTGTTCTTGTTCACAGATGTGTATATGAGAACCCAGTTTTCTGACCTCTGGTCTTTAGTTTAAGATGAATCTGTTGCAACACAGGTGGAACTATCTGTGTTTAGATGATAACTCAATACTGATTTCAAGATAGTAAGCTCCTTACTTTGTACCATCACTGTATAACTGAAACAATCCAGTTAAGTATGTTGCTGAGTTAATCTTCTGAACTGCAGTCTTTTGTTTCAGAGCAAAACTCTCCTCTTTTTCTTTCCTATCCTTTCACACTCTCTATCTGTCAGTCTATTTCTCTGTTTATCTTTTATTTATCTGTCTGAAGTATTTCAATATCTTATAGTGCTGCTACAGCTGTGCTAAAAATATTCTAGACAGAAGAGTATAATCTGATATGAGCTAAAATGTTTGCCAGTCAAAATTCATAGTTTGTCTGAAAGTCATTTTAATTATTAAGCTTGGATTGATTGATTGATTTTTATGGCATGTAACTCTATCAAGGGCTATTTTATGCCTAGTGGTTAGGGAATAGTGTTCGTCGTACATTTTTCTTTGCACACAGTCCTATCAAATACAAGTAATGTGGTGATAGAAAGATAAACAATTTGCCTCATGGAGTAAAGTGGGCATGTATAAGTCTTGCAAGCATGACATCTGAGGAAAAGAAAAAAACATGACTGCTCCTAAAGTCCCAAATTAAAAGAAATGGGTCTTGTACTACAAAGAAATCCCACAAAACAAAATTGTGATGTGTGCAAATTTCAGCTCCTTTTGTTAGTAAATAAAAAGCTCATTATGAAAAGAAGTACAGTTTTGTGACTTTGGCACTGAAGGGTAATGGAATGCATTGTTAATCCCATAGCATAATAGTAACAATATCAAAGAGTCTTTGTGGACAAATTCGACTGAGCTGTTCCAAGCATGGAAGTCCCTCTAGTCATCGGAAAGTACTTGGAATTTCCTTCATGTTTTGATTCATTTCCAGTGTCACTGTTACATTCATCTCATCTGAATTGTGTTCTGCCTGAGATCTCACAAAAATGTGGAAAACCACCTTTTTGTACAAATAACTTTTTAAAACAGACCTATTTGAGCCATAAATGAGTGATAGCACTTTATAGAGTCCTATCTATGGGTTAAATAGAACTAAACAGCGTACTTATGCTGAACTGAATTTTTTAAAAATAGAACTATTTATATGAATAAAAATGGATTTAGCATTAAATAACCTACAATGGTTGATGTGCCGTAAAACTGAACCAAAAAAAACCAAACCACTTAAAAATTGACCTCAAGTCCCATACTGCCAAAGTGGAGTGGTTAGTAAATTCATACCACAGTCAACCCTTTTTTAGTAGGGAGGGTATTAGACATCTGCAGAAAATATAGTCAGCATATTCTAAGCCTCACCAACAAGGCCATAAGTTTCCATTTTGGAGACATAGTTAAATGATAAAATTTATGCAGTTTTCTCGGTTTAAATTTTTAGGAACTAACTGGTACAGCTTAATATTTAGAATTGACTTACTGCACTTCTAAATTATTTTTCAATTAATAATCTCAAGTTATCTGAAGTCTGAGAAGAAAGATTTTCAGTATTAATTTTAGACCTTCCTATCCTTCACCTTATTGTGACAAGATGTAACAATATTCACCTTATTGTTACAATTAATAATCTCAAGTTATCTGAAGTCTGAGAAGAAAAATTTTCAGTATTAATTTTAGACTTTCCTATCCTTCACCTTATTGTGACAAGATGTAACAATATTCACCTTATTGTTACAATATGTCAACTGGCCATTGGCCTAAGGAGTAGAGTATTCACCAATGGTCCAGGAGACTTGGGTTCAATCCCAAGTCAAGTCATACCAAAGACTCAAAAAATGGTACTTGATGCCGCCTTATTTAACACTCAGCATTATAAGGTACAGATCAAGGGTAAAGTGGAGCAATCCAGGCAATGGAGTAGCACCCTCCCCTACACCTCAGTGTAGTAGCTAACGAAAAGGAGCCTTCAGGTCACCTTTGACTATGGTCGTTAACTTTACTTTTTTTATAATATATTAGAATATTATTGCAATACTTATCTTTTTGTTGTTACAATATTTTTGAACATTATGGTTACAATATGTTAGAACATTTTTGCTTATCTTATGGTTACAATATGTTAAATATTCATCTTATTGTTACAACATGTTATAATATCTATTGTCACAATATGTTACAATATTTACCTTATTGTTACAAAATTCTAGATACAAGCAGCAGAATAGTTATTGTCATGGGGAATGAACTTGGAGACACAAGATCCAATCCTATATGAAGTTGTTTGTATTTCACTTCATGCTAATGCCCATGGGAATGGTATGAACTCATCTTTTCTCTTCCCAACTATAAGCTTTTCTGTCTCTTGGTGCACATATTTAAATGCAATAATACATATGTGTAGATACAAATGTGTTTATATGAATATATATGTGTACAAGAGTAGCATCTATGTACATCTGCCCATATGGGTGTGAATGCATCTGGATGGGTATGAGTGGACACAGGTAGTGGATATTCATGGTGAAATTGTTGGGTAAATACATGCTCTAGATTGATACATTTTATAAATATTACAATAAGAAGCAAGAATTGGAAATAAACATGTAGATCCCACCAATGTCTGGCTTTTCTCCAAGTTAAAATATCTGTTGTAAATGAAAAAAATTCAGATGATGGATGATATTAAAAAGAATGTGATGCAGCAGCTGATGGTGAACCTAAAAGATAAATTTGCTGTCTGCTTTAGAAGGGACATTGAGATAATTGAGAGAAGACTACTTGAAGGGGACTGAGATATCATTGCCTTAAGTAGATTATGTTTTCATTAATATTAAACTGTGAGACTAATTCCTGACAGACTTTGAATAAAATGAATTTTATCTCAAAGTCTTCCTTATATTTAATACTAATGCAGTTATGCCATTAATTTCATTGCCTTGTAATTGACCTTTCTATGCAATTACAGTCATTTGTTATCTTCTCAGACGATGCAAATGAGCGTACTATAAAAATCTGTCAGCTGAAAAGTATGTCTGATGCAAAAACACTCCATTAAATCATGAAGAAATAATGCAAATTCCATTACCAATTCTCAAACTCTTTAAAGCAGCACTTATTAAAAGACATTTTAAGCTGCAATGTCAAACGATAAAGAGTTAATAAATGTCATCAAGTGGTTAATGATCATGTCCTGATGGCCATTCTTGATTTTTCACTGATTGGAGTGGAGGTCATAACTTTGGTTTCCTGCTTGGAAATTAAACAAAGATTTTGTTTAGCTTGCCTGAAGGGCTTGCTTTAGTATAAAACTTTCATCAATAAATCAAATGCCTTGCTAAAGACTCAAAAAATTAAGAAATTTTCAAAAACTAATATGCTAATAAAATTGATCAAACCGTTCTTAAACTAAAGGACACTTCATTGATTGTTATAAGACTGACATCAAATGCTATGTAAAAGAAACTCACAAAGGTTGGATTTTCAACTCGGTGGTTTGTTCAGTGGGCTGTGTTGACCAGTATTCACTTGTAAAACAAGCTTCAACAATTTGTTTGTGCTATACTCAACAAATACATCTAAAAAATTATTTCAATTTTAATGCTGATTTCACAACACCTGCTCCACAATAGTTGCTTGCTTCTAGAAGTTCCATTATTATAAATAAAGAAAATAGGAAATGATTTTTCTCTATTTTTTACAACTTACTTTATTTTTTAAATTTTTTCTAGGTTTGGATTTTGCTTTATTTATTCATTGTAAGAAAAACCAATTCCTAAGATGTTCAGTTAAAAGTTGCACCTGTGAAGAATTCTTTATAATCAACTCGACACTCATATTTTCAAAGATTTTTTTAAAATTCTTCATTTACTGAACTATTTATTTTTATCATTTAATATAAGCTAAATCATCATTTTGCACCTGCAACTGTTACTTTAATAAGAAGTGGCGCAGTCAGTTGGGGCTGCAGAATACACCGATTGCTTCTCTGCAGAAGGGAAAGACTACCCCAACAAGTGTCCTGGATATGGCACTAAACAATCTGATGGTGAGGCTTAAGTAATGCTGGAGCTTTGGGGAATGCAGAGTACCCCTTCATTGCCATCGCTCCCAGGACCACTCTGGCCCAGAGTGGTAGCACTTGATAGGGTCCTATCTATGGTTTAAATAGAACTAAACTGTACTTATCCTAAACTGAATTGTTTCAAATGAAACTGTTTTTGTATGCTAAACTGAATTGTTTAATATAGAACTGTTTTTTTACATTAAAGCTGTTCTTACGCTAAACTGAATTGTTTGAAATAAAACAGTTTTAACATTTAACTGAGTGTAAACAAAAACCTATACTAATGCTAAACTGAACTGTTTGAAATAAAACTGTTTGACTAAATTGAATTGCTTGAAATAGAAATGTTTTTGACAATTAAACTCTTTACTTACATTAAACTGAATTGTTTAAAATAGAACTGTTTATTTGTATAAAAATGGATTTGGCATTAAATAACATACAAAGGTTGATATGCCAAACAAACTAATTAATAAGAAAAATTAGTGCTGTCTGGGTAAATTTACAATTTTCAACTAGTGATGAAGATAAAGATAGATGCAGGTAAAATGATCAAAAAAGAACTAAGTTGAAACTTATAAAATAAAAACTAACACTCAGGGGAAAAGAATATATATATATATATATATATATATATATATATATATAGTGTGTGTGTGTGTGTTTTTAGGCAACAGATTTTCTTGTAGGGATATTCTATAAAAGGTTACAGATGAGGATTTGGTGTTCAGTTTTTTATTACTCTTTTCTTGTTGGTGAGCTAGATGTTGTAACTGTATGTAAAGGCAGTTTAAAAATTGTCAAAAGTTATAACATTAGAGACTTAAAACAATTTTAAACTACTTTCATCCATCTTTGCAACATCTCACTTGCCAACAAGCAAAGACAAATTTAAAAAATTCAGCACCAAATCCCTGCCTGTCTCCTTTAATAATAATTATATATATATATATATATTATAACTCACTACCATATAAAATTTAAGATGGTGCCAAATCCATCAAAATTGTTACAGTGCTCAATATACAAATGTTCGGGCATTTATCACAATATGCCATAAGTAAAATATTAAAATTATTGTAAGATTTTATTTAGAGTATATATATATATATATATATATATAGTTATTCTCAAATAGACTGTTTCATTGTATCACAACTCATCAGTGTGACTAGACACTTGAGATGCTTCTAGCTGGGATCGAAACCCAGCTGACTTTACAGCTGTCAGATATCATACTGCGGAGTCATCAACAGCCTCAGCTTAAGTGAAGAAATTTTATGCATATGTATTATTTTGTTTGTTTGCATATACAGTTAATGCCAACCAGAGAGCTTAATTCATTATCTGTGTGTGTGTATATATATATATATATATATATATATATATAAGTTCAAATAGGATAGATCCAGAGTCAGTAGATCTTGGTGACGGTCACTTATCTTCCCGATGGGATCATCAGATCAAGAGGCATCCATATGATGGGTAACTCTTTGTAAATTGTCATGTGGGACATAATGGGAAGAATAATCTACTTTGTGGGGCATTCTGAAAAGAGAAGTTTTGTCCATTTTCATGGTTTGATTGATTTTTTGATTTTTTTAATTTATTTCCTTTATCATATTAAATTTATTATTTTCTAATGTTATTGTTGTTGTTATTATTATTATCATTATTCTATTTAGTTTTGTTAGTCTTCAGAAACATTAGTAGGAATTTATTTTTATGCTTATGTTTAGATATAAGTTCTGATCACTTATTAAGAAGTTTTCTTTTTTTTCAAAAGATTATTATCACTATGTTTTATTCTTGGCAAAGATTGCAGTGTTACAAATTAGATTACTCTTCACATCATGCCTCAGACAGTAATATATATGGAGAGCCTCTTGGTCTGATAGTTACGTAGATAAGAAACCAAATCACCTAGCATTATTAACTCTGTATTATCACTATTCAAACTTAGATCTGCATATTCTCTAAAACCAATATTAAGCACTCTTCCTTTATAGATATTGTAGACTGTATAACAATATCATATAATCATTATGATCATCATGTTGTATTCACTAACTACTCCACACAAGCAATAAGCAACACAAGGTCAATATTTTAAGTAAACATTGCCACATCCATGTGTAGGAGTCCATAAGGGAATATCACTAATGAGTTCATCCTTACTCCTCTGACAATGCCCAGCATGTCATGCTCATCTTATTTAATGGTTTTTAAGATGGGAAGCAAGTGGCCGTACAGCTACTGTTTTCCAGGGGTGCTGCTTCTAGGATTTGTTCAAAACAACATGCTCCATGCTTGTGTATGTTACATCTAGTTTTTTCCAAGTGCTTCATTTAAGTCCATGTCTTACTGCCATTTAATAGTACTGACATAGCTATAGTTTGGAAGAATTCCCCTTTAATTTTATTAGAGAGATCAGACTTCTACATGGTCAATAACCTGTTGATAGCAGCCCATGCCTTACTTCTCTATATGTTGATATCACAGCAAACCTTTGAATTTAGTTGACCATTTCACATACATTGGTAACAGTATTCTAATCTGACAATAAAGACAATACACACACACACACACACACACACACACACACTATGGGTAGATGAGCTCTAATCTAATGACAAAGCATCATGAAAGAAATTCTTCAAGAAGTCAACTCCAAAATCAAAGTTGTTGAAGGAAGCTCCAGTGTCAAACCCAGGCTGACTTACCAGTATACTTTGACAGGAAAAGTCTAAGAGACAGTACTCTGAAACTAAACCTGCAGTTTTCATAGTCACAAGTTATCTGGCCATAATTATGTTGACCCAGAGAGTGGCATAAGTGTTGTACAAGCAAATGTCGCCATAATTCAATGATGTACAGATGCCTTACTACCTTATCATTTTATTCATCAAGTATATTTTCACAAGCTGAATTAATTATCAATCAGGATGTCTGAATTGTAATTTAGATGGGAAAGACAGCTATCATCAGTCAATATTTGGCAGTCATGATGATATATATATATATATATATATATATATATATAATGTGTGTGTGTGGAAATTTAATTGTATTTTTATAAATGATGATTTCTTATGAAGCCTGAATGTGTAGAAATAAAAATAATGACATTTTGATCGAAGAAAGATGATTTATTTGAAAACATAGATAAACCAACAGCTTCAAAACAGCTTTCAGCCCAGTCGACTGAGGCTGTAGAATACACAGACTGCATCTCCGCAGAGGGTTAAGACCTCCCCACCCTCAACAAGTGTCCTGAATATGACATTAGGCCATCTGATATTGAGGCTCCAGCTTTGGAGATTTGGGGAATTACGAGTACCCCTTCATTGCCATTGCTCCCTGGTCAACTCTGACCCAGAGTGGTAGAACTTGATTGGATCCTATCTATGGGTCAAATAGAACTGTTTGACTATTTGAACTGTGTGAAAACAAATAACATGCTAATTTGAATTGTTTGAAATAGAACTGTTTGGCATTTAACTATATGTAAACAAATGACTGATGTTTAGGTTTGGATTGGTTGGGTTTTATGACATATCAATATCTAATGCTAAATTCTGTTTATAAATACAAATGTTGCGTTCTGGTTAGTGAACACTTGTAATATTAAATAAAGGACAAACCACGATATGAGAGGAAATAGAGATGTATTCTCAGGGAAAAGTATATACAATAGAGAGACTATTAGTAGACAAGAACATAGGATTAGTGAATACAGAATAAAGATATATTCCAACGATAGTATTGGGTTCCGTTATTACGGTAGCAAGTAAGGTGATCTAGTGCGATCTCCAGTCTCCAACGCTCTAATACTATTCCTATAAGAAGCTGCTCTTCACCTTCTAGTCTGCTCTGGTATTAGTAGCTACTGCTATATATGGCAGATGGACTAGTTCATTGTGTGGAAAAAGGTGGGTGATACCCAACAATGATATACTTATACATGTACATATTAGATATATATGATTCATAAACGCATTTTGTTGTTAACATTTTTAACAAGCCAGAGTATTTTTTTTTTGGCACATAGTTAAATGGTTTCAAGTTATGCTATCTAACAAGAATAATTTAATTTACTATTAATCATTTGTTTGAACTCAGTGAAGTGGTTACATATATTGCTATTTATCACTAATTCTGTTCAACACTATTCATTCATTTGCACACAGTCAAATGTTTCCAAGTATTGTTATGTAATATCCATAATTCAATTTAGACACACAGTTAAAGAGTTTCAAGTATTGCTACTTTACACAAATGATTCCATTCAACATTACTCATTCGTTTGCACACAGTTAAATGGTTCCAAGTATTGCAATGTATCACTAACAGTTCTATTTCTATTTTAGTATAAGTCATTTGTTTGCAACCAGTTTAAATATCAAGCAGTTCTATTTGACTCATAGAGCAGACCCTATCAGGTGCTTCCTACTCTGTGTCAGGGTGGACCAAAGGACAATGACAATGAAGGGGTACTCTGCATTCCCTAAATCTGAAGCTGGAGCTTGGCCATCCGATGGTTTAATGTCATATCCAGAACACTCATTGAAGGGGTCTTATTTCTCTGCCGAGATGCAATCTGTGTATTCAACAGCCCCAGCCAACTGGACTAAGACTGGTGTGTAATTGAATTATTAGTGATACACAGCAATACTTGGAACCATTTGGCAGTGAGCAAATGAATGAACTGTGTTGAATATGATAATTAGTGTTAATAGCTATACTTATAACCACTTCACTGTTTGCAAACAAATGATTAATATTGAATAGAATTATTAGTGTTTGATAGCAATACTTGAAACTATTTAACTGTGAAGAAACAATAGCAATACTAGAGTGCTGGCAAATGAGTTCTAATTCATTTAAAAATGACATTATCTACAAATTATTCTTTTACAAATCATATATGAATATCTATTTAAATGTGTTCAAACAAATGGTTACTGTTATATAGCAATACTTGAAATCATTTAACTGTGTGCAAACAAATTATTAATAGAAGTATTTATGTTAAAAATAAATACTTGAAATCATTTAATAATGCACAAAAGAATGAGTTCAGGCTCATTTAAAAATGTATCTCCAAAATGAGATATTTGATATATATGTAAGGACAGGATTTGGTATTAAATAAGCAGCGATGGTTGATATACCATCAATCGAAACCAAAGTAGCTTTATTTTGCACAAAAAAAGAAATTTTTCCACCAAACTTTCTTTCTTGTCAAAGCAATTAATACAAACGTAAATATTAATCATCTAGATCAAAGGTTATGTGCGAAAAATTTTAGATCTAAATTCAGCTGATAGCTATATATCACAACAGATTTATTTATCCATTAACAAAACGGCTGGAGAAGAAACTAGATGGCAATTACACAAGAATGTTGCAAGCAATATAGAATAAGTCCAGGCAGCAACACCCCATAAAGCACCAACTATACGGCCACCTTCCTCCCATCATGAAAACTATCCAAGTTAGATGAATCAGACATGCTGGACACTGCTGGAGAAGCAGGGACGAGCTCATAAGTGATGTACTCCTATGGACCCCCACATATGGCCGAGCAAAAGCAGGACGACCAGCAAGAAAATACATACAGCAGCGATGTGAGGATACAGGATGTAGCCCTGAAGACCTGCCAGAGGCGATGAACGACAGAGAAAAGTGGCGAGAGAGGGTCAGGGGTATCCGTGCTAGCGGCACAACATGATGATATCATTATCAATTATCAGTTTTCACAAATTTTACATACTACACACGCATCAATCTCCATGGTATTCATGGCCAAAGGTATGTAATGAATACAAGGTTTCTTTCTTCAATGGCATATCAACCTTCATGGGTTATTAAATGCCAACTCCATCCTTGAAGACCAGTAGTGATACTATTTAACCCATAGCTAGGGAATAAGGACATTAAAACCTTTTCAAAGGGCATTAGTTCAAAAGTGAATGCAATATCTTGACTGGAGTTTAAACTTGCTTACTTCAAGGCTACAGTCCAGCACTTTAGCCATTACATCCTAGGGTTCTTCCCCAAATGAGTACAAGGCCAGTCCAAAAGTAACCTAGCCATTTGATTAATATTAACAAAAAGGTAGCATTATCATCATGATTATTTTGCAATTATGTTTGAATTTTCACAATTTTAGCTTCTGATGGATCCAGAAATAACAAATCTTAAACAATCATGAATTCTAATAATTTTATCAATGCTGTTGTAGGGAGACTAGAATAATTATCTTCCTTTGGATTAGGGATGTGACTTTTCATGTCATTTGTCTGTTGGTCATGTGAGAATGTAGACCCCTAATTCTTCTACATAATTATGAATAAATTGTCAATAAATTATTAGTACTAGAAAGGAATACTTGATATAATATCTGTGGGCAAACAAATAATTATAAACAAATTAAAGATGGACAATCAAAAAAATGAAAAAATCCCAAATGATATTGACTAAACAAAACAAAAACTTAAAAAAAAACAACAAAATAAAAATGAAGATAGAGGTGTACTGTGTACACAATTCCCTAACCTCTTGGTATGAAATAAACTCATCTATCTTATTTTACAAATAACCTGCTTAATATTATTGATATTTTGATTTTTTTTGTTTTTGATAAGCAATTTTTTAAGAGAAATAACTCATAACCAACAGTTTCCATTTATATAACAATCAGCAATTCAAATTGTTTTGGTTTCTTTGTTTAAACGCATATCAACCTTTATGGGTTGTTAAATACCTAAACTATCCTTGGAGAAGAACAGCTGTGATACTATTTAACCCATAGCCAGGGGGATGGGGGGGGGTCATACTTGTAGGAGTTTATATTGTGTTTTTAGGTTTAATTTCCATTTTGTAGTGGTATATTTAATTCGTTTTTATATGTGGTTGTGTGTTCTCAGAAGTCAGAAGGTCGCCATTTATAGCGATGGGGATAACATTATTATTATTGTTGTTCTTATTGGGTTTTTAGGTTTAAGGTTTAAGTTGGTTGTGTTGGTATTTCATTGGTTGTTATTCCCTCGCTAAATTTTGATGGAAAATAAAGGTGGTGGAGAAGAACGAAGATCGTTAGGTTTTGTATCAAGGTTTTAATGGCAGCATGAAGTAAAGGGATTTACACTGGTATGCTGCAAGCCTTGTAGTAAAGAAAGAAGGTAGGAAGTTGTTAGAGTGTATCATCTAATCTGTTTTTAACAAGAATCCCTTGGTCTAGAAGAATAGACCCAAGGGATCCATAAACTAGATGGCTCTCCTCATAGTGTATGATGCTGCTACTCTATTCAGGAGCAGACGAATAGATGTCTGTTCCCATTGGGGATTTCTGAGGGAGAGAGAGATTCACGGGCTTTCTTCAATTTTTGGTGCTGCTAGGAAATATGGTTCGGGCTGAATAGGACAGGTCATCCTGATTGGGTGAAAATGTTTGGCAACTCAAACGGTCAAATTAAATTACACGCCAAACAAAAATTCAAGTTTCTTTCTGCTACATACTTTTCCTAAGGGTATTAGTCCAAAAGTGAATGCAATAATGTGACTCGAGTACAAACTTATTTACTTTGAGGCTACAGTCCAATACTTTAGACATTATGCCGAACGGACTCTTCCACAATTAAAAATGTTTATAAGATTAATAAGTGCTTCATTATCAAATGATTATATTTCTTTCTCTTAGAGCAAGAGTTGCTGTTCATTTTGAAACAGAAAGATACTGAAAAGCAAGATTTGATAGATTTTTGACAAATCTCAGGCACTGACTAATTTGTTTGATTTTTTGATTTCTTATGAAAACCGAGAGTTAAAAAAATGCATTATATATTTTTATTCATAATTCTAATGGAGTAAAAAATGGACAAGATAGTCATTTTTGTTCCTTGAATAAAATGGCAACATTGTTTCCAACTCTGACAAGGTACCCCATGATACCTTGACATCAGTGGCGACTCTAGCCTATTTTTGCTACTCACGTCCCCCCCACCCTCTGTCAACTTCAGTTTCCAACCCGTGGTCCGTGGACTCAAAGTAAGTCATCATAGTTGCTATTGCGTGATTCTCCATTGTATAGCACAGATTGACAAACGTACCCTGCATGGTGTTTTTTTTTTTGTAAACAATCAAGATACTATATAATTTGTAGTCTTGTTAATACAGTAGATAAGATAATTTTTTTTCCTTTCAAAAGTATAGAAGAAAAGAGAATATGTTCATTACTATGACGAGAAAAATATGTTTATTAGAATAAAGAAACTGATGACAATATACACAGACACAGCTACTAGTTTCAATTTCGCTTAAAATAAAGATTATTTGTTGAAAATGTATTCAAATAAACAAATTTTAGTTACAGAATGTAATATATGCAACATTCATTAAAGAAATAGAGATCTGTTAGTGAAAAAACGAATTAAAACACACCATTTAACCAACATTTACCATAGCGAAGATAATGACGTCGGCGACGGCTCTAATCTGCTATCCCCTCTCTCTCTCTCGGTCCCTCTCCCTCTTCCTAAGACATCTATCAACAGTCAGAATGTGCTAAGATTTTTGAGCACGGTGTTAGGGTTGCTCTTGCTATTGGCTACAGCCAAAAGTGTATTTCTCTAACATTTCTGTTATTATAAGGGTCTAGTGCCTGGCACGGATTGCCATTATAGCCGATTTTATGGAATGTTCAATGAATCTGACGGTGGCCGGACAAAGACCATCCGTTCAAAACAGCATTGTTGTATTATTCCCAGATATATTTATGAACTTTTGGCTACTTAGTTATCGAAACTTGAATAGATACGTAATTTAATTGAGATCAGACTAAGTATGTTTGCTTGAAATTAATGGATGATTTTTAATCCATTTTGAATAACATTGACCGAGTTATTGGTCGTGCCGGGCATGAGTAGCACTAGTCCCGTCTCCGCCCCTGCTTGACATAAAAACAAGGTGACAAGTAAGATATTTATATTACCTTTTTTTTGGTTCTTATCATTAATGAAAGAAGACATAGTCTTTGCTCATAGAGCAAAATAAGACATTTAGGTGACTCTTCTTTGTACTTCCTTTCATGTATGCTTTTTAGGGATTTATTTGTTTTGGGAAAAGTGTTAATTGTTGTAACATGTGTTGGGGTGTCTCTCCTTTGGATGGACTCACCCTCATGTGATACATACTGACTAAGCTCTCTTCTGTGCAGTCTCGACAAGCCATCACCAAGAACAGATGTAAAGTTCATGATTGTGTTAAGCTGAGGAGAGGTTTCTCCCAGCTATTGTTTATGTATGTACTATTTTCCTTCAATATATTTTTTATCATTCATTTCCAAGTCATGTTATCATTTCAACCTCTCCTTGACCATAACAATATGTTATATGTACTGATGAAATGTTTTAATTGTTTATATGAATTTATCCTGTCTTTCCTTTTGGATTTATTCAGTGTTAGTGTATCAATGGATATAACTAAGTAAAGTTGGCGAACTTAGTCGAAGGTGACCCAAAGGCTACAACATCAAGGTGTAGGAGAGGGCACGACTCCATTCCCTGGATTGCTCCACTTTACCCTTGATCCTTATCTTATAGTGCTGAGCACTAAGCAAGGTAGCATCAAGTACTATTTTTTTGAGTCTTCAGTATGACTCAACCTGAAACTGAACCCCGGTCTCCCAGACCATTTGCAAACACTCATTATCAATATTGGAACTTGGTAAGAAGGAAATAATTCAATATCCTTCTGAGCACCAAATGAAAGTTTATAATAAGTTGGCAACCATAGTCGAGGGTAACCCAAAGGCTCTCTTTTCGATAGCTACTACACCAAGGTGTAGGGGAGGGCACTACTCCTTTCCCTGGATTGCTCCACTTTACCCTTGATCTGTACCTTATAATGCTGAGTGTTAAGCGAGGAGGCATCAAGAGTCTTTGGTATGACTCTACCAAGGATTGAACCCAGGTCTCCTGAGCCATTGGCGAACATTCTAACCATCATGCCAATGTCCGTTTATAATAATCACCTATCAATTCCTCAATACTGTAATCAGAATAGTTTCTTTCTCAAATCAAAAAAAAACGTTTGCCGCATTTATCAGGATTATTCCAAATGCTTGATTAAATATGAGTGCAACAATCCTGTTTTTACTGTATAATGTGTTTTCTCTTGTTTTCTTTAGTTCTCAGACAAATTCTCTGATATTTATAGAAGCTTTTCCTTCTCTCTTTAGATTTCACTCTGTAGTCTGTTGTTTTAAATACTGTGATACATTTTTCTAGGCTGAACTTTCATGATAAAAGTATTTGGCAATTCTTTCTGGTGATTAAGTGTACCTTTCTCGGTACTTTGTGTTAAATTCAATGATCCTGTTGTCTGAACAGATTCAATTCTTTCATGGATTTCCAAATATGCCAGTGTTTTCCTTGAATCTTTGAAACTATTCCAAACTCTTCAGTCAAATGAATAGTCTGGATTCTTTAGAATTTTCATTTCTTTCAAAGATTTTTCAAGGCCTTGGGGGACTATTCGAAGGCTTTTAGAAATTATGGACACAAATGTCTCCTGTAAGGAAGAGAAAAATGAAAAAAATTAAATTAAATTAAAAATAATTATTAAAAATATGAAGAAACTCCCAGAAGCCCCTGACAGGAAGAAGGGTGATGCTTGCACAAAGAAAAGGAACTGTTCCGACAAAAGAAAGATTCTCATTCTCTTTCAACTGTGATAACACCAAAATTTTTCTTGCTAGTGGTGGAAGGCGCCACGCATCTGTCTCTAGACGACCCGTTGGCGAACCTTTCCACTAGTAGCATTGGCCTCTTTTAGTAACAACCCACGACTAAAAACACTGAATAATGAACTTGTCAGAATGACTATTAAGACATCATACAACGGACTTAATGACTACAACTGAAAACTGGATTTAGACATATCTCCCAAAAGCATCTAACATGTTGTTAACCCTTTAAATAGCAAATATTGGATATATGTACCCAAGAATGACTAACACATTTTAACACCGTGACTGGGAGATTCAACCATTTCATTTATACTTTGGAAGGATTTCCTCACCCTCTGATGGTTGTTGAACCCAGAAATAAAGATAAGATATCTTTACATCCTATCTTTTACTATCTTCTTTCATATAATTCCTTTACAGCCTTCATATCCAAGAAGTTAAACCAGCTAGATAACGTGGGGTAAAAATAGAATAACCCAGAATAGAGTCAAATAGCAAACAATATCATAAATCACAATTGAAACCCTATACTTCAAGTTTCACTTTTTGTTCATTTGTCTAGTTTGTTAAATTTCAGTTTTTCACATCAGCATTAGCTGATGGTCTTTCACTGGAGTTTGAGTGACAGCAAGTCTCCTCAAGTCTCCAGGACTCTTCTCAGTATTCTGGCCATTCTCAATATTGCTGTTGTTTGGATGGTCTCCACTTGTCCACTAACTTTCAAATCCTCCAGTCCCTTTAATATTCCTTGAGTTACTCTACCAAAAGCACCAATCACAATTGGTATAATTGTCACCTTCATGTTCCATAGTTTTTTCAATTCCCTAGCAAGGTTGAGGTACTTATCCTTCTTTTCACATTCTTTCAGTTTTATTCTGTGGTCAGCCGGGACAGCAAAGTCAACAATTTTGCCAATTTTTTTTTTTTTTTTTTGTTGTTGATTATTATTAAGTCTGGTCTTCTGGCTGAGATTACGTGATCCATCTATATGCCAAAGTCCGAAAGGAGTTTATGTATGTCATTTTCTAGGACAGATGCTGGGTTGTGCATATACCATATTTCTTTTCTGCTTATTTTCATCTATATCATCATTTTCTACTTAAACTGAAACTTTAACCAAAGTCTGCAAAAACTCACATGTCTTCTGAATTGCTTCAAAAACCAGCCAATTCATAGAAAATGTCTGCTGATCAATTCTCTTTAGACAGAGAACAGCAGTTGAATTTATCTTATTGAAGAACTCTCCAGTCTCTTGACGCCATCCTTGAAAAATACCACTGCTGCTGTACCTATTGTTTCTTTTACTTCTCTGTCTTCCTTCATGTTGCCATCATTAAACACGTCTGCTTAAGTTGGGTATACAACTCCCCTTGAGACTGCCTTGTATTTAGCCTAAATGATCTTGCATTTAAATCAATACTTTTTGTCCCATACACTGGCACAGTCACCAAGTATCTTTGTTGTAAAACTGACTTTTCTCCTCCCCACTATTTTTTCATTTATTGAATATGTTATTTTTACATGGCAAGAATTAGTATAGAATTTGGACAATTACCATATGAACATTTGTCTCCTAAAGTTTAAGATGCATGCTTTGTGTATGAATGTGTACCTATATACATATGTATGTGTATATGTATATATCTATATATATAAATATACACATGAAAGCATTAAAATTTTATATTTACATACATATATATATATATATATATATGTCTCTCTTTCTCTGATATATATTTTTTCCCATGTGTGTGTGTGTGTGTATATATATAGCCAGAAGCAGAGGATAGCCCACAGAAATTATCATGAATGTAGACTACACAGATGATCAAGGACTTTCCTCAAAGGCACCAGCACAAGCCCAATGTCTGCTTCATAGCCTGGAACAGGCAGAAAAAGGCATTGGTCTCTGTGGGAACTCAGATAAAACAGAGTTCATGTGTTTTAATCTAGATGTTTCCATTACAAGCCTCTGAAATTAATAGACCATTTCCCTTACCTCACTAGCAATATCTCATTTACTGAAATTGATGTCAACATAGAGATAGGTTTGGCATGAACTGCTGTCAACAGGTTATTGACATACGTGAATCTGATCTCTCTGAAGAAATAAAATGAGAATTCTTCAAGCTGTAGCCATGTCAGTACTATTGTACAGCAGCTACACCTGAGGCAAGACTCTTACGGATGCATACAGTGTAGTAAATCATATTAGAAGACTACAAAGAAACACAGAAATTATTCAAAATAGAAGAAACTGAAGTCAGGCTCCAAATAAAAAAAAATATTTATCTTAAAGAATACAAAAGGAAAGTGCAGATGAAGCCAACAGCAGAAGGTTTGCTGCAAGAGATCAATACAGGACTCTCACTGATGCATACAGTGCTGCAAATTATATTAACAGAATACAGTAAATGATTTCATTTGCCTAGACTAATTACTGCACAGATTTATGAATAAGGGATGTATTAACAGTACCCAGATCCCATCCACATACTTTCCCCTGGTAAATATTCGTATCCTCTTTGATCTCCGTATATGGATATTTTATCCACTGGCTTGTAAAATGAACAGTTGCAATTTCTATGCCAAATGACACTTTAGATATATTCATAGTTCTGCAACAGGAAGCAATCAGAAAAATATTCCAGAATCATATGAAGAATTCTGATCATGCTCCAGATAAAACTTTGCAATCCATTAATTATCTTAAAATAATTGAAAAAAAAAAGATTAATATATATATATATAACTTTGGACACTGTTTCAAGCTGTTTGTGATTTTCAAATAAGAGACAGTTTTCTTTTTCATGTTACAAATCAAAAGGCATCATGCAACCTGCCCACCACTGCATTTGTAGAGTAGGCAGTCTGGCCGTTTTTTATGTGGTTGCATACCATCCAATTTTTTTAATCTTGACAAAAAAGTCATAAAACACAATTAGATTTGACATAAATTTGTTTGGTTTGGATTAGTTTGGTTAGCTTTTATAGCATATCAACCATTATAGGTCGTTTAATGCCAAAACCTCTTTATACACATTATATATGATTTGTAAATGCATATTATGTAGATAAAATTTTAAATGAACCAAAGCTCATTTGTTTGCATAAATTTAAATGGTTATACATATGATTTTTAAGCAAAATAGGTTGTCGGTAATCTAATTTTTAAATGAGTCAGAACCAATTTGTTTGCACACAAGTATTGTGATTCCAAATATTCTATCATGAATAGTTATGTTTGTTTGAACTCACCTAAATATCTTTAAGTATTGCTATATAACATAGTTTTATTTGCACTCAGCTAAATGGTTTCATTCACCACTATTTAACACTAACAATTTGATTTAGGCACATACTTAGAGAGTTTCAAGTATTGCTAATCAACATTAATAATTGAACCAAGTATTGCTATGTATCACAAACAATTCAATCAAAAAGTCATTTGTTTTCACTTAGTTAAATGGTTAAACAGTTCTATTTCTAACAATTCCATTTAATGTTAGTCATTTTTGTACTCAGTTCTGTTTGACCCATAGATAGGATCCTATTAGGTGCTACCACTCTGGGTCAGAGTAGACAGGGGAGTAATGGCAATGAAGGAGTACTCTATATTCCTCAAAGCTCCAAGACTGGAGCCTTATTATCAGATGGTTTAATATCATATCCAAAACACTTGCTAGGAGGGGCTTTACTCCTTGTGATGAGATGCAGTCGCTGTATTCTACAGCCCCAGCCAATTGGGGTAGACTTGACATAGTGTAGCAATATGCAGATGTTCATAATTTCATGATAGAACTAAAACATGGCTACCTGCTCATTAAAGTGTTCTTTGATTGTTCATTCTGTCAAGTTTTTGTTATATGCTGATGGCATAAAGCTAGTATCCATTGAGCAGATTATCTTCATACCTTTCCTCAATTATTTGATACTGTTGTTAGGGCAACTAGTTGTGTCACTTCCAAGAGGATCATCATAAAATCCATTCTGTAAGAGAGAGGAAATAATTCCTAAAACAGTTTGAATTTGAATAAGACAAATTATACAAAATTTTAATCTGCAATTTTTCAGTTTTTATCATTTGAATAGAAAAATCTTGATAACTTAAGAAATTTCCATCCTTGTTCATTTTACAATTGTTACCTTTAAGTGAAATCACTTGCTTTTTCAATCAAAATGTGAGATGATCCATACCCCTTGTTAAATAATCTACCCATTAATTAAAATCAATCAGGTTAAGTAACCCACCCTTTAAGCAAAATAACCCATTTGTTCATGTACAAAGCCAAAAAGGGATGATTCAGCCAATGCTTTTTAATTAACTGTACTAAAATTGACAAATCTTTTTAACCTATTCAAAATTTAAACTTGAAAGACTAACAAACAAATACATTTCATATTCATAAAAGGCCACATAGAAATGGACTGAAAAAAGATCAGACACAAGAAAACAGAATCAAAGAATCAATCAATCATTGAATCTGTTTGGTAATTGATTAGTGATTTCCAGGTTTCTGGGTGACCAGAAAACATAGAAGCTGCACTTAAAAGAGAAAGCTGTGAGACAACATATAGATGAATCTAATGCACATTATTGGGTTTTATACAATTAAACATAATTTTCAAAAAATAAAAAGTAATTTAATGTTTCAATTTTTTTCTTATTGAAATAAATTTAGAAAAGTACAATTGATTAGGCACTTTCACGTCAAATGAATTTTGAGAAGCACTAAAAAGGTAATGAAAAATGGTTCAAACCCATTTTGGTTATTTATTCTTTTATGAATTAGAATTTTTTAAAATAGCTCCTGTCTAATTTACATATTATTTCTGAATTTTTCCATTGAGAAGAGATTCTAAAAATAAAATACTTCTTTCCCTCACTTTATCTGTTTGCTAACTTAATAATCTATATCTACCTTTCTCTCACACTCTTTCTTTCCCATCTATTAATATATATATATATATATATATACACACTGACAAACATTAACAACTGAAACTACTTCTTATAGTTCAATACCAAGATGCAATCATCAGGCAATTAAAGTCATCTTAAGAAACTCCAAGTAGCAATTTTAGTCATTTGAGTTAGGAGTTTGGTGTTGGATTGCTTAGTAGCTAGATATAGGCACTGTTGATCAATAAATCATGTGGGACACTGCTAAAAAAGCAAAAATGAACTCATAAGCGAGATTCTTCCATGGACCCTTACACATGGACATGCCAGTGTTGGCCAACAAGTGAGACCTTATTTATATCAGCTCTGTAGTTTGGAAGATCTGCCAGGTACGATAGATGATAGGGACAAACGGAGGGAGAGTTAGAGAAATTCAAGATCTCAGCATGACTTGATAAGGATGATATATATATATATATATAGAGAGAGAGAGAGAGAGTGAAATAAACAAATCATTATTAATTCTTTTTTCCTAAAATTATACAAGTGCTCTAATACTGACTACAATTTAACCTCTGAACATCAAAGTTGGCATGTCCACAGCAATACGGACTGGCTATACTTTGAAAACATTAACACTAGCCATGATATCAGGACAGCACATACCCAACATCTTTTTGTTCCTGAATACAAATACATGAAACTTAACACATTTCATTTTATGATGGGTTTTTTTTTTAAATAAAGATATATAAAACTTAACAAATTTCATCTTATGATGGGGTTATTTTTAAATAAAAATACATAAAACTTAACAAATTTCATTTTATGATGGGAATTTTTTAAAATAAAAACACATATAACTTAACACATTTCATCTTATGACAGGATTTTTTAAAAATAAGAATGCATGAAACTCATAGTCATGAAACTGACACTTATATAAACTTCTAATAAAAACGGACTGGCACTGACTTGTCAAGATATCATTACTTTATGATTTACTTATCTTTAAGCCCACAACTTTATTTAAATTTTATATTTTGCATTTGATTTGTTTTATCTAAAGATTTAATCATAACTTTTTTGTATAACACCTCATATATATATATATATATATATATATATATATATGTTTGTGTGCTTGTCATATAGGCATATTTTTGATTTGGTTTATTTTCTTTTGTCGAATGGCATATCTACCTTCATGGGTTATTTAATGCCAAAGTCATTCTTGTAGTGGGACTGTTTAACCTATAAATGGACAGATAAGGGGTCTCATACTTTTATCTTAGTTATTTAGTCAGAAAGTGAATGTAATAGTGTTGTGTTGTGAGTTGTAAGAGTCAACATACATGTGATATTTAGTTATGGAGAGAAATACTGTTTGCCGACCAATGTAAGCAATCTTAGTCATTTTCTTGTCAGAAAGACAGACTGACAGAGTTAAACTGACATATAGTCCTCAGAATAGTCCATCCTGTGGGGTGGGGTCATTCACTCCACAACAAATAGCATGAGTGGAGTTTAAACTTGCTTACTTCAAAGCCAGAGTCCAGCACTTTTACCATTACACCACAGGGACCCCTTGCCTCTATATTTACGTATGCAATATAAATAAGTAAATCCCAAATTTTACACAAATTTAATTTTCTTCAAAACCAAAAATCTCACGATTTCATTATTTCCAGTTGAACATTAAATCAAAACAGGCATTATTAAGTAATACTAATGACTAAAATCTACTTTATTGAAACTCTGTAAACACGAAAAAAAATTGTTTTGTTTGAAAATAAATTTACTATTTAGAAATTTGCATAGATACATACTTACTTTTTGGACTGCAATATAATTTTGGTTACAGCATTTCAATGTTGCACAGTTTGATAATAAGTAATACCTAATGATATCCATTTTTATTGTATAATTCTTCACTAGAAATAATAAAATCCTGGTAACTTTGGCTTTGATAAAAATCCATTTTTTATTAAAAAAATTGTTGGGTGTTTACTTATTTATGAGCAGAACTATATAAATGTGAATGTGGATATGCTCATACAAGCAAAATATATATGCAAATATAAAGATATTATCCTCATATGTATTCGATAAACAAAGATAAAATTGAAAGATAACCTATAAATTTGGTGGGGAGCTTCCTTACATGTACATACAAACATATAAAAATGATTTTGAGATTTTCATTGACAGTTATTAAGAATTTATTTATTTTATACAGAGAATCAAAGAACTATTAATGAGATATTTTCATAAATATGACTTTAAGCTATATTTGGAAGATTGATTATCTTGAGTTAGCTCAAGGCAGAATTATCTTAAACTCTATTGTAGTTACAATTAAGCCCCTGAACCCCTGTATTGTCGTCTTCTGGAATACATAGAGGTTATCTTTTAAAAGCAATAATACTGCCCTAAATAGCATGACAACATATACTAGATGTTTCAAACAGACTATGTTTTAAAAACATTATGTGGTGGAACTGTGTGTAAATGACTGAATCAAACATATTTCTACAAATTTAACAAATTTTATTTCTTTAACTTGAGTGAAAATTTTGTTGAAAAACAAGTTGCAGTATCTTTTCTTGTAAAAAAAAGATATTAGTAAGAATGTAAATATGCTGCAATATTTTTATTACTAGAAATAAGGGGGTGTCCTCATGGTGTAATGGTTAAAGTGATGGATTGCGGAATCGCAGTAAGCGAGATCAAACTCCAGTCATGTTATTACATTTATTTAGGGGCAAATACCCTTGGGAAAGGTATGAACCCCCTTATCCTCCCAGCTATGGGTTAAATAGTACCACTACTGTTCTTCTAGGAGAATAACTTTGGCATGAAGTAACTTACAAAGGTTGATATGCCATTAAACAAAGAAACCAAATTACTAGAAATAAAAGTTGATGTATTCAACATAGCAGCTTACATTGTTTAAAATCTAGATAATATATTTTGTGTGTATAAAAGATCTTTGTATGAGTATTGCAAAAGTATACTTATGATTCTTCGATAACATATTAGATATGTTTAATATCAGCCACCAAGACAGTAATGTTCCTACAAACACATCTAAGTAAACAAGAGATCTTCACTCTTCAAAAATAATTAAATACAACCTTGAAGGAACAGAATGTTAGATTTTCTCTCAAGAGAAATAAAGATATATGTTGTGAGAAGAAAAAGGAATGAATCTATAATCTACTTAAGATTTATCTATTTCTTCATTTTATTTATAAGTTTAAGTTTGGGTCCAAAATTTATTTATTTATGGTTCAAAATGGTTAAAAGTGTATTTGTAACACTCTAGAAGAGAAAATATTTCTTTCATTATGTTGAGTTTTGATCCTTTAAAATTTAAGAGACAATTCAAATATTACCATCAGTAATCTCAACAAATTTAAGGTAAGGGTGTCCCTCAAATAAAGGCACCAATTGTCATTAAATGCAAGAATACAGATACAAAAATTAGGTCTTCTCAAACCTGTTTTTGTACAAAAATTTACATTTTTTTCGGAATTGAAATCAATTGATTTTCTATACTTAGTACTGCTCTGTGTAGATTGAATGTCATAAGGCTGTGACTGGATGCCAGTCACCAGGCAGGAGGAAGATGGAGTGTAGCATAATACACTCTGGAGCAACTACTAGACATGGCCAAAATGTTCATTATATATGGTTAAAAATATACACACCAGACCCACCAGCCAATCAAAAGCCAAGGAATAAGATCTTCCCTTATGCAGTAATGGGACATTCCTGGTGCTAATAATTCTAGTGCTTTTCAAGGCTCAGGTAGATTTTTTTCTGAACCCAACATTGTTGCGCAACAACAGTTTGCTCTTCACCGAAGACCTGACACTGAACATCAGGACAACATATACTAAAAATTTTAGTGAGCTTTATTTTATTCTATTCTTATTGATATTTTGATGGCTTTCATCTTTTTTTGTTGCTTTGTATCAAAATTTTTAGCTAATCTATCTTTAATCAATTAAATTATTAAGACAATCCATAATGATAAAGATATAGTTTTAAAAAAGTCTGAAACTTGAATCTCATATTTCATAATCTTGTTTCGTATGGATGATTCAATTACTTGCATAAAGATGCCATATTTTTCCTGATTTTTCAGCTAAAAAATCAGAAGTATGTAATATACTTGATGACTATGTAATTAAATTTTTTTCAAGCCACTTGCTTCACCATATTTTGGAATCTATCATCTTCATCAAGTCTCACCAATAGCACTCAATTCTCTGACTCACTCTTTCTCTTGCTATCTGTTTCTACTGCCCATCACTCCTGGCAGGTCCTGTAGATTGCAGTCCAAACGGAGCTGATGAATGTCAGTCCTTGCTGGTCGGTGAGCACTGATGTATCCATGTTTATGAGTCCATGAGATAAACATCACTCATAAGTTTGTCCTTACTTCATCACCAGAGTCCTGTATGTCTTAATTTGATGGCTTGTGAGATGGGAGGTAAGTGGCTGTACAGCTGCTGTTTATGGGTTGCTGCTTCAAGGATTTGTTCAAAACAGCAGATAGCATTCTTGTTTAGTTTCTATCTAACTTTTACTCCATCTTTTGTCAGAACCCAGGTGGTGTATCCATGCAGTAGTACTGATAGCCATAGCTTGGAAGAATTCTCTTTTTATTTCATGAAAGAGTTTAGATTTCTGTATGATAGATATACTGTTAATAACAGTCCATTCCTTCTCTATGCTTATGCTGACATTGCTTTCAGTAGATGAGATATTGCTGCTGAGGTATGTGAACTGATCTACAAATTTCAAAGTCTTGCTACTTATAATGGACATGACTACTTCTTGTTCCAAACTAATAGGTTTTATGTTATTACAGAGAAATATCCACAGAAATGTGTGTTTGTTTAAAATTTTCTTTCTCTAGCTAATGTGAGCTTATTTTCATCACAAGCTTGTTGCATTTTTCTCTGTACATGTCTATATGTTTGCTCTAAATTCTGTGTAAATTTAGTGTTTTAAGATATAATGTAAACTATATGAATTGTTACTTTTACTCATTTTAAACTGATAAAAAGTTGAACAGGTGCTTTGGTTAAATTTTGTTGTGATTCTGACAAGTTTGTTATTTGATGTTTTTAGTCGTGGGTTGTTAATAAAAGAGACCACTGCTACTAGTAGAAAGGTTAGCCAATGTATCATCTAGAGACGGATGCATGGCACCTTCCACTACTCGCAAGCTGGTCACTGCTGAAAGAGAACAAAATTCTTTCTTTTGTTTGGACAGTTCTTTTCTTTGCATATGAATCACCCCTCTTCCTGTCAGGGGCTTTTGGGAGTTTCTGCATATTTTTAATAATTATTTTTAATTTAATCTAATTTTTTAAAATTTTTCTATTCAGATGACAACATAAACTTAATGGCTCAATGTTTAATATTTACTGATTGAAAAATGATAATAAACAGATCAAATATGTCTGACAGGAAATATGTAAATCATTGCAAGTATGTTTGGGGGGAAAAAAGATGAATAAACTAGAAAACCACTCTACTGGTCACATGAGTGAAAGAAATTCAAAATGTGTAGCTTCTCTTGCTGTAATGGCAAAAGTGAGCATAATGACTTAACTGGATGAATGGTAAAAGTTGGTAATGGTAGGTTTAATGGCTGTATGATAGAAGTGAGCATCGTGGCTTCACTGGTTAAATGGTGAAAGTGGGAATAGTGACTTCACTGTCTGAATGGGGAAATTGAGCATGATGGCTTCATTTTCTGAATAGCAAAATTAAATTGTTGCTGGTGGTTTTATGATTGAGCAAAAGTGAGTACTGATCTGGGTACATCATTGTTTATGTAACCAATGTGTATATTTACTAACCCCTCTACATGAGCAAGATGGGACACAAAGTATATTTTTAAGTGGAGTTTAATAGGTTTAAATTCAGAGTTTTCCTTATACTAGACTGGTTGCCATACCAAGCTGAACAAGCACAGTCAACCCTACTATTTACCTCTAACTGGAGGGAGAATAGTTGGACGCATATTTTTTTTTATGTCCTGTATTTGGTTTAGTTTAATGGCCTATCAATGTTCCTGGGTTATTTATTGCCAAAGCCATCCTCGAGTGTTGGTACTATTGAATGTATTGCTGGGAAGGATAAGAGGGTTCATACCTTTCTCAACAGTCCATCTATGGTTATTTGGAATCATGAACCAATTTCAGATAATACTCAAATTCATATCTCATCTCTCAGTAATTATACCTTAAACAATAAGGATACTCTGTCAAGATTAGGCATAGTTCAATCCCACTGTGATGATTTGGAATCATGAAATAATTTTAGATGATATCTAACTTCTTATCTCCCAGGAGCTTATCTTTCATGAACGCTGCCTTAAGCAATGAAGCTTCTATAGCAGCCATGATTAGGCAGTGTTCAATTTATATATTTAAGTGTAATTTTGTTTCTGTATATGAAATTACCTACTTATATCCACACATGTATGTATTTTTAGACAATTTATTTGAATAAGTGTATAAAACAAACAAGCGAAATCAGCAGCAGTTGGCTAAATCTCAGAATGGGCACGAAGCAAACATCCTTTTTCAAAGAAACATGTGACAAATTTCCGACATGATCAGTGGACAGCAACTCAGCCACTCAGGATGACCAGTTTGATCTTTGGCTCCAAGTGATTATTTTTTTGGAATATCAGAGACATCAAGATCTACCAGATTTTGTTGGTAAGAAACAAGAATACTGTTATCCTGTGACAGAGAAAGAAGAATAAAGTACTCACTTCTTTATTTTTTTTTAAACAAGTTATATCAGCAAGAATGGATAACCTCCAGAAAATTCTGACACAAATCCAAGAGTCCAACAAATCAGGTGCAGACCAGTACAGAGTTGAGTGGATGGAAAACACGTAGCTGGTATGTAACTGATTTGAGATCACAAAGAATGTGCTCTCACTTCATTTAACAGGAGAGGTGCTCACAATATATCTGCACATCACTTTGAAAGAGGATGTTTGCCTGGTGCCCAGCATGAGATACACTCTTCTAATGTCGCTTGATCTTTCACCACATTTCTCAGGTTTCCATCCAAGCCCAGAAGCAATTGGTTCTCATTTTGTGTTTATAATGCAGTTTCAAGTCTGAATCACTGCAACCAAATCATTTACATTTCATTCATATAGAAAAAGAAGACATACACAGATTGTCTGACCTTGATAAGAATCAAATGCAATGCCTTTTCATATCTCTACTACTATCTTGTCAGTTTAGTCTCTACTTTTGCTGGATCTTCAGCTGTATTAGGTTCATAAAGTAATCAGTCTTAAGTGGCTTTTTATGAGAGGGATAAAAACCAGTGCCATGTTTTCCACAATATCAAAGAATTCTTAAAAGTTCCCTTTGTTGTTTACTCAGTGCTTTAATGCTTATGTGTGGGGTTTGAAAGCTTTGAAGGTCAGAGGCTAAAGGCAAGGCTGTGTTGCTGTAGATATCTGACTCCATATTTTGGTTATATCATTTTACTCCACGTTGACTGACCGGCGCAATGCCTTGCCCAAAGAAAGTCCCAAAAGAAATATACAAAAGAAAAGATAGAAATAGATAAGAGATGAAAACATTTCTTCTATACTTTCCTTTATTTATTAGGTGAAGGGACTAACCAACGCTACGTCCCAAGACGTAGCGTGGTGCCCAAAAAACCAGACAGCAAAATGGTGTTGTTGGTTTGACGGACACTGCCTGAAAGAGAAAGATAATATTGTCTCCTTTTTCAAGAGGAATGCCTTTTTTCTTTTATGCATGTGTCATCTCCTTTTCCGTTAGAGACCTCTGGGAGTTTCTTCAAATTTAATAGTTTTCTTTTTATCTATCTATTTATTTTTTTTAAATTTGATTTTTTATTTAATTATTCGTTCCCTACACATACAATCAATCAACTGTAGTTCATTGTTTACAAACCTTAGGTAAAAATATCAGAAGCTGATATATAAATATTTTCCATGTACATAAACATATTCTACACTAATATGAACATCTTCTACTTATGGGAATTGTGGGTTTTGAAGGCTTTTTGCGTCGAGGTCACCAATGTGGGGTTTAAAAGCTTTTAGGAGGTCAGGGGCTAAGGGCAAGGCTGTGTTGCCGTAAGATATGACTCCATATTTTGGTTATATTATTTTACCCCACGTTGACTGGCTGGCGCAATGCCTTGTCCAAAGATAGAAACAGATAAGAGACAAAAACATTTCTTCCATACTTTCCTTTATTTACTTGGTGAATGGACTAACCAACGCTGTTGTCGGTTCGACGTCACTACCCGAAAAAGAGGTCGGTTCACAGAAAACCTGAGTATTTATCTCTCTCCATCGGCTCCAAATTCACCACTCCAAAATCCTTCCAATTTTGGCGCGACCACTTCCCATTGGATACTTTACTTTTTATTATTTTTCTTTTTTTCTGATTTTTAACCGGATGGATGCGTGGAGCCTTATGCGTGGCGACGCGTTTATTCATTTTGTATGTGGCAGCTGACGAGTCAACATCGGTTGGGAGTTTTATTGTTAATTCGTAAATCCCCACAGAATGACCTGAAAAGTTCACAGGCTAGCATCACATTTGCTGTTGATGACATTTTTAATCAGTGGGCTCTAAACACTACAAAAACCAATGGAAGAAGTGTGTGGACTGCAAGAGTAATTATGTTTAAAAATAAACCACTTTTTGGTTACATTTCAAAAGAGTCTCTTGGTCAGCCAGTGAACTTTTCAGCTGACCCTCATATATAAACATATTCTACATATAAAAATTTGTGTCCCACATATATAAATGTTTCACTTGTATAAAATGTTCTACATACATAGATATGTGCCATATGTATAAACACAATCTACATCAATAAGCATGTTCCATACATATAAAGAGTTTCATGTAAATGTGTTCCACATTGATAAACGTTTTCTATATATAAAACCAAGTTCCACATATATAAATATATTCTATTAATCAAAAGAAAAATCAGCTGGTGTCTAAGTATTTGTCCTTCTCTTCCTATTTGACTCAAGATAGTTATTAGTAATAGAAAATGAATTCATCACAAGTTTAAAGAATAAAAAAAAAGACTTACCTAGATTAAAAGTAATATTCAATATCTCAAAGGGCAGCAGACCTTTGCTTGTGTGCATAATTTGTTCAAGCAAATTTCTTCCTTTGTACCAATTGATTCAAAAGTAAAAAGATATTTTCTGCACACTTTTTAAATGGTTCACCGACTTTTTGGTCCCACATAGGCTATCAAAAAAATTGATCCCAACAGAATCTATTCAGATAAAAAGTTCTTTTTCTTTGGCTGGATGCTAAGGGAATTCATTATGAACTACTGGAACCTAAACTGAAGCGAGTGATTGGTTTGTTTGACAAATGTATTGGAAGTGAAAAGACATTTTTCTATTTAAAGAAATCAGACAATAATTTTGTTCCATGTCCATGCACATTATCCTGTGTGAGTATTTGTGACAGAACTTTCTCAGAGATTACTGTCTGAAAGTGGTCCCCACCCGTATTTGTGTAAAGGTTTTTGCTACAAGACCAGTTGCCATATCAAGGTTAAAGATCCAAGTTGAGATGGTTGGTTGGGTTTTAGAGCATATCAACCTTTGTAGGTTATTTAATGCCAAATCTATTTTTATACAAATAAACAGTTCTATTTCAAACAATTCAGTTTAGCATGAGTACACAGTTTAATTGTCAAAAACATTTCTATTTCAAACAGTTCTAATTCAACTAATTCAGTTTAACATAAGTACAGATTTTGTTTACACACAGTTAAATGTCAAAACAGTTCAATATTAAACAATTCAATTTAGTGTAAATACAGTTTAAATGTCAAAAAAACAGTTCCATTTCAAATAATTCATTTTAGCATAAGTACACAGTTTAAATGTAAGTACAGTTTAATTATCAAGAACATTTATATTTCAAGCTATTCAGTTTAGTCAAACAATTCAGTTTAGCATAAGTATGCCGTTAGTTCTATTTAACCCATAGATAGGGCCCTTCAGGTGCTACCACGCCAGGCCAGAGTGAACCTTGGAGCAATGGCAATGAAAAGGTATTCCGCATTCCCCAAAGGTCCAGCATTACTGGAACCTCACCATGAGATTGTTTAGTGTCATATCCAGGACACTCATTGGGGGTGGGGTCTGACTCCTCTGCAGAGAAGCAGTCAGTGTATTCTACTGCCCCAGCTGACTGGGCAAAAGCCAAGTTTGCCTGATCACCCAGTCAGCTGGGGCAGCAGAATTCACCAACTGGATCTCTCCCCTAATAAGTGTCCTGAATATAACACTAAATAATCTGATGGTGAGGCTCCAGTAATGCTGGAGCTTTGGGGAATATGAAGTACACCTTCATTGCCATTGCTCCCAGGTCCACAATGGCCTGGAATGATAGTACCTGATAGTTTACTTTTATTTGACCCAAAGATTGTCCCTGTGTGCTTATGCTAAATTGAATTGTTTAAAATAGAACTGTTCTGACATTTAAACTGTGCACTTATGCTTAACTTAATTGCTTGAAATAGAACTGTTTTTCTATTTAATTGTGAGTAAATAAATGACTGATGTTTAATTAAATCATTAGTGATACACAAAAATACTTGGAACCATTTAACTTTATTGACTAAACTGAATAGCTTAAGATATAACTGTTTTTGAGATTTAAACTGTGCACTAATGCAAAACTGAATTGTTTGAAATAGAACTTATTATTTACATGAAAATGGATTTGGCATTAAATAACCTACAATGTTTGATATGCCATAAAACCAAACCAAACCAAGTTTGCCTAACTATTTACCTATAGCTGGAAGGAAAATAAATGAATGCATATTCTTCCCAAGGGTATTAGTGTTAAGGCAAGCAGCCTTGTCCAGGAGTTGAACTCAGTTCCTCATATTCATTTCCTATGATGATAACCATTACACAATAAGCACCTGCATTATAATGGCAGTAAATAAAAAAAGACAAATGTTTATTGAGCTGAGCTGAGAAATTCTTCCACTTACAGTAAATCATCTGGACAAACACTTCAAATTCTCACTTGTTTTGCCCTGGGCAACACTCCTTGTCGTGGAGCATCCATTATTGCCATTGCTCCCAGGTCCACTCTAGACCAGAATAGTAGCACTTGATAGGGCCCTATCTATGGGTTAAAAAGAATTAACTGCATACTTATGCTAAACTGAATTGTTTAAATTGGAACTGTTTGACTAAACTGAATTGTTTGAAATGGAACTGTTTTTGACATTGAAACTTTACTTACACTAAACTGAATTGTTTAATATAGAACTATTTTGACATTTAACTGTGTGTAAACAAAATCTGTATAGCTTGAAATAGAAATGTTTTTGACAATTAAACTGTGTACTCATGCTAAACTGAATTGTTTGAAATAGAACTATTTGCAAAAAAATGGATTTAGCGTAAAATAACCTACCAAAGTTGATATGCCATAAAACCCAACCAACCAACAAACACAACTTGTCAGATTAGTTCCAATAAATTAAAGGCATTGATAAATTATTCTAAGAATTCACGACAATTATTCTTTCATGAGGATATTGTATTACTACTGGAATAACTTCATCTTGGTTTTCATAATCCAAACAAAGAAAGATGGACACATTATTTTTTGCATAAGATTTACAATTTATTAACATTGAGAGAGTATTGTTATTTGTTATAATACAACCAGTTAAAAGTCACTTGATATTCTTAAATGCATCACAAGGACTGATTTTTCATTAAAAATTATAAAGGAAATTCATACCTTTTTTGGCAGAGAGAAAAATTATTTTGGCTCCCTTTAAAAGCTCAGGATGAAAAGATGATAAAACAATTTGTATTCAGTCACTGTCATTAGAGCTTAGAATACGCTGACTCCATCCTCTGCAGAGGGGTAAAAACCCCAAATAAAAGAGTTATCCAGGTTTTGACACTGAACTGCATCTGGTGTTGAGGCTGAAGTTCTGGGGAGCATGAAGTACTCATTCATTTCATTACTCCCAAGTCCTCTCCAACATGGATAAAACCTGTTAAGGTTTAATCTATGGGTTAAATTTATTTACTGAGCTTGGAAGTTACTGCTTAGATTTTTCAGTTATTTCATTATCAAAACTCTATGAAAAGAGCTGGAAAATAATCATTATTGCATTAAAATAAAGTAAGTAAAAAGTTGGCAACCATAGTTGAGGGCAACCCGAAAGCTCCCTTTTCCATAGCTACTACACCAAGGTGTAGGGAAGGGCGCTACTCCTTTCCCTGGATTGTTCCACTTTACCCTTGATATGTACCTTATACTGCTGAGTGTTAAGCAAGGAGGTATCAAGTACCATTTTGAAAGTCTTTGGTGTGACCCGACCTGGGATTGAACCCAGGTCTCCCGGACCATTGGCGAACACTCTACCCACTAGGCCAATGAGCTGGCATTAAAATAGTTACTTGAAACTATATAATTATGTATGAATTGTTAATATCAAATAGGAATTCTTGTTACCATATAATCATGGGCAAACAAATGATTATTATTATTATTATTGGTTTGGTTTGGTTTCTTTGTTTAATGGCATATCACCTCTTTTTAGGTTATTTAATGCCAAAGCCATTCTCCTAGAAGAACAGTAGTGGTACTATTTAACCCATAGCTGTGAGGATAAGGGGGTTCATACCTTTCCCAAGGGTATTTGCCCAAAAGTGAACGTAATAGCGCGACTGGAGTACAAACTCGCGTACTACGATTCCGCAGTCCATCACTTTAACCATTACACCACGAGGACACCCCTTATTATTATTAACATTATTATAGATAGAATGATTTCAATGGGATGTTGAAGATATAAATAGTTATGATGAAAATAAAACATTTCCAAATGAATCAGATTTTAGCATGAAATGACCCATAAAGAGTTGATATGCCATGGAATCAAACAAGCTAAACAACTAAAAATGACAAGGATGGATAATCCTTTACTGTTTCTCATACCAAGAAGATACAAATCTTTTTTTAAGTCAAAATATTATAATACTTTCTATGGAATACTCAAAAACGATGCAATTGCATATAAATCTAAGGGAAATACTTTGGTTGATCGGTTGTTTTGTTTTATGGCATATCAACACTTTTCGGATCATTTAACACCGAATTAAATCATTTTGATAAAAGTTTCAAACAATTCAGTTAAGTAAAAGTATAGTTTTTTTTTTGTTTACACACAGTCAAATGTCTAAACAGTTCTATTTCAAGCAATTCAGTTTAGCATAAGTACACAGTTTAGTTCTATTTCACCCATACATAGGACCCTATCAGGTGCTACCACTCCAGGCCAGAGTGGACCTGGGAGCAATGACAATGAAGTGGTTCTCCATATTCCCAAAAGCTCCAGCATCACTGGAACCTCACCATCAGATTGTTTAGTGTCATATCCAGGACACTCATTGGGGTGGGGGTGGGTAGTCTTAGCCCTCTGCAGAGATGTAGTGGATATATTCTACTGCCACTGCTAAGTGGGCAAGAGAAATACTTTGATAGCTGAATAATGATGCTATGAATTCATATGAATAAAAGAGTAAGTCAAAATAATGCTGTAAACTTTTTGCATTAATCTAATAGTTTTCATAGAATTCACCAAAATTAAGGTATAACCAAACTAACATTTCTTCACAATATTATTTCTAGATGATTTATCTTGAAGCGTGCTCATATCATAATTTTTTTTTTTTTTTAAATCTTAGCTGTAGTTTTCTGTCTCAAGAAGTAGAAAACTATGAAAGAAAGAAACTAGACTTTGCTTAAAGGTAACTGTTGTCGACCAGTAAAAGGTCTGGAAGAAAGACACAAATTCGGGATTACGTGAAACAAAGTATATTAAACGAAAGTATAAATACAGCATAGGTAAAAGTGTTGAACGTCAATCTGACAGCCAAAGTGTTAGGCTGGAGTTAACTCAACATCAAGATGAATATTCTTCCAGTATTCATAGTAATAGGAAGAGTACATTATAGTCCATAAGGTAGGTACCATAACAATAACAAAACTGAAAGTTTTGATAATATATAAAACAGAAAATTAGAAAAATAATGTTCATAATAGCTTGGAATGATGAAAATAGTTCATTTTTACATTAAATCCTATACAAGTTGAACTAGGAATGATTAAGTTCAGTGGATATAAATAATTTCATGAATTAAATACTTGAGTTGTATCAAAAGAGTTTAAACAGAAAGGTTTTTACCAAAGTCCTCATCAGGAATCATCCATGAAAAGAGATATCCATATTTACCCCTATTTACCAACCCCTCCACTCGGGCAGGATATGACACAAGGTCAATTTTTAAGCGAAGTTTAACAGGTTTGAATTCAGAGTTTTCCTTCTCCTAGCCTAGTTGCCTCACCAAGGCTGGAGAACCCATTCTGCCCTACTATTTACCCATAGCTGGCGGGAGAATAATTGGATTCATACCTTTCCCGAGGATATTAGTGCTATGTGAAATGCAATCAGTGTTGTCCAGGATTTGAACTTGTGTCGCTGTGACCATTTCCTACAACGATAACCATTACACCACGGGCACCTCCATGAAAAGAGATATAATTCTTGAAAGAGTAGTTCTTGTATAGTCTTTTGTTGAAATAGTCCTTTGGTCTCCAGACATCAAAAGTCTTTGTTGAACTATTGTATTGAATGGAAAGAGAAAAGAAGTTATACAGACTGTTGCCTTTTAATGTGATGAGTAATGTCAAAGATTCTGACTTTGAGATAAAACATTTACATTTTTATTTGATAACATTGCTTTTAATCAATTAAATTAAGAGAGTTAAATCTTAAAAATCAGGACACTGACCACTTAGTGACTGGGGTATGAAATAAAACCTATTCAAATTTGTTTTGTTCTTTATCTTCTCAGACCATGAGAAAAGAACATGCTCAGCACTTTTCATAGAGTTTTGATTATTAAATAACTGACAACTCAAAGCAGTAAGTTCCAAGCACAGTAAATAATATTAGGATGATTTCATTATGTTCAGCAATTTCCTAATTTATTGTACAATTCTTTTTAAAAAGTTAGTATCTACCTGCAGAAAGAAAAATGAAAGAAGCAAGGTGAGAGGATACATGGGGATTTTGACAAAGCAGAGAGTTATGAAAAATAATCAGAAGAGAAAGATGAAAAGAAGGTAGGATAAAAGAAGAAAGAAAGAAAAAGAGGCAAAAGAGATAAATAGAGCAGAGTTGGAGAATGAAGGAAGAGGGAGAGAAAAAAGAGAGGTTATGAAAGAGGCAAGAAGTAGAAGAGAAGAATGAAAGAAAAGAAAGAAAAGAGGCAAAGTGATGAGATTAACAGAGCAGAGTTGGAGAATGAAGGAAAAAGAGTGAATGAAGAGGGTTTATGAAAAAGGTGAGTAGAAGAGAAGAATGAAAAGAAACAAACAAACAAACAAAAAAAGGCAAAGTGATGAGATTAACAGAGCAGAGTCGGAGAGTGAAGGAAGAGGGGTTATGAAAAAGGCAAGAAGTAGAAGAAAGAAAGAAAAAGAAAAAAAGAAAAAGAGGCAAAGTGATGAGATAAACAAAGCAGAGTTGAAGAATGAAGGAAAGAAAGTGAAGGAAGAGGGGTTTTGAAAGAGACAAGAAGAATGAAGGGGAAAAAAAAGAAACAGTGGTTGAATAAACAGAGAGGGAGAATGGAAGAAAGAAAGAAAGAGAAAGAAGAGAGGTGATGGAAAAGATGAGCAATTTTAAAGAAGGATGAAAAGAAATAACGAAATTGAAGAGAAGCATTTGCTGCTTAATTTTTCCTTTGTTACAGACTGTGCAGCATTTGACATTTTAGAAAATTCTTCTAAGCCTATTTATTTCTTTATCTTTATCTTAATAGACATACCAACTAATATTGCACTGGAAATTACCTTATTCTCTCAGAACAATTTTAAGTGTATTGCTTTAATGAAGTAGATGTGCCACTTTATTCTGTTCACCAACCGAAAAGAGCAGCACACCCAATTCCTCCCTTGCTACCAGTTTACAAAGCCAAATACTAATTCCTTGCGTGATCATAATTAATTCAAGTAGACATATGACTTTTATTGTACACTGATGGACTCCACATAGATTTTTGGAGTTGAATCAGGAAAAAAAGTTAAATTGCAAATTGTCCTCTACCATTTTCTTTCTTAAACACTGATTTTCTTATCTCTCTTGGGTTCTGAAGCTACGAAAATGTCTATTGCTAATGTCATCTTCATTTTGTCATTAATGCCATTTATAAATTTTGGCTATAAAAAATAACAGCGCAAAATTTTAGTCAGAAAATCTAAAAAATATACATTATTCAGACTATTGTTCTCATCTTTGTCGCCATGTTTATCACAACGCTTCTGCCGTTGTATGCTCCGGCCTTCTTTAGGTGGTTGGAATGTCAAAATTATTTCACTTACCAGGGTAGACTGTTCTAGTTCCATGGATGTCAGTTATCTGTTAATTTCCCCTCTGAAAGTTCCCCACTGCCTTCACCAGGTATTGAACTCACACTCTTTGGGGTTTGTCACTGGATCTAACCAATACCTTTATCCACTGAACCATGTGTCCTTGAGGACAACTGTGTATGAATTTCTGAGTGTTATAAACATAATGTCTTCAGCAACAATTTTTTACCAGTGCTCATATGGCAGTTTTTGCTGTTAGCATTGCATGTCTTTTTTTTTACCAACTTTGTTGTTATTATTATTGCTTTTCTCTGGCACTCCTTATTACTGGTTCCCATAGTGTATTAATTCCTATGCTTGGTCAGCTCAGGAGATTTTTGTGGCCACGCATAGGTGCTGATTCTTTAAGTTTACAAATTTTCCAATGGTATTCCTAGTCTATGATTTCAACCTGGTCCCACAGAGGGTGGTGATCTCCCTTCTCTCTCCATAAGTGGTCAGCCATGCCAGATTTTTCCACTTCCTCACATGTTACAGCCTTCTAGTGTTCTTGAAGCCTCACCTTAAAAAGTATGTTGTCCAAGGTTAGCTAATTAATTTGCTTTCTAAAAAAAGTGATACTATTGGCAAATAAGTTACCAAAATCATTTAATAAACATTTTCTTACTCATCGCTGTCTTCATCTACATCAAGTTTTGCTGATGTGTTAGTTTTTTGTTGATTTGCTTCATGGGCTCTGAGTTAGAGACAATCAAAGATCATCCTTTTTTGAATGCTGTGTCCAGTGGTTATCTTGATTTTCCTTTGTTGTTACAGATTTGGAATTTAGAAACATAGAATAGAAAAGAATAAAAACACCTTAAACAATGGGTATATCCATGAGGTTAATATATTTTATTTTGGAAGTAAATAATGGTGTAAAATCTGACAATATAGAGAAAAAATTGATAACAAGGTAATCCTAACAAAAGGAGAGATTTATTGAGAAACTAAGTCGACACTATAGCATTTTGGTTCTAATGAAGGTTTTAATCTAGGTTTTTGTATTTGTTAGATATCCATCGTTGATTCAACATCACTAATATCATCCCTCCTAGACCTGATGATGGTTCATTAGAACCAAAATGCTATAGTGTCGACTTTGATTCTTTATAAATCTCTCTTTCTGCTTGGAATACCTTGTTATCAATTTTTTTTCTCTATATTCTATTATATACAAATTTCTTTTCATATCAATAACACAACATCTACATGCTATCAGTATTATAAAGTGCAAAAATGAGACACTCCCAAAAAGGATGCAGTTTTTATTTGTCTGGTACACAAACCTTGAGTTGCTTACAGTACCTGTTGTTTTTAAATGCTCATCTAAATACTGAATAGTTTCCTCACAACATAACTTTGACAATCTCATGAGAAGCTGTACTTTCAGCAGGACTTAACCATAAGTATTATTAACTTAGCTTTGCTTCAATATGGCACCCAGTCTTCAGGATGCTTATTGTACTGGCTGTTTCTTATGTGGTCAACCATCCAAGTATCAACAGGCTCATTACTATATAAGTTCTATCATCTAATGTGAACTGGTACCTTCAGAGTAACTTGACTGAAGTTGATATTTAAATAAGTGAATTGACATATGGCACACATGGATAGGTAAATGCACAAATGTTTGCATGTATAATGGTGAAATCTAAGAATAATATCGAATATATTAGGTATGTTGCAAAATTTTCATTTTGAAAACCTAATTCAATTTTAAATTTCTTAAGGAAGTAAAGTTGGTGACTGTTGTCAAGGGTGACCAGAAGGCTCCGTTTTCAATAGCTACTACACTGAGGTGTAGTGGAGGGCACTACTCCTTTCCCAGGTTTGACCCACTTTACCTTTGATCTGTACTTTATAATGCTGAGTGTTAAGCAAGGAGGCATCAAATACCATTTTTTTTTTAGTCTTTGGTATGACTCAAACTGGGATTGAACCCAGGTCTCACTCAAACCATTATGCCAATGTCCGGACATTGGCATGATAGAGTGTTCGCCAATGGCCCAGGAGACCTGGGTTCAATCTCAGGTCGAGTCATACCAAAGACCCAAAAACTAGTACTTGATATTTAAACTGCGCATTAATGCTAAACTGAATAGTTGGACATAGGATTGTTTTGACATTTAAATGTATGTGGACAAAAACTATAATCATACTAAACTGAATTGTTTGAATTAGAACTATTTGACTAAACAGAATAGCTTGGTATAGAAATGTTTTTGACAATTGTACTTACATTTAAACTGCATGCTTTTGCTGAACTGAATTGTTTGAAATGGAACTGTTTTTGACATTGAAACTCCACTTACACTTAACTGAATTGTTTAATATAGAACTGTTTTGACATTTAACTGTGTGTAAACAGAATCTGTACTTACAAACTGAATAGCTTGAAATAGAAATGTTTTTGACAATTAAACTGTGTACTCATGCTAAACTAAATTGTTTGAACTAGAACTGATTATTTGTATAAAAATGGATTTGGCATTAAATAACCTACAAAGGTTAATATGCAATAAAAACCAACCAACCAACCAACCAAATTCAATGGAAGTCACAGCCCAGTACACCGACTGCATCTCTGTAGGACCCATCCCTATGATTGTTCTGGATATGACACTAAACAATCTGATGGTGAGGCTCCAGTAATGCTGGAGCTTTGGGGAATGCAGAGTACACCTTCATTGCCATTGCTCTCTGGTCCACTCCAGCCCAGAGTGGTAACACTTGATAAGGTCCTATATATGAGTTAAATAAAACTATTTGATATTTAAACTGTGTGCAATCAAATGACTTAAGATAAATTGAATCATTAGAAATAGAACAGTTTTTACATTTAACTATGTGTAAACAAATGATGGATGATTAATTGAATTGTTAGTGATACATAACAATGGTTTGAACCATTTAACTGTTGAATTAATGAATGAGTCATGTTAAATAGAAAATTAGCATTTGATAGCAATACTTGAAACCATTTAACTATGTGCAAAAAAAAGAGCTCAGGCTCATTTAAGAATGTCATCATCAGAATGTGTTAAGAAATCATATATTTGATATATTTGTATAAAGAGGACTTGGCATTAGATTACCTAAAATGTTTGATATGCCATAAAATCAAACCAAACCTAAGGAAATCAATTTTTTATTGTCTCCTAACACATTCCCAAAACAACTGACTAAAGAACAATTGACTTTACGATACAGACTTCAAGGAATGTATTTATGTGTTCATGTACCAATAATACAAGTGTATTTATCTCAGTGGTGACCATGTATAAAAGTAACACAGTAGTGCTGGAACATATGCACAATGTTATATTTCTATTGTCATAAACATATATGGATGATAACTAAAATATACAAAACATAATCCAATAAGTAAAATAAATCATAACATCTAAAGGGGTGTAAAAACATAAATAAAAAATGTTTTCCAGAATTTGGAATGGAAAATTCTTTTTTTTAAATTGTTCCTTTATTAAATATGTATCAAAATTCAAAAAATAATCTATTTTTGGTAGATTTTTTTTATAATCTCTTTATTTCCTTTTTTCCTTAAAAGTTTTAGAAATACTTAAATGCAAATTTTTCTGTTTGTTTCTTTTTTTTCATTACATATAAACAATTGTTTATGTTATTGATTTTTGCAAATATCTCTGGTTCTATACAGTATTGGGTTGGTTGGTGCAAGGGCGGAGATTTAATATTGAAATTTTTTCCACTCTCTCTTCTTGCAAAAGACTTTGCTTGCTAATTCTACTGAAAGTAAACAGATATTATACTTAATAGTATAACAGTTTCATCTACTGACAGATTCTAACAACAGCCTGAAAAAAATTGGATTAACTAATATTAATCCTTATAAAAACTTCAGAAGGTTTATCCATACAATATCAGGCATTGTTTGGTTTGGTTTTATTGCATATCAACCATTGTAGATTATTTAATACCAAATCCTTTTCAAAGATATACATTAACGATAGAATTTCTGATAACATTTTTAAATGAGCGTGAAAATGACATGATAAAGTTTCCTGGTAAGAAATAAAGACTAGTTTAGGTAATGAAAACAAAGAAGAAATTGGGAAGCACCTTTGTCCAGCAACAGACTCAAAATTGCTATTGTTAATAAGACATACAAGACCAGTTGGACACTGGGGGAGAAACAGGATTGAACTTATAAGCAACTGAACACTCCAATGTTGGTTAACCAGCAAAGACATACATTCATCAACTCATTGACATTGAATGCCATTTAGAGGACCTTCCAAGAGTAATGGCCAATAGAAATAGATAGCAAGTGAAACTTCAGAGAATCTGTGCTCTCAACACAATGTAATGATGACAATTATATATATATATATATATACATATTGGCATGGTGGGTAGTGTTTGCCGATGGTCGGGGAGACTGTGGTTCTGTCTCAGGACGAGTCATACCAAAGACTCAAAAAAATAGTACTTGATGCCTCCTTGCTTAACACTCAGTATTATAAGGTATAGTTCATGAGTAAATGTAGAAATCCAGGGAAAGGAGTAGCACTCTCCCCTACACCTCAGTGTAGTAACTATTGAAAAGAGAGCCTTTGGATCACTCTCAACAACAGTCTAGTTGAATTATATATAGATATATAGTTAAATTATTTTGAAAAGAAAAATAAATTTTTTTCCACTTAAAAATTGTTTGAATCGTTTATAACAAAAATTATTTTAATTTTGCAGAAATATTTGTTTTGAAGCTATTCAAACAGTGTGCTTCTTACTTGAACAGAAGTGTGTATTACATTTTTGGTGGCTGTGAATTGCAAAACATGTGAAATTTACCAAAGAATGTGTGATGAATATGGAGGTGCATGTTTTAGTCAAAAAATGTTAAATTGTTTAAAGGTCGGAATAGTATTCAAGATGAAGACAGACCAGGAGGACCCACAATGTCAAGTACACCTGAAATGGTTTTTTCAATTAATGCACTCATCTGAGCTGACAGAATAGTTACAATAAAGGTTATTTCTGAACAACTGGAAATTTCTCTAAGTACAGCACACAAAATTGTGTATGATGACCTTGCTTTTCTAAGTTCAGTTATCATTGGGTTTTGCCAGGAAAATGAAAGGCAAGAACAATGGAAACTATCAGTTTGTTTGGTTGGGAACAGCTACAATATCCTCTTTTCAATATAGATCTAACCTCCTCAAAAAAATTTTGTATGGAGCAAATTTTATTGTGATGAGAAGGTTAAGAGCACTGTAAGCAAATAGCTAAAAACTCAGTCCAAAGATTTCTATGCAAAGGAATATAAAAGATGGTTTTTCAAAGGGAAGAATGTGTTTTAAAGAATGGAGATTATATTGAAAAATAAAGCAATTTTTTTTCCAGAGTGAAATGTGTTGTTATGTTGCAAAATTCAGTAAATTTATTGAATTATATATATATATATATATATAATATTCTTATCTCTCAATCAAAGTATGTAAGATATATCTTTTCCTATCTTTACAATTCAACCAATTATTGGCTAAAATCTTCTAGATATCAAACTTGATACAGGCTACAGACACAAGCTAGCACACAGATAGGTGTGAACTGATGTAATAGATAGATGGATGGATCAATATAAACATGCTATAATAGACAGATAGATATGAGCATACTGCAATGGATAGAATCAAACAGATTAAGATAGATATGAACATACTGCAGTTGATAGATAAATATATACATACTGTGATAGACATGAATTTACTGCAATAGATAGATTGGTATAAATATAATGCAATGGATAGATCTGTACAGATTTGTTACATATCAGGGAGAAAGTGACAACACTTATGTATAAAAATATAAACTCTATTTTTATTGATGAAAGTTGAAATGGTTGCATGAGAGAGTCACATAGACAGGGAACTGCTAAGATACAATATCTTCAGATTTATACCAGGTTGAGGTACAAATTCAAAGAGCTTTACTTTTTTGTGCTTCTTTCATGAGAGACTGATACAGGACAACCTCTCAACCCAGAGCCATTTGCACCCCACTTCTGGGCTAATGTCCAGATGGTGAGACTGCTTACTGACTGCTCTCTCTTAAGGATTGAAAACTCCTGTTATTATATATTTTTTGGATGCTTATGCATGTTTCCCTATGCTTAACATTTCCACTGTCTTTTATTTATCTTAAGACACAGCTGCACCTCCTGTTTTGAAATCCACAAACTAACCAGCCGGTCAAAGGTCAATATGTAACAGATTAAGATGATAGATAGTAGATCAATAGATATAGACATACTGATAAATCGATATCAACTTACTGCAGTAGATAGATAGATCTGAACAGAGATAGATATACACATACTGTGATAGATAGGTGAATAGATATCTACTGACTAAGATAGATTTACAGATATAAACATGTGATAGATTAATAGTGATGGAATATGAAAATGGAAGGTGATGCAATGTTTATTAAACCAGAAAATAAAATCAGCTAACCAAGTTTAAATTCTAATTGATTCTATTGGCATTCCATTCTCACAAATGTCTGACTTGAACCTACCACTTCCTTTATTTATGTCTCCAGACTTGCACTTAGCCAATTTCTTTCTGATTTTGCACAGATCTTGGCAAATGTCAAAATAATATATCATAATAAAAGTTAAGTAATTTCTGGTGAGTATGCCATTCTATGAGACTTAGTCTTGTAGTTATAGTTGACATTTTTTCTCTTCAAATAATGTAGTCAGTATAAAATATAATAGATCTAATGAAACAAAATTGTTCTATGCCAAAAACGAAAAGCCAGAAGATAATCAGTTAAAAATATTACAGATGCAGACAACAAAGATGGTTAAAGGCTTCATGCATATACACCTTCTTAACCCGAATCTCTGCTGCATAGGCTGGAGCAGACAGCAAGTGTTATTGAACTTTATTAGAACCTAGATAAAACAGATTTCTTGTCTGTTAATCAAGATGGTACCATCTCCTCATTAATTGTTGTTGTTGGTTCATTGTTTGGGTTTTATGGCATATCAACCCTTGTAGGTTATTTAATGCCAAATCCATTTTTATGCTAATAATCAGTTCTATTTCAAACAATTAAGTTTAGCATGAGAACACAATTTATCAAAAACATTTCTATTTCAAGCTATTCAGTTTATTCAAACAGATCTAATTCAGCTAAGTGTAAGTACAGATTCTGTTTACACACAGTTAAATGTCAAAACAGTTCTATATTTAACAATTCAGTTAAGTGTAAGTGGAGTTTCAATGTAAAAAACAGTTCCATTTCAAACAATTCAGTTCAGCATAAGCATGCAGTTTAAATGTAAGTACAATTTAATTGTCAAAAACCATTTTTATTTCAAGCTATTCAGTTTATTCAAACAATTCAGTTTAGCATAAGTATGTAGTTAGTTCTATTTAACCCATAGATAGGGCCCTATCAGGTGCTACCATTACGGGCCAGAGTGGTCCAGGGAGCAATGGCAATGAAGGGGTATTCCACACTCCCAAAAGCTCCAGCATCACTGGAACCTCACCATCAGATTGTTTAGTGTCATATTCAGGACACTCGTTAGAGGGGGGGTGTATTCTACAGCTCCAGTTGACTGGGCAATCCTCATTAATTTGCAAGCCTCTGAAATTAGTAGACCAGTTCACATACCTCGGTAGCAATATCTCATCTACTGAAAGCAATGTCAACATGTGCATGAGTAAAGCATGGACTGCAAATCACAAGCAAATACTATATGAAAATCTGATCTCTCTAATAAAATAAAACAGGGATTCTTCCAAGCTGTAGCCATGTCAGTACTACTGCATGGTTGTATTACTTGAACTCTGATGAAACACTTAGAGAAAAAGCTAGATGGGAACTACACAAGTATGCTGCATACTGTTTTGAACAGATCCAGGTAGCAGCACCCTACAAAACAGTGTCAATACAACCACTTACCAATCCATCCAAGTAAGATTAGCCAGAATTGCTGGGCACTAAAGTCAAACTCATAAGCAATGTTATATGGACTTTTCCGCATGGACAAACCAATGTTGGCCAACCAGCAAAAACTTACATTCAATGGCAGTGTACAGACACTGCATACTGTCTAGAGGACCTAGTAAGAGTAATGACTGACTGGAAGGGAGGACAAGAAAGTCAAAGGAATCCATGCTGTCAGTATGTCTAATGATGATGGAAGAAAAACACATTCCAATAACTTATAAAGGGCCGTCAAAGCATATTGAGATTGAAGCTTTAAAATTTTTAGTTTAAAATGAAGGCATATGCACATCTGAACAGCTTACAAAATAAGGTGATGTTGAAGTATAGAGACTTCTCAATAGATGTATAGACTTCATTTAGACAAGTCAAAGCCAATTTGAAAGATATTAGAAGCCAATCTTGATACTTTTGGAACAACATGTTTTTGATAAAACACAGGATTGAGCAAGTGCAACTCCCTGTATACTCACCAGATTTTGGTCAGTGAAAATGTAAATAAATATATGAGCATAGGTAAGCAATTTTTATCACTTAGAATATTTGGACTATTATCTTAATTTTCATTGTAATATTCACATTTCAGCTGAAGAGTCCTTCAACCTTCTTCAGGTGTTTCATATCAAACTTGGGAACCCACATAGAACTTAGAATTGAACCCCATATTTAATCCATGGGAGTAGATTGTTCTAATTTTCCTAACCATAAACAGTTCAACAGGAAACACCTGAAGGTTAAAGGATCCTTCGGCTGAAACATTGTGAATATAACAATGAAGATGAAGTGAATATTCTGAATATACAAAGAGATAAAAAGTATCAAGTTTCATCTGAGAAATTTAGACAAACAGGTTAGCAGCTTTCACAATAAAGTGATAATGTTTAGATCCTTTGAAAGCTGTCTAAATTAATTAGTCCCAATTCTCAATATTTTTTCATCATCAACCTCATACTTTACAATGAATTACTTGAGGCAAAACAGAAGATTGTGCAAAAGTTCAAATACAGGATTCTCCATACTTATTTGATCTACTTTCATACAACTTTTCCTTGTTTCCTAAACTGAATCTCAAGGATTAGATGTGAGGAAGTGGCAGATATTAAATGAAATATGATGTAGCTTCACAAAATATCAAAAATAAGTTTCAGAGGTGCCTTGACCAATGAAAAACTTGTTGGAATTTGCATGTTGAATGTCAAGGGCATTATTTTGAAGAAATTGAACATTTTATTCATTGTTCACATCTGTCTAGGTAAATACTCATTCAGTCAAAATAGTTTTTGAATACACTTATACATCTCTCTCTTCATTATACATATGCGACTAGCAAAGGCATGGATAGCTATCAATAGGCTATCAGTGGTATGGAAGTCAAACCTCACCGCTAAAATAAAACGCTGTTTTTTTCAAGCAGCAGTCATGTCGATACTTCTATATGGATGCACTTCATGGATGCTAACTAAATGTATGGAGAAAAAGCTTGACGGCAATTACACAAGAATGTTGCGAGCTGAATTGAACCAGTCCTGGAGGCAACACCCCACAAAAACTATCCAAGTTAGACAAACCAGACACACGGGACACTGCTGGAGAAGTAAGGACAAACTCGTAAGTGATATGTTCCAATGGACCCCATCACATGGACGAGCAAAGGCAGGACAACCAGCTAGAACCTATATACAACAGCTCTGTGCTGATACATGATGTAGCCTTGAAGACCTACTGGGAACGATGGATAATAGAAACGGGTGGCGAGGGAGGGTCAGAGAGATCCGGGCTGGCTGCACAACATGATGATGATATATATAATATTTAAGATTTATTTATGGGGAAATTTGATAGTGTTCAGTGTCTGGAATAGATCATATATAAATATAAACAGTATAAACATAGAAATCAGTATTACATGGTGGCTGTCAAATTCAAGCCCGAAAAGATCTCTCTTTTAAAAGAGATATTGAGGTATATTTAACTTAGGAAATGGCTGCTTAATTTCAACTCCAGGATAAGAGTGTTTACATTTCACCTCATGATAATCCACATCAAACTATAGGCTAATAGTAGGGTTGATTCTGCTTTTTAACTTTGGCTTGGCAACCATTCTAGGAAAAGGAAAACTCTGAATTCAAATCAGCTGTAGTCTGGTTAAAAATTGACCTTCTTTCTCATCCTACCAATGGGGAAGGAGTTAGATAAATACATTTGAGAAGTTCAAATCATGTGCCATTCCTAATTTTTCAGTCTCTATATATAGATTACAGGATGATTCTAGAAAAAAGGGAACTAATTTGTGTCGGTTTTTAGCTTATGGCTACTAACTTTAGTTTCATTGATTATTGTTCTGACATTGAGTTTACTTACGATAATTTTTATTTTTCCAATTGAATTTTTGCATTCAAAATACTTTGGAATACAATTCATAATTTGGTTTTAGCTTTTTACAACAATAAATTACTAAATTGTGGTTGGGTTCTAAACTTTGTTATTTACTTTTTAAAGGATTATTAATTTTAGGATTTGGCTTATCAATTGTTTAGTTTTTAGTCATGATGTGATCGTAAAAAGTATGGTCAGAATGAGTTTTCATGTCTGCATTTGGAAATGAGCTCCGATGTTTTGATTAGGAATTTCTGAATAAGTGTCAATTGCAATCTTGTCTTCAAAGCAAATGTTACAATGTTTTGAGATATTGTTGTAAGTTGGTGCTGCTTTTGTTAATTTTCACATTATTTTTCGTAAACGTTTTGGCTTGTTTTTTCTGGGATTCTGTGTATTTTTTAAGAGTGTTGTGCAATGTGCCTATTTTTTTGTTCTTTTTAAGAACACTCAGTTATTCAGATATATATGACTCCTCAATCTCCAAGGCTCTAGAGCTAGAACCTCGCTATACAATGTAGTTCAGTCTCATAGTAAAGACACCCATTTTGGGAGGGGGTATTCTTTTGCAAGGGATACAGTAAGCATGTTCAAGGTCGCACTGACAGGGTGAGTCAAATAGTATAGATTTCTGGCAGTGTGTGTGTGTGTGTGTATATATATATATATATATATATATATATATATATATGTGTGTGTGTGTATATTTGGGCAGTATTTCTTCATTAAAGCATATTTCATTAAACAATATTGTATATGTCCTTTCGAGTTTTATGGTATCCAGCAAGAATTGGTTGATGAAACTCTCATAACTGTCTGTATTGTTTAATGAAATATATATATTGATGAAAAATGCAGATAGTATATAAATTATTGCCAGATAGGAATACGGTAGCACAGAAAGAAAAGAAAGAAGAATCATAACGAGAGTAATAGATACAGTTTGAGAGAGAGAGATACAAACATGTTAATGTGTATAAATATTACAATGAAAAATTCTGTGAGCATATACATTTATTTTTCCATTTTTAGATTGTGTGTCTTATGTTTTAAAGAATAAGAAAAATTCTTTTGTGCCAAAAGGGAAATTAAAATCTGAATAAGTGTCATTATGTTAGAATTATGCACACATTGATGACTTTGTTTTACCAAACTTTAGAATTATATAATCATCTGATGGCCTTGAGAGAATAAGAAAAAAATTTTTCTCAACATATTGAAGCATGCCAAAACAAATGAAAGATGTCATATCTTAATTCCATTTTCCCTGACTATAGCATCAGAAAATGTCGTTTTCATTATTATTATTTTACTCCTTTGGGAGTTTTTCACACCAGCATTAGCTGATGGTTTTTCTTTGGAGTTTGAGTGACAGCAAGTTTCCTCAAGTCTCCAGGACTCTTCTCCGTATTTTGGTTGTTCCTAATAATGCTGTAGTCTGGATGGTGTTCATTCGTCCTATTATTTCCATGTCTTCTTGATATTTTACAAATCCTTTGGGGATTGTTTCAAGAGCACCAGTTACAATTGTTATCAGATTTTTTTTTAGTTCTCTGACAAGGTCTTGATATTTTTCTCTCTTTTCACTTTCTTTAATTTTACTCAGTGGTCTGCTGGGATAGCAATGGCTACTATTTGACAGGTTTTCTTTTTCTATTAGTATTATTATCATTACAATCTTATGGTAGATCAAAATATTTTGGTGGGTGTCCTTGTGGTGTAATGGTTAAAGCGATGGACTGCGGAATCGTAGTAAGCGAGTTCATACTCCAGTCGTGCTATTACGTTCACTTTCGGGCAAATACCCTTGGGAAAGGTATGAACCCCCTTATCCTCCCAGCTATGGGTTAAATAGTACCACTACTGTTCTTCTAGGAGAATAGCTTTGACATTAAATAACCTACAAAGGTTGATATGCCATTAAACAAAGAAACCAAACCAAACCAATCAAAATATTTTCATTTTGTACAGACATTTACTCCAACATTGACTTCTGTAATACATCTAAAGAATAGCTATAACTCCACTACATTATTTTTACTCTTTGTAAGTTTTTCATACCAGTTCTAATTGATGGTTTTTCACTGGAGTCTGAGTAACAGCAAGTTTTCGGAAATCTCCTGAGCTCTTCTCAGTATTCTAGCCAATCTCATCAATGCTGTGGTCTATATGGTCTTTCTCTGATTTCTAAATCTGCCAGTTTCTTTTCTAAACTCTATGGAACTTTTCACAGAGTACCAGCTATTATTACCATTTCAATCACAGCTTTTTCAGTTCTCTGGCAAGATCCAAGTACTTGTCTCTCTTTTTGCTTTCTTTCATTTTTATTTTGTATTATTATTATTCTTAATCATTCTGTTCTTTTTGTTGTTTCTCTTTTTCCTTTATTCATTATAAGAATTGTGCTTTTCTTCATTCTAAGTTCCATTCCAATATCAAGGCTGAAGATTCTAGCAATTTGTGTCAGGCTTTCCAATTCATTTTTATTCTTGACAAAAATCTTGATGTCATCCATATATATTAGATGGTTTACCTTTTCTTGCCCTGTTGTAAATCTGTAGCTTCCTTTACACTTTCCTAAGGTATAATTTGGCAATATCATTTCTATAACAAATAGTAATGGCAATAAGTCTTCCTGAAAGATGCCTCTTATTTGAAATTTTGTTAGGCTTTGTCCTCTCACTGTTAATTCCACTTTACAGTTTTCCATAGCTTTCATGGTGAATTTGACTACTTGTTCAAAGACTTTGAACATTTGTAAACATCCTATTTTCCATGGTTGTGGGTTTATGTCATATAACTTCTTGAAGTCTTTCCATTATCATTACAATTACTCCTATTACCACCACCACCTGATTTCTGACAGAAGATCTATTTAATTATTTACCAGTTCTCTTGTAAATAGCCAAAAATGTTATGAAAAATCTCTGATAGATTTACAAGTTATTTGTTAGCTGTGAGTAAAAGAGAAAAAAAAAGGATTTATGCTTGCAACCATTGACGTAATTGTTTGATAAAATAATGAGGATAAATTTGTTAATTCTACCTTTGAACTAGAAGTCATATTATCTTGAATTTTTATTAGACTAAACATTGTCAAACAACTGAAATTAAAATGAAAGAAATTCTTGTCAAAATCAATAATGGCTGCTGGAGCAATTTAAAGAAAAAAAAAACAGTTAATATTATTTCAGCATCCATCAATTTTATTTCATCAAATGTCATAAAAAATTTTAATTTCATTATTACATATTTTACATATATCTAATTATAATACACAATATTTTTCAGTGGATAATTTTCTTTTTTTTTTGTAGGTGGGGTCTTTATGATATCACTTCAAGCGTAATTTTGGAAGATTTATTACTATAAAAATGAAAAGTAAATTTAAAACTAATGCATATTTATCTAGTGATCATTTGTTAGGACACTTATTTCATGTCTCATGGCTAAAAATTTCTTGAAATTTTTCTCTTTTTATTTATTTGTTTTAGATCTAATACAAAGTAATTTTATTAATAAGAGTTTTGAAGATGGATATCAATCTTAAGTAAAACTACAGAACCAGGTTAGAATTCAAAATGAAACATAACAAATGTTAAAGAGGTGTTTATCACAGGTTGAAATTATATCAATATGATGTTATATACATGCATAGCACTTCAAAAACCTACCATAGATACAGGGAGGAAATATCAATGGAAATGATGATAAGCACAAATTAATAAATGCAAAAGAAAAAAAATCACTAAAACATAATCCCTTTAAAACTTCAAATTTTGAGGTGATAATTATTTTTCTCAATAGAAATGAAAAGATTTTTCTAATCACATCTGTAATGCCATTTAAGCTTACATTTTGAATAATTTTCTACCATAATAAATACAAAATAACCATTCAAAAAAATAGTGAAGAAAAAACTGATTTCATTTTTTGTGATTGTCACTGTTTAAGAATTTCAAACAATTTTTAATCCTCGAAATTAGAGAAGAGAAAAAAGATGAACAAATTGCTTTCTGCAGATTGTATAAAAAATAAATAAACAATTAGACTTGTTTTCTAACCATCACTTTTTAATTCATCAATTATGTTTAGTGATCTTCTTGGAAGTGAAATTAATAGGTTTAGATATCGTCTTTAGCTGAATATTAACCTGTGTTTAGCCGTTCTAAGTATTGCTTTCAGCTGAATTTGAACATGTATTGTTTAGCAGTTCTGAGTATTGCTTTCAGCTGAATTTGAACATGTATTGTTTAACAGTTCTAAATATTGCCATCAGCAAAATGTTTTTGTATGTTCAGGAGTTTTGAAGATGGATGTCTCTCTTTAGCAAAACTACAGAAATTGATATGAAATTAAACTATGATCTCCCAAATATTTACACAGATATAGGTATATTTCTTTTTCAGCAAATCCTTTCATTGTTTATAAAATTTAACAAATGATTTTAATTCTTTTATGTTTCGATTGATATATTCTACACCTACCTATTGTTATTTCATCAGATGTCAACTCCACCTTCTGACCTTTTATCTAACTTCCTAAATGTTCTCACTTTCATGCATTGGAACGCTTGGGGATAAGGAAGATATTTAGTCAAGTCCTCTATACTCATCAAGGAGCAATATTCACCTTTTGATATAAATGAAAGAAAGACAAGTTAAATGCATTTTTACATACAAGAACATTTAACTTTTTATATAAATAATATACATACCAATGGTATTAAAAAGAAAGAATACACAAACACTAATAGCAAGAAATATACATGTATTGTTCCATGAACAAATTGTATGATAAAGGGGTACATAAACAGAATAGGCTTACTTGCTTGCTTAAAGTAAAATAGTCTCATGACTTTGTCTTAGATCCTGTTAGGGAATGGTAATGTCTCTTCAGCTCAAAGAACAGAGGCAAAAGAGGTCAAGACTAGGTTTTTGGAACTGTCATATGACACCCCATGAGGCCTATATTGGATATGCCCATTTTTCAAGGGAGTTTATGATTTATTGTCTTCTTACACAATCATTTGTGAAAAAACTGTGATAAAATATTTTCCAAAAGTTACATTATGCCACCACTGGAATTCACATTAGACTATATTGTGTTGAATTACTGCTTGCTAGATTCTACTTGTTTTACCTATGCAGAGGACAATTTCATCAGTCACCAGCTTGTATGACAGAAGGTAGACTGCCCCAAACATTACTGCATAACTGAACCAATGTCATGAAAAAAATGAGTCATCATCCACTGTGAGGAGAAGACTCTGTGAAGCTGGCCTTTATTGCAGAATTGCTGTCAAGAAACTACTGTTGAAGAAGCAAAACAATGTTAAAAAGCTCCAGTGGGTCAAGGCACACAAAGACTGGACAATAGAACAATGGAAAATAGTTGTTTGGACTGACGAATCAAAGTTCAAAATCTTTGGCTCAATTATGAGAGTCTATGCACAGCGATGAATTGTGGAAACAGCTGCAACCCCTGTACCACACAAATCATAAAGCATGGAGGAGACACTGTTATGGTGTGGAGGGCTTTTACCAATTGCAAAGTTGGATATTTGCACCAGGTGAAGGGTAAATTGAATCAAACTGGCTATCACAGCATACAGCAGTATCTCATGATCCCATTTGGAATGCAGCTTGTGGCTCAAAGATTTATACCCATGCAAGATAATGACCCAAAGCATACTAGTAAACTCAGCCAGAAGTACATTAAAAACAAAAAGGAACGGTATAATATTCCACTGATGTCTTGTCTGTCGTAATCAACAAACTGAAATCCCTCTGAACTGGCATGGGATATCATCATCATCATGTCGCGCCGCCTGCGCGGATATCCCTGACCGTCTCTCGCCATTTCTCCCTATCATTCATCGCCTCCGGCAGGTCTTCAGGGTTACATCCCGTGTCCTCACATAGCTGCTGTATGTAAGTTCGTGCTGGTCGTCCCACTCTTGCACATTCATGTGTGGGGGTCCACAGGAGTACATTGCTTATGAGCTCGTCCTTGCTTCTCCAGCAGTGTCCTGCGTGTCTGGTTCGTCGAACTTGTATAGTTTTTGTGATGGGGGGCAAGTGTCCGTATAGTTGGAGTCTCGTGGGGTGTTAACCCACAAGTGTGGCTCACTTCTGGCAAGTTTTGCTGGAAAGCTAGGCAGAACTATCATTAGTATACATCCAATCTTTGGTAGAAAGTATTCTGAGAATCTGTGAAACAGTGATAGGGGCCAAATGGGGTCATTCTGATGAATCAAAAGTTTTAAGTTTTTTGTTATAATTTGTATTGAATGTGGCTCAGGAAAACTTCTATTTAGTATAATAAATAAAACCATTGTGATGCTTAATTTGTTTCATTAAAAATAGCACTTTTAGAATGAGAAATAAAAAATTTGAGAGTGGCCAAATACTTTTAACTGGGATATATACATGTATAAACAGGATCTGACATTAAATAACCACAAAGAGTTGATATACCATCAAACCAAATAACCTAACCTAACCTTGGTAAACCTGGTGACTGACAACAAATGGCCAACCATGATAGCTCTCATAGTTGGTGTGAGAAAGACAATAGTAGGGGCAATTTAAAAAGGGTCAGTCAGGCAGTCAGTTAATGACTGACAGAGGACAAGTAAAGAACTTAAATTTGAATGTTAGCACACCCTCACTGGGCATTGGCTTTGATTTTATTGAACAATAAAATCTTTCCTTTATTGACTCAAAAATGCCAATTCACTTATTTCTGATTTGAGACTGGTCCATGTCTGACTTTTTCCTTTCCAATGTACTTGTCATCTCTTTATCTAGTCTTTGGCAATTTTCATCAAGACTCAGCAATACAGCACCACCAGTTTTATGGTAAATCAAATTTAGATTCAAAACAGATTTGAATCAAATTTATACTGTGTATACACCTGACTAATGAATATTATTAGATTTGATTATAAACAAATACATCTGTTTAACAAGACTGATTTGGGTTGGTCTTTATAGAAAGAGTTTTAATAGATGTAAGTGCTTCATTTTGGAACAAAAGTAACCCGATAAATTATACACAAAATACAATTTAAAAATCAGGCAATTGAAACAACAGTGATAGATAAATTAACTCTCAAGAACTTATCACTAGTTTTAATTATAAAGCTTTCAGGTTAAGTGGTTTTAGATTCAATTTTCAGTCCTAAATTAACAATAGACATCATTCACTAGTACAAAAACAGTGTTTTCTACTATGTAAATGCATAATGCTTATAAAACCTACCAACAGATGCAGGAAGGAAATATCAATAGAAATTACAATAAGCATCTAAACTGATAAATACAAAGAATAATTAGAGATGCTTGTATTGAGGCTATCATTATAGGAAATGGAATCTGTAACCTATGTTTAAATACTGGATGAGGATGTTTGCATTTCACATAGTGCTAATTGCCCTTGGGAAAGATATAAGTCTATCTATTCTCCTAACAATTATAGGTAAATAGTAAAGCAGACTGGACTATTTAACTTTGGCAATTGGTCCAGAAGAAGGAAAATTTTGAATTCAAACTAGTTGTACTCTGTTTAAAGAATAAACTTGTGTCACATCCTGCTCATGGCAGAGGGGTTGCCTAAATACATATAATAATTATCTTCTATTTATTTTATAAGAATATTGTACATGCTGGATATTTATAAAATTTGTAATAGATACAGGGAGTAAATTTCAAAAGAAATTATAATAAACATCTGTTCAACTACATACAAAGAACAATTGTTTTCTAATTGTTTTATAAGAATATTGTTTTCTTTGCTCTTTTAGTTGAATCTCAAATTCAATTAGGTTTTATCCCTTGTTTATTGATCACATCATTTCCTTTTGAAAGCACTGAACTCATGCCAAGGAGGTGATTATCAAGTAAGATGGTTTCAATTGTTTAAAAATAAAATAATTAGATAAAAGCTGTATTCAGTTAGGTTTTTTTTTTTTTTGACAAGTAAAGCAATTTCCTCTGGTTGCAATGTATTTTCTTGTGCAAGATTTGGTTAAATCTTTTGATATAAAAAAATAGATGACAAAACAGATTTTAAACAAAAAAATTTGAAAAATTGAAATAGAACATCACTTTTTAACTCACTAAACTATACTATACTATCCTGAAACTGTTTTTACCTAATAGAGAATTAGTATCTATTATAGTCAGGTTAAAAGTGTTGTAAGAGTAACCCGAGACCAATAGTATCGACAATACACAGAATAACCTTAAAATACCAAATAAAATCACTGGCATTATCAAGAAAAATTCAAATGGTTTGCTCATACATTATACAAAGACAATGCCAGCTATATCAACCATTCATACAAGAATGAATTCACACACAGAAGACCCAGAAGTTGACCACAAAATCAATGACTCAAAACTACCTTTGCTACCAGTAGAACAACTAGCAAAATGCAAAACAAAGTAAAAACTTGGGGATAAAAATATGAGAGGAATTTTAGCAGGCTTATACAGATGATAATAAAGTAAAGTTGACGACCATAGTCCAGGGTGACCCGAAGTCTTCCCTTTCAATAGGTACAACACCAAGGTGTAGGAGAGGGCACTACTCAATTCCCTGGATTGCTCCACTTTACCCTTGATGCATACCTTATAATGCGGAGTGTTAAGCAAGATGGCATCAAGTACCATTTTTTGAATCTTTGGTATGACTCGACCTGAGATTGAACACTGGTCTCCCAAGCCATTGGCGAATACTCTAACCATTATGCCAATGGTGACAAATACCTGGATCTTGCCAGAGAGCTAAAGAAACCTGTGGAACTTAAGGAGATGGTGATACTAATTGTAATTGGTGCCCTTGGAATGGTCCACAAATGTTTGAAAAAGAGATTAAGGGAACTGGATATTAGCAGAAGAATCAAGCCTATCCAGAGATGGATGGATAGATGAAACCAGCTAGATTACTTAGACGAGTCCAGGAAACCGGCAGTCAATCAGACTTTAAAAAACAGCAAAAACTTGTGTGAAAAACTCATGAGGAGTAAAATAGTAATTATTATCATTTGCATGCTGGGAATGGTCTCCGAAGGCTGGAATAGTTGGAAACTGGTGTACAAATCAAGACCATTCAAACTACTGCATTGTCAAGATTGACCAGAATACTGAGAAGAGTCCTGGAAAAATGGGGAGATTTGTGTTACTCAGACTCCAGTGAAAGGCCATTAGCAAACACCAGCAAGAAAAACTCATGAGTATAATAAAAATAATAATTTTCAGTCTAGTTACTTCCTTCTTGCTTTCGAATCAGACCTAACCGATAAAATGAAACGCAGTTTCTTCCAGGCAGCGGTCACATCGATACTGCTATATGGATGCACTACATGGACGCTAACAAAACGGCTGGAGAAGAAACTAGATGGCAATTACACAAGAATGCTGCGTGCAATCCTGAACAAGTCCTGGCAGCAACACCCCACAAGACACCAACTGTACGGCCACCTGCCCCCTATCACGAAAACTATTCAAGTTAGACGAACCAGACATGCAGGACATTGCTGGAGAAGTAGAGATGAACTCATAAGAGATGTACTCTTATGGATCCCCACACACGGCCGCGCAAAAGCAGGACGACCAGCACGAACGTACATTCAGCAGCTATGTGAGGATACAGGTTGTTGTCCTGAAGACCTACCTAGGGCGATGAACGATAGGGAGGAGTGGCGAGAGAGGGTCAGGGATATCCGTGCTGCCAGCACGATATGATGATGATGATGATGATGATGATGACTTCCTTCTTGCCATTCCTATCAGCTTTTATGAGAAAAAGTAAGTAAAGGTCACAATAAAGTTGTAATTAGCTAGGACTAGCCTTAAGAAGTGCAGGGCTCAATTGGGAACATATATATTACAATGTGTAATTACTTGATGAACCAAGAGAAGATTACACTCACAAACAGGGCCCAATTGAGAGTGATTAGTCTAGTTGGCTTAAGGCCAGCCCTGCAACCAACTACATTACTCATGCACAATTTATGTTTCCAATAAAGTCAGGAAATAATAAGAAGGCATTTGTGTGCTGATGCTATCATGAGATTATTAAAGGGTTAAAAGAATTGTCGTGTGAAGTAAGGAACAAATTCATAGTAAATTGTTCAGAAGATGAACAACCCAGTCAACGAAGCTGAATGATGCAATGATATTCATCCCTGCAGAGGGATAAGACCCACCCAACAAGTGTCCTAAATATAACACTAAACTATCTGATGAGGCTCCAGTCCTTGTGCTCTGGGAATGTCAAATACCCTTTCATTGTCATTACTCCCAGGTCCACTCTGACCCAGAGTGTTAGTCCTTGTTAGGGTCCCATCTATGGTCAAAAAGAACCATTTAACCACGTGCAAACTAATGGCTAATATTGAACTGTTTGTGTTACATAACAATACTTGTAACTATTCAACTGTATGCAAACAAATGAGTGATGTTGAATAGAATTATAAGTGTTAGAGAGCAATACTTGAAACCATTTAACTGTGTGCAAATAAAACTACTCATGGTTAATAGCAATATCTCAAACCATTTAACTCTGTGTTTAAATGAGTTAGTAATGTTAAATGGAATTATTAGTGTCAAATAATAATCATTCAAACCATTGACCTTGTGTCGCATCCTGTTCATGCAAAGGGATTGGATTGATATATACATATATGTGATTGTATTTGTAAATCTTTCTCAACCTTTTCATCTCTCACTAATTGTATTTTTTAATCTCTTTTATCTATGCTCACCAGTAAAAACTTTATTCATCTCTCTCTCATTGCATTTTTTACTCTCTCTTTTATCTATAACAGTGTTTGCCTACCTCTTTATAACTAATCAATCTATCTATCTATCAAGCAATCTACCCTGTTCATATGTATTCAATTATCCACATATTATGTGATCTATTTCCATTGGCTGGTAGGAGCTGTAGCCAGCTTCCTTCACCTCCAACCAGTCGTCAGTGTTTCAGCCAGCTTGCTTAAAGCCAAAAATGCTGACAGTAGTTTTATTTTTAAGTCATTCAAGCCTTTTCCACTTAAGATATTAATGTGACATAGCTTTCTTACATTTAAATACTTCAAAAATTTCAGTAAACAAACTACCTGAAAATCTATATGAGTGCATTTCTTATACTAGATAAGATACTGGGAGATATTCAAAAGCATTTATTTATACATTCACAACAAATAAAATTTTTATTTTTCATTCAACTATTGATATCTTGTTGGTCCTTAGACACCTGAATCATTCCCCATCCCTCCATCCATTCGTATTTCTATCTCCACTCATCTGTTACTTGACTAATCCTTCATCCAATTCATTTACCATAACTTGTTGCCATATCATCATAACCTTTTATTTTCTAATGTTCAATTCAGTTTTGCTTACAGTGATTCTTAGATTGTTTTTATATATTTATATTTTTACTAAGTACCCTCCCAGAACACTTGGATGCCTTCTATCATTCCCAAATTATATGCTTACTGTGTCTGCAGAACTTAGAATATGTTGTCAGTATCCTCTGCAATCAGGTAAGACTCCATTAAAAAAAGTGATGTCCTGTCTATGACACAAAATTGCACCCGATTGTGAGGCTCCAGATCTGAAGAGTGAGGAGCAAATCTTCATTATCATTAATGAACTGGAAAGGGTTGGATAAATACATACAAAATACCATTTTCCCACTTAGTCACCACCATTATCTATACATTTTCCTTTCTGATCAACAAAAGGCTGCATACTTTGTGCATAAACCTTCTATTTGATAGTGTCCCTCATAAGCAGATATTGGTCATATGGCACTAGAGACTGAACCTTTCTATCAAAGGAGAGAAGGTTTAACTTCTACTGCAATATTACCATAGATTTTTTTAAAATTTTATTTTGTCTTGTTATAGGTAGCAGTTTAGTTGCAGTGTGGCAAAATGGTATCTGACACAATAGATTAAACTGTTGTCAATCATGAGCAAAAATGCATAGTGTGTCGGAAAATAGTGATTTTGTAGATGAAAACTTACTCTATACAATGATATTATTTTGCTCCGAATGATTATAGTAGTTTCCACTGAAATGAATTGTAACATTCTGAATAATATTCAATGTGGGAATGGAGATTTTAAATATATGTCAGATATACTATCCAAAATGATAGAGTAGGACTTCTTAGAGAGATCCATAGAGACCCCAGGGAGGTGAATGAAATTTTGATTGGGTAAATAAAAGCAAATTGGTCAATAGATGATGAATTTACTTGTTTGCATTTATAACTCCCTTTATAGTAAGTAAGTAAAGTTGGTGACCATAGTCAAGGGCAACCAGAAGGCTTCCTTTTTATTAGCTACTACACTGAGGTGTAGGGGAGCACTACTCCTTTCCCTGGATTGCTCTACTCTACCCTTGATACATACCTTAAATTGCTGAGTGTTAAGCAAGGAGGTATAAAGTATCATTTTTAAAGTCTTTGGTATGACGTGACCTGGAACTGAACCCAGGTCTCCAGGACCATTGGTAAACACTCTACCCACTAGGTCAATAACAAAAATCACTGGATCAAGTAAACTAGTTGTCAAATATTGTACACTTAGCAGAATACCTGATCGGATATGATGGCAAATAGTGATGTATAATTCACCTATGACCTGTTCAAAACATACAAGTTATTTACATGAATAAACGATCTGGCTCTGACCCCCCAAAAAAATTTGATCTTTTCCTCATTGCTAATGATGCATATTATCCAATTTTCATGAAAGAAAACATTTAAAAACAATTATATTTTTTAAAAAAGAACATTTTATTAAACACTGAATTCTAAAATATCCATTTTATAATAGGTTATGAGATGTCTTTAAAAGAAAATAAGATTATTCAATAAGAAGAATGAAAATATAGATATTGAAAAAGTAAAATTAAAATACAAAACTTAAAATTTTAATTATTATCCATTGTAATGGATTATTAATGAATAAAATTAAAATTTAGTCTAGTTGGCCGGGGCTTTAGAATACACCAACTGCATCTCTGCAGAGGAGTAAGACCCCACCTCCAACGAGTGTCCTGGATATGATATAAAACCATCTGAGGGTGAGGCTCTAATCCAGGAGCTTTGAAGACTGTGGAGCACCCCTTTATTGCCATTACTCCCAGGTCCACTCTGATCCGGAGTGACAGCACCTGATTGGGTCCTATCTATGGGTCAAATAGAACTCTTTGAAATCTAAAGTGAGTGCAAACAAATGTCTGATGTTTAATTGAATTATTAGTGATGCATAGCAATGCTTGGAACAATTTAACAGTGTGCTAATGAATGAGTAATGTTGAATAGAATTATAAGTGTTGATTATCAATACTTGAAACTTTTTAACTATGTGCCTAAATTGAATTGTTAATGTTTCATAGCAATGCTGGAAACCATTTAACTGTGTGCAAATAAAACGATTGATGTTAGATAACAATATTTGAAGCCATTTAAGTGAATTCAAACAAATGATTAATACTAAATAGAACTATTGGTGTTAGAATATTTGGAACCATTTAACTGTGTGTAAACAATACTAATATGTGTGTGTGCAAACAAATGAGCTCTGGCTCATTTAAAAATGTTATCAACAAACAATGCATTTACAAATCAAATATAATATGCATAAAGAGCATTTGGCATAAATGTAACCTACAATGGTTGATGTGCCATAAAACTCAACCCAACCAACCAACCAACTGAAATTAAAATTGAATTATTATCATATTTACCAACCCCTCTGTTCGGGCTGGATATGACACAAGGTCAATTTTTTAAGCGGAGTTTAACAGGTTTGAATTCAGAGTTTTCCTTCTCCTAGACGAGTTGTCTCACCATGGCTGAAGAACCTAGTCTGCCCTACTATTTACCCATAGCTGAAGGGAGAATAATTGGATTCATACCTTTCCCAAGAGTATTAGTGCTATGTGAAATGCAATCAGTCTTATCCAAGATTTGAACTCATGTCGCCGTGTCCATTTCCTATGACGATAACCATTAAACCATGGGCACCTCCACAAAATTGAATTATTATTATCAAAAACTCTTACTCTGACCAAAAAGATCTATATCTTCACTTGTTAAGTCAGTTTCAGTATTGCCTAGAATTTGTTGGTGTGGATCGTATTAGATGATCCAATGATCCATTAATGCATTGTGAAATCATTTTAATCTTGCAACCAAAAACATTTTAAAAAATCAATCTCATTAAACCCATCCTTCCCATTCAAAAGTAATTCAAGAATTAAAGGTGTGTTTGTATTTATAGTTTACTGATTCTCTTATGTAAACTGTATTAAACACAAGCAAATTAGTTATGTTTTGTAAATTTATATTCCATTAATTTATTTGGGGGTGAATGAAAATTAAATTTGCTTACAAGGGGTACATCAAGTAAAAAATTTAAGAAGCCCTGGTATAGTGAATTTGATCATGCAATACTTTACTCCAGTAATAACAAAGTCATAAGTAATGTTTGATCATATGATACTTTACCCCAATAATGATAAACTCATAAGCAACATTCTCTCTTGAACTCCTATGTGTGAACATACCAGTGTTGGCTTACAAGCAAAAACTTACATTTATCAGCTCTGTGCAGACACAAGATCCCGTCTAGAAGACTGTCCATAAGGAATGACCAATAGAGATGGATGGTGAGAGAGTGTCAAGAAAATCCATATGGTTGCCATTCCATAGTAAGGATGACTTTATCCCAATATCTGATTTCTACTGATCAATGTGGTCCTTTGAAATAGAGACCAGGAACTGGGTGATAAGGTACTGCTCACAAATGGGAGTAGTAAAAGTCTATTGTACAGGCTGTTTTTAACATGTTGTTCAAATTCTATAAACTTCTGGATTGCACCTCAAATATATCAATATGCAAATAATGTAAATCTTTTTTAATTCATTGTCTCAAATGCACATATAAGATAGAGCAGCTGACTGTTTTCAGTCAGCTGATTTCTTTAAAAGAAATAGTAGGACATCTTGTCTCAGGAAATCATTTACTGCTTCTCTTTCTTCTTGCTGTCATTGATTTTTCCTCTTATACACACATAATGCCATGTCGGGATAGATATATCCATATGTCAGTCCCTTTATTCTCCATGTGTGGCATGACTTGCAGTCGCAGTACTGGAGAGTGTTCGATTTGGCAAAGAAGTAAAAGCTCAAATTAATTCTTTACTTGTCATCTATTTTTCCTCTTTAAGGCAGAAAATAATTTATATTTAAATTATTACTCTATATATCTTTACTTAATTATTTTATTTAGGCGTCTTCTTCATATTTTAAAAACCAAATTGATAACATTTTCATGTGAGTTATTTCTATAATGAAGAATAGTCTGTTATATTTTTTCTAAATAAAAGTATCTAATACTACTACTATTTAATGAATACCAGCAGTACCCATGAAAATTGTATATTTATACAAACTTTTTTTTTTCAGTTCAATTTCTACTTTTAAATGTGTTACTAATACATGCACCTAACAAAATCAAGTTATATATAACTAAGTTATGATAACAATATAAATTAAATGATCTTATATAATATGCAATATTATCTAATACAACCTAACAATAACAATAGCCCTGTTGGCAAGGCTTAGAGTAACCTGATTGTATCCTCTTCAGAAAGGTAAGACACTCCCTTAAAAAAGGGGGTATTTAAAAATTATTTCTATTCAATTGGACCATGTGCCAAAAAAACAACTCTCAAAAAGTGGAGGAGTCCCCATGGCAAAAGTGATGAAATTTGACATTTCTGTAAGCAAATTCAAACTCCAGTCATGCTATTATGCTCACTTTTGAGTTCATACTCTTCAGAGAGGTATAAACCTCATTATCTCCTACAGCAAAAGGCTAAATATTACTTGTGCTTTTTTTCACAAGGATTGCCATTAATAAACCAAGAAAGTTGATATGCCATTAAAAAAAACAAACAAACAAACAAACCAAAGACAAAAAATGTAGATATGAACATACAATGAATATAGTTCCTTAACCTCTTGACATAAAATAACCCTAGACAGGTTGATAATCAATTAATCTAACACTAACAAAAAAAATTAATGGTAAAATTGAAGATCTGATTTTGTGAAATTGGAGCTCACTTATATTTGTCTTGGGAAAGGAGTAGCACCCTCCCCTACACCTTGGTGTAGTAGTTATCGAAAAGGGAGCCTTCAGGTTGCCCACGACTATGGTCACCAAATTTACTTTTATATTTGTCTTATTTTTGACAAAAATTTAGCTAATTTATTCAGTGGGTGGTTTGATTTATGACAAGGCTAACATTGCCAGTTCATGAGAAAGTCAAAGTAAATATTATTTGTTTAAATTTCTGAGATGGAGCTTGATAATTATTATTACTTAAAGTATTCAAACTATTAACGTCCCAAAAATCCACTCTGAATTGTCCATCAAGGACCAATGGTGCAGTGGATACAGTGTTTGGTTGGAAGGTGCTTCAGAGTGAAATCATCTGGAGGTTGCAGGTTCAATCCCAACAACTGGTAAGATTAACATGGAATACTTACTAAAACTTAGCACTTGTAACCAGATATAGTTAACAGAATTGAAACAGTCTACCCCATGGTTCAGATAAAGGGTTCAGTTCATGATTCTGTGTTGACTCCAGAATTCCACATGAAATGCCCCCCCAAAAGGCCAAAGGACATATTCAAAACATGGTGATTATAACAATAAAAATGAGATCAATAGTTTGATTATTCTAAGTAACAATAATCAAAGTAAATAGTGACAAAATAGAGGCTGGAATAATTATAAAACCTATCATCTAGACAATTGTTTATTTAAAAAGATAGGAAAGGAATAATAAAATATTGTTATGTATTTTCAGTTTTATTTGCTCAAATAACCTGTTTATTTATTCATTTTTATTAATGATTCTTAAAGCAAATTTTATTAGGAAAAAATCACTACCATTGTCAATTTAAATAGAAGGCTATTCAGAATCTTGCCAAAGGCAGGAAGAAGTGGTTTGCTTTGACAATACTATTTTATATAGAACCTTGGCCCAAACAAACAGATTGGCAGACACAAGAGTTTGTATGGCACGAAGAACCCAAGTATCAAGCATTGAGTAAGAGATCAAATTATTTCAATAATGGTTTGCAACAACAGCTTGCTAAACATTAAAATACTACAGTAAAATACTTCTTTAGTTTGGCACAAGTTAACAAGTGTAAGGAAACCACTCAAGATCAAAGTTATTATCATGGTAGTGATGTACAAGACTGATTTTCTAATGAATGCTTCCTAACAGAGCACCCAAAATACATATTTATTCAATATTTACTAAGTTTAGCTTAGTCTGGCACAAGGTCAGAACTATGAGGCACCCCTTGAAGTTTGAACTTGCAATACTAGTATATACAGTAGTGTCCAAAACTAAGGGACAAAATTTTAAAACCTAATATTTGTTAGAAATAACAAGTGTGAAAAGCTGAAATTTTGACAACTGGTAGTCGTTATCATCCATAATAACATACTAAAATTTGAATCATTTGTAAAGGATAGAAAAAGAATTATAACAATTATTTATTTATTTTCAAATTTGGAATGTCCAAAAGTAAGGGACAAAATTGAGGAAAACAATGTAAACAGCCAAAAAACAATAAAAATACATGTACAATCAATATTTAGTAAATGAGCCCTTGCTCTCAATGACAGATGCACATCTTCGACTACAAGAACGAATCAGTTCTTGACAATCCTCGATACTAATTTTAGACCATTCTTCTTGAAGCTTCACCCACAAATCCTCCGTGTTAGTGGGATTTATTTCCATAACTTTCACTCCTAAGGTCTTCCAAAGATTTTCTTTTGGATTTAAGTCAGGACTTTGCGGTGGCCAATCCATAATTTTGAAATCTTGCTCACTAAGGTAACTCATTATCCCCTTTGCCTTGTGACATGGGACATTATCTTGCATAAAGGTAGCCCTATCGAAACCTGAATTCTGTATGATTGGCACAACATGATCTTGAACAATGTTTTTATAGATCTGCGCATTTACACGAGTTTGTAACCGAACAAGAGGCGTTGTACCTTGGCTAGAAAACATTCCAAATACCATGACGCTTCCGCCCCCAAACTTGACAGTTTTCTTAGTACACTTTGCACTTAATCTTTCACCAATACATCTCTTTACATTGTTTTTTCCATCATTTCCAAATAAATTAAATTTGCTTTCATCACTGAAAAATACTTTTGCCCAATTTTCATATGTCCAAATTACATACCTGTTTGCAAACTCTAATCTCTTCTTCTTATTCTTTGAACTAACAAGTGGTTTCTTCCTTGGGGTTCGATTAAACAGCCCTATTTCTTGCAGTTGTCTCGAAACAGTGTCTTGACACATTAACACGAGGTACTATTCATAACCCTTTTAATTTCTGTGCAAGACTTAAAACGGTTCTTTAATGACATACGCTGCATTATTCAATCTTCTCTTGCCGAAGTTTTGTGGGGTCGGCCAGTTTTAAAAGCACTATTTTGCCAGTATCATTGTAGGATTTAACAACCTTGCCTACAACACTCTTGGAACGTTTCACTTTCTCTGAAATCTCTCTAATGGTGTGCTTTTCCTTGTGTACAATAGCTTGTCTCACAGAGTAATCAAGTTTTTGGCATTTCGCCATGGTGCCAGTTGATGCAACATTTACAAATGAGTAAGACTTATCCTTTAGAAGAAATCAAAAAATTTGAATATAGCATACTGTTTACATTGTTTTTCTCAATTTTGTCCCTTACTTTTGGACGATCCTATTTTGAAAATAAATAAATAATTGTTATAATTCTTTTTCTATCCTTTGCAAATGATTCAAATTTTAGTATGTTATTATGGATGATAACGACTACCAGTTGACAAAATTTCAGCTTTTCACAGTTGTTATTTCTAACAAATATTAGGTTTTAAAATTTTGTCCCTTAGTTTTGGACGCTACTGTATTTACTGATCCCCTCTCCCACAACCAAAATGTGACACAAAGTCAAATTTTTAGAAGTGTACAGTTGGTTGGAATTCAGAGTTTTCCTTTTTGAATAGTTGTCATACCAAGGCTAAATAGTACAGTCTGACCAACTATTTACATGTACATGGGGAGAGAAGAGATGGGTTTATATCTTTTCCAAGGATATCAGCACAAAGTGAAATGATCTCGGTTATCTGTGTCCATTACTTGTGATGATTTAACTATTATGCCATGAATGTCTATACTAGTAGGGGTCACTTGCTTATTATCACACAGTGGGGAGAGATCTTTTCAAATATTCAATGATAAAAATAATTATGTAAATAATGACAGAGTGATTTTAATGGCTTGTCAACCTGTATAGAGTTATTTCATGCCTAAAGGTTAAGGAATTGTGTTCATTGTATTATGTTGTTTTTAAGAAGTTTTTTTTTTTGGCACATGGTCTATCAAATATGAATAATTTTTAAAAAGATCTATTTGATTTGTAGATGGGGCTCTAACAAGTACTACCACTCTGAGTTAGAGTGGACCTGGAAGTAATGCTAATGAAGGCATTCCCCCTCACTCCCAAATTCTCCAGAACTGTAGCCTTGCTATTAGATGAAGTTTAGTGTTATACTCGGGACACTTTTTTTGTTGGGGAGGAGTCTAAGCCAATTGTAAGGTATACAGTCAGTATATTCTAACTCCAGCCATCTGGACAGAAATCTGTAATTAGGCAGTTAGTTGAAGAAGCAAGTTTCTGATATGCACCATTCCCTGCTGTTGTAGTAGTGATGACCCAAAGACTTGTGATAAAAAATTAAAGATAAAAGAAAATACTAGTCAAAATAAGTACCAAGGTCAGTCAAAACTTTTTCAATATTTTGGTATAATACAAGACCAAAGCAGTTCAAGCCATTGAAGATACCCACTGTGATTAGTAGTATCATGGTAAATGGTGCACGGACACATTATGCATTGCTTCACTCTTAGTGTAATTTGAAAGCCACACAGATGAATGTGCAACAGAGTCTAATTCAGGAATATATGCTTTACAAGTTTGAAATGAGTTTTAACACCTAGGAAGCAACCAACATTTGTTGTTTTATGATAGTTGAAGGCACAGTTGATCACAGTACAGTAATCAGATGATTCAAGAAATTTCCAAGTTACAAAAACCTCAACAATCAGGTAAGGTTGCTCATTTGTTTGTTTGGGTTTTATGACATATCAACCTTTGTAGGTTATTTAATGCCAAATCCATTTTTTTTACAAATAAACAGTTCTATTTCAAAAAATTCAGGTTAGCATAAGTACACAGTTTAATTGTCAAAAACATTTCTATTTCAAGCTATTCGGTTTAATCAAACAGTTCTAATTTAGCTAATTCAGTTTAGTATAATTATAGTTTTTGTTTACAGAGTTAGATGTCAAAACAATTCTGTTCAGCATAAGTCTGTAGTTTAAACGTCAAAATAGTTTTATTTCAAGCAATTCAGTTTAGCATAGTTTAGTTTGATTTGACCCATAGGTAGGATCTTGTCAGGTGCTACCACTCTGAGCCAGAGTGGATCTGGGAGCAATAGCAATGAAGGTGTACACCACATTCCCCAAATCTTTACTGGAACCTCACCATGAGATTGTTTAGTGTCATATCTAGGATACTCATTGGTGGGGGTCTTACCCCTCAGCAGAGAAGCATTCAGTGTATTCTTCATCCCAGCCGACTGAGAAATAAGGTTGTTGTGTAGCCATATAACAAAGGAATGATGAGACTGTGTAACACATTGTTTGCAAAAATATCTCTCTCACTTCTTTATTTCTCGAAAGGGTTGAAACTGCTGTAAGTATAAAAGAAACAGACAAAGGACATGGACACATACTGGCAAAAGACTGCTATATTGACCTTTTCTAAACCCCTGTTGTGATTCCATATTCAGGGCTTTATGTCTTTGCTTCCTTGATGAAAGGCTTTCAGCGAGGGTCTGCTGTGGGCCACTTCCACCCCTTGGTGGCACCCAGGGCAGCTTCTGCCCTGACTTGGTTGAGGTTCTAACTAGCTGACCATGACTCCCTTGAGTACCTGTGTATACATAATTTCATAACCCCTATGTGTTCTTCCAGTTTGTTAGCCATGTGATCTGCTTACACTCATGCATCAATTGTTTTCCAGTAATCATTTTATTTATACAGCTGGAACATCCTGTCTCAGAAATCCCTGATTGACAGCTCTGTCAATGGTCAATATGCAATAAGATCAGAGAGGCCTAAAACAGTGGATTTTGAAGACATGCTCATAGCCATTGAGGCAAATCCAGTGAGTAGCACTGAGAGAGCATCAGGCAAGCTTGGCATCTAACAGTCCAGTGTGGATCATCATCTTTACGACTTTGGCATTTTGATTTTGATTTACACTAGAAATAATACAGCCCAGTCAGCTGGGGATGTAGAATACACCAACTGTATCACTGCAGAAGAGTAAGACCCCCTGTAATATAATGGCCGAGGGATTTCGTTTTATATATCTTGCCTTTGGGTTTAGTAAGGCTGTGAACCTTTCGGCTCGGTGCATAGGTTAGTTAGGTGCAAACATGAGCGGACGTGTCATTCAGAGATGTCACAATAAAAATCCCAGATAGAGGATGTGACCAGGGATGTAAGTGACGTTATGCACCGGAAGTGTGGGCTGAGATTTGAGAAAAGTCAGTTAGTTGAGTTCTAGGCCTGAGGAAGATGGTTGATTTTCAGGGCTCGCCGAAGCCGGGCCAGTGGCCTTGCGGCTGGTATTACACGTGATTTGGGGCAGATGGAAAAGTCAGTATAGAAAGATGGTATCTCTCTCCTTTTGTCGAAAAACCTTTAAACTCAAAGGTAATAAAAAGTTTCGTAAGTGTTTGTTGTGTTTCGGGATTCCTATATTATCTATATGTGCATTATGGACATTATAAACGTTTTACATACCGGTATGAATATGTCTATTTCATATATTCATGTATGGCTATGTAACACCCTCACAATGAGTTTCCCGAATATAAAATTAAACAATCTAATGGTCAATGAGTACCCCTTCATTGCTATTGCTCACAGGTCCACTCTGACACAGAGTGGTAACACCAGACAGGGTCATATCTATGGGTCAAATAGAACTGTTTGACATTTAAATCATGTGCAAAAAATTGACTTACATCAAATCAAATTGTTAGGAATAGAGTAAACAAATGACTGATGTTTAATTTGATTGTTAGTGATACATAGCAATACTTGGAACTATTTGACAGTGTGCAAATAAATGAATTGTATTGAATAGAATTATTAGTGTTAAACAGCTATACTTGTAATTGCTTCACTGTCTGCAAACTAATGATTAATATTGAATAGAATTATTAGTGTTACATAACCATAACTGAAACCATTTACCTGTGAAGAAACAATGACAGTACTAGTGTGCAAACAGATAAGTTTTAACATATCTAAAAATGAAATTACCGACAAGCTGTATGAAAACAAATGACTGATGCTAAATTGTGACAGTTATATTGCAATAGTTGAAACCATTTCACTATGATTAATAGTAAATAGAAATATTTAGAACCATTTAACTGTGTGCCAAAAAAAAATGTGCTCAGGCTTGTTTAAAAATGTTATCAACAAAATGTCTTTACAAATCATATATATTGAATATATATGTATAAACAGGATTTGGCATTTAATAACCAATAATGTTTGATATGCCATAAAACCCAACCAAACCAGCAATAATAATAACAATATGAGATTTCTCAATTCAGACAAGCTAGGAAATCCTAATCAGCCAACTAGACTCTCAGCTGTTCAAAGTGAGAGATGAGCTGACTAGACCAAAGTCAGTCTACTCAATATAAACGCTCTGCTAAAAGCGAAAAGCAAAATGGGATAGTGGTGATTGCTAGAAAACTTTTTTATAACAGTGCATAATAATATTAATTCTATTTAGAAAAGAGTGAAGGATTCTCATAAGCATTTCATAATTCTCTCTATTTTTCTGATAATTTTGATGATTAAAAAACGATGTTCAGTGTGAGTACAGACCCTACAAAATTACCATTCAGATGCTTACTAGACAAGAAATTGCTTTCTTCTCCAAGTCAGAACATTTTAAATCTATTTCTCTCATGATAATGTGTCATTTTTGTTTGCTTACAGTTTTATACATATGTAGATTACTAGAATGGAAATCTACACAAGAATGCTAAGTGCTGTCTTGAACAAGAAAATAGCAGCAATGCAGTCAACTTCCTTCCCGTCTTGCAAAAAATCACACAAGACAAACAAGACATGCTGGGTTACTGGACGAATAAGAATAAACTTATTAGCAATGTTCTCTTCTGTACTTCCACACATGGACATCCCAATGTTGGCTAACCAGCAAGGACTTGCATTTATCAGCTCAGTGCGGACACTAGATGCAGTCTAGAGGACCTGCCAGGAGAAATGAGCAATAGGGACAGATGGCAGGAGAGAGTTAGGGAACTCCATACTATCAGCAGACTTTTAACGATGATGATGATGTTATATATATGAAGTATGTCTGAAAAGTAACAGGACTGGTGTCACAAACAATTTATTTCAATTCCAAACATGAAACTACATGATTTCCCCTCCAAAATAATCCCCCTTAAGTCTGTAATGCTACTGGACCAAATAAACATAAGTTTTGCATTATAATCTCCACTGTTATTACAGTAGTCATCCCAAAAGAAGAGAGATAGAATAAAAGAATTGCGTCAAGCTTTAACTTGTGGCAGATGAGATGACAACCACAGACTTCATTTCTTCTTTACTGACCAAGCCCTACCCCAAAGAAGGCTGCTCGTCTCAACTGCCTCTGTCTCCAACTGGACTCTAACTGACTAACTCCATCTTCATCTTCTTAATCACACATTCTCACTGAAACTTTCCAATCACACATCATACCAATATCTACTGACATTGTATCCAAATGTTTATTCTAACATCTTGTCCTCAGCTGATTTCAAAACAAACAGGAGTTGACATGTGAATGCACCAAAAGTTGACCCTCTTGACCTTTCCTACATGAACCTGCACTAATGAAGTCAAATTCAAAGTTTTTAACTAGCACACAATTTATAACTAAATTAAGATAATTAACAAAATTAATTAGCATCCTTGATTATATTACAGAGTCTAATGTACTTTCCCATCATTCTTTGCCACATTTCAATGCAATGCTAGAAAGATTCTTCTGGGATGTCCCTCAGTTCCATCCATTATTAGAGCCCTCTTGATGGCCTCCACACCTTCAAAATGGGTGTCCTTGATGATCCCTTTGAGTTAGGAGAAAAGAAAAAGTCACATGGACTAAAATATAGTGAATAGGGAGGGTCTTTTCCATATGGCCATGTTCTTCATTGCCTAGAAATGCCAGATGCTCGGGAAACCTAATCCTGTTACTCTTCAGTCATGCCCAAAATCTTTGTTGATAATCTTCCAAATACCATTCTTTTTCTTATCCAACTGACTTATGATCATTTGAACAGTGAACCAATAATCACCACACACCACCTGTCTTACTTGTTCAATGTTAACTTCAGTACTGCTTTTTGAACCCTTCTTGCTCCTGGGGTCATCTTTCACCTCCTTATGATGTTCTTTGTGCTACTCAAAAACACACATGCACAATATGGTGTTATCTCCATACACTTGCTGAAGCATTTCAAGTGCTTGTCATAGAGCTTTCCCCAACCAAACCAGAAATTTCAGATTTATTTATTCCTCAGTGCTCATCACTGAACAACCTGAAAAATAGGAGGTGTAAACAAAAGCATCTAAAAAAAATGCAATTGTTGCAGAAATCTAAGATTACACCTATATACTCCCAAGAAATCATATTCAAGGATAACACATTCAGGTTATCCTTCTTTCTCTTATAAAGTTTCTAAAAAAAAATGTTAAATTCATAGCAAATACCTAACCCTTTAAAATAAAATTTCAGACATTAATTATGTCACATACATTTAAGGCAGAATGATACTCATGGTAATAGAATACTACGAAGTTTTTCAATTTTTCATTTAACTTTTTAAATTTGAACATAATTCAAAGATACATCACATATTAACATTTCCCAAAAGTTGGCTTAACAAAACCCTGAAATGTTCAACATTGACATAATATACAATTACAAATAAACTTATACTCTGCTTTTATATATATATATATATATATATATATATATATATATTGTCAACCACAAAAAGACTGTTTTGTTGTATCATAGCTCTTCAGTGTGGCTAGACATGCAGGACACTCCAACCTGGGATCAAAGCACACCTAACTTTATGCTAGACTTGATATCTTACCACTCAACCATTGCAATGACCTACATCAGCTTGGGAAATTAATGCATTTTTGTATTAGCTTCGATTTGTTTACATTTTGGGCTATCAGATATTGGAGTGCTCAATTCGTTAGAAGAGCTTTGCAGAGTTCTCAACCCCCAGGAGGGGTGTGTACATATATATATATATATATATATAATTTCAGTAATATTATAGACAACCAATGAAGTTATATTCTTCCCATCGTAGCAGTAGTTCATAATTATATTGTTGACTCTATTTAGGGAAAAGTAAAAGATTCTAATTAACATTTTATAGTTATTTCCATTATATAAAAAATGGCATTCAGTCCAAATATAATCCCCTCAAAATTATCATTCAGTCACAAATTTGGAGTGAAAACTGTTTTAAACTCTAAGTTAGCACATTTTAACTCTATTCTTAGTGTAAAAATGTTCCCATTTTAGTGAAAAGTTCAGTCATATATATATCAGAAGTGCTTCAGTCAATGAAAAACTCATTCAAATATATGTTGAATGCCAAAACAATGATTTTTAAGAAAACTGATATTTCATTCATTGTTCAATTCTGTCTCTGTAAAAACTGCTTCAATTTCAATACTTTTGAACAGACATTGAATGTGTGTGTGTATATACATATATATATATATACACACACACACACACACACAAGGTGTATTTAAAAGAACTGAAACTGAATCAGTATTTATGAAGACCAAAAAAAATAATTCTCTTGGCATTCAACTCATATTCCAGTAAGTTTTCCATTAGTCAAAGCACCTCTGAAATTTCTCTTTTGATCTGATGTGAATGTACGTAATCAGTTTTCATTTAATGTCCTTGTCAAATTTTACCATTGAAATGTATTTTCAATTAAGTAAACAAGAAAATGTCATCATAGAGCTAGATTTGATGAATATGATAAAAAATTATTGAAAATTATGAAGTCAAGATATTGAGATCTCACTACTTTATAATACAAATTTGCATGTGTCTTCATATAAATCTTTAAAAAAAAAACTTTAAAATCTAGTCTTGATACTTTTTGATGAAATTTCAAATATGTACATGTGTGCATATATGTTAAAATTGTAAAGTCCTGTTGAAACAGCAAACTTATTTTTTTTTAATTCTAAATTCTTGCCCATTGACATAATGGTTACAGTGTAATATAATGGCCGAGGGATTTCGTTTTATATATCTTGCCTTTGGGTTTAGTTAGGCTGAGAACCTTTCAGCTCACCACATGGGTTAGTTAGGTGCAAACATGAGTATAGGTGTTGACGCACACGCAGGGAGGATGTGTCATTCACAGATGTCAAAATAAAAATCCCAGATAGAAAGGTTGACCAGTGGATGTAAATGACGTCATGCACTGGAAGCGCTTGCGGAGGATTTGGGGGATTTTGAAAAAGTCAGTGAGTTGAGTCTTGCAGTCTGAAGAAGAAGGGTGACTTTCGCTTGCTCGCCGAGGCCTTGTGGTGGGTGCCACATGTGTTGGGTGGGGGGCAGAGGGAAAAGCCAGCATAGAAAGAGTGTGCCTCTCTCTCTTTATGTTGAAAAACCTTTAAACTCAAAGGTAATAAAAAGTTTTGTACCTGAACTAAGAAGTCGTAAGTGTTTTTCGTGTTTCGTAAGTTCTATGTATATATGTTACGAACATTCTATGTACGTTTCACATATCCGTATCTGGCCATAGTACAACAGTGTTCACTCATGGTTCTGGACATTTTCTTTATCACTTCATATCATAATAGGACACATGTGACACTATAACAACTTTATTACAAATACTGTTTACTACAACTACAAGGCAAGGGATATCAATAAGTATCTTCCACTAGCAGGTTGTATAACTCAGACTTTAATGCTGGAGACAGGGGTTCAATCCCAGGTCGAGTCATACCAAAGACTCAAAAAATGCTACTTGATACCTCCTTGATTAACACTCGGCATTATAAGCAACGGATCAAGGGTAGGTGGAGTTATCCAGGGAAAGTAGAAGTGCCCTCCTCTACACTTGGGTGTAGTAGTTATTGAAAAGAGAGCCTTCAGTTCACCCTTGACAACAATTGACCAACTTACTACTTACTTATATATATAGATATATATTGTCATCCACAGACTGTTTCATTGTATCATAACTCATCAGTGTGGCTAGACATGTCAGATGCTTCAAGCTGGGATAGAAACCCGCCCAACTTTGTTAGACTTAGTATCATACCACTTAGCTACCTAGTAACATACATTAACTTGGGAATTATAAGGCATTATGCAGTACCTTTCGTTTGTTTACATTTTGCCTTAGCGGATATCAGAGTGCTCAATTCATTATATATATATATATAGTGTATGTTTGTATGTAAAATCAACAAAGTAACTTTTTCTGTTGTAAATTTGTTTTTGACTCAATTACTCAGAAAATAAAAGAATTTAATATAATTATAAATCTTACCTTAAATCTGAGACAACTTTTTTTGCATGTAAATATTTATATATATATATATATATATATATATATATATATATATATATATATATGTGTGTGTGTGTGCATGTGTGTGTATATATATATATATACCTTTATTATACTGTCATAGTGATATAATATTTGATCTTTTGGCACTGATAAATTAAGTGAAAGATGAAAGGAAACTGAAATATCAATTTATCTATAGGATACATTTAAATCAATAATTTTGTTTGAACATTTTAATGTCCAGGAAAAACAGGTAATTATACTTGAGTTTGTTTATTTTTTTCATTACAGAAAAACACATATTTTAACAGTTAGCATGTAGCCATGTTACTTAGCAAATCAAGCTAAGAAACTAAAGATTTGATTTCTTTTAAATTTATAAACAAATTAAATTTTAATCTAATGATAGTGTTGTAATTCTGCTTTATATTTAATTTCCATAGTTTGAAAAAAGTATGTACATATATGATCCTCACATTTATATATATGTGTGTGTGTATTTTTACGTTTTTGTGCAGACATTATATATATATATATATATATATTTAGGCAGCATTTCTTCGTTAATGCAAATTTCATTGAACATAATAGACATTTTATGCCTACATATTCTCTTTTGGGTCCGTTCGAATTCCCGTATTACTTTTATCGTATTCGGGGGAACTGATTAAGGTATTGTCCATAGTTGTATGTATCCCTAGTACTTTCTGCCTGACTTTGGGCCATCATCAAGGGAGAATCTGTTACAAAAGTGATGTAACTTTTGCTTTAGCAAATTACTACTGTGTAAGGACGTCTTTGCTGTTGGAGATTATGGCGCTTGCTTTGAGATTCTCGAAGCACTATATATTAGAAACCTGCAGCCAGCACTTAATAGAATTAATTTTCAAACCAGTGCTAACGTACTTAAATGTCTTTAGCTACTGGCACTATTTACAGAATTACATTTAAAAGCAAGCGCCATAATCTCCATAAAAATGTGTATACCTATGCACACATTATTTATGCTGATTATTTAACTCAGCGTTTATTCATGTGAACATATATATATATATATGTAGAGAGAGGGAGAGAGAGATACATAAATATATTACTCATGAATAGTGCTACATATGTGTATGAATGCATATATATATATGTGTGTGTGTGTAGTTAGGCGACAGTCGTTCATTTAAGCATGTTTGATTAAATAGTAAAGACACATTTAGTCTGTATAATTTATTTAAGATCCTTTCGAGTTTCCTGATATGAGTCTTGGTTTCGGGTTTGAATTGGTGGATGAATTTACCAAAATTGTCCCTAGCGCTTTCTGCCCCTTCATAGGCCATCATCAAGGGTTGCTTGCATGTGTGGTGGTGAGCATGAATTTTGAAGTATATATATATATATATATATAAATGATATAGACTTGTATGTGGGTGTATGTGTATATTTATTTATATGTACATATATATATGTTATTTTTCTTATGTCTGGATCAAAATGGTGAAGAAAGTACCCTATACTAGCCCAAGCACTTTTGACAATCATCTTTGGGGGTTGTGTTAGGTTGTTTGTTGCTGTGAGTTTTGTTTATATCTATTTGGCGTGTTTTATTCTTTTTTTAATTTACGCAAGAAAAATAACAAGACTCAAATGTCTTCACTTGAAGATTTTGAAAAGGAAACAATCCATGATCTTTAACTGAACATGTTTAGATAACAACTTGCTGTCTAAATATACAAAATATTTATTTATATACATGCATTTGTTTATTTACATTTATTGTGTGCATGCCTGTTTATATTAATTGAATCTGATCATCATCATATATATATATATATATATATATATATATATATATATATATATATATGCACACAACAGAAATATGCTTTTGTATAAAAGAGATTACTGTGATTTGAACTTGTTGGTCTTCAAATATCATTATACTGTACTGGGTTTTTGGCGTGGTAAAGTTATTTTAGTGAGAGGTTTAGTTGTTGGTAAGCGAGTGAGAAGTTTGTTTGATAGTAGCGAGGAAGAGGGTGTAACGTATGTGTGTTTACATTGAGTTTTTTCCTCGCTTAGTATTGTTAGGACCTCTCGCTAAGTTTGTAAGAAATAAAGGAGGATGAAGAAGAAGTAAGATGGCGATAGTCGAAATGTGTTTAAGGATAAGGTTTTTATTTGCAGCATGGAATATTTGGGTTTACTTTTGGTGCGGCAAGACTTGTGAAGGGTTGTGAGTATTTAGACGAAATTGAGTTATGAGATGTTGAGAAGGTTGAGATGGTAGCGTGTGTCGTCAGACATGTGAGGGATTGAGTTTTAGAGTCACCGTGTAGTTTCGTGTCTGGTATTTGGTGCGGAGAGTTTGCACTATCTCCATTAAGGTGGCCCAGAGGTGAATTGAGAGCTAGCATGTTGAGAGCGGGATTACGCGTCAGATCGACATAGCCAATTTTGGGGTGACATAAAGTTGTGCCTGTGCGAGGCATGTTGAATGCATCTAATTTATATTCAACTGGGATTCCTTGTAAGGAATCCATAAATTAGATGGGTTCCCTCGTTTGTCCATGCTGCTGCTGCTATTCTAGAGCTGCAGTGAGACGTCTGCACTGGGCAGCGTTCTACAGCCAAAGAGACTGCATTTGGCAGCTTACAAGATTTGGTGGCCGGAAATGAAGGTCCAGGCTGAATAGGATAAGTCATCCTGATTGGGTGAAATTAAGTGTCGAATTAAATTGCGCGCCAAACCAAAATATGAAATTTTTCCCTTCTCTACAATACAGTTATGAATTCAACTTTAACCCTTGGTGAAATAACCTTACATGTTTATCAAAATTCATTATCAATCAATAAAGAGATAACTCACAACTATCTCAGGGAGGTGCTGCCTACTTCCTTTTTTTTTTGGCATAGGGATCTGTATGGAAGTCAAGTCAAAGATCAAACACAATGAATGTCTTTTTCAAAAGTTTCAAATTTTTCATTACTTGTGTTTTCTTATCTCTATTGACATGACAGTCATTTTAAAACAACTTTGTCAGAGAATCATCTTCTTTCTCAGCATCTTCCTTGATGCCTCTTACTCAAACTTCAACAGCAAACATATCTTGATTCTCTCTCTCTCTGCATATGCATATGAGCTTTCTTGACACTCCCTGATCTCACCATGTTGGTAGGGTTTAGAATATGTTGACTGTATCTCTTGTATATTAGTAAAGAGACCCCAAAAAGAGATGTCCTGGGTATGACACTAAACTGCATTTGATTGTACAGCTCTAGTTCTAAAGATCTGGGTAGTGTGGAGTACTTCTTTATCGTCATTACTCCCAGCTTCACTCTGACCGAGAGCGGTAATATCTGTTAGGGTTCCATGTAATAATACCATAGATTTGTTTGAAAATTATTAGTATTCAGTATGACAGCAAAAAATCTCATGAGAAATGACTTCACAAAAAATTTAAAAATGAACATACAATGAGTATGATTCTCTAACCTCTCCAATAACTTTATACAGTTTGACATGCTTTTAAAATCAATCAATCATTAATTATATATATGATTTTTTTATCATTGAAAATTTGAAAGATCTCTCCCTACTGTGTAATAATAAACAAGTGTTTAACTAAGCCTTACTAGTGTAGATGTACACGGCAAAATGGTTATCATCACAGGAAATGGACAGGGTAGCTTTGAGGTATAAAATAGACAGGTTGACATGCCATTAAAATCAATCACTTTATGAATTCTTGACAGACCCTCATCATTAGACTTGTTTATTTCCTAACTCTTGCACTGAATAACTTTGTGGATAGCTAATATAGTAATGAACCTTTTGTCCTTATGTTACACACACACACAGATAGATAGATAGATAGATAGATATTTCCAACTAATTTAATGGAGCAGCATCTTTTTTTCAATATACATCATTGCCTATTTTATGAAAAAAAAAAGACTTAAAAGGGTTTCTTAAACATGTTTTCCTAAATGTGAAAAATAGTGAATAGCATTTGACATATTGTTCAAAATGTGTGCATTTGTATGAGGGTAAAGTATGCAGGTGTGTACAAAATAAATGTATCAATAAAAACAGATAAAACCTCTTTCAAGTCTTTTGGTGCCTTTTAAACGATACATAAAATAGCTTCCATCTGCTCACTGGTTTCTCAATAGCTCTAGTTCTGAGAATGCACACGGAAAGATTCTTCACATTCATTCAAGAAGGATAAACAGATTTTAAAGCAAATCATGAGAACTTTCAAATTCAAAAAATTTTATATCTTTACATATAAAAACACAAGCACTGTCCCAAAATAATTGTTACATTGAGTATCTTAAATCTTTATGAAAATTTAACTATAATTCCAAGACAGGGAGGTACTCTTAGAATAACAGTCATAATAGTAGAAAAAGATATTGATGACTAGAGTTTAAATCCTGGACAAGGATGTTGGTGTTTCACTTAGTGCTAATGTCCTTAGCAAATATTAGAATCCATATGTTCTCTCCTTGTCAATGGGTAAATAGTCAGGCAGGCTAATTTCTTTAGCCTTCATTAGGCCCCAAGTTTAGGAGAAGGAAAACTTTGATCTACATATGCTCTATCACTGATATTGAGCACTCTTTATTCATAAATATAGCAAATCATAACTATATTAAGCATATATATATATATATATATAGAGAGAGAGAGAGAGAGTTATATGATTTGCTATAATTGCTACTTTGCTCTAATATATATATATATTAGAAAAAAGTGGAAATAAATGTGATGGTATGTTATGTTGCACTCAAAAATTATTTTCAGACATAAAATGGAAACCATTCTTAGCATTCTATTATCATTAATAGCATTTTGTTTCAAAATGCATTTGCTGAAGTTTGTGTTCAAAAATTTTTCATTTTATTTATTCATCTATTTATTTCACTAGTAATTTTTTATAATCATTTATTTGCACACAATTATATGGTATGCATTCCTATCTCATAATCAATTATCAAGGGATTCTAACAGTATGGATTCCTTTGATTGTCTCCCTTACCATCAGTTTTATTACTCTTGGAAAGTCATCTAGATGGCTCCCAGTATCCATACAGAGTTGATGAATGCAAGTCTTTGCTGGTAGGGCAACACTGGTGCATCTGTATAGGAGTCCATAAAAGAACATGTTTTATTTATCGTTTTTTTTTTTTTTAGAGTAATGTATTTGCTGTAGATTTATGAAAAAAATTTTTTAGAATTCATAAGAATTAAGATTTTTTAAAATTTTCAAAAATAATTTCTATGTGTGTAGTTTTGGGAAGAAATTCTTAAAATTTTATTAACACTCTTATTTTTATTTTTTTTTTTGTGTAAGATAAAATAATTTATTTGCTGTTATTTTGATTTAAAGTCAGTTTAGAAAATATTTTGATTAGAAATTATATCAAAAGTAAGTATCATTTTATCAATAATTTATAAAAACTAAATTTAAATATGGGATTTTAAAACTATTTGAAACTAATTTAACTAAACAAGGAGATAAGTTGAAAAAACCTGGCCCTTGTTTGATAGTATTGCAATTAGAAAAAATACAAGATTCAACAATCTTTCTGTATTCTATTATGTATATTAAATAATATTTTAGAATATTTGAAATTAAAACTATATTTGTCTAGCAGGACACATGGTGTAATGGAGAGAAACATTTGGTTAAAGGGCTTCTAAGTAAAATCATCCGGAGATTGCAAGTTCAATCCTGACAACAGGTAAATAAAAAGGAATACTAACTATAGCTTAACACTTGTACCCAGTTTTGATTAATGGATGGTTGGCTGGTTGATTGTTTTGTTTTATGGTGTGTCAACCCTTTTTGGGCCATTCAACACCGAATTAAGTCATTTTGATAAAAGTTTCAAACAATTCAGTTTTGTATAAGTATAATTTTTTGTTACACACAGTTAAATGTCATAACAGTTCTATTTCAAACAATTCAATTTAGCATAAGTACTCAGTTTAAATGTCAAAAATAATTCCACTTCAAACAATTCCGTTTAGGATAAGTATTCAGTTTAAACACACAGTTAAATGTAAAAATAGTTAATTTCAAACAATTCAGTTTAGTGTAATTTTACAGTTAAGTTCTATCTGATCCCTTGATAGAACCCTATCAGGCCCAACTATTCTGGGCCAGAGTGGTCCTGGAAGTAACGGCAATGAAGGGGTACTCCACATTCCCCAAAGCTCCAGCATTACTGAAGCCTCGCAGTCAGATTGTTTTATGTCATATCCAGTACCCCTCTGCAGAGATGCAGTCAGTGTATTCTGCAGCCTCAGCTGACTGGGCTATGGTTAATGAAATTAGAACAATCTACCATCACTGATTAAATAAAGGGTTCAGTTTAAAGTTCCTTGTAGGCTCCCAAGTTAAACATGAAACATCAGAGGAGGACTGAAGGTTACATTAGCTGAAACATGATGAATGTAACAATAAAGATGAAAATGCTCTAAATGATAAAAATCATTGAGCTTCATCTCAGAAATTTAGACAGATAATTATATTTGGTTTTAAAATTGTGTTTCATTAATGAGTTTCTGCAATCCCTAATTTGAAAGTCTTGAATATGTTTATGAATGCTTTTTTTTATCTTGAAATTTCACCAATATATATTTATTTTTGTTTCATTTTTCTACTTGAAAATAATTTTCAGATGAGACATTACATTGCTCTGAAGATGGTTGAGCAAAAAAATGTTAAATGCTTGTAAATTATTCATATATCATCATCATCATCATGTCGAGCTGGTAGCACGGATATCCCTGACACTTTTCCCTATCATTCATTGCCTCAGGCAGGTCTTCAGGACAACATCCTGTATCCTCACATAGTTGCTGAATGTATGTTCGTGCTGGTCGTCCTGCTTTTGCACAGCCATGTGTGGGGGTCCATAAGAGTACATCACTTCGTCCCTGCTTCTCCAGCAGTGTCCTGCATGTCTGGTTCGTCTAACTTGAATAGTTTTCATGATAGGAGGCAGGTGGCCGGACAGTTGGTGTCTTGTAGGGTGTTGCCACCAGGACTTGTTCAAGATTGCACGCAGCATTCTTGTGTAATTGCTGTCTAGCTTCTTCTCCAACCCTTCTGAATATTTTGTTTGTTTTTCTTTTTTTTTAAATTTACCCCCCCCCATATATATATATGAGAATTTTATTAATATATAGATAGATATTCTTTATACTAAAATATTCTGAGTATAAAAGTAAATTTCCATTATAGTCAAAATGTTCAATGAAAATTTGCTTGATATAGTGTATCTTTCTCTTCTTCCTTATGCTTCCTATTTCTTTTTTTCTACTAGACCAACAGCTCATATCCAAGTTGATAGCATTTAGCTTCTTTGGGAATCAGCTATGTTCATGAAGATCAGAAAGAGAGACTGAAGCAGGCATGGGTAACCTTTTTTCAAAAGTTGGCCACATGAGTCATGGCTCATCATCAGATGGATCTCACTACTAAAGAAATTCAAGGTAATTTTTCTTTGAAAGTACCTCAACCATTATCACTACAAAAGACCATATGCATAAGCTTTTTGCCAAAGAAATAGGAAAAAGTTGATATTTTTTTTTAAAGATTTTCTTGATAAAAGATCAAAGTCTTGATATCATGCTATTACAAAACGTACCAATGAATATTAATGGTTATGTCCCATTCCTCATAAATAAGTTGGACGCAATTATGAGGGGGGGTAATATGCTGACTAAGTAGTCACCACTGGCAGTGGTTTACCTTCTTCACACTGCTGGCAAGTATTGTATTTTATCAATGTTATGAAAATTTCCATTTCATTTCCAACCTTCGTTTTGGTTATTTCTCATTCAGTAACCTTTTGTTTGGTAACAACGAATATTATCACTGATTTCAATGTGATCAATACATGTTGCCTCCATGATATGCTAAGGAATAATTAACAGAAAAAAATTAATACTTGAAAAATCAATGTATTCAATGTGAATATGATCCTGGTATTTTATATTTTCATAATCCATGAATGAAAGTTTTACCAAAATTATTTTCTTTAAATTACAAGTGCATATTTAACAATCTGGCAAATAATTTAATTTGCACCTTTTAAATTGAAAGGTTGTGTTGATACAAAAATATATGATAAAAATGTTTATAAAAGTAGTAATACTGGTTTCTAATTTATTCATTTATGTAAAAAAAAATTTTCCCCAGAGAAAAAAAATATGAATGTTTCTTATTTCTAAAACAAAGATGAGAAAATCAGGCAATGTTTTGAAATGCTGAATAAGTTACTTTTAACAAAAGGTGGCAAAATTCAAGAAACATTGTACTCAATCATTGTTATGTATGCAAGGTTTCAAGTTGTGATACTGGAAGGAAAATGATTAAAAAATGTTATTAGTTGTCTAAATTTCTGAGATGAAGCTTAATGATTTTTATAATTAAGGGTTTTTGGACGATTGTCTTCATCTTTATTGTTATTTAAACAATGTTTTGGCTGATATGTACTCCTGCCTTCTTCAGGTGTTTGTCAAACTCAGAAACCTACACGGAACTTCAAACTACATCTATAGGATACACATTTTTTCTAATCTTAAAATAAGCAATAAAAACATACTTAAGAACATTCTAGAAATTTAGGATCAAAACCGTATTAGCATTTAAGTTACATTTTTACATTTTTCAACCAATCAGCTAAAAACATAGAATAGAACATTCTAGAAAAATAGGATCAGAAGTGAACTAACAGAAAATATTTAGGCTCAAAAATAAAATAGTAAAATACAAATCTGATTGGCCAATAAATGTCTACGCGCCAAAATTTTAGGGCAATTCTTTGATCCACCTGTAGGATATAAATAACACAGTTAGGGAGCCATAGACACAAACTTACACCAAAACAAAGACTTACACACAGACTAACACACAAACAAAGACTAAGACAACACCACAAGCCACTAAGCCAGTAAAGCAGTAGCCGATACTATGTCCGACAAATTCCTTTCCTTCCTCAACTAAAGTTCATGACCTAGCTTCAGATGGCCGCAAATCACATTCAAAAGAAAAACCCGACAAACTTTCTTTCATCAACGCAACACGCTGTCGCCACAATCATAAAACCCGCTATGAACTTAATGTAAGTAAGAACTTAATGTAAGTAAGAACGACTTATTTACAGACCATTAATATGAACATACACACATCTTTAAACAAATTTATTTTCTTCTTGCCAAACTTTATTATCCATAAGGCCATTTACACATCATGTATTTTATTTGTTTTCATATTCTGTTAAATGCATATTAAATTGTTTGTTGTTTAATGTTCGTTGTATTCTATTCCATTTCTTTTATGCGATTGTAAAGTTTTGTGTTGTATTTGTGGTGGAAATAATTTAGAGAGCAATACCCATAAATTACAGACGCACATCTACTGAAATAACCAAAATACATACAACCCCCACACATCCTTTATTGAATCCGTGGGGGTTGCCTGTTCTGATTCCATTTGCCATAATAGGGTACAAGAGTTAAGTATTCCTGTATAGTTAAAAAAAAAACCTGAATATGAGCACAGGTAAAAAATAATACATAATAGTAGTAATCCTTGTCAAGTAAGAACATTAAGTTTATTAGTCCCAAAAATTCCCTCTGAACTGCCCAGCAGGACACATAGCATAACGGTTAAAGGCATTAGTTCCCTAAGCTTCTAAGGAGACAATCATCTGGAGGTTGCAGGTTCAATCCTGACTGCCAGCAAGTAACAATATTGGAATACTTAACACTTGTACCCAGTTATGACTAACGGAATCAGAACAGGCAAGTCAATAAAGGACATAGTTTGAAGTTCCTTGTAGGTTTCCGAGTTCGACAAACACCTGGAGAAGGACGGAGGACATATCAGCTGAAACATTGTGGAAATAACTATAAAGATGAAGACAATTGTCCAAAACCCCTTAATGATTAAAAATGTTAATAAAGAATTTTTTTTAATAAAAAAACGAGATATAAGCACAAATATGTGCACTTCATATTATGAATTGTCCATCCATGATTAAAGGAAAGAAATGAAACAAACAAAATTTTAATAAACGTTATTTTTCTTGTGAAATTAAGCGGGCCATTCAGAAAGCACTGTGAGTCACATGTGACCAACTGGCCACAGTTTACCCACGAGAGCAACATGGGTCTCAATTTCCATTAAGTTGTCTTTTTATTGTGTAATTGTTAGAAAGCAAAATGAAGTGTATCAAATGAATGAAGATTTAATGCTCAAGCCTTCCTATGAATGTTTTTGTTAAATAGCAGTAATGGTTGACCTTAGAAGTTTGTTGGTTGGGTTTTATGGCATATCAACCTTTGTAGGTTATTTAACACCAAATCCATTCTAATGCAAATAGTCAGTTCAGCATAAGTACACAGTTTAATTGTCAAAAACATTTCTACCTAAGAAGTAAAACACTTCTGTTATATAGCAGGGTTCAGATCTCCCTCCTGATTTGCGATTTCATTCAAAAAACACACATGTGGCTGGAGAAGGGTAGCATTCAAACGGATGTTAGCCTGACGGCTGTTGCCGAGACAATGAATAAAATGCATCTTTGCGCAAGAGGCTCTTCGCAGGGCTTCCGGGCGAGAATGCAAGAAATTAATTCAATTTAACAAAATACCCTTTTTCAGCCAATCATAAATCTTCCCCCTAAAAAATTTCCCAGAACCGACTTGATCCAAAGGGTAGCTATTCAAGCAGTGAAGATCTGTAAAAGTGTATCATTGACCAGATTGACCAGAAGGGTGGAAGGATAGAACATGCTATGGACATAAAAACTCCTCTGAACACATCACCTGCTGTGACACCTCTACTACATAATCAAGTTACCTGAATTGATTGTTTCAATAAAAGTTTTAAAATAAAGCTGTAGTGTTGTTTTCTTTGGGACGACCATTTTATCGTTCCACCCTGTACATTATGTTAAGCTTAGTAAATGACGGCTTAATTCCAAATTTTCAGGCCGAGGTTGTTTGCATTTGAGGTAGCGCTAATACCACTGGGAAAAGTATGCATTCAAATAATCTCTATCCACTAATGGGTAATATAATAGGACAGGTTGGACTCTTCAGTCTTGGTGTAGCAGCCCAAGAGAAAGAAAACTTTAAACTCCGTTTAAAAATAAGCAAATGTCACATCCTGCTGTGACAACTGCTGACTTGGCTACAACCCCACCCCATCCATGACTACTACTACCACCAAGGAGATCATCTGGTACCCTTACCACCCTTATACCACCATATCCACCAAGTGAGTTCCTTAACTTACAACATACGTGACCGTACATGAACTCTGGCTTCACACACACACACACACACATCGATTCACTCTTTCATTTGATATTGTCCGCTACAATTTTGTACAGTTGATTCTTCGCTTTATCGCCTTGTTTTTCCTTCCGTTAATATAATTGTTTAAAACTTTCAACCTGTGTTTGTCTTTTCCTTGCAACCATACACTAAATATAACACTTCTATCTATTATGCTATCTAATATTATCAATTCTCTTTATATATTATCTAATGATTGTGTTTTCTATTTACTCAACCGCAATAGGCAGTATGTGACACAAGGTCAATTTTTAAATTGGCTTGAATTTAGAATTTTCCTTCTATTTGACTGGTTGCCTAGCCAAGGCTAAAGAATCTAATCTGCCCAACTATTTACCTCAAGCTATGTAAGGGAGAACAGATGGATTTATGTCTTCTCCAAGAACATTAGTGTGAACTGAATCACAAAGAGCTTTGTCCAGGATTTGAACTTGAATTACCAACTGTATTTCCTATGATGATAACTGTTACCTGAAGAAACTTATAGTAATCAAGCTGTTAAGACATGAAGTTACCTCCCCTGATACTCTCGAGAAGAGGAAGGATTATTCGATGACTGGAAGTAAACAAACGGCCATATTGGTTTATGTGAGAGTGTAAGAAGAAGGGTGTAATAAAGGCATCTCTGTATGCAGAGTGTTATCGTCTTAGTTCTTTGTTTTTAACACAAACAATAGTAAGAAAAGGAAATTTTGATTACTTTTTATTCTGCTTTGCTGGACAGTATGTGAGCACTTTTTGATTTATCAAATGTTTTTTTAGACAATTATTTAGTCTCATTTGTTTTATATATATAATATACCTTTTATAGTGAGAAAAGATCATACACCGAGTCAATCCCACTCACTAAGTTTCAATAAGATTGTAGCCAAGAAAAAAAGTTTAATCTGCATCTTTGAATGTTATTGAAGGTTTTACATCGATGTCCTCTTAGATGCTTCTACAAAAGTTAGGTTCTGTCACTTCCAAAGTTATACCTGTGTGTCTTTCTTCTATATGGGTGATTTATCAAAATCTAGGTAACCATCATGGCATGGGTATGTTATATAGACATTGGCTCTTTGACACCTCTTATTTTTCATCTTGCTGGGTGTTTAGTTTCCTACCTCACTAAGTATGTGTAGTAGGAGACAAGGGTTCACTGAAGAGTTCATAAACTGACCAAGATATTCTCATAGAATATGATCAAATAAGGGTTATTTTTCAATCTAATCTCTTCTTCCATCAGTGTTACAGTGCTTGGATCCCACTGATCACAAAGTTATCAACAGCACCCTTTAGTCACTGATCATTTGACTATGTGGCAGATGGTACTTCAAATAACCAGAATATATATATATATACACACACACACACACACACACACACACACACAAGTGTCATTCAATAATGGGAATTTTTCTTTTCAAGGTTTTTTCCATAAATGTAAAATCTACATTGTTTGGGATTGGTTTATTGGAAAAGTTATAACAATATCACAAAAATATTAGTTTTGAAACTATTCAAAATGATGGCAAATCAAACAGAGAGCTGCAGGCTTGAACAGAGGTCTGTCATCAAATGTTTGGTGATTGACAAGTAAAAACTATGTGAAATTTAAAGAAGAATATCAGGTGTGTACAGAGAAGAATATTTTTGTGAAAAAAATGCTTACAATAGGCTAAACATGGGTTTGCTACTATGGACCTGAATCCAAATATATGTGTGTGTGTGTGTGTGTGTTTCCTATTTGCAAACTAAATTATTTTGAATAGCAAATTAATTTTACATAAAAGAAGAAAACATTTTTAATAACCATTTTTATCTTTCGGTTGAATTCCAGAATGGTATCTATATTTTGAGTCAAGTAGCAACAATTACTTTTGAATAGAACAGTCAATACTCCTAGCTCAGTTGACTGGGGTTGTAGAATACACCAAATGAATCTCTTCAGAGGAGTAAGAACCCCCCCCCACTAATATGTGTCCTAGATAGGACAATAAACAATCTGATGGTGAGGCCCCAGTAATACTGGAGCTTTGCGGAATATGGAGTACTCCTTCACTCTGGCATGGAGTAGAAACATCTGGTAGGATCTTATTAATTGGTCAATTTTGACATTTAAACTTAGGGCAAACAAATGACTTATTCTAAATTGAACTGTTTGATCATTTAACAGTATATAAACAAAAGGTTGATGTTTAATTGAATTGCTAGTAATATATAGCAATACTTGGAACCATTTAACTTTGTTGACTTACGTTAAATTGAATTGTTAGAAATAGAACTATTGGATCATTTAACTGTGAGTATCTACAAAATATGTTTACAAATCAAATATTTCATAAATATATATAAAACCAGAATTTGGCATTACATAACCATTAATTGTTGATATGCCAGAAAACCAAACCAAACCAGAATACAATCCTAACTGAGTACTGATAGACATAGTTTTTACAAGCCTTTCCTGTTCTTCCTCATTGAAAAGATACTTCCTGATATGTTTTGAACTTTAAAAAAATGTTGCATATTGACCTTTGACAGAGCCATCAACTAGGGATTCCTACACAGGATGCATCTGGGCAAACAAAGTGAATACTGGAAAACAAGCAATGTGTGGGTGAAAGCAGATCACGTAAATCACAAACTGGAAGGAACGCATGAGTGTTATGTAATTTTATATACACAAGTGCCCACAGACAGAACTGTCAGTCACAGTCAGTTAGACAGAAGAGATTCAGGCAGTCAAGTGGTTTGGAGAATTACTAGGCAGGGGCCAGGTGGCCCTTGGCAGGCCCCAGCTGAGAACCTCCCATCAAAGAACTAAGGAAAAATAAATTTAATACAACAGTCCTCTGCCAGTCAGTGTCCAAGTCCTTCATTTCTGTCTCTCACACACTTACAGTAAATTTTCAGACCTTTCATAACAATAAGTAAAGTTGGCAACTGGCCGTAGTCAAGAGCAACCAGAAGGCTCCCTTTTCAATAGCTACAACACGGAGGTGTAGGGGAAGGCGCTACTCCTTTCCCTGGATTACTTCACTTTACCCTTGATACATACCTTATACTGCTGAGTGTTAAGCAAGGAGGTATCAAGTACCATTTTTAAAGTTTTTGGTATTACGCGACCTGGGATTGAACCAGGTCTCTTGGACCATTGGTGAACACTCTGCCCACAAGGCCAATGAGCCGGTTGTGGATAAAAGTGTATTGTCTCTTCATTCGTTCTGTAAAATATACAACCAAAAGATCAAAATAGATATTTTACTAGAAGTGTTAAGTATCAGTGGCTACTGAAGAGTTCTTGGCCTGACCAAGACAGGAATGATATAGAAACATGAAATATCCATGATATTCTACTGTTCCATGCACTTGGCTAATTGATTCTCAGGTTTCTTTAACCCTTCCAAAAAACTAAAAAAAAGGAAGGATAATCAATGATTATCCTTTTTTTTTGTAATTTAGAGGAAAAAGCCACTAATATTTTGTCGGACTTCTCATCTTCAATCAACCAGAATTCATAAGATTTTCATTTTACCACAACAGTGCTGAAAATGCGTGGAGAGAAAATCTCTCTCTACCATTTTCATTTGCTGAACATTTTCAACTAATCCAATCTTCATCTTAGCCTGAAAACATAAAAAGCTGAAAAATGTTTATTTTCTTTATTTTGTATTTAATCAGGGCTTTTATCTGTTAGCCGAAGTTTGTGTAGTTAAGCTCTCTATAAAAAAAAAAGTGCAATGTCAGAGATTGACTGGGAGCTTTTTCTTTTCTTTTTTAAAATATTCATTAGTGATGCTAGCATCAAAAAATAAAAACAAGTATCTTATACTCTGATTATGAATGAAAAACCTGTTAGAAGTTCTTGACAAGAAGAATATACTAGATAGTTTCCCAGTATCATCTATGAAAAATACAAACAAAATTCTTATTAAAAGTATCCAGGTCTTCGGTACGAATTGAGATATTAACCAAGTTAACCTCTTCATAAGAAACTGTATCATTTATTGATAGATGAATAAATCAAATCAAATCATATACTTTGGTTTTTTGTTACATGGCATATCAACCCTTCATGGGTTATTTAATGCCAAAACCATCTTTTTGGAAGAACATCAGTGGTACTATTTAACCCATAGTTTGTGGAGATAAGGAGGTTCATACCTTTCCACAAATGAGCATTGATGTTGAAATTGCACACATTATCCACTAAACCACAGGGACAGCACTATACATATATATACATGTAGACATACATAAAAACATGAATATATATATATCTGAAACTGGTGGACAAATTCACCTACCTAGGAAGCAGCGTCTCATCAACCGAAAAAGACATCGACACACAGCTAACGAAGGCATGGACAGCTATCGATAAGCTATCAATCATATGGAAATCAGAACTGACCAATAAAATGAAACGCAGTTTCTTCCAGGCAGCGGTCGTGTCAATACTGCTGTATGAATGCACCACTTGGATACTAACAATACGGCTGGAGAAGAAGCTAGACGGCAATTACACAAGAATGTTGCGAGCAATACTGAACAAGTCCTGGAGGGAACACCCCACTAAGCACCACCTATACGGCCACCTACCTTCTATCACAAAAACTATCCAAGTTAGATGAACCAGACATGCAGCACACTGCTGGAGAAACAGGAACGAGCTCATAAGTGATCTACTCCTATGGAACCCCACATAGCCATCACCATCTTTGAAATATCTGAAGACAGGCAGTCAAAAAAGGTATCTGGGGAATTATTGTAAGATGTAAAATATATCAATATATTGCTATTCTCTTTTCTTTTGCTGACTTATATAATTCAGAAAATACTGATTGCTCACACTAATAAAAAAAACAAAATGAATAAACAAATTACATCAAAACATAACTTATCCAAGCTATCGCTAACACTTCTATTTGTTTGTAGGTGTCAAATGAAAACTGATTACTGTAAAAAAAATTTTAAAAAATGGATTATCTAAAAAGTTTCATTTGCTTTCTCAAATTTTGTAAATATTTATATATATCAAATTTCTACTTCTCCCAGGTTTTATAACATTTTTATTTTATCTTAAATCAGAATGATGCATTGGTGAGTCTATCTTTAATAGGAATTTATTTGTTTGTTTATTATGCCTTTTTGGCCATCTCCACTCTTTACTATCTTTTTGTCTTAAAAACATAGAATGGATAAAGTAAGGAAAGTTGGCGACCTTAGTTGAGGGTGACCCGAAGGCTCCCTTTTCAAAAGCTAGTACACTGAGGTGTAGGGGAGGGCACTACTCCTTTCCCTGGATTGCTCAGCTTTACCCTTAATCTTAACCTTATAAAGCTGAGTGCTAAGCAAGGCGGCATCAAGTACCATTTTTTGAATCTTTAGTATGACTTGAAGTGGGATTGAACCCTGGTCTCCTGGACCATTGATGAATACTCAACTCATTAGACGAATGTATACTCTGTTAATATCATATCCATATCATCAAACTCTCTTAAGTAATTCTTTTGATAGTTTCTCTTAAATTCCTTGTCTTACCATTTTTTCTGAAACTATCCACTTTAATCTTTAATATTTTCAACACTTTTGCTGTTTTTGATCTGATGAGGCAATTTGTTTCAAAAATATATTATTCTATTCACAAAAAAATCCAGTAGGTTATTAGACTTAGTTTTTGAAATTTGTCTTGACAGGAAATTTCAAGATTGAGGAGAAATAATGAAAAAGCATCTATCATAATTAGCAATTCCAATGATTATTTTGAAAGCTGTAGTTAGATCACTTCTTATTATTGTTTCAAGTAAAAAAAGTTTATCCTAATTTCTCTAATCTCTTCCAATAACTGTAATCTTTGATGCTTTTATTAGTTTTGTCACTCTTCTATTTGGTATCACTTATGTATCGATAAAATTTTATCTGTAGTTACAGAAGTGTTAGAATTTCATTTGTGATTCAAGAATTTCAGTGCTGCTGAGTTTGCTAATAAATGATACCTCATAATATCCATTTTGATTGTGTAATGTTTCAGTTGATGTAATAAAATCCAGGTATCTTAGGGCATTGCTTCTAGCAATAGGGATTACCTAATATTGTCTATATTCTTGCTGAGTACTTACCGATAAAATGAAATGCAGTTTCTTCCAGGCAGCTGTCTTATCGATACTGCTGTATGGATGCACTACATGGATGCTAACAAAATGGTTGGAGAAGAAGCTAGACGGCAATTACACGAGAATGCTACGAGCAATACTGAACAAGTCCTGGTGGCAACACCCCACAAGACACCAACTATACGGCCACCTGCCTCCTATCATGAAAACTATCCAAGTTAGACAAACCAGACATGCAGGACACTGCTGGAGAAGCAGGGACAAGCTCATAAGTGATGTACTCCTATGGACCCCCACATATGGCCGGGCAAAAGCAGGACGACCAGCACAAACATACATTCAGCAGGTATGTGAGGATACGGGATGTAGCCCTGAAGACCTGCCAGAGGTGATGAACGATAGGGAGAAGTGGTGGGAAAGGGTCAGGGATATCCGTACTAGTGACACAACATGATGATGATGATGATGATTTACATAATACCAACAATAGAGTAATATAAATGTTACTGAAACACCCACATGACCAGATGACATAATCATACATTATATATCTCAGCAAAAATAAGAAAGTTTATCCTAAATAAATATTCCTTGGGCATCTCATATGGTATAATGGTTTGCAAGCTAGATTAGCAAACTATTGGTGGTGGATTCAGTTCTCACTGGGTGCCACAACTATGCTAAACTTAATAAATAACTAATTAAACATTCCTTTAACAAGTGAATGATAATAAAAGTGGGAAAAATGCAGTTAACAGCTTGCTGTGCAGACACACTACAAAAATAGATGCATTACAAGAAAATGTTTCACCAAATTGGTTAGTTGGTGTTTTATGGAATATTGACCCCTGTGGGTTATTTAAGGCCAAATCCTTTGTTTATATGTGTGATTTGTAAATACATAGTTTGTAGGTAACAATATTTTTAAATGTGTTGTAAGAGCTCATTTGTTTGTTGGTTGGTTGTTTGGGTTTTATGGCATATCAACCTTTGCAGGTTATTTAATGCCAAATCCATTTTTATTTTATGAAAATAGTTCTATTTCAAACAATTCAGTTTAGCTTAAGTACGCAGTTTAAATGTAAGTAAAGTTTGCGAAAAAAATTTCTATTTCAAGCTATTCAGTTTAGTCAAGCAGTTCTAATTCAGCTAATCCAGTTTAGTATAAGTACAGATTTCGTTTACACAGTTAAACGTCAAAACGGTTCTGTATTAAACAAATCAGTTTAGCATAAGTACAGTTTTAATGTCAAAAACAGTCCCATTTCAAAAAATTCAGTTTAGCATAAGCTAAATTTGAATGTAAGTACAGTTTGTTTGGTTTGTTGGGTTTTATGGCATATCAACCTTTGTAGGTTATTTAACGCCAAATCCATTTTTATGTAAATAATCTGTTCTATTTAAAACAATTCAGTTAAGCATAAGTACACAGCTTGTCAAAAACATTTCTATTTCAAACTATTCAAGCAGTTATATGTAACAATTAAGTTAATTGTAAATACAGTTTTAATGTCAAAAAACAGTTCAATTTCAAATAGTTCAGTTAAGCATAATCACGTAGTTTAAATGTAAGTACGGTTTAATTGTCAAAAACATTTCTATTTCAAGCTATTCAGTTTACTCAAACAATTCATTTCAGCATAAGTATGCTGTTCTATTTAACCCATAGATAGGGCCCTGTCAGGTGCTACCACTCCGGGCCAGAGTGGACCCGGGAGCAATGGCAATGAAGGGGTACTCCACATTCCCCAAAGCTCCAGCACTGCTGGAACCTCACCATCAGATTGTTTAGTGTCATATCCAAGACACTCGTTTGGGGGGGGGTCTTACCCCTCTGCAGAGGTGCAGTCAGCCCCAGCTGACTGGGCAACCATTTGTTTGTGCCCAGTTAAATGGTTTCAAGTATTTCTATCTAATACTAATAATTCTATTTAATATTAATCATTTGTTTGCACACAGTTAAATGGTTTCACATATTACTATTTAACATTTGTAATTCTATTTATCAAGTATTCCTATTGAATATAAATAACTTACACATAGCTGTATTGTTTCAAATAATTAATGATGATATTCCAAAATAAATGATTGAACAGTTCTATTTGCCCCATAGATGAGACGTTAACAGGTACTACTACTCCAGGTCAGAGTGGACCTGGGAGTAATGGCACTAAAGGAGTACTCCACATTCACCAAAGCTCCAGAAGTAGAGCTTCACCATCAGTTGCAGTTTAGTGTCAGACCAGGACACTTGTTAAAGTGGGGTCTTACCTCTCGGCAGAGGTGCTCTAGGTTTATTCTACAGCCCAAGCCAAGAGGGCAGGTTTCTCGGCAGAGGTGCTCTAGGCTTATTCTATAGCCCAAGCCAAGTAAACCTGAGAGTAATGGCACTGAAGGAGTACTCCACATTCCCCAAAGCTCCAAAAGTAAAGCTTCACTCTCAGTTGCAGTTTAGTGCCATAACCAGGACACTCATTAAAGTGGGGTCTTACCTCTTGGCAGAAGTGCTCCAGGTTTATTCTACAGCCCAAGCCAAGAGGGCAGGTTTCACTAAATATAATAAAATCCTAATATCTTTGGTTTATAAGAAAATTTCCTTTTTTTAATGACCAGGGTTGTACTAATTTATGAGTGATACTTTGAAAAGTTTAGCTACTCTAAATCTGATAATTTCAGTGATAAATATTATATATATCAACTAGAACATTAAGAGAATTCTATAAACATTGTAATATTTATTTATGTTATATACAGAAAGAATGACTGAAGGCAAGTAAGAAAAACATAAAAGCAATCAAAACACATAGCACTAATATGAAGTGATAAGAATTGAAGAGAGAAATAAAACTTAATACTTTTGTATTAAAGCAATTCATCATTGTCTCTGTGACTTATGCGTATTGCAAATTGATAACTTTGGGAATTATGCCTGCTCAAGCTATTACATTGGCTTTTATGCATAAAGAGTCACGATTTCTATAATTTATGGAGCTTTCCACTTTGCACAAAGAGGTCTTGCTGTGAAAGTTGTCATTCAATTAATATATAAATTATTATGCTCTCCAGACAAAATGGTGCAAGAGCTCATAATTAGATAATTGTTACCAAAGCAGATTTATATAGCTAAGTTAAGACAAACTTATAAATGATGTTCCCTTATGTTTTCCTACGCATAGTTTTCCCATGTTAGCCAACCAAAAAAGACTTGCATTCATCAGCTTCCTGTGGACACTGAATACAATCAAGAACACCTACCTGCAGTGATGTATGATAGGGATGAATGGTAGGAGAGTCAGGAAAATTCATGCAGTCAGAACAAATTGATGATGATGAGCTTAGTTTTGGCCCAGTACCACAAGTATGAAGTACTCAGTGAGGAACAAGCTTACTATAGAGTCATCATCATCATCTTGTCATGCCACTAGCATGGATATCCCTGACCCTCTCCCGCCACTTTTCCCTATCGTTCATCGCCTCTGGCAGGTCTTCAGGGCTACATCCCGTATCCTCACATAGCTGCTGAATGTATGTTCGTGCTGGTCGTCCTGCTTTTGCCCGGCCATATGTGGGGGTCCATAGGAGTTCCTCACTTATGAGCTCATCCCTGCTTCTCCAGCAGTGTCCTGCAGGTTTAGTTAATCTAACTTGGATAGTTTTCGTGATGGGAGGCAGGTGGCCATATAGTTGGTGTCTTGTGGGGTGTTGCCGCCAGGACCTGTTCAATATTGCTCTCAGCATTCTTGTGTAATTGCCATCTAGCTTCTTCTCCAACCGTTTTGTTAGCGTCCATGTAGTGCATCCATATAGCAGTATCGATAAGACAGCTGCCTGGAAGAAACTGCATTTCATTTTATCGGTTAGGTCTGATTTCCATATGATCGATAGCCTATTGATAGCCGTCCATGCCTTCGTTAGCTGCGTGTCGATGTCCTTTTCAGTTGATGAGAGGCTGCTTCCTAGGTAAGTGAATTTGTCTACTAGTTTAAGAGGGGTTCCGTATCTCCACACTACTATACAGTATTAACAGCTTTCTAGACTTGTTCATATAATGTAATGCTACAATGATATGATTAATGATATTATTGTCAGAGAAAATGGAATTGGGAACTTAAGTTAAATTCCAGAATAAGACTCTTTGCTTTGGGCTAATGTTCTTGCAAAAGACATGAACCTCTTCCTTCCCCCACCAGCTTTGGATAAATAGTAGGTTAGACTTCGTTCTGAATCTTTTGCAAGGCAACCTGTTTAGGAGAAGGAAAACCTCTGAATTCAAAACAGAGTTACTCTGCTTAAAAAAAATTGATCTCACATCACATCCTGCCTATG
>OY757904.1:56228006-56440813 GCA_963585895.1 Sepioteuthis lessoniana
ATATCAGTTGTTTCTTTTTGTATATATATATATATATGCATGTGTGTGTGAGTGAATCAATTGGTCTTTATATGAAAATATATATATATTAAAACATATAACTTTTTTTTTTTGACTATTTTGATCCTCTGTGTACTCATATGATCGTATTCTTGTGCACTAAAATATTTTATACATCATTCTTGACTACTGTAAACATGACGACTACAACAAACAGGAACTTTTTTTTTTTACTTTTTTATGTCTTCCTTTTCATTAATTCATTTTTGTGCTAGTGGGTGAGTAAAATGAATATCTGTTCTTTCTCTCACAATCAAATCAGCCAATCAAAAGTGATTCATATCAAAATCCTTTAAACAATCAAAAACTGCACATCCTACCATCCCTTACCATCCCTTTTTTACTGCCATAATGGCAATCTCTAAGACAAGCCAGGAACATGTGTTGCACTTCAGCCTCAGAAATATTCCCTTTAATCAGTGCCTATTATCGTGAAAATTAAGAAATAATTCTAAATGAAAAAAAATATTAAAAAAAAAAAATTAGAAAGAATATTAAAAAAAAAATCTCATGAAAAGCAAATTTATTGATTTGCTTCTTTGTATTAAGCTCAGTTATGATGCCTCAAATTGATACAGAACTTTTTTTTTTTTTGTTGATTTTGTCCTGATTTTTTTTTATTATTATATTTATTTATCTATTTTATATATAATCAGCTTTTTCTTTCCGAGAGGAAGTTTCCATTTGACATGGATTTGCCTTATGGAAGGATTCATCTTATTTTTTTTTTTTTTTTTTTCCAGATTTTGATAGGAAAAGATTATAGCAAAAAGAAAAAGGCAAATAATGAATGGGAAATAGAAAATTGGAAAACTGAATAGAATAAAAGTGAAAGAGGAAGAAAGAAATGAAAAAAAAAAAAAAGATTTTAAAAAATGAAGGAAAGAAATATTGTAGGAATAAAAAGAACAAAGAAGAAAGGGGGTGAATTATAGGTTCAGTTAGGTTCATTTTTTGATGGATGAGAAGTTGTTTTGGCCTCAACTATTAGAATCTGATATCTTGTCTTTCATGTTATTTCAATGAGAAGGGACAATCACTCGCTAGTGCCCATCTTTTCATGAATCATGCAGCAAGTATTGTCATATAATGATGTCATCAATTGATTTTGCCAATGAGAGAAAAGCATGCCAATATCTTCTAACAAGTTGCAGTGATATTTGTATATGTACTACTGCATTCAATAAGTTTCCAGACTTTTTTGTACAGGCATTTAAAATTGCCATAGACTCTTGAAATTTACTATGTTATTGCTATACATCTTATGAGATGACTGACCAATTTTTATGATTTTACCTTCAAATGAACAGCTACAGCAGGAATTGGAATACACCCTACTAAAGTCTGATTGTCACAGCTGGTCATTTTCAAAAATGCAGTCTGGACACGAGAACACTTTAGAAGAATGATATGCAATAAAATTCTGTTTTAAACTTGGAAAAAATGCCACAGAAACATATGGAATGCTTCAGATTGCTTTTGGACTATCTTGCATGAATCAAGGATCAGTTTTTGAGTGGCATAAGATATTCAAGGAAGGCAAGGAGACTGTGAGGGATGATGAGAGGTGTGGGAGGAGTAAGGAAGTCAATACACCAGAGTTGATTGGCCAAATAAAGAATTTCATGGATAAGGACTGTTGTGTGTCTATAAGTGCACAGTTTGATGTCAGTATGGGATCTGTACATACAATTATTTGCGAGGAACTGAATATGCGGAAATTTTGCGCAAAGTTTGTCCCAAGGGTGTTCAGAGAAAATCAGAAAGAAAGACATTGTCATGACAGCAGGGAGATGGTCAAGCTGATCAATTCAGATCCCACAGTTCTTGATGCTCTGGTGACCTGCAATGAAAGCTGGATCTACTGCTATGATCCAGAGAGCAAGAGACAGAGTTCCCAGTGGAAGCATGCTGGCTCTCCCAGACCCAATAAGGCCAGACAGAGTAAATCCACCCACAAACTTTTGATGATCCCTTTTATTGACTGCACTGGCATGATCTACATTCACTGGGTTCCCACTGGACAGTCAGCAAGGAATACTATGTTGAGGTTTTAAGGGAGTTCAGGAAGAGATTCCATCGGAAGAGGCCAGCACTCTTCAAATCGGGTCAGTGGCATTTCCAGCAGGACAATGCACCAGTCCACAACTCCATCCTTGTCACAGACTATTTGACCAAGATGGGCTTCAAGACAGTTCCTCAGCTTCCCATAGTCCAGACCTTGCTCCCTGTGATTTTTGCTTATTCCCTAAGCTCAAGGAAAAACTTAGAGGCTGTCGTTATGAGACAATTGAGGAGATGAAAGAGGCTGTGATGAAGGTCATTGACATGTTCACACAAGAGGACTTCCATGGGGCCTTCCAGAAGTTGTTGGAATGGTAAAACAAGTGCATTGCAGCCAAAGGAGATTACTTTGAAGGGGACTAGAGTTACATGTGTCTACTATCAATAAAAGTGCCCATACAAAAAAAGTCCGGAAACTTATTGTCTGCTCCTTATAACATAAAAAAGTCTGCATTTAATTGATGTGAGAGCAGGACTTGGCGAGAAAATGTCACAGATTTTGAAATAGATGGTAAGAGCCTTGAAGTATAATTGATTTAAATCGCATGTAAGCCTGTCAAAGTTTATTTTATACCAAGAGGTTAGGGAATTTGACCAAGAGATGGGAACCTAACTGGTACAACAACTCTGGATCAGAGTAGACCTGGGAGTAATGGCAATGAAGGGGTACTTCAGATCTCCCGATCTGCAATGCTGCTTAACTAATTTTCTTAATAGAATTAATAGAGTAATATATAATCCAGTTATCTAAATTTAGATCCAGATAATTTTAAACTTACATAGTAAAGTTTTAAATACTGCGTTTAAATTTGCTTTTATTCTTAAAATATTTCGATAATATTTTAGTTGAATGTTGATTGAAAGATCTATAGAATGTTCAGAGTATTATATTACATATGATGAAAGTTACAAACATGACTTAAAGGGAAAGTTATTTGGTTTAATGGCATATCCAAACTTGTGGGTTATTTAATGCCAAATCTTGTTTATATATTTGATTAAACAATATAGACATCTTTCGTCAACATATTTTTCTATTTATCCTTTTGAGTCACCAAATCAATTTTATGGATTCTGGGGGAAATTGGTTAATAAACCTCTTGTAATTAATTGATTCCCTGGTTCTTTCTGCCTTATCTTGGGCTATCATCAGGGGTGTGTATATTGCAAAAGCAATGTAACTTTTGCATGTTCATTACTACGTTGTAAGTGTTGATCATTTATTATTTATACTGGTATGTTGTAGTGTTTATTTTTAAATTTGGTTCTGTAAGTGGCAGCAGTAGCTAAAGACATTTTAGTACATTAGTGCTGGATTTGAAATTGATTATATTGAGGTTAGGTAGTTTCTTTCTGATATGGAGTGCTTTGAGATCTGTAATTTTTGTTATTTTATTGTTCTAATGTTGTTGTGTTTTCAGTAAGAATTTTCCAATTATTCAGTTTTGGGACAAGAATGATTTTTAGATGTTGTGCTATTGAACATGATGCAGAGTGAGTTGTCTTGATAGGGTTGTTGAGGTTAATAATGGGAGGTTTATAAACCAATTCCCGCAAGATACCATAAAATCAATGTGACAACTCAAAAAGATAAATACAAAAATGTGTACACAAAAGATATCAATATTTTTTAATCAAATATGTATTAACAAAGAAATGCTGCCCAAATATGCCTATATATATATGATTTTTAAGCAAGTAGTTTGCTCATAATTTTAATTTTAAATAAGTTTGAGCTCGCTTCTTTATGCACTGGTAAATGGTTTCAAGCATTGCCATTAAACACTGATAATTCCATTTACTATTCATCGTAAATGATTGAACATTTCTATTTGACCCACAGAGCGGACCCTAAGAGGTACAACCACTCTGAGTCAATAATGATCTAAGAGTAATGTTTATGAATGGGTACTCCACATTCTCTAAACTCCAGGACTGGAACTTCAATATCAGATGCAGTTTAGTGTCATACCCAGGAGACAGTTTCAACTATTGCTAACACTAATAATTCTATTTAATATTAACTATTTGTTTGCACACAGTATTGCTATTCAACACTGATAATTCTATTTATTAAATAGATTCAAGCATTGCTATGTAATAATAATAGTTTTGTTTATTAATAATCCTTTGTTTGCACAGTTCAAATTGTTTCAAGTATTATTATCTCAGCACAATTGACCACCAGCCACATTCTTCTTGCACCTTTCAAATAAAATAAGGTTTGGTACTTGTTTGCCACTAGAGCAATTTTAAGAATACTTTTGGGACACTCATATAGGTGCTAGGGTTTGCCATGACCAGCCAAGTGATTGGGTTGGGCCACTCCAAGTACTTGTCCTGTCCAGAGTGTTTCAGGTCACTTGACCACTTCAGTCACCAGATCAAGGTTGGGTCATGGATGCTTTGAGGAAGGAGCAAGACTATAAGAGAATCGAGAATAAGTGGAGATTGTTGGGTTCGGTTGCTATTTCTAGTGTGACATGTATGTTGAACAGAAAGGAGTTTCGCTGAACTAACAGAGGCTGCTTTGAAAGTGAATATGAGAATCAATTTCACATTGTCATTTGCACCAAGTCTTAGATTGAAAAATCAGTTTGCAGTGATATCTTTCTACAGTCACAGCTCACAGTCAAGAGGTGGCCTCATTTTGGGGAAATCTTTATAAAGCAATAAAAAGTTGTACTGAGTTTGGTCAGTTGAGTTTTGAGAGGGATGCACTTGCAGAATTATGTGTGTCCAAAGAGTATCAAAACTGGCTTCATGATTTTTTAAATTAGCACTGACTCACCTAGATTAGTTTAGATGCCTAGACACCTTCACATCACTTATTAATATAAATTGCTTGACTCTGCACATATCTTCATCTAGATTTTAAATTTTCAAGCTTTGGTTTTCTCCATGAAGAAAGCATTACACAAAATGACATTTGTGAATGTTTATGAAAATAATCAATGGATAAGAGCACAGTTAGGTAGTGGGTAATGTGTCTAAACAGTGTCAACAGCTACATTAGTGGCAAACCACATTCAATACAACTAACAATCCATGAAATTATCAATGCCTGGATGACTGTGTAACATGCAGCCTTTAGTTCAACACTAGTAAAAATACATACCCAATGGCTGTGACTGGAGAAATAACATTTTGTTGCTTAAAATTTATAATCCAATGTAGCTATTGTGCACCTTGCATCTGTTGCATTATTTTTGGAGCAAACCTTACAGATCTTTTATCAAGTCTCTTCCCTTAATAGTAAAGTGTTGACGCAAGCAGAGTACAAAGTTCCTTTAAGTAATAAAAAAACTTTTTCCTTATTTAAACTAACAAAAAAAAAATCTTAATTTATGTTTGTCTGGGTCTAGCAAATCTTATGAGTTCAAATTAAGACAAGATACTAAAAATCTATAATTCTATTTTCATACTAAGAAATCTGAAGCAGTAACAATGTTTATATTGAATCACTTAAGAGGAATAAGTGCCTTCAGATAATTGATGCCAAAAACAATATCTGTGATAATAACAGTTATTTAAACAAAATGAAGATGACAAAAAAAATAAAAGGGAAAAATAAATATTTTTGTTTGAGGAAAAAAGCATTTGTTTAAGATTTGTGTAGAAAGATGCTGAAAATAAAATGACAGAATTTGATGTGAATAAATAGAAACTGTCAACTTTTAAATAAAATTTCGAAATGAAATATTAGGGCTTACTGAGTGATAAAAAGTTTGTTAATTGTATACTAACTTGATCTGATGAAAATAACACTGTAAGGCATTAAATAGAATTTAAGAACTTCAAAACAAAGAAACAGTTACTTATTGTATGCTAAATTACTAGAATAAAATGGCTGATTATTGGGAAAACAAAATGACTTATTATTGTGAGAACAAAATGGCTGATTATTGAGAGATCAAAATAAGTGATGTAATTGTCTAGTGGGGAAGTGACTTAACAACAACCTTCTTAAAAATAGGACTCTTATTGATTATTTCCTTAGCAGACATTGAAAAAGTGGAATTTCAAGAGGTGCAGTCACTTGAGATGAAGTTATGTCTTCTGTTTGGAACTTTATAATCTCTCTCCAGCACTCTGGTCATTTTTCACTGTCCTGTCTTCATTAAACTAGCATCTGACCCTCACCCTGTTTTTCAGTACTCTCCTTATTATCTCTCTGTCTGCACCAACTTCAAAGTCTGCAACTCCCTTTTGAACAAATTTCCAAACTATTGATGGATTTCAACCTTTGTCTTCGAAGGAATTACTGGAGGAATGAACACATTAAAAGTTTTCATATAATTTGTTAAAAAATAATTATTAGTAAGTTAACAGAATGAGAAATGACATTTTCTCATCAAAAATAAATACAAGAACAATCACGTCTAACAACAAATTTATTTTCTGAGCAAACCTTTTCAGCAGAAGGAATTTCGTATTCTTGTTTGGCGCGTAATTTAATTCGACCGTTAGGGTTGATGCATAATTTCACCCAATCAGGATGACTTAGCCTGAACAGCCTCTTTGGCTGAACAACTTCGTTCACTACAGATGTCTCACTGTCTGCTCTTCAATAGCAGCAGCAGCATGGACACAATGAGGGAAGCAGTCTAATTTATGGACCCCCTGCATCTGTTTCTCTTAGACCAAGGGTTCCCAGTTAAATATGAATTAGATAAATTCAATACGCCATAAACAGGAACAACTTTACGTCACCCCCAAAATTACTATGTCGACGGCAATGCAGAATTCCGCTCCGACACCTAGCAACTTCACCTCTGGGCAACATTTTCTGGAGACATTCATGTTTCTACCTGAAATAACCAGAACCACCAACTCACGGTGACTTCAACGTTTCTCTCCTCAAAGAGTAAACACAACTTTTGCTACACTATGGCAAACATATCTCCCTTGCACGTCCAACAACATGCACTGCTTTCTCCACTCTCTCATAACTTCAAATCATTCCCTTACTTCTTTCTTTCCTATGAGACTTGCAGCATAAACGTAAACTCTTTATTCCATGCTGCCATTAAAAACCTCCACATAAAACCTTACGGCACCATCTTCGTCTTCTTATTTCTTCATCCTCCTATATTAACAACAACATTAGCGAAGGAATAACACACATTTCCCTCGCAAAATAATAATAACAACAACAAATCCACTCGCTAAACCTTATAGAAATAATACAAAATAAAATGTGCTATAAAAAGAGTGAATAAAATGGTGCATGTAGAAATGTCCTTATCATACATACATACATGTAAGTGAATTCTAAAAGAAATGAAATTTTGGGGGAGAGACTTACATTTTTAAGAAGTGCACCTGAGTCGTTTGTTGTGAGGAAATAAATTTGTCTGTGTATAAGCAAGTTAGTTTAGGACATTGAATGTGGTGTCATGTTTAATGCAACACAAGGTTAGCTGGGGATGAAAATGTCCCTTTCCAAAAGAACAAGAATCAGGTCTTGCTTCAAAGCATACTGCAAGTAAGAGAGAGAGAAAGACCTTCATGTTCTCATCACATGTACTGTTTTGACAATACCATCTAGCAGTCATTAACAGAAATTCCATGGTAGATAAGAGTGGTAATCTCACATGCAGTCTTTTTTTTTTTGTGAAGTTTTGAAAGCTTTTGATTTAATGTTATACACATAGGCTATGTGTGCAATATGATCAATTATGGGATCACTGAAATATACATATTTATGATCCTTCAGTGCAATGTAATGGTTAATGAACTAGATTGGTTGGTTAGTTGTGTTTTATAGTATATCAATTCTTGTAAGTCATTTAATGCTAAGTCCTATATATATATATATATATATATATATATATATATATATATTATTTATATTTGTCCTTTGGTGATAATCAATACCTCTCCAAGTATCAATTTTAAGATTAATATATCTGTGGCACTGAACAAAATGGAAGGAAAAACTAAAACTCAATTAAACATACCAGAACAGTTAACCTTTTATGTACATTATATACATGCCAGTGGCATTACAAAGAAATATTACAGAAATATTCTGCAGTAAAATATTACACATATTGTTCAATGAAGAAACTAGATGTGAAAGGGGTACAAAATATAAAATGTCTTACTTGATGAGTGTTGGTAGTATTAATATGTTGCTTTACTATTTCCCGACAAGGTCTGAGACAAGATACTACAGTTAAAAAAAAGACACAAAAAGAGGTTGAGAACGGATTTATGGGACAATCAAATGACACCCAATGAACCCTTAATGGACATGTAAACTATCTAAGGGAAAATAAATATTTCTTGTATCATAACAATTCACAAGAAAAAATTTAAATTAGACTCAAATTGTCTCGAAGAATGCAAAAATGAAATTGCAAAGTTAGCTACAAGAGGTTTATATAAAGCTCTTATTGATATAAAAAATGAGGATATTTGTATTTGGAAAATACAAAGAAATATAGCTATTATTCAAAATAAAAGAAATGTAGTAGTTTAGAATAATGGAGTTAACAACAATAAGAAAATTTATAGCCTTTCACATGTGGGCCTAAGAATATTGGTTGGTAGTTTTTCAAAGACAGAGGTTTTTCAACATAACATTAATCAAATGATAAATAATTTCTGTCACAAAGGCAAAATATTAATGTTTAACCAAAAAGAATCAATAGTATATCATTGTGATTTAATGAGTTATTCAAGGAATCCAAAGAACAAACTTTTCAAAGATAACTTCAGGTTTAACAATTCAGCGTCTTCTTTTCTTTCAATAGGAGCACAAATATCAGATGCTTCCGGTACATAAATTATCCCATCAATTTTATGAGTCATTCATTCACTGGCCCCATAACCTGGTTTGGGCATGGAAGCTCTACTCATATAATGTGTCTAGGACAGGAATAGCCTGGCAGAGCCCATCACTCTCTTGAATTGTTTTCTTTCTTTTAAATTGTTTGCTCAAATGCCCTTCTGGGCCGCCACCTGACATTTGTGTAGGGTGATTGTTTGCATGCTATGACATCTTGACCTCAGGGGGCCAGCCCACCCAGGTCTTTGCCTGCTTTGGCAGGACTGAATTCATTACTTGGTTCTTGAGGTGCTCCATCAGGGGAATGCTGACGGGGTCAAGAATTTTTTTACCTACCATTCCTGAGTTTCATTTTATGCATGACCCCCACCATTAAGCGGCCTTGTGCCACACTCTGACATGGTGAGATGTCAGACGAATCTTGTCTTCTAAATTATTTGCTATACCAAGGTTACAGCATTCAGTCTGCCCAACTATTTAAGAATAGTTGTGTTCATATCTTTCTCAAGGTTATTAGTATTATGTGAAATGCAAACAGCCGCATCCAGGATTTGAACTCGGGTAGCCCAGTCCACTTTTAATGATAACCTTTATGCTATGAGTACCTTTTTATGGATACTATTCCATGATGCTATTCCTAACATGGCAATAAATAGTGCAATGTGCTTTCATTAATATTGAAATGAGTTATTATTCTTAGAATTGTTTAACCCTTTTGGCATGGAGAGCAACTTGAGATTGGTTGGTTTTGATTTTATGGCATATCAACCATTGATCATTTAATGCCAAATCCTGTTTTATATATATATACTAAATATATGATTTGTAAACACATTTAGTAGATAAACACAGTTAAATGATCAAACAGTTATATTTCTAACAATTCAATTTAGCATAAGTCAACAAACTTAAAGGTTTACAAATATTGCTAAGTATCACTAACAATTCAATTAAACATCAGTCATTTGTTTACACACAGTTAAATGATCAAACCATTCAAGTCATTTGTTTGTACTCAGTTTAAATGTCAACCAGTTCTATTTGACCCATAGATAGGACCCTATTAGGTGCTACCACTCCAGGGCAGGGTGGACCTGGGAGCAATGTCAATGAAAGTATACTTCACATTCCCTAAAGCTCTGGCATTACTGGTGCCCCACCACATTGTTTAATGTCATAAGTAGGACACTCATTAGGAGTGATGGGGGGGGGTCTTACTTCTCTGCAGAGATTCAGTCAGTGTATTCTATAGCTCCAGCCAACTGGCCTAGCCTAATCATGAGAAACAACTAGTTTACATTAAAAATTTAGGATCTAGTGTGACATACCCCCAAATGTGCTGCTTGTTCAATAAATCCCAGAGGTAAAAATTAAGAAGTAAATAAATGCTTTATTACTTCTATAACTTAAGTAAAACGGTCGTTTTTAGAAGTATCAACGAATAAAAAATCTTATGCACACATTCGTAAGCACACCTTGTTGCACAAGTTTAAAATTTTTTTCCCTTCATCATTTTAATTGCTTTACAGAATGTATTATTATATTGAAATTATGAAACTCCAATAACTTTTTTAATTTGCCAACTTTTTTTTTTTTATTGTGAAAAGAGCATTCCAACCATTAAATGTATTGCTTAATGCAGTGGACCAAAAGAGTTTATCTAATTCTTTTTATTGCTTTTGTTGTAACCATTACATTTTGATTTAGAAAATAAAACAAAAGAAAGCAGGTGTCCTCATGGTGTAATGGTTAAAGTGATGGACTGCAGAATTGTAGTAAGTGAGTTTATACTCCAGTCGCGCTATTACATTCACTTTCAAGCAAATACCCTTGGGAAAGGTATGAACCCCTTTATCCACCCAGCTATGGGTTAGATACGTAGTACCACTACAGTTCTTCTAGGAGAATAGCTTTGGCATTAAATAACCAACAAAGGTTAATACGCCATTAAACAAAGAAACCAAACCAAAACAAAAGGAACCACACCTCTTTCTGTAGAGACTGTAAATCTGAAGACTATAAAGCAGACTGGTTGAAACATGGTGATAACAGCACAAGCTCAGAAGCAAATGAGATCAATAATCTGAACAACTTTTAAAATAGTGAAAAAGTTACCAAAAAATGGGATGAATTCTGATGTTATTTTTTCCTTTGACATTATCAAATATTCATTCTTTTTAAAAAATGTTCATTAAAAAAATTAAAAGGCCTTAAGAATAAATTCTTCATATTAATTGTTTATTTTCCTCATCTTTAATGAATGTTGACAATTAAGTCTGTGTTTGAAAAAGGATTGCTACTTGCACAAATGCAATATCAATGATTTTCTTTTCCTCAATGAACAACTTTTTTTAAAGGCTTTGAATTTGCCTTTTGCTTGAATTTTAGGTTTATTTTTGCAACAGATTTTTTCAAGCCTTTTATTTCATCATTTTTTTTTTCATTCTTTAGTCTTTGGTTTGTGTATCTGAAAAGGGTTTTTGTGGCTTTCCATATTTTGAATATTTTTTTATTTCTTTTATAATTTTTGAAAATATTTTAAAACAGTTTTATTCAATTTCTCTGATTTTACTTTAATGCACTAACTTTATATTTTTTTAAAAACTTTTGTGAGTTTTACATTTTGCTGACATCAAAATTCATTTGTTGTTGGGTTTTTTTTTCATTGTTTAATCTGATATTTTTGTGGGTAAGAATAAAGTTATGTCCTATTTTTTTTACTGCTTTTTTTTTTTTTACCTTTTTGAACCTCTCAGCTTATTTTACACATTATTCTCATATTGCAATTTTTTAAAAAATTATTTATTACAGTACAAGTTACTTTTAAGCAACTCTGAATTTTTGCATAGATATTCATACAATTATTTTAATCCTTCTAAATCTGATTTTTAATTTTTTTCTAAATTTTAGAACAATCAACTTTTTTTTCATATTTTTTCTTTGTTTGCTCAGCTGGTCATGAGATCTTAAAAATTATTGAAGTAAAATTGAGGCCTTCATGTTGTCTCCAGTTTTATTAGTATTTTCTCTTTTATTTTAATATCTCTTTCTGCATTTAATATTTTGAAATATCAATTATATTTTTTGGGTTACCTACCCTTGCCAACTGGTTAATGCAAAATTCTGCTCAGAGGTGACAAAATCCATTCTCATAGAAATACATCTGGATACTTCTCTTAAATTAAGCATGCTATGAAGAAAGACACTTATTTTAACTCATCTGTGGGTACATACAATCCCAGTTTGGAGGCTTTTATGCTACATGTATACAGTTCCCCTTCTTGTGCTATGGGCATGTACAAAAACACATAATTCTACTTCATGCCATAAACATTGGCAAACACTCTACTCACTAGACAAGCCACATACTACGGTTATATTTCATCCATAAGACTCAAAGCCTTTGATTTTATTTAATTTTACATATAATTCAAAGAAAATATTCTAGAGATTATATGAATAATATTTTATTTTAGTTACATACACTCATACAATCTTGTTGAAATTATAGATTGTAGAGAATCTGACAGTATGCTAGAAATATGAGAAAAGTTAGATAAATCAAACACTTAACTAATCCTTTCCAGCTTTCCTGCTACAACTATACCACCTCTACCATATTATCCTTTCTCCTTTCATGCTTTTAGATAGGAAAACTCAGAAAACGTTCTCTGTTTGAAGAAGTTCAAGATGAAATAAAGCTTAACGAAATATCACATATCTAAATTTGAGTAAAGTGTTTGATTTATCCAACTTTCCACAAATTTCTATCACATTCATTCTTATATGCATATGCACATCTCTACTTTGCCGTATGATGTTCTAATCTAACCTATGCCCCCACCTCTTATTGTAATATAAGGAAATAAAGTCTTGTATAGTCTCCCGCCCAAAACTAGCTTAATCATTTTAATAGTGATGACTTTTCCCTTGCGATAAAACTCATAATTCAAACAATAATCAGTTGTCCGTTATAATGCTTTAAAATACATAGCAAAGGAGACTAGCAGCAAATACCAATAAAAAAATATACAAAACTAGAAACATCGAAAGATGCCATGTGAAGAAAATTACATAAGCTTCAGTAAACATATACAGTTGATTAAAAAATTATTTTGATACTCCCTAATATGTAATTTACTTTTTTAAATTTAAGATTTTTATCAGAAAGATATTGTCTTTTTTGTGTTTTTGCAAATGCATATTTTTCCAATTAAAACATTTTCTTCCCTCCCCACCCCTTTGTTTTTCTGGAGATGATTGGCAATTCATTTTTGTTTTTGTTCTTTTCTGCATTTTACAGGTTTTTCCATCGCAAATTGCTGAGAGTGACAAAGAATAAAAAGAAGCCTTGAAAGTTTGTGACAACAGTTTGACTGCAAACAGCTTTTGTGATATCACGGAAGTGTAAAAGTAGGTTAAAAAATAGAGAACAATTAATTGCAGTTTTATCATCAACAAATTCATTTTATTTATTTCTTTTTTGCTGTTGTTGCTATTTTAAAGACTTTTTTATATTTTGAATCAATAGATGTCAATATGATTAATTTACTTGGAAAAAAAGCCTATTGTTTGTTTTTATTTTTTTTTTAATTTTTAATCAAATCTGTTTCTTTTAACATTTCATAGAAGTAAAATCCCTTTTTTCTTTATCAAAAGAGTCAGCAAAAATGCTTATATTTTCTCTCTCTCTCTCTCGCACACACATATAATAAAAGTTTAATTGCTGAAAAATTGAGCTACAACTACAAAAACAAAAATGTAACTCTGCATGTGTATCATTTTTGACAAAAATGTCATTCCGCCAGCAAAAAGATGAAACTTAACCCTTTAAACCAGAGAAGACATTTGTGCAAAGAAGTAAAAGTATATCAACAAGGTGACCAGAATTTTGGCCAAGAATTCCACACTTCTACATCACTATTGCCAATAAAATGTTGCAATTTTATATTTTATAAATGATTTTATATCTTCTAGTATATTTCACATTGTCTAAAGAATGTTGTAACCTGTTATCTAATAGTCTGTAAAATAATCAAATAACAGATATACAAGGGTTGTACAAAAAGTTTCCAGACTTTTTTCGTATGGGCACTTTTATTGATAGTAAACACATGAAACTCTAGTCCCCTTCGAAGTAATCTCCTCCGACTGCAATGCGCTTGTTGTACCGTTCCAACAACTTGCGTGTCAATTACCTTCGTCACAGCTTCTTTCATCTCAATTCTCTCATAATGACAGCTTCTGCGCTTAGGGAATAAGCAAAAGTCACAGGGGGCAAGGACTGGATTATAGGGAGGCTGAGGAACTGTCTGGATGCCCATCTTGATCAAATAGTCTGTGACAAGGATGGAGTTGTGGACTGGTGCATTGTCCTGCTGGAAATTTGAAGAGTGCTGGCCTCTTCCAACGGAATCTGTTCCTGAACTCCCTTAAAACCTCAACATAGTATTCCTTGCTGACTGTCTGTCCAGTGGGAACCCAGTGCATGTACATCATGCTAGTGCTATCAAAAAAAGGGATCATCAAAAGTTTGTGGGTGGATTTGCTCTGTCTGGTCTTCTTGGGTCTGGGAGAGCCAGCATGCTTCCACTGGGAACTCTGTCTCTTGGTCTCTGGATCATAGCAATAGATCCAGCTTTCATCGCAGGTCACCAGAGCATCAAGAACTGTGGGATCGGAATTGATCAGCTCAACCATCTCCCTGCTGTCATGACAATGTCTTTCTTTCTGATCTTCTCTGAACACCCTTGGAACAAATTTCACACAAATCTTCCACATCTTCAGTTCCTCATGAATAACTGTGTGCACAGTTCCCATACTGACATCAAACTGTGCACTTATTGTCTCTATAGACACACGGCAGTCCTTATCCATAAAATTCTTTATTTGGCCAATCAACTCTGGCGTATTGACTTCCTTACTCCTCCCACACCTCTCATCATCCCTCACAGTCTCCTTGCCTTCCTTGAATATCTTATGCCACTCAAAAACTGACGCTTGATTCATGCAAGATAGTCCAAAAGCAATCTGAAGCATTCCATATGTTTCTGTGGCATTTTTTCCAAGTTTATAACAGAATTTTATCGCATATCGATCTTCTAAAGTGTCCTTACATCCAGATTGTATTTTTGAAATTCACCAGCTGTGACAATCAGTCTTTAGTAGGGTGTTTTCCAATTGCTGCTATAGCTGTTCTTTTGAAGGTGAAATCATAAAAATTGGTCAGTCATCTCATAAGATGTATAACAATAACATAGTGAATTTTCAAGAGTCTATGACAATTTTAAATGCCAGTACAAAAAAGTCAGGAATCTTATTGAAGGCCCCTCGTAACATTTTAAGTCATTTTTCAAGCCAGGTACCCAGAATGTGAAGTCTACAATTGTAGGAGGCTCCTCAAGTTTCCAAGGATTAAATATACAAGAGTCATTCAATAAATATGAGGAATCTTTTTAAAAAAAAGCAAAATTTTTTCTCATAAATGTAAAATGCTGTATTGTTCAGAATTGACTTATAGCAAAAATAATTTCATTCTCAAACAATATTCATTTTGAGGTTATTCAAATTGGTGGCAAATCAAAAAGAGTGCTCTAGGCTTAAATAGAGGTCTGTCATCAAATTTTTGCAGAGAAGTGCAAAACATTTGAAATTTACTGAAATATCTATGACGTGTACTGAGAAGAATGTTTTAGTTGGATGTGTTGTGTTTTGTTTAATGACATATCAACCTTTGTGGGTTCTCATTGGCCTAGAGGGTAGAGTGTTCGCCAAAGGTCCAGAAGACCAGGGTTCAATCCCAGGTCGAGTCATACCAAAGACTTAAAAAATGGTACTTGATACCTCCTTGCTTAACACTCAGCATTATAAGGTAAGGATCAAGGGTAAAGTGGAGCAATTCAGGGAAAGGAGTAGCGCCCTCCCCAACACATTGGTGTAGTAGCTATAGAAAAAGGAGCCGTCTGGTCGCCAACAACTAATTTCAAATACTGTTTATATACACACACACACACATATATATATATATGGTTTGTAAGCATAAGATTTAAAGATCAACCAGAGTTGTGTTCTCACTTTCAGAGAGGATGTTAAAAAAACACAAGACCAACCCCATTCTAGAGACATTAGCCTTGGAGCAGCACTTTTTTTTCATTGAGCTATAAGGGGAATGACAGTGTAGTCAGAAAACTTGATGATGCTGGTCATGGGAACTTGGAAATTTTTGTCCTTGTCCAAATGGACATGTATTAGCCCTCATATCAAACTGTTCTTGTGCCAAGTTTGCCTTTGTGTCGAGACAAAAGAATGCTAATTATCAGTGTTGTAAGTATTTACCATCCCCGCTGAACAGGTAGGATGTGAAACGAAGTCATTTTTAAGTGGAGTTTAACAGGTTTGAAACTAGTTTTCCTTCTCCTAGACTGGTTGGATAACCAAGGGTAAAGAACCAAGTCTGCCCTACTATTTACTCATAGATGGAGGGAGAATAATTGGATTCATACCTTTCCCAAGTGTATTAGTCCAATGTAAAATGCTATCAGCTTTGCCCAAGATTTGAATTCATCTTGCTGTGTCCATTTCCTGTGACAATGACCATTACACCACAGGCACCTGCTAATGATCAATGTTGTATCTGCACATGTTGAAATCTTATTAAACATACTACAAAAATCAATCAAAACAAAAAAAAATTAAACTGATGATAATTCAGACAACTATTTGTTTTTATCTTTTTATATTCACTTTTTAAGAAAGTTTTAAATTTTATACAATTTCATATGCATATTTTGTATCTTATAGTTTTCAAAATATTTCCATTTCTGCAGATATTATTGTAATATAATGGCCGAGGGATTTCGTTTTATGCCTTTGGGTTTAGTTAGGCTGAGAACCTTTCGGCTCAGTGCATGGGTTACTTAGGTGCAACATTAATGCAGGTGTTCATGCGCGTGGGTGGAGCGGACGTGTCTCTCAGAGATGTCACAATAGCCCAGATGGGAAACAGGGCTACAGAGTGTGGGTGACGTCAAGCATCGGGAGCGCGTGAAGGATTTGGGGGGATTTTGAAAAAGTCAGTTAGCTGAGTTGAGTTGAGTTCTGCCTCGGGAGAAGACAGTTGGCTTTCGCTTGCTCACGGAGGCCTTGTGACGGGTGCGCATGTGTTGGGGGGGTGCAGATGGAAAAGCCAGAATAAAAGGAATGTGTATCTTTCTCCTTATGTCGAAGAACCTTTAAATTCAAAGGTAATAAAAAGTTTCGTACCTGAACTAAGAAGTCGTAAGTGTTTTTCGTGTCTCAAGATTCCTATGTTCTAGATATATATGTTATGAACAGTCTATGTACATTTCACACGTATCCATATCATGGGTATGGTACATTATACTATGATCCTTGGCAGAGTACATTCTTCCATTTTATTGTAATGTCTCAATTTGTATCCTATTTTATTACCATTAGATTTGCATCACAGATTGGAAATAAGAAAAACAGCCTTTGTTATCTTTAAAAACCTGTCTAAGCTGGAAAGCACATTATTTTCTTGTCTACGGAAACCAATTAACAAAAATCATTTAAACTTTCCATACCACTACCCACTTCTTCCTTTAATTTAAGCCTTGCTATATTGTTTGTTTATACCAAATAACAGCTGACACAAGAAATCCTCATGACTTAGGACAATTATATTAAGAATTTTCATTTTCAAATTTAGACTCATTCCTATTTCATCTTATTTGGATTGCTTTTCATTATAATGTCAATGTTGTTAAGTACAAAAAGAGAGTAGTTTAAGTCAAACAAATATCTTTCTTCTGAAGTTTTACTTTCAATTTATATACATATCTTTTTGCCTTCCTTTACTTTCACTCTGTGGTCCACTAAAATTAAAACTAAGACATATCTTCTGCCTTAAATTAGGTGATCCATTTGTATCCCAAAGTCCCAGAGAATTCTGTGTCTCATTTTCAAGGAGGGATTCTGATTTCTGCATATACCACTTGTTAGTATGGTCAAATTTCAGTCTCTTGCACAATTCCCTGTAGATCACCTTTCCCACCCAGTCATGCCTGCTCTTGTATTCCTTTTGTTCCAGTTTTCTACATTAGCTTTTTATGGCATGAACTGTTTCATCCCCGACCCTATATCATCTTTACATGCTATACTTCGGCATATTATCAATTTTTGCTTTAATATAATTAATTCTTGCGGCATTATTTTCTGCTGTGATTAACTGAGGTTCAGTTTCTCTCTTCAGGTTTCCTCTTTATAGATATGTACATGTTATGTGAAGTTTGCTTTTATTTGCCGCATGAAAAATCTATGTAGTTGTTGTTCTTCCTTTTTTTGTTTTCTAGATTTTTTTATATTTCATATTTCTTGCACAATCAGCTGAGGCTGTACAATACACCAACTGCTTCACTGCAGAGGGGTAAGATCCCCCTACGATGAATGTCCTGGATACAACACTAAACAATCTGATGGTAAGGTTCCAATAATGCTGGAGCTTTGGGGAATGCAAAGTGTCCTTTCATTGACATCACTCCCAGGTCAACTCTGGCCTGGAGTGGTAGAACATGGCAGGGTCCTATCAGTGAATCAAATAGAACTAAACAGTGTACTTATGCTAAACTGAATTGATTAGAATAGAATTATTTTTGATATTGAAACTGTGTACTTATGCTAAACTGAATTGTCTGAAATTTAATTTGGTGTTAAATGACTGGAAAAGGGTTCATATACCATAAAACAAAACAACCAACCAACCAATTCATATTTTTCTTTTTGTTCATAAGTTATTTCTGATGTTATTGCAGTTACAGGCTGCTGTACTTCATCTCTCTTTACCCTTTTTTGTAAATTCTTTCAATCTCTGAATTAATGCATACTCTTCTCCCTCATTGTCATACAGAGTTTGTCTATCTCATTCTCATATAAAACCTTGTGCATCAATTTATTTCTTGTATTGTCCTTATCTTTAAGTTCCTATAATTATTATTATTTATTTTTGTTATTATTTGAGTTCCTATAATTATTATTATTATTTTACTCCTAGTAATTTTTCCCATTAGTATGAACTAGTGGTCTTTGCTAAAGTGACAGCAAGTCTCCTCAACACTCTAGGACACTTCTCAGTATTCTAGCTGATCTGAACAGTGCTTTGGTTTGAATGGTTTTATTCCTTCCCCAAATCTCCAGTTTTTTTCCCCAAGACCATCTGGGATTATTCAAAGGGCTCCTACTATTATTGATATTAGTGTCACAAGTTCAGTAGCTTTTTATAATGCTCTCTTGCTAGGTCTTAGTATTTTTTTTATAGTTTTTCATTTTCCTTAGCTGTGGTCTGTTTGTTAACTAACACAAGGTTCAGTCTTCTGATAATTAATTTTGGTGAGTCTTTCCTTTCATTTTTAAGTTTTAGTAGATTGTTATTTTTGCAAATCATTGAGGTTATTGATCTATGACTGGCAGGGATCAATGCAGATCAAAAATAAAAGTTCTCAATGAGATCTAAAATTTATCATTTCTGATATTTCAGTTTTTCACTGTCATAAATTGATGAGATAAGCAAGTTGCATGAAGATAGTCTCAGGTAATTAAAGATAAAAGAAAATACAAGTAAGGTAAAACTGAAACCAATTAGAGATGGAACCCTTGAAACAATCCCAAAGAACCTGTGGAAATAGAAATCCAAGAAAGAATTGGTCACAACACTGCTGAGATTAGCTAAAATACTTAGAAGAGTCTTAGATAGTTAAGAAGATTTGCTGTTACTTGAACTTTAGTGAAAATCACCTGGTACTACTCATAAAATTCTCAGGGATTTTAAGATAGAAACAGATCACCTAATTTGGGCCAGGAGACCAAACCAAGAGCTAATTAACAAAAAAAAGGAGAACAAGCCATCAAGTGGATTTTGCCATTCCTGCAAACCACAGAGTGAAAATAAAAAAGGAAAAAGATGGACAAATACTGTTGTTACATATATATTAAATAGGATTTGTAAATATTTTTAGGAACACAGTTCTATTTCTAACAATTCAATTTAGCATAAGTCAGCAAACTTAAATGGTTCCATGTATTGTTATGTATCACTAACAGTTCAATTAAATATCAGTTATTTGTTTATACACACAGTTAAATGATCAAACAGTTCTATTTCAAACAATTCTATTTAGCATAAGTCAGTTGTTTGCACTCAGTTTAAATGTCAAACAGTTCTATTTGATCAACGGATAGGACCCTATCAGGTGTTACCACTCCAAGTCAAAGTGGACCTGGGAGCAATGGCAATGAAGGGATACTCCACATTCCCCAAAGCTCCAGCATTACTCTAGCTTCACTATTAGATTGTTTTATGTCAATCAAGACACTCATTAGTGGGTTCTTACTTTCTGCAGAGAAGCAGTTGGTGTATTCTACAGCCCCAGCCAACTGAGCATACATTGATAATGATTATGATTATACAAGATCAAAATTTTTAAGGTGTATTTTTTTAACACCAAAAATCTAAAAAAATTTTTTCAGTTCCTGCAAATGATTTGTTAAACACACTGAAGAAATCTAGAAATCCAATGCAACAACCAAGTTTGATTGGCTCTTTGCCAAGTACGTCTGAGGTTAGATTTCATTATTTTATTATTTCAAAAGAACAGCAATCAAAATTCTAAACATATCCGTCAAAGATAGATTGAATTTAAAAGCCAATTTTTAAAAAACTTATAGTTGCATATTTGTTTAAGAATTGACCAAGTCTATTCTTTTTGTATTTTATGATTAAAATCATTGGCACTCTATTATTAAACCTTTGTTTAGATAATGACAACTTTGTGAACTTTCTTTTTCTTGTAATAATGGTGAAAGATAATTCTTAATCATTGCAGCAGATATTTTTAGATTAAGCATAAAGAGAAACATATAAGAGTATTCATAATAATATAGTATTCATAATTCATATGTCACAACTCTTCAGTGTGGCTAGACACGCGAGATGCTTCAAACTGGGATCAAAACCCAGCTTACTTTACGTGGGTCAGATTGGTCAAGTCAGTAGAGTATTTGCCAAAAGACTGGGAGACCAGGGTTCAATCCCAGGTAAAGTCATACCAAAGCATGCAAAAAATGGTACTTGATACCTCCTTGCTTAACACTTAACTTCATAAGGTATGTATCAAGGGTAAAGAAGAGCAATCCAGGGAAAGGAGTATCGCCCTTCCCTACACCTCAGTGTAGTAGCTATTGAAAAGGGAGTCTTCAGGTCGTCCTCAATTACAGTTGCCAACTTAACACATTTACAATAATTCATAATAATCTGTGAGTGTGTTATATGTTTATGTGTCTACATGTGAGAGACTGAGTATATGAAATTTTGTGCATGACTGAGTATGTGTATTTGTATAGAAGTATAAGTGTGTGTTTGGTTTGGTTTCTTTAATGGCATATCAACCTTCATGGGTTATTTAATGTCAAAGCTATCCTTGTAAAAGAACAGTAGTGGCACTATGTAACCCATGTCTGGGGTGAGTGTGTATATGTGAGTGAGAGTGATTGAATTTGTAAGCATGTGATATGTGAATGTGTCTGTATGTAAGTATCTATATGTGGATGAGTGTATTTGAGCAAGTTTCTGCACATATGAGTATGTGAGAGAGAAAGGGAGTGTGTATGCATTATGAGAGTATGTGCCAGAGTGAGTACATGAATATATATATATATATATATATATATATATAGAAACCGGGACATTGGCCCAGCGGTTAGAGTGTTCGCCAATGGCCCGGGAGACCTGGGTTCAATCTCAGGTCGAGTCATACCAAAGACTTTAAAAATGGTACTTGATACCACCTTGCTTAACACTCAGCATTATAAGGTACGGTTCAAGGGAAAAGTGGAGCAATCCTGGGAATGGAGTAGCGCCCTCCCCTACACCTTGGTGTAGTAGCTATCGAAAAGGGAGCCTTCGGGTCACCCTCGACTATGGTCGCTAACTTTACTTACTATATATATAGACATTTATAAATAAGTTGTAGATATAGACTTTGCAAGATTTTTGCTCATTATGTATATTATAAAGATGTTTCTTATATACAAAATAAAAGAGAAAATTTAAAATATCAACTAATAAAAATAAAATCAAAACAATTTGTAAAAAAATTAATTTTAGCTGACTCAGTAATTACTTTTGAGAATATATTTTTTTCTCTAAGCTGAAAAACACTAATTAGCTTTAGTACCACTGAGAATAGTAAGTTGTAATAAGTTTAAAAGAATCAAAACTGTCAGATTGAGGCAGCAATTTAATCTCATATAAACATATTTTTAGTGCTAAAAAAAAAAAAAAAATGTTCCGAAGCAAAATGATTAAAAACAAACTCATAACTGATATCACTAGGTCACCTTTTATAGAGAAATGATAAATCATCTATTCTAGTAGATCATTACTTGAGAATTTGATTCTCATTGGGTGCTTCATACTTCTGGCCTTATGAGAAACCATGCTTAGTAAATGACTACATCCACATGTTTTTAATATTAGTTTATCATATTTTCCAACCCCTCCGCTGGGGCAGGATATGACACAAGGTCAATTTTTTAAGCGGAGTTTAACAGGTTTGAATTCAGAGTTTTCCTTCTCCTAGACTAGTTGCCTCACCAAGGTTGAAGAACCTAGTCTGCCCTACTATTTAGCCATAGCTGGAGGGAGAATAATTGGATTCATACCTTTCCCAAGGGTATTAGTGCTGTGTGAAATGCAATCAGTTTCGTCCAGGATTTGAACTCGTGTCGCTGTGTCCATTTCCTGCGACAATAACCATTACACCATTAGTTTATGTCAAAGGTTTTGCAATATTTTGGTATTGTGAGGAACAACTTGGCAGTACCTAATGCTTTTGCTGAGGTCATTAAAGTGACAAATCTCACAGGACTGCAAGATACCAAACTTGTTTGATACTCTCTGATTGCTACTCACCAGATTTGCCTCTATGGCTTTGATCACAGCCTCAGAATCCATAGTTTTAGGCTTTCCTGAACTCACTTGACGAAAGTTTCTTAAACTGGTTACTGCAATCAATGATGCCTTCACCTTCAGCTCACAACGTTTTGACCCAGTTGGAACTCATAAAGTCTTATATACCATACTGGTGAACATTAATGGGTATATCCCATTCCTCATAAATACATTGGACACTATGGTGAGGGTGGGTGATTTTTACTGATTAAGTAGTCACCACTGGCTGTAGATACCTTTTTCATGCTGCTGGCATGTATTTTTTTAATGTTATGAAAATTTTCATTTCATTCCCAACCTTTATTTTCATTATTTCTCATTCAGTAACCTTTTGTTAGGTTACAACATAAAGTAAAAGTTCTTAAACTAGGTCACATTTCATGTTCATCTTTGGGGTTTTCAACTCACACTTTAAGTGAAGTAATGCACTACATGTTAACATACCAACTACCACAACACCACTAACTACTTTGCTCATATGATACATATGAACAAACTAGCAAATACCAAAATATTGCAAAACATTTGATTCACCCCAGTAATTTAATCATTCTTTATTTTCTGTTGATTTGCTCTTAATTCACACTAATAATTACAATTAGTTTACAAGTTCCCAAAAATCAATGGATTTTTTGAAATAATCAATGAACTTTTAAAAATAATCACCACACAAAAAATTAAAAAATAAGTTTTTTTTCATGTCTGATAAATATAAAATAAAGAATTGTAAAAGATATAAATTTCACAGAAGAGTAATTATCTACGCAATACCACATTAAAAATAGATATATATGAGGTCTGTTTCAAAGTGTACTAACCAAGACTGAAATCAACAATGAATTCTTAATTTTCTTTAAAAAAACCTCTTCATCGTCACCTCACTTATTCCAGTGAGTTTTCAATTAGTCAAAAAATCTCTCAAACTCCTCTTTTGATATGTTATGAAGCTGCATTAACAAATCTCTGTTACAGTCTTTCAAAAAAAAAAATTGTAAAGCACTAGGTCTGGTAGAGGCACTCATAATATAATGATTATCATCAGAATGAGTTAATTTAGCTACTTGAGTTCAAACCTGAAAGAGGCTATTTGTATTTCACATAGTGCAAACACTCTTGAGAAAGGTCTGAATCCAACTATTCTTTCCAGTTATGAGTAAATAATAGAGCAGACTGAACTCTATAACCTCAGTATGGCAACCAGTCTAAGAGAAAGAAAACTGAATTCAAACCAGACCTGAAGAGGGATGGGCTTTGGCAGGCTATTCCTGCCCAAGACATTCTACATGAGTAGCACCCCTACAACCAAACCATATTATGGAACCAGTGATGATGATGAAGTCTGGTGAATATGGATGGTGCTGCACTTGTACTATCCTATGATTCACTAAAGATATTTTGTTAAAGAAATATCAAAACTGGCTTCATATATTTTTTAAACTGGTACTGATTTGTCTAAACTTTGTCTCAACATCTAGATATCCTCACTTTAGCATAAGATGTTCATAGTTATTGTCATAGGAAATAGACACAGAGACCGTATTCAAATCCTGGGCAAAGCTGTTTGCATTTCACAGAGTACTAATACCACTGGTGATGGTTTAAATCCAACAATTTTCTCTTTAGCAATGGTTGAATAGTGGGGCAGGTCGGGTTCTTTAACCTTGGTAGAGCAACCAGTCAAGAAGAAGGAAAACACTGAATTCAAATCTGTTAAACTTGATTTCAAAAATGTTGATCAGCTGTGCACATGTCATCCTTTTATTTTCAAATTTCAAATTCTAAAATTCAATAAAGTTAAAGCTTCACTGTCAGTTCTTTATGATCAAATAATATATCTAAATAATTTTGCAATTGCATTTACTTATAAAATATCAAAAATATTATGTTATGCAGCATTTTCTGAACTGGTAATAAAAGGTAAAAGTAAAAATGATCTTCAAGGATCAATGTTAGCATTAGTATATGTTGTACTCCCTACGTAATAGACTCACCCTCCTCCATAAATACACATCAATGAGAGCATTAGATGGAGTTCAGCAGACCTGCATGACACAATCACGTGCAATACCATTTGCATAATGGACGGATAGTCACTACCCGACTGGACTCTCAGCTTCCTATCAACTAACTACTGTTTAACCAGGTTCACTTGTCTCTTGTTTCTGTTACTTGAATATATGTTTTTCTATCAAACCTTTTTGCATCCCCCATGTCTTTCTTTCATCAGCATCACAACAGTATATTTGTGATATACTAACACTGAACACAAAAGGTAAAAGTAAAAATGATCTTTAAGGATCAATGTTAGCATTAGTATATCTGTGATATACTAACACTGAACAAAACAAAAAGTAAAAGTAAAAAAGATCCTCTGCCAAAACAAAATGACGCAAATTCTATGAAATGTTTTTTTGTGGTATAAAGATGCTTGGAAGTAGGGAAAATATCTAGTCTATTCCCCCTCTCACCAAGGAACAATATTAGCATTAATATATCTGTGATAGAATAACACTGAACACAATGAAAGGATTGACAAACTCATTTACACTTACGGAAAAATTTAATATATACATAATATGCATTCAAGTAATATTTAAAGAATACACAAACATGTTCCAATAGTGAGAAATTAACATACATTGTTCTTTAAACCAGGAGTATATGAAAAGGTTTACAAAAATAGAAAAAGACTTAATTGATGATGATGAACTGTAAAATGGCTCGGCCATATACTTTTACTGTTCCATGACGGAGCCAGTAGACAATACTTCTAGTGTTCAAAAAACAGTGGTAAAATAGATCAAAAATTGGTTTCTCAAACTGTCATCTGACACCCAACAAAGCACCCAATGTACACACCCATTTTCTAAGGGTGATAATTATTTATTGTCTCCCTACAGTGGCATACAAAGCATCATTAATAGAAATCAAATATCATTTGAGCTCAAAGTAAGATCTATAATTAATTTTTGTCAAGAATTTCTTTCATCTTAATTTCTATTGCAACAATTCAGACCATTATTCTACAACTATTAAAACACTGTGTGAACTGAAACATCAATCTAATCATTTACAATGAAAAGTAACTAAAATTAAGATGAAAAACATTTAGAAAAATAAGTAAAGTAAAGTTGGCAACCTTAACCGAGGGTGACCTGAAGGCTCCCTTTTCAATAGCTACTACACCAAGATGTAGGGGAGAGTGCTATTCCATTCCCTGGATTGCTCCACTTTACCCTTGATCCTTACCTTATAATGCTGAGTGTTAAGCAAGGTGGCATCAAGTACCATTTTTTGTGTCTTTGGTATGACTCAACCTGGGATTGAACCCCGGTCTCCCAGACCATTGGCGAACACTAATCATTAAGCCAATAGACCGCACAGAAAAATAATAATGGCAGACAATATTCATCTAATAATAAAATTCAAAATAAAATTATTACTAATACTACAGTGAAAGACATTCATGGAAAATAAGTAATAAAGCTATATGGTTAGATTTAATCAACATGATTAACTCAAGTAACCCAAGCAGTAAAGTTGCTCACAAGATCAGATAGACTTCTGGAGTTAAAAAAGGGTATGAGCTTTTGTCTTAGAACTCATTTATAAATCATAGTCATGACTGAAAAATGATTTTGCAGCTGCAATAAAAAGTACCTAAAATGAAAGAAATATTCATAAAAAATGAATAATGATTAATCATGCTTTGTAAAATAAAAATGAAATTGCCAACCTGAGAGCCTGTTTGTATATAATAATAATATCATCATCATGTTGCGCTATCAGCATGGATATCCCAGACTCTCTCTTGCCACCCCTCCCTATCGTCCATTACTTCCAGCAGGTCCTCAGGGCTACATCCCATATTGGCACAGTGCTGCTGTATGTATGTTCGAGCTAGTCGTCCTGCTTTTGCACGTCCATGTGAAGGGGTCCACAGGTGTACATCACTTATGAGCCCGTCCCTACTTCTCGAGCAGTTAATAATAATCATCATCATCATGTCGCACTGGTAGCACAGATATCCCTGACCCTCTCTCGCCACTCCTCCCTATCGTTCATCGCCCTTGGTAGGTCTTCAGGACAACATCCCGTATCCTCACATAGCTGCTGAATGTATGTTCGTGCTGGTCGTCCTGCTTTTGCATGGCCATGTGTGGGGGTCCATAAGAGTACATCTCTTATGAGTTAGTCCCTGCTTCTCCAGCAGTGTCCTGCATGTCTGGTTCGTCTAACTTGAATAGTTTTCATGATAGGGGGCAGGTGGCCATACAGTTGGTGCCTTGTGGGGTGTTGCCACCAGGACTTGTTCAAGATTGCACGTAGCATTCTTGTGTAATTGCCGTCTAGCTTCTTTTCGAGCCGTTTTGTTAGCGTCCATGTAGTGCAGCCATATAGCAGTATCGATGTGACGCTGCCTGGAAGAAACTGCGTTTCATTTTATCGGTTAGGTCTGATTTCCATATAATCGATAGCCTATTGATAGCTGTCCATGCTTTTGTTAGCCTCGTTTCGATGTCCTTTTCAGTTGATTCGACACTGCTTCCTAGGTACGTGAATTTATCTACTAGTTTAAGTGGGGTTCCTTCTAGAGTGGAGATGTCCCCCGTTTGGTTATAGCACATATATTCCGTTTTGTGTGCATTAACATAGAGACCTATGCCTGCAGCTGCTCGTTCCAAACTATGCAGTAGTGTTTCGGCTTGGTCGGGTGTATTTGCCAGTATCGCTATGTAATCGGCGTCGGTAATTGTTTTTGCGGGGTACCTTCTGCTTCTTTTCTTCATCAGCTCAAAGCCATTCTCTCTGATTTTGTCAATCGATGTTCTAAGTACGCTTTGTAAAATTCAAGATATTATAACTGGTATATCATTATTAGTATAATAAAAAGCAACTGAAATCAAGATGAAAGAAATATGAGTAAAAAAAATAATAGGGGACACTCATCTCTCTAATTATAATAAAATGTGAGATAATATCTTTACTAATACTGCTAGTGTATATAAACTAGTGAAAAAACAATAACTACTGATAATGTTTCATCAAATTAGAATAAAATTCAAGATAGTATTATAACCATTAAAGCAAATAAACCATAATCAAGCATAAAATAACATTTCTTTTTTTCTAATTGCTAATACTAGGCCGGCCTTGTATTTTGTATTTTGTTCTATAATTTACAGAAGAAAACCTAGTTTGACACAAAACCAGAAGTATGGAGCACCTCACGAGAATAAAACTCATGAACAAGCCAAGTTCATTACACAATGCAAGGTGCTTGATATTTACTAAGCTGAGCTTAGGTGTGGCACATGGCCAGAATTATGGGGCACCCAGTGATAGCTGAATTAACTTGTAATGGTTTGGCTTGCGAAGAATATAATCACCTGACATACCCTAAAAAATAAAGAATGAACTCTGTTCACTTAGCACTATCTCTCAATGAGGCACTCTAAAAACTGAGTATAGTTTATGTCAGGCAAAGGGTCACCAGTACAGAGCATCCAAATAAGATGGAAATAACTATTGGTAAGAATGAAGGAGACATACTTAGCATAAAGTTTATCATAGTAGAAAATGAAATTGCTAACTCAAAAGCCTGTTTGTGTTTCAATTTGTGCTGATGTATTTGATCAAGGCATGAATCTATCCATTTTCGTTTTGGCTATAGGTAAATAGAAGGGAAGGCTGGGTTCTTTAGCCTTGGTTAGACAACCAAATCAGAAAAAGAAAAACTCTGAATTCAAACCAGTTGAACTCCACTTAAAAATTTACCTTGTGTCACATCCTGCCAATGTTGGATTGTTTGGGTAGATATAACTTGAGAGGAATGAATCTGTCTTGTTTGTTGAATGATATTTAAAACTAAGATTAGGTTAGATTTGACGCTAGGTCACAAGTATGGGGCACCCAGGAAAGTTTCAACTCACAACTCAGTAATAATAGAACAGCAAGACAAGCTTATTATTACACAATGCTTAGATTTGACATAAGGCAACATATATGGGCACCCAGTAAGACTTGAACTCACCAGCAATGGTCAGCTAGCCTAATTCACTAGCCATTACACAATTTCAGGTTGCCTTTCTTAAAAACCCCACTAAGATATTACTAAGTAATTATATACTTGCCTAGTATTATCATTGTAGAAAATGGTATCAGGGACCCGAGTTCAAATCCTGAACCGGACTGTTTGCAATAATATCTTTGGGAAAGGCATGAGTCCATCTATTTCCCTTCAGCTATGGGTAAATATTAGGGCAGACAGGGTTCTTTAGCCTTGTTTAGACAACTATACTTGAAGAAGGAAAAAATCTTAATTCAAACTAGATGCTTTAAAAGAATTGACATTATATACCTTCCTTTGTCTTTGGGTAAATACACACTTAGTAATAATGGTCCGCTAGATAAACTCAAAAATTATCTCTATAAAATGAGACACCCTCAAAAAAAATTTAAAAAATAAAAAAATAAGGGCAGCTAACATTGAGCACAAGATTACAAGAACAAAGCATCCTGTGTGGATCAAACTCACTATTGATTTAAATGGGCATACTTGCTTACTAACCATTACCTCATGACAAAAAAGTAAGTAGAATACAAGTGTGGCAAAAGGCCACAAATCTGGGGCACCTAGTGAGAATAAAAAGGATGGGTTCTGTTGCCAGAAAGTTCAGTAATGATCATAAATGAGATTAATCACCTAATTACCATGATTGTTTGTCTATAATCAAAAGAAATAGGATTGGGGGAAATCATGTTTTCTAAAGAATAGTTGAGATTTGCAGATTAAAATAAAACCCAAATCTTATAGATTGATCCTCTCTTCTCTTTAGATAGAAAATCAATTGAAAATTTGCAAGACAAATTTGTTTAATCAAGCAAAAAGAATTAAGAAAAATAATTACAGTCTGCTTAATTACATGGAACATGAAAATGCATTAAAATTCAGTTTAATGAAAGAGAATCTGCTTGTTCACTTGAAAGGATTGCCCAGAAAACTGCTTCTAATCATTATACAGGGGAAGTCCCTATGGCATAGTGGATAGTGTGCTGGAGTGTAACATTATGGTAAGCAAGTGTGAACTCTAGTTACACTATTACATTCACTTTTGGACAACTATCCTTGGTAAAGGTAGAGTTCATCAATGGCCCAGGAGACCAAGGTTCAATCCTTGGTCAAGCCATACCAAAGACTCAAAAAATGGTACTTGATGCCCCCATGCTTAACACAGGTCATTATAAGGTATGGATCAAGGGTAAAGTAGAGCAATCCAGGGAATGGAATAGCACCCTTCACTACACCTCAGTGTAGTAGTTATTGAAAAGGGAGCCTTCGGGTCACCCTTGACTACAACTGCCAACCTTACTTTACTGTACTTCTACAAGGCTGGCTTGGCATTAGATAACCCATGAAAGTTGATTCAAGAAAGAAACCAAATCAAATCATTCTTCAAAAGATGAAGAAAGAAAAAAAAAATTTTGTGTGTGAGTAAAATTTTCCTGTGTCCTCTCTTTTGAAAAGTAGAATCATTATCATCAAAGTGTGCTGACAGCATGGATTCTTCTGTCTCTCTCTTACTCCCCATCCCTATCATCCTTTGTTCTTGATAAGTCCTCTAGAAAAGTGCTTCTAAAACTACCTCAAGTGATGTACCTACAGGATATTTCTCCCATGTACCACATACTGGTACCATGTTTGTGCTATATTATCATTTGTTTATAAGTGATGTACTCCTATGGACCCCTTCACATGGCTGAGCAAAAGCAGAGCGACCAGCTCAAACCTACATACAGTAGCTCTGTGTGGATATGGTGTGAAGGCCTGAGGACCTGCTGGAAGTGATGAACAATAGGGAGGGGTGACAAGAGAGGGTCAGGGATATCTGTGCTGATGGCACAATAATGATGATCCAAGCAAATATGGTTTAAATATCCATAGTGATCTTAATTTATTCTGGAAAAGTATAAAAATATTATGAAGATGTGAAAAGAATAATACAGGAAGATTTTTTGTATTATGTTATACATATTATAATTATGTGAAACAGGAAACATGCCATATATGGGCAGTCAACAATAACTTGTGTACCAGCACCAATATATGTACCACCACTTTTATTTGATTTGGTTGTGTGGCATATCAACCATTGTAGGTTATTTAATGCCAAACCCTGTTTATATATATATATATATGATCTGTAAACATTGTTTGTACATAACATTCTTAAACAAGCCTGAACTCTTTTTTGCACACAATTAAATAGTTTCAGGTATTACTATATAACAATCACAATTTAACATTAGTCATTTGCTTATCAAAGTTTGTTCTATCTGACCCACAGATACGTCCCTACCATCTGTATCTCTACCAAGGGGTAAGATCCCCACCCACCGAGTGTCTTGATATGGCATTAAATCATCTGATGGTGAGGTTCCAGTCTTGGAGATTTAGGGAATGTGGAGTATCCTTTCATCGCCATTGCTCCCTGGTCCATTCTGGCCTAGAGTGGTAACACCTGATAGGGTCCAATCTATAGATCAAATATAACTGTTTGACATTTAAACAGAGTGCAAACAACTGACTTATACTAAATTGAACTGTTTGATCATTTAACTGTGTGTAAAAAATGACTGATGTTTAATTGAATAGTTAACGATACATAGCAGTACTTGGAACCATTTTACTGTATGCAAATGAATGAGAAAATAAATCTCACAAAGAGTTTATTTTTTATTCATGATCCACAATAGTAGCTGAAGATTAAGTGGTTGCAACAAAAACCAACTGAAATGAAAGAAATACAAGTCCAAAATTAAAAATTGTAGACAGTGCTTCATAAAATCAGAATATAATTAATATATATTTTATGTTGCAAGTTTAAAAAAGAAAAAACAGTAACATCTGTTTTGAATAACACTTTGTTTATTTCTGAATTTGTAAACCAAAAACATCTTTAATCATTCTGTATAGTTTTCCGACTATTATCTTTATCTTTGTTGTTTTTAACAGTGTTTTGGTTGGATTATTCTTGAGCCTTTCTTCTGTACCTTTTGCTCTTCATTTTCAGAATTATAAAACAAACAGCAAATATAAGGACAGTAGTCAAAATGTTTGAGAAAATAATGAAAATACTTGGTGTAAATGGTGTATTCAACTGCCCGAGCCAATCAAATAGGTTATTTCATTAGAATTACTGATAATAATCAAGAACAGTTTATTCTTTCAAGATAACTAAATGGTTTGATTCAAAGCTAATAACTGATTGGTTTTAACAGCTTTTCAACCTTTCAAGGGTTATTTTATGCCAAGATGTTAGGGAATCATGTTGACTGTAAGTTCATATTCACATTTTTTTTGCCTTGTTTCTAAAAAGTATTTTTTTGTACAATGGTCATATCAGATAAGAATGATTTTTAAGCGGTTAGAGTGTTCGCCAATGGCCCGGGAGACCTGGGTTCAATCCCAGGTCGAGTCATACCAAAGACTTTAAAAATGGTACTTGATACCACCTTGCTTAACACTCAGCATTATAAGGTACGGTTCAAGGGTAAAGTGGAGCAATCCTGGGAATGGAGTAGCGCCCTCCCCTACACCTTGGTGTAGTAGCTATCGAAAAGGGAGCCTTCGGGTCACCCTCGACTATGGTCGCTAACTTTACTTTACTTACTATATAACCCACAAATGATATTACCTCTCTGTGTCAGAATTAATCTATGAGTAATGCAATGAAAGGGTACCTCAAAACACCCAAAATCTCCTGAGAGCATCCCCATTAGAGTCAGTTCAGTTTCTTGTCTTATCTCTCTGCAAGGGATACAGTCAAGATATTCTAGCTGGGTCTCTTATTTTTCTAACCATAAACAACAATAAGCAGGAAGTTATGTTGTGCTAAGATGCAACAAATCCAACAGAATTTCATTGCTAAATTTCAAATTGAAAAAAAAAATTTTTTCATCTAAAATAATCATTTGCATTTAATTAAACATTCCTAATTACGTTTATCAGTAGATCTTCAAACTGTAGGAGTGAAACAATAATTTAACATTATTGCTTTGGGCTAACAATTTGGGCAAAAAACTAAAATGCTTTAGTGTTGCTCTCTTAAATTTATAAAATATTTCTGTATTCAAAACAGTGACACTTTCCATAGACAATAAGATAATACAAAAAATATAATTAGTAAATCATTTTTATTTAACTTGTATTTTACTTTTATATTAACAATTCCTGTTTGTGAGTGTTCTGTATAAATTTTTACTTGACATTACTAAGAAGAAATATAAGTCGGACATTTATATATATATATATATATATATATATATATGGCGAACTGATCTTGTATAATATGGCAAAAAATTTAAACCTGGTTGTCAAAATTATGCTCTGCTACCATAATTGAAATTAATGCATTTAATACCACATAAAAGACATTCTTTGACCAATATACTATTCTACCATCTCTTTATAAAACAAGGGTTCTCAAAATTTAACCTTCTGGCCACAGGCAGCCCTTAAAGCCTATCCGCAGGGTCCTTCACCCAATTTTCAAAGTTTTCTTTTCATCTTTTGATGCTGACTGTGAAGACATACATTTACAATGAAATCTAAGTTTCTTGCTTACCATATCCTTGATTTTTATTAGAACCGCATACTTCTCCCAAGATGATTTCACAACCTTATTCTTCACACCCAGCAAATAGTGAGCATTTTGGGCTCTAAGTACTTCTGTGAACAGTTGTTCTGCAAAAATAAAGGATGCTAAGATTATATTGCTTGCTTGTTAGTTTGTTTTTGTTTTATGGCATATCAACCTCCTCAGTCATTTAATGCCAAATCAAGTTTTAAAAAAGTCAATACACTAGAGTTGATTAGCCAAACAGTTAGGGTTAGGGTTACTATGTTGAGGTTTTAAGGGAGTTCAGGAAGAGATTCCATCAGAAGAGGCCAACACTCTTCAAATCAGGTCAGTGGCATTTCCACCAGGACAATGCACCAGTCTACAACTCCATCCTTGTCACAGACTATTTGACCAAGATGGGCATCAAGACTTCCTCACCGTCCCTATAGTCCAGACCTTGCTCCATGTGACTTTTGGTTATTCCCTAAGCTCAGAGGCTATCGTTATGAGACAATTGAGGAGATGAAAGAGGCTGTGACGAAGGTCATTGACATACTCACACAAGAGGACTTCCATGGGGCCTTCAAGAAGTTGTTGGAATGGTACAAGAACATTGCAGCCAGAGTAGATTACTTCGAAGGGGACTAGAGTTTCATGTGTGTACTATCAATAAAAGTGCCCATACGAAAAAAGTCTGGAAAATTATTTAATGATCCTCGTATTTCAACTTCTCTCCCACTTGAATTAGGTTTTCTTTTCAAGGCTGAAGAAATTTAAAAATGACAGCTTAGAACAAGTCTCAACTTAAGCTTTCAGATATGGCAAACCAAACATTATTACTAAACTAGTTAGCATGTGAATGTCATTTGGCTAGTGGGTAGAGTGTTCGCTAATGGTCCAAGAGCCCTGGGTTCAATCCCAGGTTGTGTCATATCAAAGACTTTAAAAATGGTACATGATACCTCCTTGTTTAACACTCAGCAATATAAGGTAAGTATCAAGGGTAAAGTGGAGCAATCCAGGGAAAAGAGTAGTGCCCTCCCCTACACCTCAGTATTGTAGCTATTGAAAAAGGGGGCTTCTGGTCACCCTCGACTCTGGTCATCAGCTTTACTTACTTACTTGATACTGTGTAGTGAACTTGATTCTCACTTTTTTGTTCCATATAGAATTAATTCTTGGGTATAACACTAAACTGCATCTAATGATGAAGCAGGAAATCTGGAAAGAGTGGATTACTCCTTCATTGCTATTAATCCCATATCTCCTCTGATCCAGATTGGAAGTACCTGTTAAGGTCCAAGTCATGGATTAAATAAATCTGTGAAAAAATCATTTGTTTTCGATAGGATCATTTTACAAAAAAAAAAAATTTTCAAAACAAGAACATAAAATATATAAATATGAACAAATGAAAGCCATTCTTAAACTTCTAGGTGTAAAATGGTCCTTAACAGGTTGACATGCCTTTAAAATCAATCAACATTCATACTACCAGCAGCATTTTTGTGGATTTTATAATATTTTGCTCATGGTTGGTTAGGTTAGTTGGGTTTTATGGCATATCAACCATTCTTGGTTATTTAATGCCAAATCCTGTTTATAAATATGTTAAATATATATGATTTGTAAACATATTTTGTTAATATTATTTTTAAATGAGCCTGAGTTGGGTTTGGGGGGGGGACTTTTTGCAAAGTAAAATGGTTTCAATTATTGCTATGTCACAGTAACAATGTAATTTAAAATCAGTCATTTGTTTGCACACATTTAGATATTATTTGTTTGTAATTTTATTTTTAAATGAATTAGAACTAACTTTTTTTTGCGAATAAATATTTCTGTAGTTTCTACACGGTTAAATGGTTGTGATTATTGCTATCGAACACAAACCATTCTGTTTAATATGAGTTGTTTGTTTGCACACAGTGAAGTGGTTACAAGTATTGTTATTGAACAATGTTAGAAAAGCAGTATCAAATAGTTACCCAGGCCAGGAACAGAATTAGGTGTGGCCAAAAGAAAAGAAATTAAATAATAAATAAGGGAAGGAAAGAAGATGAGTTAAATGTAAGAGATCCAGTATTTTTCAAAGTACACCTTAGAGAAGAAAAATTAAATTGAAGACGAGAATCCTTTTTCAGAATCGTGGAACAGACTGGTCCGGTAACATTAGTAATTTGGGACCAAATGTCAGGTTGAGTTAAGTGAGTGCATGCTAATGACTTGAAATCAGCTAAAGTGAATGTTTGGGAAAATCCCAAACCAAAAGGAAAAAAAGAGAAGGAAGAGAAGAGTAATTCTAGCAGAAACAGAAGATATTGAAACAGAAAATGAGACTGAAGATGATGAAGAGGAAATCCACCATAATAGTTTACCTATCAGGGAATCCCCTAAGATAAGAAGGTCCTCAGATAAAGGACAGGAAAAATGAACAGAGACAGGAGATGCCTGGAGTTCTTTGGAACTTACTGAAGAAGACTCAAGTGAATGGGAAGAGGAAATACCCTTATCCCAGTTACAAGCTCGACTTAGGGAAGAAAGTTGGCCAGAGCCTATGGAAATAGAAACTTACAAGACAGATACAGACAGCAGTGAGAAGAAGGAATTACCACTCTCCCAGCCTCACAGCCAGTCAGAGGAAGGGGAGGTAGACGAGTGTACACAGGAATTACCAATAAAACTAAGGTTTAGGGGAGTAAAACCTCAACAACCCTCAATAGAACAAGGACGAGTGGACCCTTGACCCTCTGAGTCATCGTAAGTAAATAAGTGATACACCAGTGGGTGTGATCGTGAGTGCTGTCATTTGTATGAGGCATTAGTGGTCAGAACCTTTGGTGATCACTTTAAGTAGTTAAAAGTAGAGAAAAATTCAGAAAATGTAGAATAATGAAAGTAGTTATTTTCTTGCTGAAATGGACCACTGACGACAAACAGTATAATTATTTGTGAACATAATGGGAGCATGGAGACGCAGTCAAAACACAATCTTTAAAAAGTCAAGTGAGGTGGTTGTTACCAAATCAAGATGGCTGATAATCTTGGTAATTGATTTAAAACTGTATGATATACTGCTAAATAAATAAAAGAGGGAATTAATTTAGCTGGGGCATGCTAGGGCTCAGGTAACACAGAATTATAGACGTAATAAAGAATACTTGCAGTTGTCATATTTCTTAGAGGCAACTATGTTGGAATATCAGTGGAGAGAAATGAGTGATTATTCAAAAGAAGTTGAACTATTACAGAAAAGGAATAAGAAAGCAGTTATTCTCATTGCAGGCAAGGTGTTAAGTGTTTTATTCGGGACAGTGTCCGAGGGGAGATACGAGTTGTAAGAAGAAAACTTGTGGAGGTATGATGTTTCTCTAAGATGTAAATCCGATTGCCTTTTTCACAATATACAATACAATTTGTACAAATGTAGACAAAAGAAAATTGGCAAAAACAAGAATGTTAAAAAAACAAACAACTTTACTTTATCACAACTGGATAAATAACAAATAAAAAGGTAGTAATGTTCATAAATTTTGCTATGTATAGAGGTGTGTGTTTGTATGTTAGAGCAAGACTATTTTTTAGTCAAGAATAACAGTGAGAAAGAGAGAGGTCAACTTGTACTTACATACATGTGTATATGTGCTGAATGCGTGAGTTCTGGTATGTCTAAGTCACTTAATCTATTGGTCATTCGAGCCCACTGTTCGCGTGTTAATGTATTTGAGTGCGTCTGACTTTTTCTTCCACGTGTATCGTATTCGTGTCGTCTATGGCCGCCGGTGTGCCACCTCCTCTTTGAACTAAAAAAATTCTGGGTTCTTATATTCTTTGAGGGGATCGAAATAAGATATTTTAAGTTTACGCGAGTAGATTTTATTTCGGGTCAACTAAAGTTCAAATGTACAGACATATGAGTAAACACAACTTGTGACCTGATCTAACCAATCAGAATTGTAGAAATTACTTATTTTTTTGAGGACCTATTTTTTGGTTCTATGAAAAATCTTTGATCCATTTTTTCGAGAATGTTCTAATCTCTATGTGTTTGCTGATTGGCTTTAAAATATTCTAAGTCAGTGAGGCTTGGATCTTTTTTTTTCTAGAATATTCTGATTTACGTTTTCTTACCTAATTTAACTAAAAATAAAAAAGCGTGGATCCTATAAACTAAAGAAAGTGGGTGGGGATCAACAGAGGTTGGCCCAGGTTGCTAAGGAAAGTATATATGTATCAAATCTAACAAGACTGGAGTTAGCAAAGAACAGGGATAATATAAATGAATTGATGAGCGAGTTACGCTCATTTAGAAAGGAGATTGTTATTATGTCTGAAGCGATAGCGTAGTGTCACGTGATGGCTCACGGAGACGAGGAGGTGGGAATGATACTCCCCCCCCCCGTTGAACTAACATTATCTAGCAGTCAAAAAGTGACCGTTAGGAAAGAATGTGGGTCACGCAGATGTTCGCACTTAAGTGACCTTGGGTCGCCGGACATCGGAAGGGGAAAGAAAAAAAGAAGCCAAATGATTGGCGGGGGGGGGGCCCAAACGGAAGTGGGGTTCCCTTCCCCTCAGCGGAAGTAAATACAAAAAAAGGGGTTTTTTGAGCAACGCTCGTGGCAGACGGACGATAGCCATTTTACTCCGGGCTAAAGACAAAAAGACTGAGACACGAAGAACTCCAAAATCCTTCAAGCCAGCATTAAAAACAGTACAAAGTCTATTAGCCCGTGAAAGAAGAGAAATTCTCCAGTGGAACCCCGTCAAAAAAATAAGATAAGTAACTTTGGGACATTTTTCCGTTACACCCAAATTTTGTTTACCACTCTCTCTCTATTTGAAGAAGGATAAAGCCAAGAAAAGACATTTATATTCATGGACTATCCTATTATATATTTTTGACACTTTGAACGTATATATATATATATAACCGTAGTAAAGAACCTATGTATTTTCATTTTACCATGTGGTCTATGTTATTATTCCATGCTTTCCTTTCAGCTTCTATTCGCCTTATATTATCTTGCTTAGAACTGTCCTATTAATTCCTAAAGTATCACACGGGAAACCGGAGTTGCCGACTACTACAACAACATTAATATTATTACAACTAAGACCTATAGGCCTGTATTCTTCTATTATCTAAGGGAAAGAAGTTTAGCGGCCTGGTGGGTGTGTGATAGTGTGAAATTTTGGACCCCTTTGCCAGCGGTGGCCAGTCTGGCCCTAAATTATTCCCTCACGTAATATGCCAGTTCTTATCTGCCTGAGAAAAGAACTCTGAACAGGACTTATTTCTGTAAGGGATCAAGTGCCAACCTGCCCCGTCTTCACATGTGCGAAAATAAAGTCCCATTTTGGGATTTTAGACAATTTCCCCGTCACAGTAGGAATTGCAAGAATTAAGTGATTTTTTTACAAAATTTCCATCTGACAATGTTTACCAAAAGGGTTTACAAACTAGCCAATTTCTAATGGTATTATTGGAGCATGTCAGAGTGCAATTAGATGTTATCATTAGGGCATCTTTCACCAACCGTGATATCCCCAGGTTGGTTGAGGGAGTTATTATTGGAAATACAAATCGTACAATCACTTGGGATTAACCAAAGACCCCCCACTAAAGAATTATGGAAATATTACAGCACTCTTTGAGTCACCTTATTGGAGGATAAGAAATAATTGGTATTGTTATCCATTCCATTGTTAGATAGGAGGAGTATGTTTGAGATATACAAAGTGAAAAATCTTTCTATTCCATACCCTTGGGTAGAACAGAAATAAAAAATAATTGCAAAGTACAGAGACAGAATTCATACCTTTTGACCCAACTAGAAGAAGAATTATGTCACTAATGAGTGAAGAAGCAAAAGGAAGCGAAACTAATGCCTTGGGAACCTGTGGTGCAGTTAGTCTAATTCATGTAGCAGGTAATCGCACAGGTTGTGTGTATTCGAATTGTTTAGAAAGAATAAAAAAGAATTGAGGATAGTTGCCAAATAGAGGTATTTAGAAACACTGTTACTCCAGGCTATGAGTATATCTGATGGAATCTGAGCCGTTGCCACCTGGTGGGTTTAGAATTATCAGAAGTATGTGAAGGGAGTCCCACAAGGACAATAAAGTTGATCCACCCGTTGTCCATAATCGAGCTGCCCATGGAATGCTCTGCATCATGAATGTCTATCTCTCTGTCCCCCACCTGATATTATCAAACTGAAGAAAAGAAATTGTAAAGTTGTTTGCCGGAAATTCAAGTAATTGGGTAAAATTATAGGAACCTATAATCAAAACATTTCCCAAAGTAGCCTTAAAAAGAATGCCAGAGTTACTAAAGCCGTAAGAGAATATTAACTTTGAGCAGTTGAAAGAAAATGTAAATGCCATTAAAGAAACAAATGCGGTATGGAAAAATAACCCCAAAACTATAATACGTTGGTCCACTATGCTAGGAACCATAATTGTTATAGCAGTAGAAATATCAGCCATATGGGGGCTGAAGAGTCGTATAAAAAATTACTAATTAAACAAAATGTACCGGTGGTTGTTGGTGGAGAGATTAAGAAGGGACCATTAAGTGTACCTAATCAAAGCTCGTTAAATTTGACTGAATTGGATTCCATGAAAGAAGAAGCCTTTTCCCCAAGAGAAGCTTCTCAAAGAAAACAAAAATAAAAGGAAAGAACAGATAGACTTTATATATATTACCATCTATAAGTAATGAGTAAGGGGTGTTTTGAACCCCAAGTGTGCGAAAAAATGTCCATTTGCATGTTTAAAAAATTCTTTGTTCTTTTTGCATGATATGACTAAGCAGTTAATTAGTAAGGAGTATTACGCCCCCCCTCCATGTCTTCAAATGTATTATAATCCGCTACAGAAGAAGATATGGGGATTTTTATAAGCCCCGAAAAGCCCGGTTTATTCCTACGTTTTGAATACTCCAACAGCAGTAGGGAATTGGTGACAGCTTTTGAAGAAAGGAAGACGAACGACTTTTAGTGCAACAAAATATATATACAACATGGTTTTACACCAAATGGAACAAACAACGAATAAGTAAGAGTTCAAAAAAAGAGTTCAAGAGGTTCCTATAGATGGTAGGGTGTTGTAAGGTTGTTATAAGGTAAAGTTTTAAGGTAAGGTAAGGTTTGGTAAGGTTAGGTTGGTTATGTGAAGTTTGTAAGGTTTGCAGATAAAATGCCTGCTGGAACTTAGCTGTGTGTCCTGTTCCTTTTAACTCAGCACATGCGTTCGTCGCTCTTGGCTTCTGGCTGGTGGAAGAAGGTACCAAATACGTTTGCCGTCAAGGGCTGCTACGAATGGACCTGTTGCTAACAGCAGTGGGAGTAGAAAATAGAGGAAGAATCTCCTGTGGAGCTCTTTTTTATAATAGACGCTACGTGACCCCAAGGGGCTGTTGATGTTCAGTAAAACAGGATCACCAGTTCCTTAACAAAATTTCTTCAAAGAAGAGAAAGATTTTTTTCTACAGAATTGTAGATTCTGTTGCCGGTTTAGCGGAATCACTTTTTTTTTGCTTGAACAGAGTTTCTTTAAAAAAAAAAAAAGAAAAGAAAAATGAAGTGGGTTTATAGGCGTGTCATCTATAACAAAATGACAAGTAAAAAAGAGAGTGAATGTAACCTTATAGGGTCAGAGACCAGTCAGAGAAATCTTATTAACCAGAAAAAAAAGAAACCGGTTGGATTTTGGAAGAATAGAGTTAGATATTATAAATGTGTAATGCCGGAATGGATTTTTGAAATGAAGTATTGATAAGAATTGTTATTTACGAGAAGGAATTTGACAAACGATTTGTTTGATGAGAACAAAAAAGCAAATGTATTGTTATTGTTTAAACAAAAGGAGTCAAAAGATAAGTAAATAGTTTTGACAGATCACTGCACTCTGGGACGTTTTGAAGTGAAAAAAATGAATTCAGATCAAAGCCAGAGCCTGTCTATCATCAAAGACGATTCAGTATGAAAATCTAAAATTGGAATAACCTATTTCCTAAATTTTCTTTATTTTTAATAATATGTATCAGCAAAAATTTATCGAAACCCAAATTAGGAGAAAATTGATATTTCCTTAAACCCTGCCTTCCCCACTTCTCAGTAGAAAAGGTATAGTCGATAAGCAGTTTCCCCGAATCTCTGAGTTTTGACCTTATACCAACCAGAATGCCCTGAGTATAGAAAGCAAAGAAAGCCGATCCTAATACAACACTGTGGAAAAAACAAAGAAGCTTAACGTAATAAGCACTTGTGAAGTAGTACCAAGGATTGGAGAAAGCAAACAACTGCCATTTGAAATTGCCTTGTGTCAGGCTATAAACAGCGAGAATAGAAAAGCCTAAAACTTATACGAAGAATTAGTCTCTGGCTAAAACTTACTACCTCCAGGGTGGATGAATATATGTATCATTTTCGAAAGATTTTTCCCATATAAAATATTGTTCTTTTTGCATGCCATGTTTTGATCTCTAATTCTAGGTGTCGATTTTTTTTTTTTTTGCTTACTTAATGGTGCAGTCTCATCCGTCTACTCATCAACTGGCGACTCCAATTATCAATTTATCTATTGCCTGGATCTAAAAAACACAACGTGGGCAAATAGTGAATTAGTCATGTCATCCAAAGACTTAACCGACCAGCGGATTGGAAGCGGAATCACTCCCGCATTTGATAAGGACAGCTGTACTCTTGCAGAGAGAGGATGATATGAACCATGATAATATTTAAGAGTAAAACTTCATAACAACACAGATCAATATTACAAAAACAAATTCAATTAATAGATAAATGATATAAAAATTCTGACCTTTTGACATTATGAATGAATAAAAAGGTCAACGTCAGTTATGTATTATGGAGCTTTGTATGCTGTCTATTAAAAAATAGAATTATAATGTTGAACATTTTCTTGCGAAAGTATTTCATATTTGAATTCCACTGATACACTGATTCACTTGGTTGGGTTTTATGGCATATCAACCTTTGTAGGTTATTCAATGTCAAATCTATTTTATACTAATAAACAATTCTATTTCAAACAATTTACTTTGGCTTGAGTACACAGTTTAATTGTCAAAAACATTTCTATTTTAAGCTATTCAGTTTAATCAAACAGTTCTAATTCAAAAAATTCAGTTTAGCATAAGTACAGTTTAAATGTCAAAAACAGTTCTATTTCAAACAATTCAGTTTTGCATAAGTAGGCAGTTTAAATATCAAAACAGCTCTATTTTAAATAATTCAGTTTAGCATAAATACACAGTTTAGTTCTATTTCACCCATAGATAGGACTCTGTCAGGTGCTACTACTCCGAGCCAGAGTGGACCTGGGAGTGATGGTAATGAAGGGGTACCCCGCATTCCATAAAGCGTCACTGGAACCTTACTATCAGATTGTTTAGTGTCATATCTAGGACACTTGTTGAAAGGGGAGGGTCTTATCACTCTTCAGAGAAGCAGTCGATGCATTCTACAGCACTAGCCAACTGGGCAAACAATGATTTACATATATAAGATAAATGATTTATTATATAAATATAATTTTGCCTGGCAAAATTACTTTATGCAACCCAGGTTATTATAGGTTTTGATCAACATTTAACCTATTAGACACAAGTTAGTTGTTTATATGACAAATATATATATATATATATATATAAGTATTTATGTATATTTGGCATTTTTGATAAAATTGGAGGTAAAGATTATCTGTAAATTCTTTAGTTCTATGTTAATGGAATTAAATATGGAAATTATACAAGTATGCTGCATAGTATTTCAAAGTAATCCTGCAGGCAGCACGCTACAAATCAGCAGTTGAGCCACTAGCTTTCTCACATCTCACAAACTATTCTAGTAAGTCATGCTGAGCACTTAGAATGAACTCCTAAGCCATATTTCTAATGGACTACTAAACACTGATACTCCAGGGTTTACTGATTAGCAAAGCTTATATTCATCAACTTGGTGAGGTCACTGTGTGCTATCTAGTGGACGTAGCAAGTGCAAGGGGTGATAGTGATTACTGGCAAGAGAGTGTCAAAGGAATCCATGCAATTGTCATGCTTTGATGATAATGAAATTGCATGATGGTGTAATAATTTTAATTTCCTCACCTTCGCTATCTTAGCCAGAAGGCTAGATATATGGAACACTAAAAATGGTGCAATGATTATTCATACTAATTATAAAATTGTGAACTAAGTTGAAATTTGGATTAAGGCTATACAGGTTCACTTAACATTATTACCCTTGAGAAAGGCATGAAACTAAATTCTTTCGCTGTGTCCTATTGCTAAACATCTTGACAAAAATATCTTGTCTTTGATATCCTACGATATTTGAAAGATTATGTATTAACCCAACTCCTCTATTACAAGCGGGATGTGACACAAAACGTTCATTCTTAATCATAGTAAAACTTATTTCACTTCAGAGTTTACTTTCTCCCAGACTAGCATCTTTACCAAGTCTACCCAACTATTTACCAGAAGAAAAAAAAAGAGATAGATTCATGCTTCCCTTAAAGGCAAATGCTCACACAGCCTTGTCTAGAATTTGAATTTAGCTTGTTGAATCCATTCCTTACAATAACTGTATTATATTAGAACTTCTTAAAGCTGTCTGTATAGACTCCTAAGGGTGAATAAAATTTGGGTTTGGTTTGATTTGGTTTTATGGCATATCATATGTAGGTTATTTAATGTCAAATGTGGTTTATCTCCCTTTTCAATAGCTACTACACCAAGGTGTTGGGGAGGGTGCTACTCCTTTCCCTGGATTGCTCCATTTTACCCTTGATACGTACCTTATATGACTGAGTGTTAAGCAAGGCAGCATCAAGTAACATTTTTAAAGTCTTTGATAGGACGAGACCTATTTCTAACAATTCAATTTAGCAAAAGTCAACAAAGTTAAATGGTTCCAAGTATTGCTATGTATCACTAACAATTCAATTAAACATCAGTTATTTGTTTATACACAGTTAAATGATCAAGCAGTTCTATTTCAAACAATTTTAAAATAATGAAAAAGTAAAATTAAAATAGAATGCATGCAATTTCAATTTTTATCTTTGATAATAAATTTGTGTTGAATGAAATTAGATTAATATTAAGGAAAAATCCTACATTGACTGACGAGATCCAGATCTTCACTAGTTAAGTCAGTTTCATTATTACCAGGCATTTATTGGTGTGGGTTTTATGATTCAATATTTCATTAATGATACCTTTTCAGTATTTTGTAAAAAAAATTTAATCTTAAAACCAGAAACATTTCAAAGGTTACCCCTTCTCAGTATGACATTCAGTGATACTAAGTTATTTTGTTATCTAATATTCAGGGAATTTATTTGGTTTGGTTTGATGTCTTTCTTCTTAGTATGTTATTTAATGTCAAAGCCGTTCTTGAGAAAGAACAGCTGTGGTATTAGTCCAAAAGTGAATGTAATAACATGATTAGAGTTCAAACTCACTCACTATGATGTTGCAGTCAAGAATTTTAGCCACAACCCCATGGGGACTACTCCTAGATTTATTTTGGGTGAATAAAAACTAAATTAGGTTACAAAGAGTGCAACAAGTAAAAATTTTAAGAAACCCCAAAGTACAGACCAAATGAGGGAACGAAATTAATCACCAATAACTATCAACTGAATGAAACACAGAGCTAAACATATACATCCAACTATTCTTTCACCAGCTATGGGTAAATAGTAGAGTAGATTGACTCTCTAACCTTGGTAGGGCAAGTAGTCTAGAAGAAAAACACTGAATTAAAACCTGTTAAACCCTGTTTAAAAAATTGACCTTGAGTCACATCCTGCTCATGGTGGAGGGGTTTGGGTAAATACATTTCTCATCCAGCCAGTATCAACAATGAAATGATGTGATACGCCTACTGGGTTAGTTGATGCTAGGGGACATATTTAGTTGAATCCATTCAAAATAACATTGAAAAAAAATTGACGGAAAGAGAAGCTAAACTCATTGACACATATAAAAATATCTAATACATAAACATACAAGAAGTATTAACATGAATACACGTACACATCTCACCAGATAAGATGTGCACATATTGTATAAGAAGCAGTATATGAAAGGGGTGCAAAAACTGTAAAGGTATTATTTGAATATGATAGTTTAGGTATCTGGGCTTTATACTGTCATGACATGAGACAATGCCCATCACCAGGACTGGAGACAAAGTCTTTTCAATGAACATTGATAAAAAGATCGAGTCTGGGTTTCTCCAGTGACCATTAAATGTCCCAAAGACTCACCGCCATTATCCAATGGAGAAAATAGATTTGTTGGGAAGCAATGAATAATCATCAAACTTGACTAGAACCTACATGAAATAGATTAAGAAATGCTATTTTTTTTATTTAGAAAATATTGTTTATTCCTGTTTTTTATTTCAAAATCTATTTACCCTTTTATCATGTAACTATTTCCTAATATTTTTTTTTATTTCCTTCTGCTTTATTTTGTAGTTTTATTAAAAATCCTGATGGCTGGGGGCCATCCAAAGCATGAAGATGCAGGACCTCCATGTGGTTGGCCGTGCCTCTGACATCGCAAGTCACCATCATCAATATCGTAATCGAGAACTTTTGGAAGCAGTGCTTCAAAAAAAAGACGGTGAGCCGAACAAAAGCGAGACGGGGTCGCGAATTTCTGCCCTCATCAGCCGCCAAAATGGCAATTTAAGCCGTCCCTCAAGCTTCTCTCGACGAAGCATCAACCTGTCCCGCCAGAGTCTTACTGAGACACAGTCGCATGACACGGATAGTGACTTATTCAATGAAGAAAGATGCTATGCAGGTACCGAAAAAAGTATTTTCAGGTAACATATAATGCTGTGCTTTTGCTGTCATTGTTTTGTTGTTGTTATTTTTGTTATTATAATGTATTATGTATATATTTCCGTTTTTTGGATGGTGGTGGATGTAGAAATTAAAAGGGAATGGTTTCTTTATTTATTGTTGCTTTTGTTTATTTTGTGGTGGATTCTTTATTTTTCTTTTGCTTTAGGTTTTATTTAAACAAATTGGATTTTTTTTTCCGATCAATATCATCATCATTTCTGTTTTGTTATTAATAAAAACATTTTGATTTATAATTATTGGAAAAGTGTCAAACCCGTCACTAAAGAGAGTGAATTAAAAAATAATGCCTATCTCACCATTAAAAGCATATCTTTTACCAAAAGTTTTTTCCTTAAAGATCACTGTGTACATCAGGGGTGCCCACACTTCTTTGGCTTTTGAGCTACTTTTAAAATGATCAACCTATTATAAAACATTCTAGATACATTTATTTATATCTATACTGAGTATATATTATAATTAAATTTTAAGTAATGGCAGATGGCACCTGCTAAAGGGAGGACAGACAGTGGGTTGACATCTGAAAGTTTTTTTTTTTTTGAGACATGTGATCTACCCACACTCAATTTGCAATCTACCAGTCAATCACTATTGACATATTGGTTACCCCTGGGATATGTTACACCATAAAGGTCATAGTTTTAAGTAAGTGACTCTGATCACTTCAATAAAGAAGAACAATTACCCTTTCATTCAATGAAAGGGTTCAGAGTATTCATTTGCTTGAAGTGAAGGAAGATATGTAGTTGTTCTCCCACTTACCAAGAACCAATTCCAGTATTAGTATAGCCAAACACAATGAAAAAAAAGACAAAATAAACATATTGGTACATACAACAATACTTAACCTTTTATATATATATATATATATATATATATATATATATATACCAATGGTATGAAGAAAGAAAGAATGCATAAATGTTTCCCAAAAGCTAGAAATATATACACATTGTATCATAAAAAAGTAATGTATTAAAGGGGTACAAAAATAGAAAGAAGCTTACTTAATGAGTGAAAATAAAATAGCCACATGACTTTACTATTCCCTGACAGGATCTGAGACAATGTTTCTCCTTTTCAAAGACCAGAGGCAAAATAGGTCATGTGACACCCAACAATGTACCCAACAGGCACACCCATTCTCTAAAGGAGATAATTATTATTGTCTCAATAAAAGATAAAACTTACAAACTGACATCTGTTTCTCTCTCTCTCTCTCTCTCTCTCTCTCTCTCTCTCTCTAGCCTGTCTGAAATAATTATGTAAATCAAATAAACCTCAATAACTCAAAAATTTCCCAAACAATTTTTCTCATATTTAAACTAGTTCATTTCCATCCTTTATAAAATATCCAACAAAATGTTTTGACATTTTTACATGTTAGGTCTGGTCTCTTTGTTTAATGGCATATCAACCTTTGCAGGTTATTTAATGCCAAACCCATTCTTCTAGAAGACCAGTACTGGTACTATTTAACCCATAGCTGGGAGGATAAGAGGGTTCATACCTTTCCCAAGGGTATTTGCCTGAAAATGAACGTAATAGCGCGACTGGAGTACAAACTCGCGTACTACGATTCCGCAGTCCATCGTTTTAACCATTACACCATGAGGACACCCCCATTTTTATTTATTTTTTTTTTTAATGTTAGTTTTTGAGATATTTAGAATTTACAAAAATGGACTGACTGAAGTAAATATGCAGATCAAACTTATATAAGCTTAAGACCTCTAAAATAAAAACTTTTTTTTCCTTTTTGTCAATAATGTTGAAACATGGGTAAAGAGAAAGATCTAACAACTGCTGAAAAATAGAAGAAACAAGGTTATTGAATAAGGGAATGTCCACTTTAAAGATATCAAAGGAGCTTTGCAAAGATCACCAAATGATAAAGAAGGCTGTTGAAAACATAACCAAATTGAGAACTTGAAGCAAAGAAAAAGGCTTTAAGAACTTGCTTACTTGAAATTAACATAAATTAAAGTGAATTAAAGAGAAACAACCTCTTTTGAACATCATTCAGATCTTTAAAAAAGCTGCAATTGTGGAAGTCAAAAAGTTCAGTAGGTGTAGAATTCTTCACAAAATAGAATCTGTAAAAAAATCTCCTTGACAACCTCCTCTTACAAAAGCAAATATTTTGAAGCATCAAAATTGCACCAAGAAATACAGGAGATAGACTTTTGTAAAGTAATTTCCACAGACAAATCATGAGTGACATTTGATAGACCTCATGGATAAGCCAAAGGATAGATTTTTCCAATTTAGATATGCCTGTGACTAAAAGAAGGCAACAAGATGGCAGGAGTGTGATTATATAGCTTGTAATTGTAGACCAAACCATTATTGAACCATTTGAAATTGATAAATGAATCAAACTGCACAGTTCCAACAACTGCAATTTTATGGATGAGACTTTCTTCACATGTTGAAGTCTCAGTTTCATAATGAAGTGAATATTAATTCATGACAATGCTCCTTCTAGTGTATCTAAGCTTACCTGTAAATTATTTGAGCATGAAAAATTTACAAGATAAGGGAATGGCCACTATGAACTCTAGATCTGAATCTGAACGAAAACCTTTGGTCAATTGAGAAGATGAAATTACGTGAAGGTGACAAACAATCTAACAGCAAAGCAGACCTATGGTAAGCAATTAAAACTACTATGCTGGAAACTGAACTAGATGAAGTGAAAAAAATAAAGTCAATTCAAAATAGATTACTAGCTGTTACTGAGAAGAAGAGTCACAATATGAAATGTAAAGGATCAAAAGATTTGGTTTGGTTTCTTTGTTTAATGGCATATCAACCTTTATAGGTTATTTAATGCCAAAGCTATTCTCCTAGAAGAACAGTAGTACTATTTAACCCATAGCTGGGAGGATAAGGGGGTTCATACCTTTCCCAAGGGTATTTGTTCGAAAGTGAATGTAATAGCGCGACTGGAGTATGAACTCGCTTACTACGATTCCACAGTCCATCGCTGTAACCATTACACCACAAGGACACCCACTCTCAAAAGATTTATGTTTGTTATTTGTTCTACATTAGGTATTGATAAATTTTTATTGAAATAAAATGTGATTATTTGGTTTTGCCTAATAACTTAAGACATCGGTGTTTTTAGTATTCATCAAAAAACTTCAATGAAATATTGATACTACCTAGAATTTTAACCAGAGGTTTGTTTTGATATTTAAATTGTTTGTTTAAAATTTGACAATTTTTTTCAAACCTGATTTAAATTATTGAAGTTTATGTGGTTTGCTTAATATCTTCAGACAGGATGTGTGTTAAAGTAAAAAAGGTTCTTTGTTGAGGGTGGGGGGCAACAATCATGTCTGACACTTACTGGCTGAGTAATCTTTCTTCTTTCCTTTCTTCACATCATCTGTCTGTCTGTCTCTCAGTCTCACTACTTGGACAAACTGCCTCCTCCCTCATCTGCCAAAGATTTTTTCCATTTGAATAAAAAGCTTACCCATCCAGGCACTTAGCGACATAATGCCAGAACCAATCAAAAGAGGGAGTAGAAAAGAATGGACGTTCTCTTCCTCTCCCGTAAGTCATCTGTTTCTGGTTCAATTCCAAGACTCTCTCTGACAGACGATGCACAGCATGACCCTTATCCTTTTTCATGGCGGGTTAACCTGATGGCTGCTACCTGCGCATATGTGTGTGTGTATATATATATATATATACATATATATAAAACAGTAATTATATCTATCGACCTTTATGCCTGTCTATCTCTCTATAACTAGCTATATATATATATATATATATATATATATATATATATATATGTACAATATGCGATGAAACAAACAATTCAATAAAAATTTTTGGGAAAAAAATCCTCAAGTTCCTTTGACTAACACGAGTTGCTTTTTTTTAACAAAATAAAAAAAACTATCATCAACAAGATGCGGTTGTAAATTTTCAAACACAATTTTTCAAGGACTTTTTTCTTCCATGATGATTGTCTATTTTTTCTATTAAAAAAATACATGTAGCTGACGATAACACAAGTCATAGGAACTAAGTGGGAATTAATTTTATGATTTTTTTGTGTATATTTTTCTCCCACGACCTCCTGTTAGTTTCCCACTAATCAATATGAACAACTGAAGACTAAACTTCTTAACCCATTTCTCAGAAGCTTATCCACATCTTTATAATAAACCAATTTCCACAGTGCAGTATCTGTTTATCACCTTTAGACATCTTCTAGTCATTGGAAAAGATACAGCAAATAAAGCTAGCACCCTCCTAACATCCAATAGCTTCCTCTTCATTGCACTAGTAGAGAGGATCAGTGAAGTTAAACCCCAGTGTTGCAGTTGCTTGGGGAGGTGACTGTAATAAACTCAATGCTAGACTCCAAGCAAATGTTTGTTCCTAAGAAAGAGTCCAAACACCACCTTTTTTTAACAAATGACAATCATGAAATCGGTACTTCTATTTTCCTTACACACTGGCAGAACCAGTACTTCCAATTTCTTAAAACTCAAACCAAATTCCAACAAACTGTGTAACAGTACTAACATAGACTATGCCTATTTTTGGCAAAAAAAGTTTAATAAAAAAACTTTTCTGATGATAATAATGGTCTGAACATGCTTGGCTTTTTTGTTCAATTGCCTCAAATATTTCTTTTTCTTGAATGTTTTATTGTTTCAACATTATTTCCTTTCTAACACAACAAAAATGTTTCTCATGATATGTCCTTTGATAGCAATCTTTTATATTCTTTGTGGAATAATCTCATCAAAAACTATATATAGTAGTCTGTGGTTAAATAGAATTTCAATGTGATGAATGTGATTCGATTTAAAGATTAGATATATCATGGATATAGCTGAATTACTATTAATTATCATTTACTATAAATTGCACACTGGAGGAATGGAAGCAAAGCTTTAAAAAAAACTGAAAAGAGGAAATTACATTGTCCAGACTCCGGATAGGTCATACAAGGATAACACACTCTTATTTACTCGAAGGAAAACAACAACCAATGTGTTATGCATGTTATGCCAGACCAAATACACCATGAAGCACATTCTCATCAAATGTACCGACCTATCCTATATAAGAAAAACCTTCTATAGTGCAAACAATATGAAGGAACTGTTTCAAAACACTGAAATAAATAATGTGATATCATTTCTAAAAACTGTGAAGTTATACACAAAAATCTAAAGAAATTTACAATAAGACCAAATTACTTCTATGAACCCTTTCTTTACTAGATATATTCTAACAAACTGATCCCTTCCCCAACCTGTTTCACAGTTTTTTTGTTTTTATTCTTTTTAATGATCATGATTCCCCAAAAATAAACCTCTAATAAAAAAAAATAATAACCAAGTAATTATCGAAAGTTTATCATTAATTCCTAAGACCTCTCCTTCGAATTTCTTTTCACCCTTATTTTCCTTAACTTGATTTGACATTAAATGACCAATGAGGTTGATATGCCGTAAAACAAAACAAACATACTATAAATTGCAGTGTATAAGTTGACCTTTTAAGCTCGGAAAAATCTCTCCAAAACTCTGAATCAATTTCTGTAACACTTTACTTTTGAGACTTATAAACTTAATGTTCTTACTTGACTAGGATTACTACTATTATGTATTTTTTACCTATGCTCATATTCAGTTTTTTTTATGCTGAAATATATGTGGAAATAACAATAAAGATGAAGACAATAGTCAGAAAACTCTTAATGATAAAAATCATCAAGTTTCATCTCAAAAATTCAGACAACTCATATCCACTCATTACAGACCCGATACAATACATCAATAGAGATAGTTAGAAAAACTGAATCAAAAATTGGCGTGAATGATGAACCACCTTACATTCCTATACAAAATGCTAAATAGAATCTTCCATTCCTTCCTCAATAGAAGCATCAGAATAATTATGGAGTGCTGTTACAAAAGAAACATAATTTATAACTGGTATAATCCAAAACTCCACAAAGAGGGCGGCAGTCCGACTGCATAACCAAGATGCAGTGTGAACACTTAAAAAAGTCACATTGATTATTTTTTCAATTTCATTTTTTCTCATCTGAATGTTTATCAAAATTTGAAGGAAAAAAATTAGGATACATTCAAGATTTAGAAAAAAAAAAAACTAACATAAAATTTTTCCGTCTTATTGACTTTTTCATTTTAATATTTTTCCACTCTGACTGAATAAGTTTTTAAAATAAACAGCTGATTAAAAAAAAAGTAACGATTAAAATTTTATACAGAATTTACCTTTTCAAAACAATTTTACTGATGTTTTGAATTCGAAATAAATCACTTTATATCAAATATCATTTTTCTCAGAATGTCTTGTCCAGAAAAAATATGATTTATAAAAAAAGATTTCTCGCAGATTTTTTCCAGTAATTTTCCAGATAAAATTATGAACTTCATTTTTCAAAATAAGTCATTTACTTAATAATTCAAATTTTCAAAAAGTTTCTAAGAGAAAAGAAAAGAAATTAGCTGTATTGTGTATTTCCTTACATAAATTATTTGTAATCTTTAACAGTTAGGATGATGGTTTGGTTTAGTTTGGTTTGGTATTTGCATATCAACCTTTCTGGTGTGACATAACGGTACCAATGAGACATTATGTATCATAACAGCTTTTTCTAGACATTTGTACCTCTTGAACCTTGTTGTGACCCTGCCATGGTAAAAGTTGACAAACGCAAGAAACTTTGTTTAATTACGCAAAGTTTTATTTATTATTACCACTTGTTGTTAGTCACCAGGAGAAAGAAAGAGAGCATAGAAACTGAGACAACTGCGATGGTGAGAAAGAGAGGGCAGACACAGACCTTGAATGTTTTTCTGGTTTTCTTTTTCTTTTCCTTTGTATTTTTAACATGCTTGTCTGCTGTGTCGCATCTAATCTAAAGCCCTCTTTGGAGCGCATCCCCAAAAATGGGGCTCATAAACTTTTGTCTCTTTACATCTTCATGGTTAGTATTCATCTGTAAGTCTTTACCTCATCACTTCTTGCCGTCAACTGCCATAAAACAAGTCGTCCTTTCCTTTCCACCTGGTGTCGGCAAAACGAATATCCTCTTCTGCCATCTCTGCACATGCATACAATAATTTTTGGGACCTCCAGTTTTCCCTAGTCATTTTTAACTTCAACAAGAGCCTTGGCCTGGCTGTTTGGAGACTGTCTTTTTTTTTTCATTTATTTATTTTTTTTTTCAATTTCAAACATGTAGAAGAGCAGTTGTCAGTGCTTGTTTAAAATTGAATATAATGAAGTAATATAAACATAATGTATATATTACAAAAATTATCTTTATATTTCTTTGCATGTATATGTATAAATATAGAAAATGGCATATTATAGCAAGATATTCATAAAGCAATACACTCTTACATAGAGAATAAAGCAATTCATTATCAAATTTGTAACTGAATAATAATTTTCCGTGAACTTCATTTCTTAACCATCTAAATTCTTGATATAATGGAATATGATATGCTAATTAGAAACCTTCACTACTTGTTAAATAGAAGCATCAGTATAATCATGGTTAGAATCATTCATTCCTTACAAAGTAGGAGCATCAATGTTACATTAGATTACAGTTACGACTGGAACACAATGTGTTCATCCGTTGTCTAGTAATATAATAAAGTAATAATAATATGATAAAGTAAAAGAAACAATAATGAGCAGATTGTAGTTTTGAATAGAACTTGATTAGAAGTCTTCAAAAAGAAAGTTTTGGCTTAAAAGGCAGCATTTTAGTCAAAGTAAGGAACTAAGTGTGTTTAACCTTTTAAACTTTATCACTAGAGCCAAACTATGAGGATACTACATTTACATCCCTTTTAACAGACATTAGTTACTCTCTATCAGTGGGGGTCTCAGTGGTATAATAGCTGAAGTGCTGAACTGCAACATTGTAGTCAGTCCGTTCAAACGCCTGTTGTGCTATTACACTCATTTTCAGACAAATAGCCTTAGGAAAGGTATGAACTTCCTTATCCTCCAAGTTATGAGTTAAATAGTACCGCTACTATCCATCTACAAAGATGTCTTTGGTCTTATATAACCCATAAAAAAAAAAGAAACAAAACAAAACTATCTATGAAATCTTAAAGAATATATCCAAATTGCAAAGATGTAAATAGGTTTCCTGTTATATCCTTTGGATTTTAGCAAGTTTCCTTAATTTGTTGCCCAGTTGGCTGGGGCTGTAGAATACACTAACCTATGCAGAGGGGTAAGACCACCCCGCTCAACGAGTATCCTGGATATGACACTAAACAATCTGACAGTGTGGTTCTAGTGATGCTGGGGCTTTGAGGAATGCAGAGTACCCCTTCATTGCCATTGCTCCCAGGTTCACTCTGGCCCGGAATGGTTGCACCTAATAGGGTCCTATCTATGGGTTAAATAGAACTAAACTGTGGACTTATGCTAAACTGAATAGTTCAAAATGGACCAGTTTTTTACATTAAAACTGTATTTATGCTAAACTGATTTTTTTTAAAATATAGAACGGTTTTGACATTTAAGAGTGTGTAAACAAAATCTATACTTATACTAAACTAAATTGGCTGAATTAGAAGTTTGACTAAACTGAATAGCTTGAAATAGAAATGTTTTTGGCAATTAAACTTTGTACTCATGCTAAACTGAATTGTTTGAAATAGAACTGATTATTTGTAACAAAATTGATTTAAATAGAACTAAACTGCATACTTAAACTGATTTGTTTGAATTAGAACTGTTTGACTAAACTGAATAGCTTGAAATAGAAACGTTTTTGACAAACTGTGACTCATGCTAAACTGGAGTGTTTGAAATAGAACTATTTGCATAAAAATGGATTTGGCATTGAATAACCTACAAAGGTTGATATGCCATAAAACCCAAACAACCAACTTTAACTCATGTACTTGGGAGTTTTGTCATCAACCCTACTGAAGGTCATTGGATAAGAAATCTAATAGTTGTCTGAAGTTTTGAGATGAAGCTTGATGATTTTTATTATTAAGGGTTTTCAGACCATTTTCTTCATCTTTATTGTTATTTCCACAACTTTTTCACCGATATGTCCTCTTCAGGTGTTTGTCGAACTCGGAAACCTACACGGAACAACCTTTACTGAATCCATCAGCCATAATCGGGTACAAGTCTTAAGTATTCCTGTATTGTTACTAGCCTGTAGTCAGGATTGAACCTGTAACCTCCAGATTATTGTCTCCTTAGAAGCTTAGGGAACCAACACCTATAACTGTTATGCTATGCGTCCTGCTGGACAGTTTAGAGTGAATTTTTGGGACTTATAAACTTAATGTTCTTACTTGACAAGGATTACTACTATTATGTATCTTTTACCTCTGCTCATATTCAGATTTGTTTTTTATCTAACCTTTTTAATTATTGGTTCCTATATTGTATTCATCTCTATACTTGGTCTACTCAGCAGGTCATTGTAGCCCAACATATGTGCTGATTCCTTAAGATGTCCAAATCCTCCAATGTTCAACTTCATCCCATAAGAGCAGATGGTTTCACTTTTTCTTCCATATATGGTCCGCCATACTCAACTTTTCAATTTCACCTCATACTACTGCCTTCTGATGTTCTTGTAGCCTTACTTTTAGTGAGCAACTTCTCTCGCCTTTGTATATTTTACCACAACGGCAAGGGATGGAGTAAACACAGTTCTTGATCATGTTGAATTCCGTTGGTGGCTTGATCCAGAAGAGATATCTCCGGAGAGTTGAACCACTGGTGAATACTGTCCTGATGTCATATGGACTATGTATCTTTTGGATCCTTCCAACTAGTCTTTTGACATAGGGAAGACATACTGTAGTGAGTTTTCGGGTATTGTCCTCTATCCTCCTATCCAGGTTTCTGAGGGCCGATGTTGTGCGCTCTGGGTAGTTGTTGTGATGGAGGTGGTGTCTCAAACTAATCATTTCTTCTTGAAATTCATCATTATCGCAACTAATGGTTTTTGCTCAATGTTGTAAGCAACGGAATATTCCTTTCTTTACCATGTATGGATGATGGGAGTTGAAATTGAGGTACTGCCCAGTGAAGGTGGGCTTGCAATACACAGATGACCTGAATCCTTGCTCTGTTTGTGTAACTAATACATTGAAGAAGGGTAATTTGTTATCTTGCTCTTTCTCCATAGTGAACTGTATAAATGGTCGGATTGAGTTCACGAGATTAAGTAATGTCTGAACATCTTCCTGATGAGACCAGAGAATGAATGTGTCATCTACGTATCTAAGCCACATAGATGCCTTTAGTAATGTCGATCCTAATGCCATTTCTTCATAGTATTCCATGTATATATTAGCCAAGACTGGTGACAATGGCAAACCCATAACCAGTCCTTCTTCTCTAAAAGATTAGAGCAGGAATTAGTCCGAGATAGAATTCATAACAACCGTTGGAAGTAATATCAACTACGGTTGGAAATCTCAAGCAAACTCACCCCCATTCCTGGGAAGAATATCTATGATAGATGACAGAACCTTAGTCCAACAATATCTGGATAAATCGTATGAACAGGAATTTCATCAGGAAGATGTTTAGACATTACTTGATCATGTGAACTCAATCCGACCATCTATACAGTTCACTATGGAGGTTATACTGATGCTTCTATTTTGGAAGGAATGAAAGATTCTATTTAGTATTTCGTAGTTAACCAGATCATATTGAGAAGTTGGATTATTAAGAATATTACATTCCGTACAAACACAGACTCTAAAAAATTATCATTCAACTAATTAGATGGAAAATTAGCTTTTTTGGTTTTATGACAGATCAACTCTTAATGTCTTTTTATTGCTAATAGTATAGCTGATTTCTGAAATAATCTTTCACTTGGTGGTACTAGCACCAAATTTGGTATACAGGTGCTCCAGGACCCATTCTCTTCGAAAAGTATGTTACAAACATTGAAAAACAAAATAATCGCTATTTGAAGTAATATGAATCTTTGTTCGAGCAAAATATAGATAGAATAATGCTATTTTATTATATGTATCGAAATATGTGTTTTTAAGTTAGAAAAATTCATTTCTGCTCTTACAAAATTGAAGTTATTGAAAATTAAGATGATATGATTGTAATTAAATGACAACAGGCTCTTTTAGCACTACATTTTGCAAAAAGAAAAAATGAGGAATAATAAAGCATATACAGCAGAAAATTATTATTTTTAAATTCCCGTGGTGGATTAGTCAATTATTTAGTCCTCACATTTGCATACATACAACTGTGTACACTTGAGACTGAAGTGATAGCATTTACATCACCCTCAGCATTCTGTCTTGCAGCCATATTTTGTTAACTGCTGACAATAGGTGGAAAGGTCGTCCAAAAGACTTACCAGATCTCACCATCTTTCTGTAACCCCCAGTTAGCAAGATTTGTATTTTGCCTGCTGCTGCTTGGCCTCATATGGTTTCTCTCCTATACGTGTTTTCAAATTACAATTTAGAGAAAATGTAGATCCACTAACTTCTCAAGAAAATGGCTTATCTTCAGGGTGTAAGAATGAAATAGGATAATAACAAAAACAAGATGAATTTTCATTTTGCCAATCCTCAGGTGAACTAATATTTGATACACTAAATACTAGTACACCTGGGGATTGGCAACATAAAATGCAGTCACGAGTTGTTATCCAGTTTTCTGTCATCTTATTTCATGCTTGAAAATATTATGATATTGCTTTGCATAGAGCAGTATATGTGTGTGTGTGTAAGTGAAAATTTTAGTAATACGTATATATTTATTATATTACTATTACCTTATTATATATTGCTCATTATCACTTTTATAGATTTATCTGTATTACTTACTTGTATTTTACTTTTCAAATTTTTAAATTTCTACTTAGCCAGCTGTACTTTTTATTTTATAACCTTCTTGTTTAAAATACTTTCATTAATTATATACATTTATTTATGCAATTTTCTTTATTTTCAGAGAAACATTTTTTTTTTAATTCATTAGTTTTTTCTTTTTTCACTATTTATATCTTTTTGGTACATAAATTTTTCATTTGATTTATTTGAAATTTTGACTAACTTTTAAAAATAACAGCAGAGAATTATTTCTTGAGTATATTGATTTCTCTTTCTCTCTAATGATAGAAATTATATGCAATAATGAATATGTTTGCACAACTATATATATATATATATATATATATATATACACACACATGTATATATTGTTGTGCCTACAAATTCATTATCGTGCACATTTAATTTCTATCATTAGATGAGAAGAGAAATCAATATACTCAAGTAATATATATATATATATATATATATATATATATATATACACATACACACACATATTATATATATATATATGCTCCATAATACATTTGCATACCTCACTATCATAGATATGTATGTGCAGCAATAAATATATTGGTACTAAAACGTTTCACCCATAATAAACTACATACGATTGCCCCACATTCCATTTAAGATCTAAACCACTAAAATGCTTATACAAGTTATTTTGTTAATAGATATAAAGTTGTATTTTTTTTAAAAGAGCTTATTAAAAAAAATGGTGTTCCAGTATAAATCAGGTTCTCTTACCAATTCAACGTTTTTCCTTCTTCTAGACAGGTGCGTTTATACTTCTAAATTTATATGCACTCATAGATGCATATCCATTATGATAAACAAGTATGTTTCATAATAATCATATAGCATTATAAAAATAGATATGCAACATAAAAAAAATATGAATTTGATAAGTTTATACACTCAATAAAATTTGGTGATAATATTTTGAGATTTTTCTCTTTTTCAAAATATAGCAATTAAATCTCCTAATTTGTTCAAAATGTAAAAAACATTTTACAAACATTATCATTAATTTTTTTTTTATAGTGTTTAATTTATCTTCATTTCTGTTGCGTTTTATCAATGCTCAAAGACCACCATTCTAGCATTAACAGTAACACAGGATATAAAGGATTAACATCTACTGAGATTCAAACTTATATCCCTGTCCCCAAGGAATCTGTTTTAATGTGACAGCTGTCTCATTGATTAGATTATGGATACCTTCTGGGTAAAGTCATTCAAATTCAACCAGCTTTTCATTTATTTTTCTGGAGCACCCAATAAATCACCATATATATTCTTTAAATTTGGTTATATAAACTGATAATAGCTTTGGTAGCATCATTTAATTTCTAAGATGAAACATTATGCTACTAGTATGGTATTGCATTGTGAGGGCACACAAGTTGTGACTTGAACCCAAGCAGGACCCAAAAGCCATAGATGATCGTAAACTTTCCTTCATATGTGATATAAGAAGAAACACATAGTTAAGTTTTTAAATAATGCATAAGATGCATCATTTACAAAAGGTATTTTGGGTACTGACACTCATTGAAACCCTTCCAATCTCCATAGCTGTTAATTTCTAACTTCAGTAATTAACCCAGTAATTATAATACCAGTGAGTAAGACACTGTATGATATATTTTTAAAACCTCACAACTAGATGCAATTTAGTTTTATACTCAGGATACACTACTTTTGGAGGACTGAAATGTGCAGGAATACTGATATAGCATTAGAAGAAATCTGCCTTTTGAAAAATATCTGTCCCTGTAAATCTAAGTATTTGCTTTGATTTTTGTGTTTTTACCTATCATGTATAGTACATGAGGTAACTGAAGTAATGACATAAGTGTTTTAAGTATGAAATAATAATGTAACTTAACATCATTCAAAAAAATAATCTGAGTTTTTTTAATATGCAATTCTGAATTATTCATTTGAGAGGGTTTACTTTTACATGAAAGTGACTTTTTTTTTTTTTTACACATCTGTTGATATTATCATGAGAATAACTTAAAAGTACAAAGAGAAGGCAACTATTGTATTTTCCAGGATATGACATGTGGTTTACCAAGGTATTTGAGGAACTACTGCTCATTTGTCTAGTGGGTAGAGTGTTCGCCAATGGTCCGGGAGGCCTGGTTTCAATCCCAGGTCACGTCATACCAAAGACTTTAAAAATGGTACTTGATACCTCCTTGCTTAACACTCAGTAATATAAGGTATGTATCAAGGATAAAGTGGAGCAATCCAGGGAAAGGAGTATCACCCTCTCTTATGCCTCAATGTTGTAGCTATTGAAAGGGGAGCCTTCTGGTCCCCCTCGACTACGGTCACCAACTTTACTTTAACTTACTGCTTACTACACTCCTCCTAAGCTCAATAACAGTTTATTTCAAACTTAAGTAATCTAGCCTCGAGTCATAATACCAGTGAGTGGAAAGTGCATGGTATAACAGTCATTGGCTGTGCCTGTGGTGTAAGGAGGTGCCTGTGGTGTATTGGTTATCATCGTAGAAAATGGACACGGGCACACGAGTTCAAATCCTGGACGAGACTGATTGCATTTCACATAGCACTAGTACCCTAGGGAAAGGTATGAATCCAATTATTCTCCTTCCAGCTATGGGTAAATAGTAGGACAGACTAGGTTCCTCAGCCTTGGTGAGGCAACTAGTCTAGAAGAGAGAAAACTCTGAATTCAAACCTGTTAAACTCCGCTTAAAAAAATTGACCTTGGGTCATATCCTGCCCGAGCAGAGGGGTTGGGTAAATATGATAACAGTCATTGGCTAAGGAAGTGAACTCAACAAACCACATTCAAGTTTTGGATGAAGCTATTTGCATTTCACTTTGTGCCGATGCCCTTGGAGAAAGTAGTGAGTACATCTCTTCTACTCCCAGCTATGAGTAAATTGTATAGCAAACTGGGTTCATCAGCTTTAGTGTGTGAACTAGAGAGAAGTCTTTGTGGCTTAGTGGCTAACATGCTGCACTGCTACATCATAGTAAGCAAGTTCAAACACTAGTAACCTATTACATTCACTTTTGGACTAATACCCTTAGGAAAGGTACATAGCCCCTAATCCACACAAGCTATGGGTAAAATACTACCAATACTGTTCTTCTACAAGAATAGATTTAGCATTAACATTGAAACTGAAACCATAACTGGTCTAAGAGAAGGAAGACTGATTTCAAATCAGCAATACTCCACTTAAAAATTGACCTTGCGTTATATACTGTCTGTGGTAAAGGGGTTGGGTAAATACAAACTGGATGCCAAGTGATATTGGCATAGAATTATTTCAATGCTAAATGGGTGTTTTATACACCAGGAAATATGGTAAACAAACTTTCAGAGAGCTAGTTTTCTAACCATCATTTTAGGTACGGGAATCCAGTTTGTTTACAGATATTATTCATTTTAATCTTCTCGACCCTGAATTCGAGAAACATTGTACCCTTGGATCTAATCAGTCTTACCTTTGAGAAAATCTCATCATAACAATACAATAACCAAACATATCACTCTCCTAGTGAAGAAAAATCTATCTCTTACTATTGTGTTTCTCTCATAACGTGAAAAAATGCACTCAAAACTTTTCTTTTGACACTTATGACAAGTATGTGACATCTTTAACTCGTTTGAATGCCTGGGTTCATAAATTCATTGTCTTATGCACTGATTCGAGACAGCCAATTACAATATAATAGTATCTATACCTAAATTTATGTTTCCTTGTGAATTTTACCATGATGTCCAAGCCACATAATGCTATGTCACTTCTCTTCTAACTTACAGATTTGATGATTGAATCATGATAAGAATCCCTGGTTATCTTTTATGTATGTTTTAGAGAGAGAAAAACATGCAGAAAAAAAATCACACAATCATTTAATATGAATAATAGATGCCTTTTTGTCTGTATATAACTTTTTAAAACAAACATGAAACTTGTCCATCAAATTAAAACTAAAATATTTAATTAAACAAGTGGTTATTAATTAGTAGAAAATTGAATCATGTTGACAGTGAATAATTTGTGGACTGATTTTCTGCTTGGGAATATCACCAATTTTTCAGACCATTATGCATTTAAGAAGACAGATGAATTAACTGAAGAGGAAAGAAAATTATCAGCAATCCTTTCATTATGGTGGAAGTCATAAAATATTAATCTTAGCCCTTCGAATCCATTGGCCTTTACAAGAATCCTAAATGAGACTTGCATTTCTCTTTTCCCTAATGCCTTTGGGAAATTTATAAATCCATTTCCTCTATCTCCAACCAGAGTTGGATTTGCATTAAGGCTGCACTCAAGATAAGAGGGGCCTCAATAAAGCAAAAAAAAAGATATAAGAGCTGAAGAGATTTGTTTATTTTCAGATTTGCTGAGGCTCCTTTAAACTGATTTGAAACAATTTAGAGTATTTGTGCTCATCTAGTTGGAGTGGATCTTTTAAATTCAATATATATATATGTTATAGACATAGAAGGTAAGGGTTAGCATACATAATGAAGGGCCCCAAATTCAATTAGAAGGGAATCTTAAGACCTAAATCTGGCCCTGTCCCTACCTCCAGCTATATGTTGAGCAGGCTGGGTTCTTTAGCATTGGTAGACAACCTGTCTAAGAGATGTTAACTCTGAATTCAAATCAACTTTACACTGCTTAAAAATTGACCTTATGTCATATCCTACCTGCAGTGGAGGGGTTTGGTAAGTACACACAATAAAGGGGCTCAGTTGGAAAGAAAATTATCACTTCCTTATCAATAATTCATGACTGAGTAGCCAGCAGTCATTAGGGATTTGAATATTGGTTTTGGTCCAAACTAGACTTAATTTTAACTAATTCCTTTTCAGAAACCTTCATAAGAAAACTCCAGTAGTAAATATGATCAAGTCATTAGTGTTTACAGTTATATTTATCATTTCTATTTAATTATTTTATGCGATCAATGATGCTGCAGGCAGGGTTTATTAAACAAATATACCAAAGCTTTAATTCTCTCTAACAATTACACACACAATAACAGCAAATTCTGGAACTGAGAAAAAAAAAAAAAAAAGAAAATAAGGTTCTATTCTGCATCTGAATATTCTATACAGGTATACCTTATTTTATTGTCCTTTAACTCTGTTCACTATACAGATTATTGTGCTGTTTTACTATTTGAATGTTTCTGTCCAACAAGCATTAAGCCAGTAGACTGGACTCGTTTTTTCAATTGTATTTACTCACTTAATATCTCTGCATTATATTTGGTTTGTAATAAAGGTTTTTAGACTGCTTTTTTTTTATGCATACTTCTGAAATAGTACTGTTCATTGTAACCCTTCCTAGCTCGATAGCAGTCAATTTCAAACTTCAGTAGATAACCCTCTAGTCATAATACCATCAAATGGAAAGTGTGTGGCGAAATGAACTTGATTCAAGTTCAGATTCTGGATGCAGCTGTTTGTATTTCATTTAGCACTAACACCCTTTGGATAGATGTTGAATCTATCTCTTCTCCTTGCTGCTATGGGTAAATAGGAAGGCAAACTGGGTTTTTTAACCTTGGTATGGTTACTGGTCTATGCAAGCAAGAGAACTACAGTACGTAAAAGACACATGTGGAATCCATACTAAATAGACTGAAATCCAGTATAAATCTAAGTTTTAAGTTCTATGGGAAATTGAAAAGTTGGTATGATTCACATAATTGCTATATTCACTTTGCTGCAGCCGTCTGAAATCAAACCCACAATATCTCTGAGGTGTGCCTATATAGTAGGGTTATCTTTCTGTATTTAAATACACCTACAAAAAAAGTTACTCATTACTACCCACACACACAAGACATATGAAAATCCGGTGGTGAAGATCTTGTTTAGCAGCTCTGGCGAGTTTAGAGTCACCACTTCATTGCCATTTCTCTTACACAAAGTGGTAGTACCAGCTAGAATCCCATCTATGGGTGAAATACACCTATATTAAAATTACTAGTATTAGATAGGAATACTTGAAACCATAAAACTGTGGGCAAACTATTATTATTATCAAATAGAAATTTTTTTTTTTTACATTAGACGAGGGTGACCCGAAGGCTTCCTTTTCAATAGATACTACACTGAAGTGTAGTGGAGGACGCTACTCCTTTCCCTGGATTTCTCCACTTTACTCTTGATCCACAACTTATAATGCTGAGTGTTAAGCAAGGCAGTATCAAGTACCATTTTTTGAGTCATTGATATGACTCAACCTGAGATTGAACCTCAGCCTTCCAGACCATTGGTGAACACTCTACTCATTAGGCCAATAGCCCAGTTAATTAAACAGAAAGAGTTACTTTTAATCTAGCTTATTCTATTGGTACCTACTGGCTTTACCATTTCTTTGCAATCCTTCCAGCTTTTGTTATTTTCTTCACAAATTACATATGTTCAATTCAGGAGAAATAGCTGATTAAGCATCAATTTGTATTTTATGCATCAAATGATAGCAAAAAGGGATTGTCAGTGGTCAAGAATAAATAAAAGCTTTACAGACAGAATAAATCTATTATATTTTTACTAGTTTTAGTTGATTGTACTTCAATTCATTTTACAGATTTCTGTGCAGTTTTACCAACTGAAAGTTTCTGCCCAACCTTATAACATCAAAATGTATAAGTTGCTCTGTATTTTTCTTATGATATTCAATATTTTCTGAATGTGAAACTAAAAGTAAAATTAAGTAAAGATCTTACTTGATATTTGTTATTACTTAGAATATTCAGACTATTGACTACATCTTTATTGTTACACTCACAACATTTTGGCTGATATGTCTTTCGGCCTTCTTCATATTTTCTTCAACATATTGACTGAAATGTTCTGAGTATAACAATAAAGATGAGCTCAATAGTCTGAATATTCTAATAACAATTACCAAGCTTCATCACAGAAATTTAGAGAAGTAATATCCATCCAGTATGGACTCTATGCAATATATCAATTGAAACAATTAAAAAGACTGAATAAAATATTGGCACCAGTGATGAAACACCTTATGTTCATTGGTAGATGCCAAGATCTCAAGCAAGTTCCCCTGGGTTTAACATTGAAACTACTAGTTAATTCCAGGGGATCGCAAGGAGTGCAGGGCATAAGCTTGTTTGAGATAGAATACACAATAACTGTTGGAGGAAACATCTACTACAATCTGAATTCCCAAGCAAGCTTGCCCTTTTCCTTGAAAGAATATCCCTGGGGTGGGGGGGAAACACGTTAAAAGGACATATCAGCAGAAATGTTGTGAGTATAATAATAAAGAGGAGGTCAATAGTTGTAATATTCAAAGTGATAACAGTAAAGATCTTGTTGTTTGGCCCCTTGTTTTTAATGAAAGCAATTTGTATAAAATAAGTAATAAGTTGGCAACCTTAGTCAAGGATGACTTGAAGGCTCCCTTTTCAATAGCTACAACACAGAGGTGTAGTGGAGGGCCCAACTCCTTTCCCTGGATTGCTCTACTTCACCCTTGATCCGTACCTTATAATGCTGAGTGTTAAGCAAGGCGGCATCAAGTACCATTTTTGAGTCTTTCGTATGACTCGACCTGGGATTGAACCCTGGTCACCCAGACCATTGGCGAACACTCTACTCATTAGACCAATGGGCCAGTTGTACTAAATAAAACTAAAAGTGAAGGAACAAAAAATTAGAATAGAACTATGCAACAAAGAATTTGGAGAAACTTGTTTCTTCTCTAGGTGCCACTCACAACTTTCTGTTGTCAGAACAACACTTCCAAAGTAGAGCTTGTTTTTTTTTTGGGGGGGGGTCTCTCAACAACTTAGACAGATAAAACTTGATGTCCATATTACTCTGTCTCTCACAAAGGTCTGCTCTAAATGCTCCTTACCCAGTCGGCTGGGGCTGTAGAATACACAGACTGCACCTCTGCAGAGGGGTAAGACCCCCCCCAATGAGTGTCCTGGATATGATACTAAAGAGTCTGATGGTGAAGTTCCAGTGATGCTGAAGCTTTGGGGAATGTGGAGTACTCTTTTATTGCCTTCACTCCCAAGTTCACTCTGGCCCTGAGTGGTAGCACCTAAAAGAGCCCTATCTATGGGTTAAATAGAACTAATCTGTGTACTTATACAAAACTAAATTACGTGAAATGCCACTGTTTTGATATTTAAACTGCATACTTATTCTAAACTGGATTGCTTGAAATAGAACTGTTTTTGACATTAAAACTGTACTACAGTAAATTGAATTATTTGAAAGAGAGCAGTTTTGACATTAAACTCTGTGTGAACAAAAACTATACTAAACTGAATAGTATGAATTAGAACTTTTTGACTAAACTGCATAGGTTGAAATAGAAATGATTTTGACAATTAAGCTGTGTGCTCATGCTAAACTGGATTGTTTGAAATTGAACTGATTACTTGTATAAAAATGGATCTGCTATTAAATAACCTACAAAGGTTGATATGCCATAAAATGGAAGTGCCTGTGGTGTAATGGAATAGGAAATGGACACGGCTACATGAGTTCAAAACCTTGACAAGACTGATTACATTTCACATAGCACTAATACCCTTGGGAAAGGTATGAATCCAATTATTCTCCCGCCAGCTACGGATAAATAGTGGGGCAGACTGAGTTCTTCAGCCTTGGTGAGGCAACTAGTCTAGGAGAAGGAAAATTTTGAATTCAAACCTGTTAAACTCCACTTAAAAATTGACCTTGTGTCATATCCTGCCTGGATGGAGAGGTTGGTAAATATGGATATGCCATAAAACCCAAACAACCAACCAATCTATATGCTCCAACCAAACATCACTATGGTTCTCTTCCAATGGTCATTGACAAACTGCCTCAGACATTTTAAAATGAGTCCTTCATGTACACGGTAACTCATGCATATTCATAAGTGATAGCAACACAACTACTCATGCATATTCATAAGTGATAGTAAAACAACTACTCATGCACATAAGTCACATTTCAAACGGTCATTTCCACAAAAGACATATGAAGTTGTGTATTCTTTTTTGCTTCGGGTAAGCAAAAGTCATCACAAGCTACTCTCATTTATTCAAAACTTTGAAATTGCATTGTAATTATCAGACAGCATCAGTCAAAGATGACTTTAAATGATACAGTCAAGTGACCCTCATTTGCCTAACTCCTTCAGAGAATTCTAATCAATAAAAAAAACTTTTGGAATGGTTTTGATTGTCTGAAATCGAATATCTACAAAGTTGAAAAAAGAAAAGGAAAACAAAAATGTTGTAAAAACTGATGGCAATATTTGATCAATGATGCAATAACATTAAAAGTATAAAATTTTAATATAGCTCTGTATTTTCCTTGTTTATTTACGATATTTTCTGTGTATAACAATATCGGCTGGAGCTGTAGAATATACCGACTGCTTCTCTGCAGAGGGATAAGCCCTCCCACCCAATGAGTGTCCTAGATATGACACTAAACAATCTGATGGTGAGGCTACAGTAATGCTGGAGCTTTGGGGAATGCAGAGTACCACTTCATTGTCATCGTTCCCAAGCCCACTCTGGCCCGGAGTGGTAGCACCTGATAGGGTCCTATCTATACATCAAATAGAACTAAACTGTGTACTTATACTAAACTAAATTGCTTGAAATAGAATTGTTCTAACATTTGACTGTGTGTAAACAAAATCTATACTCATAGTAGGCTGAGTTGTTTGAATTAGAACTGTTTGACTAAACTGAGTAACTTGAAATAGAAATTTTTTTACAATTAAATTGTGTACTTATGCTGAACTGAATTGTTTGAAATAGAACTGTTTATTTGTATAAAAATGGGTTAGGCATTAAATAACCTACAAAGGTTGATATGCCATAAAACTCAAACAAACAAACAATATCACCCTGCAAGAGTATAAGACAAATCTTTCCCTTTATCTCCACATGCCATGAAATAAAGAATTCATTTTCATTACTGTGGGCACTCTGTTCTCAAGGGTCTGACCCAATGCTAGCTTCACATGGAACATATAAACTACTTATACAAACAAAAGACAGCAGAAAGTTGAAAATTTTTGCATATACAAACATCAGCTGAAAAGTTCATAGGCTGACCAAGATAATTTCATGGAATACAACCAAAGGATTTTATTTTTCCAAATAGTCCCTCTTGCTGTTCATACACTTCTTCCATTGGTGTTTCAGTGCTTGAATCTCATTGGTCAAAAAACTCATCAACAGCAGATATGACATCTTCATATGAACTTTTCAGCCAACACTCATAGTTCTGAACACATACAATCAAGAAGAAAAGAAACACTTCTTAAATATGTAAATCGCTCACAAACCTTCATATCTTTCTCGTATTTTTGTACACACATATGTACCCATAAACAAACTTTCCTTCATACATCTCATTCACTATTTTTTGTAACTTATTTCTTGCTTAGTTTCCACGTCAAATAATTCTTGGCACTTAAAAAAGTTTATCTTTGAATTTTATCTACCAACAAAATCAATGAAAATTTTTTATCTGTAGTCTTGATACTTTTTGATCAGCAGTTATTGGCAAAACACAGGGTTGTGCAAGTGCACCATTCTTTGAAATCACAAAGCCTGTGTGATTTTTTCTTGTTTCATAATTGAAAATTCAGTTATCTACTTTAGCCTATCAACATTTCAGTTGACCTTTGTATAGGCAAAAGAAAGCTTTCTGTACTCTATAGTGTGCAGAAGTGGTTTGTGTGTAAATGGCATTGAGTCAGACTCAAGCAAGCAGAGTGCCCTTAGTGAATGAAAAGGAATTCTTCCTTTCATGGTATGTGGACGTAAAGGGAAAGATTTATCTTGATGCCCTAGCATTTATACCCACACAAGGTTATATTTATGAATGGTAATGCAGAGAAACATTTCTATTTCAAGTTATTCAGTTTTATCAAACAGTTCTAATTCAGCTAAGTACAGATTTTGTTTACACACAGTTAAATGTCAAAATAGTTCTATATTAAACAATTCAGTTTAGTGTAAGTAAAGTTTCAATGTCAAAAACAGTTCCATTTCAAAGAATTCAGTTTAGTCAAACATTTCTAATTCAAACAATCCAATTTAACATAAGTATGTAGCTTAATTCTATTTAACCCACAGATAGGGCCCTATCAGGTGCTACGATTCTGGGCCAGAATGAACATGGGAGTGATGGCAATGAAAGGGTGCTCCACATTCCCCAAAGCCCCAGCATCACTGGAACCTCACCATCAGACTGTTTTGTGTCATGTCAGGACACACGTTGGGGGGGTCTTACCCCCCCCACTCAGCAGAGGTGCAGTCAGTGTATTCTGTAGCCTCAACCAACTGGGCAATCAAGAATATTGTACAACCTGCAAGATAGCAGGGCAGAAGAATTATATACAGAAATGTACCAGAGGGTTTTTATAAAGAAGTTCAGTTCTTAGATGCTCACTCAATGATAGTAGAGTTTTCTGTAGGTGTTCAAGAATAATTGCTGTTTGTCCTTTGAGCATGCATGACAAAGTAGCTTGGTCCTAAAAAAATATGTTCTTAGAGCTATCTGTGCCTGGCAGTTGAGTTGACTAAGGGTAACTTCAGTGTGTAGAAAATACATGGGGCACTGCAAGAATGAGAATACCAGGTGGTATTTATGTTTTTCGATGTGATCAAGAAAGTCTCAGCAGCTTCAGTCATAGCAGTGCTTTCTGCTTGACTAAAGAAAGTTTAATTCTTTGTTGTGTGATTAGTCACCACTATATCTACTAGTCAGACTGTTCTGGTTTTTTTTTTTACTATGATGAAGTGTTTATGAATCATAAGATTTGACTTTTCATGTAACACTATGGTAATGGAGAAGGGATTTTTTTCTTCTCATCATGTAAAGAATGCTTCAGATAAGAGAGAGAATTGAAGTAAGCAAAACAGGTATTTATACAAAAGTAAGAACTAGAACTAACTTGCCAAGAGGAAATCTAGATGTTTAGACAGCAGTTTAGATATCAACATATTGTCACTTTTTCTTTTATATAAGTAGCTCAGCTGTGAATACATTTTCACTTAGATTTTAAATTTTCAAATTAAAAGAATTTAAAAAATCTGGCATTGATACTTTTGGATCTCACATCATGTAAGTTGTAAAGATGGCGACCAGAAGGTTCCTTTTTCAATAGCTACTACACAGAGGTGTAGGGGAGGGTGCTACTCTTTTCCCGGGATTGCTCTACTTTACCCTTGATACATACCTTATATTGCAGAGTGTTAAGCAAGGAGGTATCAAGTACCATTTTTAAAGTCTTTGGTATGACTGGGAAAAATTATGGGATTAACATAAATGATGTTCACTTGCATTTTTATTTTAGCAGTAAATAAACTAATAATAGATAAGATGAAAAACTTTATTTAATAAATGAACATTCTGGTTTCATGAAATATTCCTTAAAATATTTTAAGAGCCCAATCAGCTGAGGCTGTAGAATATTCTGACTGCATCTCTGCAGAGGGGTAAGAACCTCCTCAATGAGCGTCCTGAGTATGACACTAAACTATCTGATGATGACGCTTCCGCCATTGGAGATTTGGGCTATGTGGAGTAGCCCTTCATCACAACACTCCCAGGTCCACTCTGGCCCAAAGTGGTAGAACCTAATAGGGTCCTATTTATGGGTCCAATAGAAGTGTTTGACATTTACACAGAGTGCAAGCAAATAACTTATGCTCAATAGAACTGTTTGATCCTTTAACTGTATGTAAGCAATTGTATGATGTTCAAGTGAATTGTTAGTGATACTTGGAACTATTTAACATTGTTGACTTGTTTTCAGATCAAAAATCTACTAAATATGAATAAACCAGATTCAGCATTAAATAACTTATAATGTTTGACATGCCAAAAACCAAACCAAATTTTTAGATTAATTTAAATTAATCTAAATCATTAATGATAAAATTTGTTCAAAGTCAAGCAGAGGAAAATATTATGCAATAACCCGAGGGGGTGTCCTCGTGGTGTGATGGATAAAGTGATAGACTGTGGAATCGTAGTTAGCGAGTCACACTATTATGTTCACTTTCAGAGAAATACCTTTGGGAAAGGTATGAACCCCCTTATCCTCCCAGCTATGCGTTAAATAGTACCACTACTGTTCTTTTAGAAGGATGGCTTAGGCATTAAATAACCTACAAAGGTTGATATGCCATTAAACCAAGAAACAAAGAAAGTAATTATCTAAAGTTGAGTGATTGATTTTAATGGCATGTCAAACTGTCTCAGTTTGACATGCTATTAAAATCAATCACTCAGTGTTATTTTACACCTACACATTAAGAAATCTCATTTATTGGAAGTTCATCTTTACATTTTTTGTCATTATTTGTTAACAGATTTTTTTCTCGATCCTATAAAATACAAATCTTTTTAAAAAGATCAATTTGAACTATAAATGGGATCCTAAAGGTACTAACATTCTGGATTTGAGTGAACCTGGGAGTAATAGCAGTGAAGGAGTACTCCACACTCCCCCAAAGCTCCAGTCTCAAAATCAGATGCAGTTTAGTGTTATACCCTGAAACCCCCCCCCCTATTTTTTGAGTGGCAGGGGTCTTACTCCTCTCCAAGGAATACAGCCAGAGTGTTCTAAGCTCTGCTGACTGGGTGACCTAATGTCAAGGAAAAAATTATACAATTAACAGTCTAAATAACAACTGAATGACTATTTGTAGGATTAATATTCTCAATTAGTAATCCAAATTCTCAATATTATAGAGATAGCTATGAAATGCTCATTAGAATGTTTCACTGCTTTCTAAACAGAAGCATCAATATCATTAAGGACTGTCATTACCATTGGAACCCAAGAGGTTCATGGGTCATCAAGATTTATTAAATTTTGAGAGAAAAAAATGTGCAGAAAAAAAATGTTCTGCATTCCTTCTCTCTCTTTATTTTTTCTACTTTTTGATGAATTGCCAGCGATATAAACTGACTCTTGAAAATCATCAAATAATCATTGTTCCTCATTCATAGTAGTTGTTGTTGTGCCAAATTTTTGTAAATAAATCAAACACACAGCTGTAATTTGCCTGTGTTTCTTTATTTTTATCTTTAAACTGTTATAAACTTCTTTAACTTTCTCTTGCCTTTTTTTAAAAGAATACTACATGAACAGATGTGTTCAGCAGGGGCTGTAGAATGCATCGACTGCATCCCTTCAGAGGGGTAAGACTCCCCTAACAAGTGTCCTGGATAGGACATTAAACTATCTCATGGTGAGGCTCCATTAATGCTGGGGCTTTGGAGAATGTGGAGTACCCCTTTATTGCCATCGCTCCAAGGTCCATTATGGAAGGGAGTAGTAGCACCTGATAGGGTCCAATCTATGGGTTAAAGAGAACTAAACAGTGTACTTATGCTAAACTGAATTGTTTGAAATAAAACTGTTTTTACATTTAACTGTGAGTAAACAAAAAACTGTTTCTTATGCTAAACTGAATTGGTTGAAACAGAACTGTGTTTGACATTTAATCTGTGTACTTATGTCAAACTGAATTGTTTGAAAAAGAACTCTTTATATATATATATATATATATATATTAAAAAATGGATTTGGCATTAAATAATAATAATAGTTGATATGCCATAAAACCAAACCAAACCAAACCAATCCACAGATGTGTTTGGCTGGGGCTATAGAATACACTGACTTCATCTCTGCAGAAGAGTAATACACCCCCATCCTACCCACTGATGAGTATCCTACGTATGACACTAAACCATCAGATGGTGAGGCTCTAGTCCCGGAGTTTTGGAGAATGTGGAGTACCCCTTCATTGCCATTATTCCCAAGTCCATTCTTTCCTTAACTGGTAGTACCCTGTGAGGGTCCCATCTGTGAGTCAGATAGAACTGGTGAACTGGGTATGATACTAAATTATCTGATGTCGAGGCTCCAGTCCTGGAGCTTTGAGGAAAGTGAAGTATCCCTTCATTGCCATCACTCCCAAGTCCACTCTGACTCAGTGTGTAGTACCTGTTACCATCCCATCTATTGGTCAAATCGAAATATGTAATTATTAACTAGACTGGATATCATTATTAGCAATACTTGAAATTATTTAACTGTTTACAAACAAATGAGTTCCAGCTCGTTTTAAAAAAATATTATCGACAAACTATTCACTTGAAAATCATAGTATATTTATAAACAGGATTTGGCATTAAATAACCATCAAGGGTTGATATGCCTTTAAACAAAATAACTTAACAGATGTGTAATTGCATCAAACTATGTTAATCTTAGTAAATATCCATTTACAAATGTAGACATACATTTGTTTTTATATCTAAACAAAAGAGAAATCAAGATATAAAGAAATAATAATAAATGAGAAAAGGGGTAAATAAAATGTATGTATGAGAGTATATGCTTGAAAATTCGGTATATTTAATGATCAATATTTAATACAAGAAAAATTTTATCTGTTTTGAATACAAATGAAAAATGAAAATACAAAAAGTGTACTCAGCTTAATGCAGTTATCATCATCAGAAATGATGCTGGCAAACTGCACATAGCATTATGTTCATCAACATTGGAAATGGACTTGTTCAGTCAAGTTCAAGAGTTGCTCAGAAAGTTATACTTCTAATAACATTATATTAGTCTACAATGTCAGATATGTATGTTGGTGGTATAGCAGTAAAGGGTGGATATTCTTGAAAATAATACAAAATTTTTTTGCCTTGTTAAAGATAGCACCAAAATGTCATCTTACACGAAAGCAAAATTGTGTCATTGAATTTATTAATGTGCAAAAAATAGTCCCTACTGACATTCATAATTGCTAGGCTAAAGGAAAATGTGGAGCAGACTGGGTTCTTTAGTCTTGGTTAAGCAACCAGTCTAGGAGTTAAGTAAATATTTTTTGTGTAAAATAAATGCTTCATTATTAAGCAATGTACTAATTGATATCACTATATTTATAAGAATTTTAAAATAGGGAGTTACTTTTCAATCAACTGTGATTGTTATAAAATAGCCGAGGGATTTCGGTTCATGCCTTTGAGTTTAGTTAGGCTGAGAACCTTTCGGCTCAGCACATGGGTTGGTTGGGTGTAATATTGAAGCAGGTGTTAACGTGGGTGCATGCGGGCGGATGGAGGTGTCACTCAGATGTCATAACAGTCCGAGACAATACTGGGTGACAAGGTGCGGGTGAAGTCACGCACCGGAAGCACGCGGAAGTTTGTGTGAGAATTTGAAGAAAATAAGAGTCGCATACTAGACACCAAACGAGAAGGATCGATTTTGGAGCTCGCAGGCGCGAGGCGAACTTGCACCCTATGGGGGGCCGCTTGAGTTTGGGGCCAAATGAATAAGACAGCATAGAAGATTGTGTCTCTCCTCCTTACGTCGAGACCTTTAACTCAAAGTTAATAAAAAGGTTTCGTACCTAAACAAGAAGTCGTTATGTGTTTTCAAATTCCGAGATTCCTATGTTCTTTATATATTCTATAGTAATGAACATTATATGTCCATTTCGCACATACCGTTAATTGTGAATATGGTACATGATATATATTTGTGAATGAGTGCAATTATCTCTAACCTAATACATAGTTAATTACACTAATGCTCTGAGGGGAAAAGTATGAAACAATATTTACCTACCCCACCAAGTTATAGGTAAAAATAGTAGAGCAACCTGTCCAGGAAAAGGAAAACTCAAAATTCAAATCAACTTTACTCCATTTAAAAAGTGACCTTATATCATATCCTGCCCATGGTGGAGGGGTTTGGTAAATACATTCAAAAAATTTTTGCAAGAAATTTGAGGGATGTCCAAAAAGTAATGTTCCAACATTGACTAATCCATCATCTTTATTGCTATACAGATAAAATGTTATGTACATGTTACCAGCACTACAATGCTACTTTTATGTAAGTTACTATGAAGATTGATGTATAAGTGCATAAATATTCCCCTTGAAATCAATAGAATAGAGCCAAACTTGCAGATCAGCAACCATATTATCATTTGTGTGGAATCACTTCCCTGATAAATGTCATTTGAAGAGTCTAAACAAATGGTAATTTGAAGGTGCCAAGTCAGCGGTGAAACATCCCACCCATATAAACTCCTGCATTTCAGCCAAATGCTATGAGATTTTAGATGATACTTTCCAAAACCTTAACTTCCGGATAATTTCATAGATCACCATCTTTGGAAGATTAACTTTGAACTACCTATAATCTTAAAAACAATATTTGCAATATTGTCTTCAGTTGATATTAAATAGATGCTCTGCATGAGACTTGTTTTGCATATCTACACACCCTTCTGAGAACACACCATCCCTGACCATGAATGGATTTTAAAGAAATCATGTTTTTACAAATCCCTATAATTGTAAGAAATGGAATCAGTGATCCTTGTTCAAAACCTGGATGAGTCTGTTTGATTTCCTTTTGTGCTAATGCCCGAAGGAAAAGTATTAATCCAATAGCAGACCAGACTTTTTTTTTTTTTGCCTTGATAAGATAACCAGTTGAGGAGAAAAAAACTCTAAATTCAAACTAGCTTTAATCTGTTTAAAAATTGACCTTGTGTCACATTCTGCTTGTATCGAAGGTGTTGGGTAAATACTTAATTGACACTAGACCAATAGTCACTATGTGCCCATATTGCCATACACAGCAACAAATTGTGAGTTTTCATCAACTAAGAATAAAAGGGTATTCTTATGACCTTTTAGAATCCTGCAGGTTCCAAGACATTTTTGAAGGCATAAAAATGTAACAAACCTTCTACATAATCAATTTATCAGCAAAATATTTCTCAGTCATTATAGGAAAGACGTAATTAGAGATCCAGGGTATTCTCGTTATATCAATATTTCTCCAACTAAAGATCCTGTACAGTTGGGAATGAGTCTCCAAAAATTATTCTTAGGGATTAGGATATCATAAGTATATGTATATTGTGGCGAAAATTGTGAAAACGGAGAGTGGGGCTTACCTTTTAAGTGACCTCACGTGTGCATCATTCAGAGACAGGCTGGGAAACAAAGAAATTCAAGATGGCACCCGCGACATTTTATAACCATCTGATCTCGTAAAGTCATGCAAATTATCACTGCTCATATGCAAATGAGGTGGTCTCCGACTTGATAAAAGCGGGTTGCTTTGAGGAAGCAAGGGAGTGCAATACGAGAATTGGTGGAGATCATTGCTACTTGTTGGATTCACTTTTTTTGATACATGTATGTGCTAGCATGCATACGTGTATTTGAGTTTATATATGTTGGAGCATATGTGTGTGTGTACATGTATATTTGTGTATGTATTTGCAGGAAAGTGTGCATATACTGGTATATGATAATAATACCAATAAGAAAGGCATGAACCCCCTTATCCCCCTATTTATGATTTAAATAGTACCACGAGTGTTCTTTTACAAGGATGGCTTTGTCCTTAAATAACCCGTGAAAGTTGACATGACATAAAACCAAATCATATATTAATAAAAAATAAAAAGGAAGGATAGAGAAACACTGCAATAAAAAGGGAAGAAATGATTATAGCAATGAAGAATAAAATGATGTAAGATGTATGCATACTTTAAGGTGTTAGTAAATTTATAGAGACAGATGAATATAGCACCTGTTGTAATATTTGATGTAAAAGTCACGACTCAAGAGCCATTCACATAGACTCACTGTTTGAGGCTTTATATCAAGATCAATCAATCTAGAATATTCCCTTTTTCTCTGTCTCTATAATTTTTTTTCTCTCTTCCTATACATACATATATATAAATATTTTCTTTATCTAGATACATTTATATTTTCCCCTCTCTCTATCTCTCTCTCTCTATATATATATATATGCACACATCTTTCCCTCTCTCCCTGTATATATACACCTTTCTTTCACACTCTCTTGCTCTCTCTCTAGATATATATATATATATGTATGTATATGTGTGTGATTTTTCAAAGAGCCAAATCATGTGATTATAAAAAGCAGTATGACTTTTATTCAGTAATATAATCATTTAATAAGTTCTATTCAAATGAAATACTTTTAATTCCCGGCAATTTATTGAAGTGTACCAACTCTAATTCTTTCAACAACTGAAATAAAGTATTGAATTGATTAGCTTTAATTCAGACTAGTTTTAAAGTTTAACAAATGGTTGAGAGGTCAAGTAGCTGCAAAAGAAAAGAATTTGATGCTGCCAAAATCTATGAAACGTTTTGTGAATAAATTCTAGACAGCAAAATTTAAGAATGCCTACATGTTAATAAGTGTGTGTATATGTGTGTGTGTGTGTATATATATATATATATATATATATATTATGTGGTATGACCACTACAGTAAAAATTAAGTGCTATATATCTGTTAGGTGAAGCAATATCAAATAAATCAATAAGTGCACATATAATGGGGGGTTAAAAATTTAGAGATTATGTTTGGAAGAAAATTTGTGTATTATAAGATTCCTAAAACATAAACAAAGTTGGTATCCAAGTGCAGATATCGGAGTAAATTTCTTCTTTGCCATTTGCCACTATTTAATATTCTAAGAAATGGAATCTGTGAGCCAAGTTCAAATTCTTGATGAGTTTGTTAGCGTCTTATTTTGTGCCAATGCTCTTAGGAAAAGCATTGATCCATTTGTTCTTCATTCCAGCTATGGGTAAATAGTAGGGCATACTGGGTTCTTTAGCCTTGATAAGGCAATCAGTCTAGAAGAGAAACTCTGAATTCAAACACACCTTACTCGGCTTAAAAATTGACCTTTTGTCACTTCCTGCTTGTATTGGTTTGGTTTAGTTTTATGGCAGAACAACCATTATAGGTTATTTAAAGCCAAATCCTTTTTATACATATATATTAGATATAGGATTTCTAAACTCATTTTGTAGATAACCTTTTTAAATGAGCCTGAGCTCATTTCATTTTTGCACGCAGTTAAATGGTTCCACTTATTTCTATCTAATACAAATACACAGTTAAATGTAAAAACAGTTCTATTTCAAACAACTCAGTTTAGCATAAGTACAGTTTTTTTTGGAACATAGATAAATGGTTTCACTCATTTCTATCTAATACAAATAATTCTACTTATTATTAATCATTTTTTTTTGCACACAAATGTTTTCAAGTACTGCTATTCAACTCAAACACTTCAATTAAAGATCAGTTATTTGTTTACACAATGTTAAATGATCAAACAGTTCTATTTCAAACAATTCAGTTTAGCATAAATAAACAAAGTTAAATGGTTCCAAGTATTGCTATGTATCACTAACAATTTCATTAAACATCAGTCATTTGTTTACACAGTGTTAAATGATCAAACAGTTCTATTTCAAACTATTCAGCTTAGCCTGAGTCATTTGTTTGCTCTCCACTTGAATGTCAAACAGTTCTTTTTGACCTATAGATAGGACCCTATCAAGTTCTACCACTCCAGGCCAGAGTGCACCTGGGAGTGATGGCAATGAAGGAGTACTCCATATTCCCAGCATTACTGGAGCATCACCATCAGATTGTTTAGTGTCATATCCAGCACACTCATTTGAGGAGTCTTACCCCTCAATAGAGATCCATTCGGTGTATTCTACAGTCCTACCTGACTGAGCCACACCTCTTATAAGAGGTTTTTGATAAATACATACACTAAAGAAGAGAATCACACATATATTTCCAGGAAAAATTCGTTCTTTAAGCTTCGTTGCTCACCTAAAGACGAGAACATTGTGAAACTCAGAATAGTGGGAAAAAGTTTGCAAGTTTTTAGTGAATAGAAAAAAAATTTGTTGAGTTGAATATTTGAAATGAATCTCAGTAGCTGTGTTTGGATAAACTATAAAGCAGCTGGGCTCTTTATTCTTGGTTATACAACCAGTCTAGGAGAAAGAAAACTCTGAAAATAACACTCTCATTTGGCTTAACTGGTGAGGAGGTTGGTTAGACACCCAGTAGGACTAAAATAACAAAGTGTATATGAAAATCTCTATAGGTCAGCAACTATCAAGCAACTCTTCACTAAGACTGGCAACCAGTGAAGTGTATTCTTAATGCCTTGAAAGGTCAAACATCAAGCTTGATTGACTGACTGACATATATTTCCAGAGAAATAGACAAAAAGAAAGAAAATGAGAAAGAAATACCCTCAGGATTCTTATTAACTTTATTGCTGACATTTTCCTATATTTCTTCTAAGCAACAATGCTTTCCTTCATTAATTCAGAAATAAATATGTATATACACAGAAGATGGTTACAGTTAGATAACCCTTACTAAAACTCTAATATAGTGAATTGAATTCTCATTGGGAAAACCTTATTCTGTATCTTTGTGCCACAGTTGCATACTCAGTAGTTATTATCTATCAATGTCAGTCTATTCCTATCATGTTGATATGTTGTATCAATATGTCTCAATCTTTCGATGTCAATCTCACTCGGTTCTTATCTATGTATTTCAGTCAATTCTTATCTATTTACCAATTTCACTTGGTTCTTATCATTTATCTATCATGGTCTATTCATATATTCTTGCAAAACTGGTGCAATAGAATCTTCCCAATCTCATTTTCCACATTTGTTCTAGCATAGAAATATATATGAATATACAAAAATACATTCACCCATCCGATACAACATATATCTATCTTTCTAGATAGATATATCTATCTCTCTTGATTTCTACTAGAAGGTATTTTGATAGTCACATAAAACTGCAGATTGTCCAAAGTTCACTCACATGCAACATGCCTGCTATCATTACGTATACAAATCGTGATATGATTCTGAAGTTCCAGAAATATATTTTGCGGTTGATTTTTCATCATACACTGAATCCCATTAGTTATCCTAGAAGAGTCAACTCTAAAAGATGCCCATTTTATTGATTTCCTCAGACTGTCCAAAAACGATTGTTCAGTAGATGATACACTTTCATCACTTATACTTGTTCTTCCAAACCATGGCTTGACAGAACTTGCTTCTTAAAACCTTTCCATCCATTAAGATAAGTAATTCCTGTGTACTACATCTTTATCATAATCACATCTACTCCTCAATTGGACAATGGTAACAAATTTTGGCTTAGCCAACCAAGTGAAATCAAGAGTCAATGAATACTAAAAAAATGAAAAAAGAAAAAAAAAAAAAGGAAATAATTGAGAAATTTAAAAAAAACTGATGAATAGTTATAATTTTTGGAATGAAGACATTAAGATCAATACATCATAAAGTGATATATACATGTGTGTTTACGCATTTAAATCTATCCAACTTTTGGTCAATTTCTGATCAATACATACTGACATATATATATATATATACAAATATCATCATCATGTCGTGCCGCTAGCACGGATATCCCTGACTCTCTCTCGCCACTTCTCCCTATCATTCATCGCTTCTGGCAGGTCTTCAGGGCTACGTCCTATATCCTCACATAGCTGCTGTATGTATGTTTGAGCTGGTCGTCCTGCTTTTGCTTAGCCATATGCGGGGGTCCATAAGAGTACATCACTGATGAGTTCGTCCTTGCTTCTCCAGCAGTGTCCTGCATGTCTGGTTCATCTAACTTGTATAGTTTTCGTGATGGGAGGCAAGTGGCCGTATAGTTGGTGACTTGTGGGGTGTTGCCGCCAGGACTTGTTCAATATTGCTCTCAACATTCTTGTGTAATTGCTGTCTAGCTTCTTCTTCAGCCGTTTAGTTAGCGTGCAAGTAGTGCATCCATATAGCAGTATCGATACAACCACTGCCTGGAAAAAACTGCGTTTCATTTTATCGGTCAGGTCTGATTTCCATATGATCGAGAGCCTATCAATAGCAAATATACATATATGGATATACCCATACATATGGCAACTGCATAATCTTTCACAGGTCATCCTCCATAATCTTATACCCCCACTATCAGCATTTCTCCATCTGAGTGAATAGTGCTCTCCTAAATAGGGCTGCTCAGTTACAAGAGTCTCCACCAGGTTCAGTCCCTGCCATGGGAGGACACAAAAATGATAAGATAAGACTACTGCAGACCATATGTAGATATATAACTGCTCAAATCTGCATATATCTCCACATTTCCATCACCATGGGACATGTTCAAGAGAAAGGTTGGAAGAGGAAAAGATCGAAAGGGAGCATTTGCACATCTTGATATTATAGTGGCAAATGCTTGTACAACACAAATACCACTCTCTAAGTCTTCTCTTCATGGTTATTATCCAGTAATAAACCAAACTAAAATAACCAGTAATCATGTCAACTGCAGATGTGATGATAACATTTTCCTTCTCCAAGTTAGATAAACTGACAAAGAATAAAGGTTACAACACTGTCAGGGATTATGTGTGAGATGGCCATGGAGCTGAGAATCTTCCTACACCTTTTCACAGAGCTTGTTTTTCTTCCAGCAGGGTGTCTTCCCACCTCTCATCATCAAAAAAAAATCATGGTGAGAAGAGGTTGGTTAATGGTTATCTGTCCTTCAGTTACACAAGTGACCTTGTATTCTTTCAAGGAGAAAAACATATCTATGAATGCATGTTTATATATACATATATATATATGGGAGTAAATAATGAAGTGTAATCCGACAATATATAGAGACAAATTGATAACAAGGTAATCCGAGTGGAAGGGGAGACTTATTGAGAAGCAAAATCAACACTATAGCGTTTCGGTTCTAATGAACCATCATCAGATCTGTGAGGAATGATATTAATGATGTTAAATCAATAATGGATGTTTAAAAGTACAAAATGCAAAAACCTAAGGAAAATTTGTATAACAAGGAAAATATATACACACACACACACCATATTTGACAGCATATAAGACATACGGGTCAATAAGATGCACCTCAATTTCAGCAGGTCAAAACAAGAAAAAACTAAGTACTAATATTAAAAATAATGTAATTTATATGAATGAATGTTATCAATGATAACAATTTTAATCAGCATGATAGCCTTTTAAATAATGACAATAGGTATATAAAAGTTACTCTAAATTCTAAGTTAATAGGTGTTGCCAGGTGGCTAATTTGGGTCAACTATCAAGAATTTTAAACCTACATATGCCATATAAGGCACAGGGGGATTTAAAAGATATTTTTAGTCAAAAAAAGTGCACCTAATATGCCATCAAATATGGTGTATATATAACATATACGGTTATATATATATATATATATATACACACATATAAACATGTGTTTATATATATATATATATATATAAACATGTGCATTTATATATAAATATATCACATATGTATATATATAAATAAATATAAACAATTGCATTTATTGGGTAATGGTTAAAGTCATAGGATATGGCAACTCAAGTTCAAAGCCTGGATGAGGCTGTTTGCATTTCACATAGAACTAATGCCCTTGGGATATGTATGAATTTAACTATTCTCCCTCCAGCAATGGGTAAATAGTTGGGCAGTCTGGGATCTTTAACCTTGGCATGCCAACCACTCTAGAAGAAGGAAAACACAAATCAAACCTGTTAAACTCTGCTTATAGTTGCTCTAGTGTTTCATCTTGCTCATGCAGAGGGGTTGGTAAATATATATGTGGGTTTGTGTGTACACACATACACACATAAAAACAAAAATGTGTATACATATATATAAGCATGTGTGTGTATATATATATATATATATATATATATATATATATATATACACACACACACACACAACCAATATCCTGAACTGCCTGCATGCAGGACTGGGACTGCAGCCTCCAGTAACATCTTTCACCAGCTGTTTCAACCCTTTCCCATCGCTACAGGGCTTGGAAGTGTTGGTGGTGTCAGCCAGTGCAATGAAGTCAGCCAGTGCAATGAAGCCAGTGCAATGAAGTTTTTGGTGGAGTGCAGTGTGCGCTGTACTGCCCCTATCCTTTACACCTATGATTCATCTATCATGGTCTAGCAAGCTGGAATGGTGACAATGAGGTCCTTGGGTTGTAGGTTTTATGTCAGACTGTTCTTGTCCTAGATGGATTGCCTGCCAAGGCTGTCGAGCTCCATCTGCTCCTGGTATTTAATAGCTTTTTGACCCATAGCTGGCACCCTAAACATATATTATTACCCCTTGGACCGGGTGAACCTGGGAGCAATGGTAATTAAGGGGTTTCTTCACTCTCCCCAAAACTCTGGAAGTCCCGAACCAGAGCCCTACCACAGGTTGCCGTTTAGCATTTTACCCAAGAATCAACGGAATTAGTTCCACTTTTCAGTAATTGGAGTCATAGAGACAGTTTACGAACAAATTCAACTGCAAGACAAAGATGCCTCAGGTGATCTTGATATGCACTTGGATACCAACCCAAGTATTTCTATGTCCTCGCATAATGTGCTAGATGGTTGTTTATCAAGAAGCTTCTTCCAGCCTTTGACAGGTTTTGTTTTATGTCCTGCTGGGTGTCAAGCCACCTTCCTCACCAGACAACTTGGTGGGAGTACCAGTTTAGTCACCGATGATTCAACTATGAAACAGGCAGTACAAGATTACATAGTACCCATAGCGCTATGAGCGACCTGACATACAATGATAAATATATATATATATATATATATATATATATATATATATATATATACATATCAATTCATGCATTTCAAAATCAAAGAAGTACGACGTGTCATTCTTTAGGGACAGCACTGCTTGCTCCACAAGGAGAAGGGGCTAGAAAAGGTGGTCTAACCAAAGCACGTCTCTCATCCTCTAGTTGACTTGCTATGGTCAACGGGTATCTTCTCAAGTGATCCCAAAACATTAAAACAAGGAGGGTACACACCCACCTCCAAGAATGCAAAAATACAGAAAGTCGCATGCTAGAACGTCAGGACCATGCTTGACACAGTTCACAGCAACTGACCTGAACGTCTCATCTCTGATTGCACAAGAACTGTCCAGATTAAATGTCAACATTCCTACCCTTAGAGAGGTCAGCTTCCCAGGAAAAGGCAACCTCAAGAGCATTGCGCTGGATACGCTCTTCTGGTCAGGGAAATCTACAACAGAGGGGCGCCTTTCAGGCATTGGTCAGCACCTCCATTGCCTCCAAGATGGAAAATCTGCCAACTGGTCATTCTGACTGCATGATGTCCATGTACCTTCCTCTAAAAAATAAGCAGTATGCCATGCTTTTTAGTGTGTGCACTCCAACTCTTCGAGCTGAACCTGCAGAAAAAGACAAGTTCTACTCGGAATGCCGCAGCTGTCTCCAAAGCACCCCTGTAGACAAGGTGATAATCCTTGGTGAATAAATGCTAGTGTGGGCTAAGAGGCAGCTTCCTGGAAAGGAGTACTTGGCAGACCCAGCATTGGTAACTGTAACGACAATGGGCACTTGCTGCAGGAGCTTTGCACTGAGCAGCAACTTGTCATCACCAACATCATCTTCTAGCAATAGGAAAGACTTAAAACAACCTGGATGCATCCTCAGTCCAAACACTGGCACCTAATTGACTATTTCCTTGTACACAAGCCTGACCTCAAGGACGTCATTCACACCAAAGTGATGCCCAGTGCTGAATGCCAAACTGACTATCTCCTAGTGCCCTGCAAACTTAGGCTACACTTCAAACCTAAACCTAGAAAGGGGGTTCCTCCCAAGAAAAAATTCAATTTTGAGAAACTTCAGTCAGCTGAAGTGAAAGCTGACTTTCAGGCTGGCCTACAGTCCAAGTTGAAAACAGCGACTGCCCAGAAGACACTTCTCTTGAAACACTCTAAAATCAACTGAGGAGTGCTATCCTGTAGAAATCTGAAGAGGTTCTTGGGTTTACCACCAAGAAGAACAAAGACTGGTTCGACGAGAACAACCAAGAGATTCAGGAACTGCTACCAAAGAAGAAATAATCCCACCAAGCCTACCTGGCTCAGCTGTCATGTCCTGTGAGGAGAGCAGCCTTCCATCTCATTTGCAGCATCCTTCAGCATAAGCTTCATGAGATCTAAAATGAGGGGTGGACCAATCTCACAAAGAGAACTCAGCAATACACAGAGCTAGGTGACTACAGAGGCTTCTACAAAGTCCTCAAGGCAGTGTATGGCCTGACTCACCAGGTCCAGATTCCCTTGCACAGTGCAGATGAGCAAGTGCTTTTTACAGACAAGGCTTCCATTCTAAGTTGATGGTCTGAGCACTTCCAATCCCTCTTTAACGCTGACCGTGTTGTCCAGGACCCAGCAGTTCTCCGCATCTCCCAGCAACCATTCAAAGCAGAATCAGATGAACTACCCTCTATGAAAGAAATTACCAAAGCCATAGAACATTTGTGGAGTGGCAAGGCAACAGGAGTCAACCAGAGCTCTGAAAAGGAGGAGGACCAGCATTACATAGTAAGCTCAACAAACTCATTGTCTGTTGTAGAGAGCAGGGCAAACTTCCAAGAGATCTCCATGATGCAATCATTGTCACCTTGAACAAAAACAAGGGAGAAAAGTCAGATTGCTCCAACTATCAGGGGATCACTCTGCTCTCCATCGCAGGAAAAATCCTTGCTCATGTGCTCCTAAACAGATTGGTACCCACCATCACTGAAGACCATCTACCAGAAACCCAGTGTCTGTTCAGAGCCAACGGGGGCACCACAGACATGGTGTTCATCCTCAAAATGCAGGGAGTAGAACAATGGACTGTATGTAGCATTTGTGAACCTGACCAAAGCATTTGGCACAGTAAGCAGAAAGGGACTGTGGATGATCATGGAGCACTTTGGCTGCCCCCACCCAAGTTCCTCAGCATGGTTATCCCACTACCCAAAGACCAGCGAACCCAAGTTAGGTTGAACAGTGACCTCTCTGGATCCTTCTCCATCATCAACGGCATGAAACAGAGTTGTGTTCTGGCACCAACTCTGTTGAGCATTTTTTCAGCATGATGCTTAAACAGGTCATAGTAGACCTTGACGATGACGATGCTGTATACATCTGATACTGTCTTGATGGCAGTCTGTTTAACCTTAGAATACTGCATGCCCACACAAAAACACTTAAGCAGCTGTTTTGTGACCACCTCTTTGCTGACTGAGGTCCTTCACCAGCCTGCACCCCTAGAATAGTACCACCCTCCCTACATAGATGCCAAGATTGACAGGGAAGTAGACAACAGACTGGCCAAGGCAAACAGGGCTTTCGGCAGACTCTACAAAAGAGTATAGAACAACAAACATCTGAAGAAGGGAACTAAGATCAGCGTCTATTGAGCTGTCATACTCACCACCCTACTGTATGGCTCAAAGTCATGGGTAACCGACCGCCACTATCTACGACCCCTTGAGCGGCTCCATCAGGGCTGTCTCTGCACAATCCTTAACATTCACTAGAGTAACTACGTCTCCAATGTTAAGGTCCTTGATCTAGCAGAAATCACCAGCATAGAGGCCATATTGCTGAAGTCACAGCTGCGATGGGCAGCGCGTGTCTCCAGAATGGTGGGGGGGGATCGCCTGCCCAAGAGAGCCCTGTATGGTGAACTCTCCACTGGCTACCATGAAACATTTTAAAGACTCCCTCAAGAAGACCCTCGGTGCCTGCCACATTTACCACCACCAGTGGTCGACACTTGCTGCTGACCATCAGGTCTGGCGGTGCACCATCCACCAGGTCGTCTCCAACTTTGAAGACTCCCACAGAGCCAACCTCAGGGAGAAATATCGCAGGAGGAATATCCAGGAAGCCTCAGCAGCCATACCAGACCAGACCAGACCTTTAAATGCAGTCACTGCAACGAGACTTGCCTGTCCCACATCGGCCTCATCAGCCATCAGCATGACTGCAGTTGACATGAACTGCCTTCTTCATAAATCTTCATTTGTGAAGTCTAGCCAAGAAGAAGAAGAATGTATATACACGCTCATACACACACACATACATATATGTATTCATGCACACGCACACATATATATAAATAAATATACATATAATTATCATCATGTTGCGCTGACAACATGGATTTCCCTGACTCATTAAATCAATTCATGAATTAATCAATGCAAACACAGACAATGATATATCAAATATTACAGAGTTCTGCAAAATACACAATGAAATGTTATGTAGATATATATATATATATATATATATATATATACGTGTGCCTATATATATATGTTTGTGCGTGTGTGTGTATATATGTATGACTTTTTATTTGAATGTATTTTAGTTATATATATACATACACACACATACATATGTGTATAGGTACTTATGTTTATTCATATTATATATGAGTGTGTGTGTACTTGGGGGGCATTTCTTCATTGAGACATATTTGGTTAAATAGTATAGACGACTCTTGCCTTTGTATTTTCATTTTGATCCATTCAAATCACTGCATGGATTTTATAATATCTAGTCAAAATTGGCTAATGAATAAAACTCCAATTGAGGGGGAGGAATGATTGCTAATAAATTAGAAGTTTTAAAATTATTATAGTATATAAATTTTATTTTTTATTAGGATCAGTGGAGAGTATGTTTCTCTGAATCAACTTTTTAAAAGATATTTTTATCTAATTTACAATTGTAGTGTATTTAGTTGCGGTAAAAATGTTTAATGAATGGATGTTTATTGGGTGGAGTGTTGCAGTATTTATTTTGTTGGCTTAAGTTTTTTATTGCTTGTTTAATTTGTTCATTTGGAGTTTAGCAAAAAACAAACGTTAAATATCAATTTAAATGTCTTTTTGGAGATTATATCTCTGAAAACAAAAATATATACATTGGTTTAACTTCAACTGCTGTGTCAAGGTGACTCACCATGCATCTTTTGGACACCAGTACAATAGCCCCACTTCTGAAAAAAGATTCTTGTTCTACAATTGAATTTCAGAAAATTCTTACTAATAACAATATTAGAGCAATGAAATAGAAAACAAAGATTACAGATTCTTGAGGCCCTACACTTTAGAAATAAAAGTTCTAACCTCATTAAAATTAATTTTTAATCCAGTATTAATGTACAGAAATGTCTTTAGCTACTGTTGCTATTTATAGAACCAAATTTAAAAAACAAATGCTACAACATAACACCAATATAAAGATTTAACGCTTAATTTTTACAAAGTTGTATCACTTTTGCAATTAACACTCCTTGATGATGACCCTAGATGGGTCTAAAAGCACTTGGGAACCACTTAATAACAGAAAATTTATTTGCCAATCCTGGACGGATATTGTAACAGCCATATTACGACTTGAACAGATCAAAATAACAATATGTCGATATCTATACTATTTAACCAAATATGTTTATATACGCATGTATATGTTTGTTATATATATATATATATATATATATATATACGTATATTCATATATGTATGTTAATATATCTTTAACATCGATAAATCTAATAGATTTACTTTTAAAAAATGGCTTTACACTAAAAATGAAAGAAGCAGACAATATCCTGCAGAAACTATAACAGACACAGACTATGCAGATGATCTAGCACTTCTTGCAAATTCACCTACCCAAGCTGAATCCCTACTGCATAGACTGAAGCAGGCAGCAGGAGGCATTGGCCTCCACATGAACGCAAATAAAACCGAGTATGTGTTTTAAATAAGGAACCATCTCCACTAAGTGGCAGGCTTCCAAACTTATTAGACAAGTTTACATACCTTGGTAGCCATATCTCATCCACTGAAACTGATGTTAATATATGCCTAGTGAAGGCATGGACTGCTAACAATAGTTTATCAATTATACGGAAGTCTTATCTATCTGATAAAATAAAACAGGATTTCTATAATCTGCAGCTGTGTCAATACTACCACATGGATGCTAACAAAATGCATTGAGAAAAAGCTTTACTGTAACTACACAAGAATTCTACGAGCTATCTTGAATAAATCCAGGAAGCCAGAACCTGCCAAACAACAGCTGTACTGCCACTTACCACCTATCTGTAAAACCTTACGAATAAGATGAACAAGACATGTAGGACACTGCTGGAGATGCAAGGACGAACTCATAAATGACATTCTTCTATGGACCTTTACATATGGATGTGCCAGTGTTGGCCAATGAGCTAGAACTTTTTTATGTCAACTTTGTACGGACAAAGGATGTAGTCTGAAAGACTTGCTAGGAGTGATGGAGAGAGATTATCAGGGAAATCCACGCTATTAGTACAAATTGATGATGAAGAATACAAGTTAAAATGTATTTATCCCCATACATAGATATTTTTTTAAAGTTAGTGTGTGTACGCATTCATGTAGTTTGGTTATGTTTAATGATAGTTTAAATCTATGAAGTTTTTTTTCCTTTATTTGAAATAATGAGTATAATATATATATAAGATAAATTGAATTACCATGACCAGAAAATCTGGAAAGCACTACATGTGACATACAGAACAACCTTGTTAGGTCTCATCAGCAGTATGCACCATGATCTCCCCACAAGAGATCAAACCAGAGACCACAGAATGCATAGCCGAAACTCTACCACTGAGTCATTGGTCAACATCGCACACAAGTGATGCCAAATTAACTAGTCATGGTAAATGTGTGAGCACTTAATCTGATTTGTCTTGTAGTTACATCCATACTCTTACAGAGGATTTGGTCACTTCCAGGGCTACGTCTTCCCAAGTTGGAGATACGCATCCATGTAATCATAACCTCATGAGTAAGAAAATAGATATACATTTTTTTTTTCAAATAGAGGAATTATCTATTATAAATTGAATTACCATGAATTGAAATATATATATATATATATATAAATAAACATGATGTAAATATTAGTATATTAGTTTTATATAGATAAAGAGTTGAAATGGCTTCAAAGGCATTTAAAAAATTTCCTTTATCTTCAGTTGAATATGTCACAGGAAATTTTTGCATCAACCCAACTTTTTTTTGTTAAAATTAAATACTCTCAATTGGATATTCTTCTGCAAAATAAAGGGAATACAGTGAGAAGATTGTGTTGCTGCAATTGGCCAAATGGATGAAGTCTACAATTTTTGCTGCTTTATGATTATATATATATATATATATATATATATATATATATAAATAAACAGGAGGATTTTTATAATCAACAGATTCATCTGATAATGTCCAAAAGTTTGAGATAGCTCAGAACCATTATTTTATAAATCATTTTTATTAATAGTCCTTTTATCACTAAGCAACAAAAATCAGTATAGTTCTAAGTTATCCAAATTTCTTTGAGAAAGTATCGTTGTTTTTATCAATTGTTGATTATTGTTTTCATCTTATTTTGGTGCTTTTTATCACACTGCTGCATTAGTTCAAACAGCTCAGATTAATGCTGGCATCATTTCTAAGTATAGATGAAAGAAAGAGAAATATTTAGAATAGCATAAGATTGAGAGAATGGAACCAGTAAGAATTTTCATTGCAGAATAATGGTGGGAAAGAAAGATAAGAAATGTATTTCAATCACATCAGAGTAACGGACAGAGGGCAATAGTGTGTTAGCTGTAATTTCTTTGATATTTGATTTAGTTTGACAGCATTTTTACTTTCCTCTGAAAAGACAATAAATTGTGGGAAGTATATTTGTGAAGCTAAAAATTGATACCCGATTCTTACCTTCTTAATATGTATTTGCTTAACCTCTCTACCATACGTAAGATGCAACACAGGATACATTTTTAAGTAGAGTACAGCTGGTTTGAATTCAGAGTTTTCCTTCTCCTTGACTAATTGCCCAACCAAAGCTAAAGAGCCAGTCTGTCCTACTATTTAATCATAACTGGGGAAAGAAAAGATCATTGCATGTCTTTCTCAATAGCATTAGCATTAAGTGAAATGCAAGCAGCCTTCTTTAGGATTTGATATTGGCTCCCTGATTGGTTTGGTTTCTTTGTTTAATGGCATATCAACCTTTGTAGGTTATTTAATACCAAAGCCATTCTCCTAGAAGAATAGTAGTGGTACTGTTTAACCCATAGCTGGGTTTCATAAAAATACATTCAGAAAACAAAATTAATATATGTACAAGAGTGGATCAATATATCCTCAGTCAAACATAGTTCAATTTTGATCAAAAATTTTCACTATATAATGCATATTGAGTTGGTCACTACTTAGTAAATAATTGTCATCATAACCCTTTATTAAGTGTTGCTTAGATGTGACACAAAGTCAGAAGTATGAAGTACCCAGCAAGAATCTAACTCACTAACAACGGTCAACTAATCCAGCTTTCTAATCATAACACCACACAAGGTGCCTAAAAGGGGTTATGATGATATGGTCATGTAATATAACATATAAGAAGCATGATTTGTGAATGAAGAATGACTGGAGATAAGAATATAAATTTATGAATGGATCAGGAGTGACTCAGGCATCAAAGGACTAATGAGGTACTTTGGGACTCTGGACTTTAAGAACTGAAATAGATTATAGAGAGTATGTGTGTGTATATTCAAATGTGAAACTAATCAAGTTTTCACTTTCACAGCAGTCTTCTCTATGCTTAGTATCATGCTCACAGAACTAATTGCCACAAACAAAAAAATGTCTCCATTTAGTACAATCTCCACCAACAAGAAATGGCTCACCATTTAGGATAATCTCTACTAACAGCAAATGTCTCCGTTTAGTACAATCTCCAACAAGAAATGGCTCACCATTTAGGATAATCTCTACTAACAGCAAATGTCTCCGTTTAGTACAATCTCCAACAAGAAATGGCTCACCATTTAGGATAAACTCTACCAACAGCAAATGTCTCCGTTTAGTACAATCTCCAACAAGAAATGGCTCACCATTTAGGACAATCTCTACCAACAGCAAATGTCTCCATTAAGTACAATCTCCAACAAGAAATAGCTCACCATTTCTCTCACACAAGATGCTTGGCAGGTACATTCACTTTGAAAAATTAGCATGTCCCACTCTTGCAAATTCTCCTTACTCAAGACCATGTTTCATCTTAAAATCGAGGTGTTAAGGCAACCATATTTCAATTTTTTTCTCTTAAAACCACCACTCATTTTGCATGCAAGATATATACATATTTACCAATCCCTCCATTCGGGCAGGATATGACACAAGGTCAATTTTTAAGCAAAGTTTAGCCGGTTTGAATTCAGAATTTTCCTTCTCCTAGACTAGTTGCCTCACCAAGACTGAAGAACCTAGTCTGCCTTACTATTTACCCATAGCTGGAGGGAGAATAATTGGATTCATACTTTTCCCAAGGGTATTAGTGCTATGTGAAATGCAATCAGTCTCGTCCAGGATTTGAACTCGTGTCGATGTATCCATTTCCTACGATGATAACCATTACACCACAGGTACCTCCTATATACCAGGCATATATGTGCTCACTTTGCTATATGGAGTGAGTCATATTCTGTGGGGAGGGAATAAAAACTCATTTCCACATTTCAACTGTTCTTGAAAAGCTGAGAATAAGAACTGATTGATTTTAAAAGCATGTCAACCCATCTGGGGTTACTTTATGCTCAGAGGTTTGGAAATACCATACATTGCATATTTATATTTACATTTTTGTTGATTATTAAGGATTATAACTTCAAGTAATTATTCTGAGTACAAATCATTTACAATCATATGGTATCAAGTATTCTTATCAAATACAAATAAATTGTACAAAGTTGCATTGTTTTAAGTATTTCCATCTAATACTAAAAATCTTATGGTTTCAAGTAATCATTTCTCTTAAATAATAATCATTTTTTTGTATACAGTTATATCAAGTAACTAATAATAATAATCTCTTATAAACAATAATAGCTTCAAGTAACTATTCTTAATACAAATAATTTAGATATATATCAAGAATTCATATCTAACACAAAAGTTTTTGGATCGATTTGACCAATAAACAGAACCAGTGGAGCTGGGAGTAATGGTAAGAAAATAGTACTCCTCTTGAATTGATGCCTTACTAACAAATGCAGTTTAGTATCATACCCCTTATTTTGGATGCCTCTAAACAATCAGCAGATGATTCAGTCAATGTATGTAAGTTGTCAAGAAAGCAGATTTGAGACTTGCAAAACTTGGCAAAGCAAATTTTGACCGGAAACTCAAAGGCTGGTGGTGCAAGGACATAGAAGTAACAATAGAAAAATTCCAAAGAAGAAACATTATGTGTAATGTTGTAGCAACGTTTCCATTTCCAGTGAACCTGGTGACTAATAATAAAGGGGTGAGTGCAAGAAACAATCATGGGAAAGTTTTAAATTGGTCAGTTAGCTAAATAACCAGCAGAGGACAAGTAAGGAGCTTAAATTTCTGAGCTTGTAAAGCCTCTACTACCACTATTGAAGAGATAAAAAGAGTTATCCACTCACAGATTTCAAGGATTGATTACACATGCTACCTAAAAATTTAAATAATACAATATTTTGGGTCAGAACTGATGATAGAGATCTAAGTGTTAAAAATTTACTGGAATGACAGCAAGTGCCCAGCATTCATGTGGTTTACAGCAACAGATTCAAATCCCATTTCAATTCAGGTTTGGATTTAAGTGGGGAAGACTCTTTAGAATAGTCCTATGCATTATAACAGAGAGAAATTCAAGAATGACATGGTAGTGATGGTGGTGGATTGGTAGTTGCTTGGGTTTTGAAGCATTCAATGTTGTAAGCCATTTGTTACCCTAATGGACAATCAGAGTTGGGTCAGAGGAAAGGTCAGGAGCCCTGTCCACACAATTTAGGCTTCTAGAGATATGACTATAAAGTATTATCATCAGTATTAAGGTTGCTGATAGATCTTTGAATAATTTCTGAAGAACAGGAAAAGAGTAAAATAAGGATAGACATATATTTGTCTTTTACCTTCAATAACTAATATTAAATGATATTAATCTGCTATTTACTTTTAATGTTAAAGTTCTTTTTACTTAGGAGTCAGGATAGATTACATACACACAAATATATATATATATATATATATATATATATATATATATATATTTATTGATAATATAGTTTGCTATATTTGTAAATAAAGAGTACTCACAATCACTTATAGATAACATATTTGATTTAGGATTGTTTAGATAGAACTGTTTACTGTGTCTGTGCAATCTTAACATATATAAGTGCAGGTGCAATTTACTTAACAAGTAAATTCTTTTTACTTTTAGAATACACACATGCCTAAAAACAAAAAGAAAGTTGTATGCAATTATGTAATTGAATTTAAGCAATGATATATATATGTGTGTGTGTGAGAGAGAGAAATGAACAAAATTGATTGAAATATAGGAATATTTCTTTTGCATTAGTTATTTTTTTTATTATTTTCAACTAGTTTTGACCTTAGAGAATCATAAGGAGAAAAGTTTTTGTGAGGATATACATCTGTGAATTTGTGTTTGTGTATAGGATTGGATCAATAATTTCATAATTAGCTAAATTTTCATCTGAAATTATCATTGCATAACATCCTTTGTGCATAATTAATATTCACCACTGAACTCAAAACACTGATTATTGAGGGAATATTAAAAAATGAATATTTTTTTAAAAATGAAATAAATGCTTTCTTCATTATCAGCCAATATACTTACTGATATATAAATGTAGTGACTGTGACTATCTCCTCAATCCCACAAAGAATGCCCATGGATACACATGTAACTCCTCAGGTTAACTTCACCTTTGCAAGCTCTGCTGTATATGTGATAAGCAAAAGACCTGCTTTTGATATTGACATTTACCTCGTGGCTTCTCATATGGCTTCTCAAACCTGCCACAGATCCATTCACTTTGTTTTAGAATTGACAGGAATTACTTGTAAATTGCTGTGGTAAGACTTGTGCACAATTAGCCTGCAATTGCTTGCTGTCAATGAAATCTCATATGATAAGTAAACCTGGCTTTAAACAACTGCAGATGTTACAAATCTGTCCAGGCTGAAAAGTGTCCAGTACCAAGGTCAAGTCCTGTATATATGTGTGTGTATATATATATATTTATTTCACTTGTATAGTTGGCTATATTTGTAAATATAAGAGTGCTCAATATTTGTGATAGAGCATATATATGTATGTTAGTATGATATAGACCAGACATTTGTCTCGAGAAGGTTTTTTTTTAAAGTTTTCTGATGAGCTGATTTGCTAGAATAGAACCAACAAAAAATTTATCGGTGACATAGCATATCTATTTGTTGAATCATATATATATATATATATATATATGAAAGAGAGAAATAAATAGATTGGAAATGTCTAAGATAGAGACATACATATATACATGACATAATCTCATCTTTTCAGATATGTCTGAACTAACAAATATATATATATATATATATATATATATATATGTATGTATGTACATACACATACATATCAGAAAAGACTAATATAGATACATATACATAATATATGGACTCATTATCTCATTGCTTCAAGTGAGTTTGATGTAATAACAAGTTTGTTGTTTAATGGTATATCAACCTTCTTGTGTTGTTTAATGCCATTTCCATATTTTTTTTTTTAGGACAGTAGTGGTACTATTTAACTCATATATGGGAGGATTAGGGGGTTCATACCTTTCCCAAGCATGTTTGTCTGAAAGTGAATGTAATAGAGCAATTGAAATTCGAACTCACATAATACAATTCTGCAGTCCAGTGCTTTAACCATTACACCACAGGAACACCCCTTCTAATAAAAAGGTTTTATATATCTATATATATGTGTAGATATAGAAAGATATGAAAAACTAAGACACATACATACATGATAGCTGAAAAATTCTACTTATCATAAGTTTGATTATAACTCATGAATTGAACAACCATCATTAAAAGTCGACCACAATGATAACATGAAGGTGGTTGCTTGTGTTTACTTATAACAATATCCTGTATTTGAACAGGAGTATGTATTTCATACTGGTGTTTCAATCCACCAACAAAAGTACAGATTTTACTTTTATCATTAGAGGTTCTAAAACATTCCATACTTCAAGATTGTCCAGACACCCAGGATACACATGACCACTGTGCATACCTATGAGATTCTCTTGGTTTCACTTTGAAGTTAGAATTTCAACCGATTTATCTTTATTTGCATCCCATTTCAGGTTATCACTGAACACACATCTCATTTCAGTTTCTGATTACATACACATCACTTTTCAAAGAATGATGTTGCTTTATAGATTATTCTTCTCCAAGTGTTACACTGTATTTGCCTCTCAGGTATAAAGATTGATGCTCCCATTAATCAATTTTGGCTTGTAAGAATGTCTTTTGCCAGAGGCTAATCCCTCCATCAGGAATTGCTTGAGCAGCCTCGTGTCAGCCATTCAGACAAGACGACTACATCTCATAAGGTGATGCTTAAAGATTATGAACACACTACTGTCACATGTATTCCTTTCACAGATGTCAGCGTCACTTATATGATCTCTCTAGAAAATATGAAGATTACATCTGAAGCAGTATTGATGAAATCACTCGAAAACTGACAAATGATGAGTAGTCCATGTTTTGCAAGTAAAAAAAAAAAAAAAAACTGATGATGGGACATATGCACATTTTTACTTGTGTCTCAAGTTTTATTTTCAGCTCACACTAAATTCTCTAACCTAACTTTTCAAATACTTCACTTGTCTTCTTTGCATAAAAAAGAATTTTCTTTTCAGAAGAAAAGATATGAAGTATTCCATGCAGATTTTGACTAACCTGAAGGGTATAATCACTGGTTACTCCTGAGAGATTACCTCCCTTGTCTTCCAAATGAATTTTAACTGATAATCACTAGATGGCAACACCATAGCATTTCTATACCAACAGAACATAGTATCAAAGAAAATGGTGTATGTATGGACTAGAAGAAAGGACTTATTCTGTCCCTCTTGGACAGAGACATCTGTCCATAGAAAAACTCAGTGTTGAACATGGGATGACAAAATAGTACAAAGCATATAATGTCAAACTTATTTTCATACATACAGGTATGGCTATAATTCCACACAATCAAAAACTAATAGAACACTGCTCAAATAAATACATCTCTCACAAACTTTCATACCTCCTGGAAAATCCATATGTGTATGTACCATAAAGGATACTTCTAAATATCCACCTTCATTCATTATTTTATAATGCCATTTTTTATTCATTTTTAAAATTTAGTTTTACTCTGGCCATAAAATTAGTTGGGTTGTATATATTATTCTTATATTCATAGCATATCTTCAAGAGAGTGGAAAAGTGTAGTTTCCTAAGATGAGCTAGAATCTGTACTAAGTTAACTGCGAAATGCTATTGACCAGTGAATCATAAATGAGCAGTCAGGCAGACATGTAAAATAAATGAACTTACTACATCTGGCCTTATGGGGTCATTCAAGCTCATTTACAATAAAAGGTTTAATAGTGCATTTCTCTTTTGATCGGAGATTATTTATTTCTTTGCAAAAAAAAAAAAAAAAAAAAAAGGAATATCTATTGATCTGACTTATGCCAGTTTAAAGGCATGCAATGTAATAAACTACCCAAAAAGAACTTTGAAGTCAAACCATTTTTGATACTTTGAGCCCATTTAATAAAGTGAACTGCAAATCAATGGAGGGTTGTTATTTACTTTAAAAAGTGAACTGATATCAAACACGTTCTCACTCTTGGCTGCTGTAGGCATATTGATTATTATTATGTCATTAGAATATGGTTCTTACGACTGCTTTCAGCCTGATTAATTGCATCTCAATCTTCTTTTATTAATTCTTAACCTAATTAAATCTCTAAAACAAAAACAAATCCCTATTAAAACCAGATGGAATGTTTTTAACAAAATAGAATCTTATTAAGTTATTGACAAGAATAAAGAAACAAAATTAGCAAATATCAATAATCATTTTGTTTAAATTTTGAATGTAATTAATTATGGTTTTAAAAAATGAATAGATTAGCATGAATTATTTATATTGAGTATTCTTCAGAAAATCATTTGTAACTTAGATATTTGTTTATATATTACTTCAAGTAAATCATTTTATTTAACTTTGTTTTTTTTATCCTCTCAATGTAAAAAAAGATTACTTGCAGCAGTGTTACACAAAGTGGTTGTACTTATACCAGTGCTGGTACACAAGTTATCAACTGCAGGTACATGAGTTTTCGATTTCATATTATCATAATATATATAATATGAACTTTAAGAATGAAAATGCATAAAATCTTTTAGAATTGATTAATATTATTCTTTTCACATGCTGTGAAACAACAGAGAGAAATACTTGGAACTAGATCGTAAATGAAAGCTCTGCTCAAACTTGTTTGCTATTGGCTGAGTACCAGTCTGTGGAACACAGGAAAAAATATCCTGCTGGCATGCAAGAAAGTTTGAGTAGCACTAGCTTCAAATAAGTAGGAATAATTTTGGAAGAAAAATATGTCTGTCTTTATGATAGTGTAGTCACTGATGACTGCTATGTTGGTGATGGCTAATCATCTGATGGAGAAAGAAAAATATGAAAGCACAACTCATCTTAGTGTTAGGGCATCATTGCTTTATTCTTTCCATTCAGTTTTTGTGGTCATGGAAGCAGGAAGAAATGGATAACCAACACCATACACAGTTATTTTACGAACCATCTCTTCATGTATTTTTGATTTGTTCCTCATTTCCTATCCATACAAATGTTTGTCTGCTTACATTCCAGCCACCAAAAAAAGCAAAAAGAATTAATCAGGAAATCTGTGAGATATATATATATAGGGGTTCAGAGAACACTCCAACCCAACTTCCACCTTTGGTAGGTGACATCATTCAGGTCAGCCCTTATCACCACTTAGATGGCTATTGCTGGTGACCTCAGCAAAATCTAATCTTGGGCAATTGATCAAATATATCTTGTCACACCAAACCAACTGGAAGAGTAGTTGAATTCTTGTCAACTCATCTTTCTTGATAATATATCAATTTGCATACTGTTTGCAATGTTAGATTATTTTAAATGTATTTACCTAACCCCTCGACCATGAGTAGAATGTGATACAATTTCAATTTTTTAAACAGAGTACAACTGGTTTGAATTCTGAATTTTCCTCCTTGATTAGTTTCCATACCAAGGTTAAAGAACTCAATTTGTCCTACTATTAATTCATAGCAAGGAGGAGAATAGTTGAATTCATATCTTTCATGAAAGATCTTATCAAAATACAAATAGCATCATCTAGATCTTATCAAAATACAAATAGCATCATCTAGGATTTGAACTCAGGTCACTGGGTCCATTTCCAGTGAAGATAACTATTACACATCCTAAATTTATTGGTATGCGATTATTTCAAATGAAGTATTGCTAATTATAATCAACATCAGACTCGTATTTCTTTTATTCTTTTGTATTTTATTGCAACTCCTAGATCATCTAGTAAGCCAAAGAATTTGTCTCATGCAATTGGCAGAATAATCATCAGAAAAAGGGGATAAAAAGCAACAGAAATAAGATGAAAGAAATATTAATCTAATATTAATAACAATTGACAATACTTAATCTAAGAAATTTGAACACTTTGGTATCAAATATAAACAAACAATAAAGCAGTGTTTATTATTTGGAGAAGGAAGTAATGTTGCTTTATGGCTTACTGTAATTATTTGTGTATAATGTGCTTTTGTGGGATTATGACCTTTGACAGATCTGTCATTAGGGATTGCTAAATGGGGTATTCCAGCTGCGTAAACAAGAGAACGGCGGAAGCAGATCATGTAGGTTGACAACAGGAATACATAGGTGTTATGAAACTATATATGCAGGCACCCACAGACAGAACAGTCAATCAGAAGAGATTCAGGCTGTCAAGAGATTCAGCAAGTACCTAAAGGGGGTGGGCAGGCGGCCCCAGGCGGAACCCAGTTGTAAACCTCTCGTCAAAAAAGCAAAGACAAAGTCCTAAATATGGAATCACAATGTGGGTTGAGAAAAGGTTAATATAGCAGTTCTCCACCTGTCTGTGTCCATGTTTTTCATCTCTGTCTCTCTCACACTTGCTCCAATTTCAACCCCTTTGAGAAGTATTAAAGAGAGTATATTTTTTATGAGGAACTGTGGATGCACCTCTAGTTTTGGACCATAAAATTCTGGTACAATAATTCTTGTGTGTAATATGCACTGAATTTTTAGAATTTGTAGCAGCTGAATTTAATTTAGATTTAGCATTTTTTCAATTTTTTATTCATTCATACTGACTAAAAAAGAAATTTATATAGTTTAAATTATCTCTTAAAACACTCAATTTACACAGAATTTGGTGCAAACACATAAACGTAGTAAAATCCAACAAGTTTGCAGGAAAAATAAGCTCACATCAGGAGAAACAAAATCATAAACAAACACACATTCCAGGTATATTATTCTGTAATAGCCTTAAACACATTAATTTTGATTATAGATATAACTTACTCTCAATCATTCTGTTCTGAATATGGTGAGGCATGTGGCTGGGAAAAAAATTTGATTATATTAGGAGGGTGCTACTCCTTTCCCTGGATTGCTCCACTTACCTTTGATCCATACCTTATAATACTGAGTGTTAAGTAAGGAGACATCAAGTACCATTTTTTTTAGTTTTTGGTATGACTCAATCTGGGATTGAACCCAAGTCTACCGGACCATTGGTGAACACTCCAAATATTACGCATCATAATCTTCCTGTGGCAGAGGGTTTGATTGGGTTTTGGTTTCTTTGTTTTATGGCATATCAACTTTTGTGGGTTATTCAATGCCAAAGCTATCCTTATTGAAGAACAGCAGTGATACTATTTAACCCATAGCTAGGGGAATAAAGGGTTTCGTACTTTTCCTATGGGTATTAGTTCAAAAGTGAATGCAATAGCACAACTGGAGTTTGAACTCTACATAGCAGGTAAGATAAATACACAATGAAAATCATTTCATACAGAATTAACAATGTTGCGAGCAATATTAAACAAGTTCTGGTGGCAACACCCCACAAAGCACCAACTATACGGCCACCTGCCTCCCATCACGAAAACTATCCAAGTTAGATGAACCAGGCACGCAGGACACTGCTGGAAGAGCAGGGATGAACTCATAAGTGATGTACTTCTATGGACCCCACATATAGCCGAGCTAAAGCAGGATGACCAGCTAGAACATACATACAGCAGCTGTGTGAGGATACGGGATGTAACCCAGAAGACCTGCCTGAGGCGATGAATGATAGGGAAAAGTGGTGAGAGAGAGTCAGGTATATCCGTGCTGGCGGCACGACATGATGATGATGATTATGAAGTTTATCATTTATTTCAGTTTTATAATACATTACTTTAGGGAGGCATTTGTGGTATAATGGATACTATTGTAGGAAATGTACATGGCAACATGAGTTCTATCCCTAGACAAGACCATTTGCATTTCACATAGCGCTAATACAATTGGGAAAGGTAGGAATCCAATTATTCTACTACCAGTTATGGGTAAATAGTAAAGCAGACTAAGCTCTTTAACCATGATATGGCAATCAATCTTGGATAAGGAAAATGGAATTCAAACCAGTTAAATTCTACTTAAAAATTGACCTTATGTCACATCCTGCTTGTTAAGAGGGGTATGTAAATATATGCATCATTTTAGGAAGACTGTGATTTTCTACCGATTGTAATCAACACTTGTAATTTGTAAGCAAGCATTAACCTTTGAAAATCTGTTCCTCTAATGTACAAAATTCACATTCCAGTAATCTCTTTCTACAATAAATGATATGAAATTTCCCATCAAAATATGAAGTAAAGTTGGGTAAAGCCTTAAGTCAAAACTAAGCAGAATGTTCCAAATCAGCAGCAGCTGCTGATTTAATAAAAGAGAACGTGAGCCCTTATGCATAGTGTCTTTCTATACTTTTTTGCTGGCCATAAAAATGTATTTTTTTTTAAATTCCATTTCAGTTGAATTCCTTTCTTGTCAACCTTCTAGACTGATGATATAAATATGAATAATTTGATAATGCAAACAGAAATTATAATTTTTCTATAGTATAAACATTTTTACATTTGACAAATTTAGTTTTGAAAGGGGGTTAACTGTAAATGCCAAAAAAAAAAAAAAATTTTGTTGACATTTCAGTGATATGATGCTTTTAATTCAAAATCTAATTAATGTTAACTATCTATAATTCCTCCTGTAAAATCAGTGTAATTTGATTACCCCCTGCATATTTTTCAGGATACACAACTGCAACTTTGTCTATGAGGGTCGTTCAAAAAGTTATAAGCCTCACCCAGAAAGAAAAGTTATACCTGAACGTTTCTGTTGTTACGACACACTACCATTTCAGATAAAACAAGAAAAACTAATTCAGATTTCTGCTGTAATTTCTGTGTAGGTGAAGCCTATATAAAGATCATGGGTTAGTTGGCTATGTTTTATGGCCTATCAACCATAGTAGGTTATTTGATGCCAAATCATATATATATATATACGAGGTGCATATAAGTTTCCAGACTTTTTTCGTATGGGCATTCAAAATTGTCATAGACTCTTGAAAATTCACTATGTTATTGCTATACATCTTATGAGATGACTGACCAATTTTTAAATGAACAGCTACAGCAAGAAGTAAAATACACCCTACAAAAGCCTGATTGTCACAGTTGGTAAATTTCAAAAATGCAATCTGACACTTTAAAAGAACGATATGCAATAAGATTCTGTTTTAAACTTTGAAAAAATATCACAGAAACATATGGAATGCTTTGGACTGCTTTTGAAGCATCTTGCATGAATCGAGCATCAGTTTTTAAGTGGCAGAAGAGATTCAAGGAAGGCAGGGAGACTGTGAGAGATGATGAGAAGTGTGGGAGGAGTAAGGAAGTCAATACACCAGAGTTGATTGGCCAAAGGGTTAGGGTTAGAGTTAGGGTTACTATGTTGAGGTTTTAAGGGAGTTCAGGAAGAGATTCTGTCAGAAGAGGCCAGCACTCTTCAAATCGGGTCAATGGCATTTCCACCAGGACAATGCACCAGTCCACAACTCCATCCTTGTCACAGATTATTTGACCAAGATGGGCATCAAGTCAGTTCCTCAGGCTCCCTATAGTCCAGACCTTGCTCCCTGTGACTTTTGGTTATTCCTTAAGCTCAGAGGCTGTCGTTATGAGAGAATTGAGGAGATGAAAGAGGTTGTGACAAAGGTCATTAACACGCTCTGACAAAAGGACTTTGATGGCACCTTCCAGAAGTTGTTGGAATGGTACAACAAGTGTATTGCAGCCGGAGGAGATTACTTTTAAGGGGACAAGAGTTTCATGGGTGTACTATCAATAAAAGTGCCCACACAAAAAATGTCTGGAAACTTATCGTATACACCTCATATATATATATGTATGTATATACATGATTTGTAAACAGATTTCTTTGATAAAATTCTTAAATGAGCCTGGGCTCTTTTTGCGCACAGTTAAATGGTTTCAAGCATTTCTATTGAATACAAATAATTCTATTTTCTATTAATCATTTGTTTACATACATTTAAATGAATATACATTTGATTTGTAAGAGAATAATTTGTAGGTAATTTCATTTTTACTTGAGTTAGAACTAATTTGTAAGCACACAAGTATTGCTATCGTTTCTTCACAGTTAAATGGTTTCAATTATTGCCATCCAGCTCTCATGATTCAATATTAGACATTTGTTTGCAGACTGAAGTGGTTACAAGTACTGCTATTCAACACTATTCATTCACTTGCATACTGTTAAATGGTTCCAAATATTGCAACGTTATATTAATATTTCAATTTAGGTATGCTGTTACAGAGTTTGTTAAAGAGTAATGATTTGTATCAACATTGCTCATTCATTTGCACACAGTTAAATGATTTCAAGTATTGCCATGTATTACAATTCAATTAAACACAGGTTATTTTTTTTACACGCAGTTGAATGGCCAAACAGTTCTACTTTTAACAATTCACTTTAGCCAAAGATATTTATTTGCACACAGTAGTTTAAATGTAAAATATTTCTATTTAAACCAGATATAGGACCTGATCAGGTGCTACCACTCTGGGTATGATGACAATGAAAGGGTACTGATGATGGCAATGATGGCAATGAAAGAGTACTCTAAATTCCTCAAAGCTCCAGGACTGGAGCCTCACCACCAGATAGTTTTGTGTCATATCAAGGATACTCGTTTAGAGTGGGGGTCCTTACCCCTCTGCAGATATGCAGTTGATGTATTCTACAGTTCTAGCCGACTGGGCTATAAAATCTGAATTAAACTTTTTGAATGACCCTGATATATGGTTTTGCTTTGAAAGTAAAATTTTTGTTCAGTATATAAACTTTGCTGTAAAAATGAATATTAAACAGGAAACCTTTGTGTTTTAGTTCTTTCTAATGCTATTTTTTTTTTATTCTTTAACTGAATATCAACCTCTTAAGGTTTATTCAATGCTAAAATTTTAATTCTGATCATGGCCATTTATATCTATATTATATTTATCTATATTAATTTTATTTCTAATCATGGCCATTTATATCTATATTATATTTCCAATGTTCCATTGCAATCATTTTTTTTTTTTCAAATTTTTCAACTCCTCTAAAACTGAAAGTTCACCACTCATTGGAAGGGAAGAGGCATCCTACTCCTTTGCAAAGGTGCATTCATTGTATTCTACAGCCCCAGCCAACTGGGTTGGTCCCTTATTGAACATTAAAAAAGCTGAGGTAATATTTGCAAATGTAATAAATAATATATTTTCAAATTTCAAGACCAATTTGGTGATTAGAGTTATCTTGTTTATATTCATGTGGGAAAGTTTAATACCACTGGTTGAGGGCAACTAGAAGGTTCCCTTTCCAATAGCTACTACACCAAGGTGTAGGGGAGGGCACTACTCCTTTCCCTGGATTGTTCCACTTTACCCTCGATACATACCTTATATTGCTGAGTGTTAAGCAAGGAGGTATCAAGTACCATTTTTAAAGTCTCTGGTATGACGCGACCTGGGACTGAACCCAGGTCTCCCGGACCATTGGCGAACGCTCTACTTACTAGACCAATGAGCTGGTTATATATATAAAATAGTGTAGAGTTTGTATTTACCCAACAATGCTGCTATGGTCAGTATATATATATATATATATATATATATTGAACCCAGGTCTCCCAGACCATTGGCGAACACTCTACCCACTAATATCCTCAAAATTGAATCATAATTTCTACTTTGATTTTTATGAACTTTTTTTCAAACTTGAATGTGTAATATAGGTATGGCCATAAAAGTCAAATCATATATAAGACACTGGACTGAAACACACTTGGATATTTTTTGTTATTTATGCACATAATAATAAAGTAATGGCTATCATAATGAGTTTATAGTTAAGTTTGCAAAAGCATCATGTAAAGATCTCAGGTGAGCTACTTTAATAATGCATTGCAGTTAAGTTCAAGCTGCATTCTGATTGGTTGATAATCACATGATGTTGTAGGTATGAAACTAAAACTACATCTGATGTTGAGGCTCCACAGTTCTGAAGCTCTGGTGAGTTTACCCCTTCATTGCCATCACTCCCAAAGATTTGCTATCTTGTAGGCAGGACATAGAATATACTGGCTGCCAAGGAGGAAGGCCCCAATCCCCTCAAAAAAAAAAGGTGGGGTTATGGATATGACACTAAAATGCATCCAGTGGTGAGTCTCAAGTTCTGAAGTTTCTGAGAGAGTTTGATCCCTCCTCCACCCTAATTACTCTCTGCATGGTAACAAATATTAGAGTCACATCCATTGGTCAAATATATCTGATTAAATATTATTAATATTGGATAAGAATGCTTGAAACAATATAACTGTGTGCAAGTTATTTTTATTAGTTGGGAATATTTGGTTTGGTTTTTATGGTATATCGACCATTGTTGGTTATTTAATGCCAAATCCTGTTTTATAGATATAAATAGTTCTTTTTCAAACAATTCAGATTAGCACAAGTACAGTTTTTTTTTAAATTTACTCACAGTTAAGTGTAAAAAACAGTTCAGTTTAACATAAGTATGCAGTTTAAATGTGAAAACAGTTCTATTTTAAACAATTCAGTTTAGTATTATTATGCAGTTTAGTTCTATTTAGTTTCACATCCAGGACACTTGTGGGAGGAGTCTTGCCCCTTTGCAGAGATGCAGTCAATATATTCTATGGCTCCAGCCAACTGGGCCAAGTTCTATTTCAAGCAATTTATTTTTGCATAAGTACACAGTTTAAATGTAAAAACTGTTCTATTTTAAGCAATTCAGTTTAGCATAAGTACACAGTTTAGTTCTATTTGACCCATAGGTAGGACCCTATCAGATGCTACCACTCCAGGCCAGAGTGGACCTGGGTGTGATGGCAATGAAGGGGTACCCCGCATTCCACAAAGCTTCAACATTACTGGAGCCTCACTATCAGATAATTTAGTGTTATATCTAGGAGACTTGTTGCGGAGTTTTATCTCTCTGCAGAGATACAGTCAGTGTATTCTGTAGCCCAAGCAGACTGGACCAGGGAATATTTGAGATCATATAACTATGTCCAAACAATTTATCATTAAATGGGAAGAGCTACTTGAAACCATAATTGTGTGCATTAACTATATAACAATATATTGTATCGGATTTCGGCATTAAATAAGCCATAATGGGTTTATACATGTTTACCAACCCCTCTGCTCAGGCAGGATATGACACAAGGTCAATTAAACAGGTTTGAATTCAGAGTTTTCCTTCTAGATTAGTTGCCTCACCAAGGCTGAAGAACATAGTCAGCCCTGCTATTTACCCATAGCCAGAGGGAGAATAATTGGATTCATACCTTTCCCAAGGGTATTAGTGCTATGTGAAATGCAATCAGTCTCGTCCAGGACTTGAACTCGTGTCGCCGTGTCCATTTCCTACGATAACCATTACACCACGGGCACCTCCGCACCAAAAAGGGTTTATATGCCATTAAACAAATAGACCAATCTTATCACAGACCTTCTCATCTGACTAATACTCTATTTTATTCATACTTTGCTAAACTATTTGACGATTTCTAATCGTCTTATTAGTAAGATTTTTAAATATTTGATATGAACTTTGATGGCAGCCAGAATATTTCCCTTCTGTGTTGGCCTCTATAGATTCTCTATGCTTATGATTCTCATCGTTTCTTGAAACTATTTACATTTGTTTCATCAGTATATAGAATAACTTTTGCTTCACGCCTTGGTTCTATTATAATGATTTTCTAAGTTTAACTGAGTTTAGCACAATGCCAGAGGTATAGAGGCCATCCAGTGAGAATTTAACTCCTGAATAATTGCCAACTAGACTAGCTTGCTAACCATTACATAATGTAAGTCACCCATAAATATGTATATGAAAGAAATTTCTGTTGAATTTCAGCGGGAAGGAATGAAAACTTTGACTGCACAAATCTCATCAATGATGAATGTACCAGTGAACGGCAAATATCTTGCTACAACTCTCATAATTTGTTGCTGAAAATGAATCCTGTTTATTTAATTGCAATCCTACAGCATAACCGGCATTTTTCAAAGGAAATGAGATCGGCTAATTAGTTGCATTGAACAAAGTGGCATACTTATATTCTACCTTTATGCTTTTCAGGTTCTCTAAAAACTTATTTGAAAAGATACATCACACACACTACATATATATAAAGATTGATCAAAAAGTCTCAAATTTGAAGCTTTAAATTTATTAATTTTCAAAATCTAAGATTTAAATAAAGATGCATATGTATTAGAGCAAATTATTAAGTAATTATGACAAGACAAATTTTAGAAAAGTCAGGTCCAGTTTCAAAATGTTTTTTCCACAAGATACTTTTGGCACAACACAGAATTGTCCAAGTGCGACTCTTTTATATATTTATTCGGACAAGTTCTTTGAAATTTATTCTTCCTTCCTAAACAGAAAATTCATCTCATAGGTGTAGGCAGAATTAAAAAAAAACATCATGGCACAGCTTCACATATCAAAAGAAGAATTTCAGAGGTGCTTTGACGAATTGTAAATTTGCTGGAATAAGTGTTGAATGCTAAGAAGACAATTTTAAAGAAAATTACTGTTTCATTCATTGTTCGTTTCAGTCTTGATACTTTTTGAATTAATATATATATATATATATATATATATATATAAAATAAAGTTATCAAGGGCGACTTGAACGCTCCCTTTTCAATAGCTACTACTCCTTTCCCTGGATTGCTCCACTTTACCCTCGATACGTACATTATATTGCTGAGTGTTAAACAAGGAGGTATCAAGTACCATTTTTAAAGTCTCTGGTATGACGCGACCTGGGACTGAACCCACGTCTCCCGGACCATTGGCGAACACTCTACTTACTAGACCAATGAGCTGGTTATATATATAAAATAGTGTAGAGTTTGTATTTACCCAACAATGCTGCTATGGTCAGTATATATATATAATTCCCTTAGCCAACGTGGTCCGCTTGGTGGCCGAGAGGTCTGAAACTTGGTCTAACGTAAAGTTGGACGGGTTTCGATCCCGGCTTCGAACGTCCTGCGTGTCTAGCCACACTGAAGAGTTCTGATAGAACGAAACAGTCTGTCTGTGGATGACAATATATATATATATATATATATAGTATCTGAACAAAAAACAGATTGAATATATATGTTCATTCTGTTTTTTAAGATATCATTTAGGAACAAAAATCAATTGCTTCTTGCATTCTTTATGCAGAAAACTTTTAGAAAACAAAATGAATTCGAAAAACCTCAAGTACAAAATCTAGAAAATATAATCTTTTCAGTGAACTGAATTTTCTTTTCATCAAAAACGTTTTATTAACAAGTGTCGCATTGCTAATCTTTTTCGGTGGGTTTGGCTTCGTTCATTTTCAGCTTTCTCACTCAAGACACGGTCATGCATCAATTACTAAGTGTAAATATCAACAACAATAAAAGCAAAGATATACGGATGTAACAAGAATCAGTAATGAACTTGTTTCTGTTTATAACACAGCTGGTATCAGTGCAAGGTGCCAGACACAAAAACGAGATGAAGAGATGACAGTTCACAGAAAAAAAAAACCCAAACAAACACGTGTTTCAAGATAAAAAATAAAATTATCTCTCACTTTATGGATGTGTTTCAGCTTCCATCTGATTGGTTGGGTTTTATGGCATATCAAACATTTTAGGTTATTTAGTGCCAAATCCAGTTTGTACATGTATGAAATATATATGATTTGTAAACAAATAGTTTGAAGGTAACATTTTTAAACAACCAAAGCTAATTTGTTTGCTAACAGTTGAATGGTTTCAGGTATTGCTATTTAACATTAACAGTTCAATTTAACATGTGTCATTTATTTGCACACAGTTAAATAGTTCTACTTGATCTATAGATTAAAGAAATTTAAAGGGAATAAAATTTGTAATATAAAGAAAATTTGAAGGATAAAATGAGCAATGTAAAGAATTTAGAGTAAAATTTGATATGAAGAGAATGACACTAAAGCCATGTTTAGTATTTAACTGGGTAATGTTTTTAGGGGGCTTTAGTGTGTAAGTTCAGCAGCTTTCTAATTCGGATACTGATTCGAAAAGATAACACAGACCAAGTTTTTAAAAAGGAATTTTACATAAAAGAAACAAGAAAGAAAGAAATAGAAAAGATAAAATGTTGCTAATTTTTGTCTAATTTGCATGAACTTATCTGAGAGAGTGTCCAGGAAACAAAGTTCTTTGAATTTGAGTATTTTTCTTTTCTTTTTAGTTTTGTCGAAATGTTTCCGTGTTCATTTAATTTCAAGTCTTCCGTAAAGTTCTTTTCATCAGAATTCTCGGTTAAATTTTTTTTCAGTTGTTTAACTTGGTAGCATTTCAGTAGTCAACTTTCGCTTAATTTTACTTTTATTTCTTGGGAAGCTTCTTGCCTATTTAAAATACTTATCGGCTATCCTATTGTTATATTGTTATAAAATAAACAAGCGGATAAAATATCTGGCCGGCTGGCGGGGGGAGTGTCTATTCGGCGACAAGCGGTTGCTTTGATCTGGTCGGACGGCGTTGTCGGGTGACGCTCTCGTGACGGCCGGAGATTCAACTGGCGTGTGACATCTGTTTGGCCTATTTATGTGTTCCCGATTTCAAACACCGACTCCAGAAAATACTACTAGTGGAAAAAATATGATTTGTTGAAAAATAGACTTTTTTTTATAACTGAGAATTTTCTGGGGATTTTGGATAGATTATGCGCGGAGCCTATGCGCAGAAGCCATGATTTTCTCAGTTTGACACTGGCCGTTGTTGGGTCAACATCCGGTAGCTGTTATTTTCTTCTACAGTGTCGATGTCTGTGGGTCTGTGTTTTGTGTGTTTTAGTAGTTAGGTGTGTGAAGATTTAAGTGGATGAATCAGAAGAGATTTGATGTATTTTACTATAACAGTATTCTATATTTCTCAAGGCTCCAGGATTGGGGCCTTCCCATCAGATTGTTTAGTGTCATATTCAGGACACTTGTTCAGAGGGGAGGTCTTACCCCTCGGCAGAGATGCAATTTGTGTATTCTACAGCCCCTCGGCCCAAGCCAACAGGACAGCTTCCATCTGGGCAAGTCTCAAAACTAGAAAACGAAGTATTATTATCATTATTATGTCGTCGATAAAGAAAAGCTCTTCTTGTTTCGTAAATCGAAGCCAACCCGTAATGTCAGAGAGGCGATTTCGCTTCCTCCGAAATTCTAGGTTATCATTTGTCGACCCTTTTCAAAATCTCCAACTCCTGCGTGACTGTTCCTTGCAAATAAAGTGTTCTCGTGGTTAACCCTTTGTTTTTGGTCAAACCAGTGGTTACCGGGTTTACCGGGAGTGGGGATTCTACCACATTACACCTGTCTATTAATCTCTTTTTACAATTATTTTGATATAAACTTTACATCTTCATCAGAACTGTATCAAAGCATACAGACTAATTTGTACACTTTTTTCTAATATGTTTTATTAATGAAAAAAAGTATCATTATTACTATGTATGTCTCCAAGGGAAATAATAAGAAGGAAATAAAATTATTATTCCGTTGTCATCCGAACCAAAGTCTGTAGTGTAGTCAGTGGCTCCCAATGTATGTCTGTGGCGTGTTCAGCGGTTGACCACTATGTCGGCGAGGCTATTTGTTGGTTGAAACAAAATCACTCAATTGACTTTTTAGTCTAAGGACATCACGTTATTTTATTTTTTCTCCGTGCAGTCTTTGAGGTCTTGGAAGCAGGGAGAAATGGACAATGGACACCACGTGGTCGCTTATTATTATTCGAAGGACAGGATATCTTTACTCTTGGTGGCTCCACCATTCACAGCAAATGTTCGTCTCCTAACACCCAGACAACAAAAGAGAAATATAGACACCCCCATCACTATAGCAAGTTTGAGAGGTTATATAACGGTTCACGAAGGCAATGTCAATGGAAAAGACAGCTAATTCATTTGTCACACACGAGATATTGCTTGCAAGGATATACTTTGCCCGAGGAGCCACACGCGCTTCTACGGGCACTCTTAGTGAATCAACAATATGACCTTCTTCTGGTATGTTGGTATGTATCTGACTATTCACCAAGCCAGAATGCGACACAAGGCCTTTTTTATAATAGAGGTCATACACGAAACAAGACTCGTGTGCGGCAGGTACAAGAAATACTTGGCCCCGTCAGCATTCCCCCAATGGGGCGCCTCAAACGCCGAGCAATCAACTCGATTTTGGAAAGCAAGTAAAGCCTGGGACGGTCCTCTGAGACCAAGAGTTCAAAAGATTTCAAACCACCCGGCACAAATAACAGGTAGGTTACCCGAAGGCAAGAGAAGCTGGCCTTCTTCTGAAAAGAAGTAGCCGTCACTACACACAAACACACTTTGGGTTTCATAGAACAACCTATTCTCACTTTCAGTTCAGGAGACTTGCATCTTCCAGCTTTCATTACCATTCCGTAACCAAATCCCAAAGTGCTAGATTAAGCATAAATCAGTAGCTGTTGACTTTCTTTTCTTTTCTGGTTTGGTTTGGTTTGTTGGGTTTTATGGCATATCAACCTTTGTAGGTTATTTAACGCCAAATCCATTTTTATGTAAATAATCTGTTCTGTTTAAAACAATTCACTTTAGCATAAGTACACAGTTTAATGGTCAAAAACATTTCCATTTCTAACAATTCAAGCAGTTGTCTGTAACAATTCGGTTAAGTGTAAATACAGTTTTAATGTCGAAAAACAGTTCTATTTCAAATAATTCAGTTAAGCATAAGCACACAGTTTAAATGTAAGTACGGTTTAATTGTAAAAGTCATTTCTATTTCAAACTATTCAGTTTTACTCAAACAATTCATTTTAGCATAAGTATGCTGTTAATTCTATTTAACCCAGGTGCTACCACTCCGGGCCAGAGTGGACCTGGGAGCAATGGCAATGAAGGGGTACTCCGCATTCCCCAAAGCTCCAGCATTGCTGGAACCTCACCATTAGATTGTTTAGTGTCATATCTAGGACACAGGTTGTGGGTGGGGTGTCTTACCCCTCTGCAGAGAAGCAGTCGGTGTATTCTACAGCCCCAGCCGACTGGGCAATTTTCTTTTTTCATTATTTATCTGGTAGTTTATGCTGAAACATGCATAATTCTTTTACTTTTTTTTATTAAAAAAAAAGATGGATATTTATATTGCTTAGTCTATTAGGCATCTCTAAATTGGGTTAAAACTTGATGGAAACTACACAACAATCCTGCGAGCAACATTGAACAAGTCCTGGAGGCAGCACCCAACAAAGCAGCAGCTGTACAGCCACTTACCACTCATCACGAAAATTATCAAAGTTAGACGAACCAGACATACGGGACACTGCTGAAGAAGGAGGCACGAACTCATAAGTGACGTACTCTGGTGGATCCCTTCACATGGACGTGCAAAGGCAGGACGACCAGCTAGAACCTACATACAACAGCTCTGTGCCAATACGGGATGTAGTCCTGAAGACCTGCCAGAAGCAATAGACGACTGAGAAGGGTGGCGAGAAAGAGTCAGGGATATCCGTGCTGATGGCGCGACATGATGATATCCTTTATTGAGGATTGACCAAAAGACTTTGCATAATGAAACTGTTCATTAAAAATGAGTTGTCATTATGGTGCTAGAAACATTCAAGATGGAACATACAACCAATCTGATTATAAATATTTGACACAACCAACTATAACTAGCTAACATTTTTTTTTTTTTTTTGGAAAAGAAAATTCTTCAAATCTTTTTTTCTTCTTCTTCTTCTTTCACCTCCACATTTCTCAGTGCACATTAGATTGAATATTGATTTATTGATCATGCATCTGTTTTTGGTGCTATTTATCCAAATGAAGACACACCTTTCTACAAAGAAATTTTTTTAATTCCACTTTTGGTTAATTTTTACAAGGTGTATTTTTATTTTCTACAAACAGGAAATTACTCCGTATTTTCCATTTTTGTTTTCTTGATTTTTCACAGGAAAAAAAAAGAATTTATCTTGTGCTTGATATGTGCAAAATATTTTGGAAAGGAATCATTTGGAAATTTCAGTTATTATAAAAAGTAAATCATTTTTTCTGAAAATGTTTACATGAATCCATCTTATTATTGTTGCTTTTTATCATAATTATTGTTCTTCAACTGAGAGAGGAAATAATATGAAATCGAAAATATGAAAAAAGGACATGACAAAAAAATTTGCTTAGGACAAAAAAATCCCACTATCTAGAGCAAGAAATACATATATCGTCTAGTTCTGTTAAAAAGGCAGACAAAAAACATTAGTTTTTAAGGTTCAAAGTTTTTACCAGAGGAAAGTTCTATGGACCTGCAATGGATAAGATCATTGATTAAAGTGTATTTAGCTGTTTCATAAATCCTTAGTAAGGGTCAAACTAATATCATGGTTTAAACGTGTTGTTAATGTAAGAGAAAGTTTTATAGTGGATTATAATGGTCTTTGATTAAATTATCTGAAATCGTGAAGCATTAAACAGAATTTGAAAATGTGATGAACAGTAACATGTACAAAATACTGACAGAAATGATTGATCTGCTCAACAATTCAAAAATTTATCAAACAGAATAAGTAAATATTTGTAATTCTGTCTTTAAGGTGTAAATGTGACACTAGAATTAAAAGTGGTTAATTTAGGAGCGGTGTGTGTGTGTGTAGGAGGCCAGCAGCTTTTTTATTTGAGGAGGTCAGAACCAAAAAGGGAGGCCAAGTGAAAGGATAAAAAGGATCATATTTAAGAACTATTTTTTTTTTAAATATCTCCAGACTGCTACTACAATAATGTATGTATTGAGACACAACAATTCTTGTAGAATAAAAAATCATTAGGTAATTTGTATCTAGTTACGTGGGAGTTGTGTGTTCAATTCTTTATCAGGCCGTGCAAAAGTCATTTACTCTGGATACAATGGAGAAGTCCCCACTCATTAAGGACCCATATTAGCGTTAGTATATTAATGAAAAACTAAGACTGAACACAACGAAAGGAAATACAAGAAAAACACGTTTGTACATACCAGAACATTTACCGTATTTGACTGTGTATAAAATGCACCACAATTTCAGCTGGGCAAATCAGGAAAAAAATTCAGTGAAACAAAGTATTAATATTAAACATGATGAAATTAGTATAATGCATATTATTAATGATGATACTTTTGATCAGCATAATAGCCTTTTGAATAATGAAAATAGGTATATAAAAGTTCCTCTAAAGTCTAAGCTAGTAGGAGTTGCCAGGTAGCTAATTTTAGCCAACTATCGTGAATTTTAAACCTACATATGACATATAAGACGCAGGGGGATTTCAAAAGATGTTTTTAGTAAAAAAAAAAAAAAAAAAAAAAAAAAAAACGTTTTTACCTTATATGCCATCAAATACGGTAACTATTTATATACAACAATATTAAAAAGAAAGAATACTCAAATGTATCCAAACAGCTAGAAATATACATACTTTTCCACGAAAAAGTAATGAATGAAAAGAGTACAAACATTGAAAAAGGTGTGGGAAAGTAAAATAGCCACGTGACTTTATTGTTTGATGATGGGATCCATGACGACATCTCTCCTGTTCAAGTAACTGTGGAAAAAGAGGTCATGACACCCCACAAGAACCCAAACAGACATATCCATTCTCCCATATCCTAAACATGATGGTGTATACAATAATGAAATCGTTGTTGCATTGTGCATTCTTTCGGTATATATCTTATTGAGTGACTGCAATGCTACACCCACAATACTATGATATTTTATCAGTAGAAAGACTTTCATTATATAGTTTGTTTGGCAAATTAGTTTACCATTTTCATTATGACCATAAACAACTGTGTAAATTGTAAATATTTCTATTGCAATATGATTGAGTGGAGAAAAGAGAAGGTGAAGTAACAGTACAAAGACTAAGTACAGTTATGACAGGAATTATTGGCATAGTTTAAGCTTTCTTAATTCATTGAAAATAATTACAAAAATAATTGAGTAGGAAAGATTTCCTTCTAAAAAGAGATAGCCATGGCTATGAAGTTAGTAATTATATCAATAGAAATTGTTAATATTGGATATGGTATGAACAAAATTAAAAGAATTTTGTGTCTAAATTTAATAAGACAGGAAAATTCCTTGTAAATTGTATATCTTTTTTCAATTATAACTTTTTCTAAGTTTTTTGAATGACTTGCTTTGGTAGAGGCACGAGCGTAGCACGTCGCGATCACGGAGGCGGCTTGGCTCTTTCAGAGTCAAGCCGGGGTTACTGTCGGAGCTTATATGATGCAGAAATAACCCGAAATCGGCAATGAAGACAGCGCATCACTGAAGACCTCCCTGATGCATCTAAGATGTATGATTGAAAAAATACAGAAATATTTTGCCATTCTTCTTGTGCATAATCTTTGAGTTGTTACAGATTTGTTGGTTTCCTTGCTCTTATCCATTTTTCAAGACATTTTGTAAGTTCTTAATTGGATTCAGGTCTTTACTCTATGAATGCCATAGTAGAACATCTATTTTATATTTCTGGGCTAATTTAAAACTATTTTTCATGCTTAAAATGCAACCACACTTCAGTTTCAAATTTCTAAAAGACACTTTCAACTTGATATTCAGTATTTCACGACCCTTTTTTACATCATGTTTAAGATTTACTAAGCTTCCTGTTCCTTTTGCCAAGAAACATTTCAAAACATAACAATTCTCCCTCCATGTTTTGTATGGATGATGTTCTTTGCATTGAAAGCCATACTTTGATGTATCTAGATAAATTTATTCTTAGGCTCCAGTTATTCGAATTTCATCTTATCTGACCAGACTATACTATCCCAGAATGAGATAGGATGTTCATTTACAAAATTGAGACGAGCATTCGAATGTCTAATCTTAAAAAAAAAGATCTTATAAGGTCAGTCGGCTCATGAGCCTGCTCTTTATAGGGCTCTATTGTTATTTTTCCGCCACAGTCTTCCAAATGATTCTTAAAATACTTAGTTTTAATAAATGGGTTATTTTTCACAGTTTTTTAAAGTTTGAATTCCAATCTAACAGTTTCTTCTTCCAACTATGACTAGGTTTATTTGCAACAATCTTCTTTCCCATACTTCAGAATGTTCTTTCAAACAGTCAATTTTGGATAGGAAATCATTTAGAAATGACATCCTAGCAACTGCCTGCCTTGTAAGCTCTTAATCTTGGTTCTAATTCATAACTATAAATCACCATGATTTTTATCATTAAGGGTTTTCAGATGATTATCTTCATCTTTATTGTTATTTCCACAACGTTTTGGTCAATATGTCCTCTGGCCTTCTTCAGGTGTTTGTTGAAACATTGCTATTTCCACAACGTTTCAACAAACACCTGAAGAAGGCCAGAGGACATATCGACCAAAACGTTGTGGAAATAGCAATAAAGATGAAGACAATAGTCTGAAAACCCTTAATGATAAAAATCATCAAGCTTCGTCTCAGAAATTTAGACAACTATAATCACCATTATCCAAATATGCTGAACTCCAACTGCCAAATCGCCCTATTAACAGGGTATAGAATACACTGCAGGAGATTAGTATAACACTTAACAGCAACTGGTGGTGAGGCTCCAGTTCTGGTGCTCTGGGGAGTGTGTAATACTCATTACTTCCAGATTCACTAGTCAGGGTCCCATTTATAGGTCAAATAAATCTGTTTACAAATTATTTGTATTAGGTAGGAATATTTGATATCATATAATCATGACAAAAATTCTTAAGGAAAAACAGAAAAAATGTAAATATAAATATACAATTAACTAACCACTAAGCATAAAATAACCCCAGGTGGGTTGACATGCCATTAAAATCAAGCCATCTTAATGCCAAAAAAATTCTATACTTTATGATTTGATTAAGTACATCACAATTGAAATCACCACTGAATCTTTCTGGAAATAAACAAATATTGATCTTTTAATATTTATTGATATTAATATTAATTAGGTGCACACAAAATATCCAGACATCCTTTTCATTAACTTGAGACTGAATATACCGAGGAAAGCTTTTTTTCAATAAAACTACTGAAGATATTTGTATATACCCAATACACATTATTGAAATATCATTAAACATGACCAATATTTCTTTTGTGTATAAAACTACTTTTCACAATTTAATATTTTGGAATACATTGATATTATAATATCTTTTACTGTGACCCAAAGGTTCCCTTTTCTATAGCTACAACACTGAGGTGTAGGGGAGGGTGCTACTCCCTTCCCTGGATTGCTCCACTTTACCCTTGATACGCACCATATAATGCTGAGTGTTAAGCAAGGAGGTATCAAGTACCATTTTTAAAGTTTTTGGTATGACCCGACCTGGGATTGAACCCTGGTCTCCTGGACCATTGGCAAACACTCTACCAATTAGGTCAATGAACCGGATTCTTTTACTGTAACAAGTCTATAATATTAAAATAGGTGAAGAGATTCATTTTCTTCTTTTAAACTGGCAGGGCTTAAGATATGTTAACTGTATCCCCGGCAGAGGAGTAAGCCTCTCCTACAAAAAAAAAAATGTCCTGGGTATGACATTAAACTACATTTGATGGTGAGGCTATAGTTTTGGAGCTCTGAGAGGTGTGGAGTATACCTTTACGGCCATTACCCTGACACAGTGAGTTAATTCTTATTGAAATACCATCTATGAGTCAAATAAACCTATTAAAAAAATTATTCATATTTGATAGGACTGTGTGCAAAAAAAAATCTTAAGAAACAGCAACACAAAAAGTGTAAATAACAATGAATGTGATTCTTTAACTTCTTGGCATAAAATAACCCTTGATGTGTTTATCTACAGTTAAAATCAATCAGTTATCGCATATTCTAATGATGCAGTTTTTAAAAGTCTGTTAATTTTAGAAAGAATAATTCTACATTTTACCTGGGAATATATTCCTGAAATTTGAGATAGTCAGACTAACAAAGCAGCAGGAATTAAGTCTTTCTTAGAATTCCTCCAAACTGTTGCCTCAAGACTTAATAGATAAAATAATCAATAACACTTGCATGAACTCATAAGTTTTTATCAATTCCCCCCCCCAATATTTCCGATAACTATCTGGGAACTTTCCAACTTCATCTCTATAACATCTGATTCCTGTTTACATAGATTTATTATTGTTAACAATAAACTTTAGAATATTAACTTTTTCTTCTGATGAATTATCCCAACATTACTTATTTTTCAAAATCTCAACCAAATAAGAAAAACTTATTTTCAAAGATTTTTGTCAAAAATGCTAAAACAAGTTTTCAGGTTCTGATGTCATTAGCTCATAATATTGTTTAATGTGGATATATTGGGTTCTGCCAAAACTATTTTCCTTTTTTAAAGACCTTTACTACAAAACTTATTTCATGAACATATCTAAAGACTATCTTTAAGTTTGCTATATTATCAATTATATATATATATATATATATATATATATATATATATATATATATATATATATATATATATAGTGTCATCCACAGACAGATCTGTTTCATTCTATCAGAACTTATTAGTAGCTTCCCGTAGCTGGGATCGAAACCCGGTTGACTCAAACGCCAATCCGAGACTCAACCCCACATACACATATCAAAAGTATTGAGATATTTCACAAGCTTTTACACCAAAATTGTTTCACGTATATATGTACATGTCATATCAGTGAAACTGTTATATCGTTATTTTAATTAATTTTGTATGTTCACCAGATGGAGACACGGAATACTTCGACATAGTTGCAGGAGTACTACAAGGAGACACACTAGCCCCGTACCTCTTTATCATCTGTCTAGACTATGTGCTTAGGACTTCGATCGACAAAATCAGAGAAAATGGCTTCCAGCTGACTAAGAGAAGAAGCAAAAGGTACCCCGCAAAAACAATCACGGACGCCGACTACGCTGATGACTTGGCGTTACTAGCGAATACGCCTAATCAAGCAGAGACACTACTGCATAGTCTGGAACGAGCCGCAGCGGGCATTGGCCTCCATGTCAATGCAAACAAAACCGAATATATGTGTTACAACCAAACGGGCAACATTGCCACACTAGACGGAGCCTCTCTGAAACTAGTCGACAAATTCACCTACCTAGGAAGCAGCGTCTCATCAACCGAGAAAGACATCGACACACGACTGACGAAGGCATGGACAGCTATCGATAGGCTCTCGATCATATGGAAGTCGGACCTAACTGATAAAATGAAACGCAGTTTCTTCCAGGCAGCGGTTGTGTCGATACTGCTATATGGATGCACCACATGGACGCTTACGAAGCGGCTGGAGAGGAGGCTGGACGGAAATTATACAAGAATGTTGAGAGCAGTATTAAACAAGTCCTGGCGACAACACCCCACGAGACTCCAACTATACGGACACTTGCCCCCCATCACAAAAACTATACAAGTTCGACGAACCAGACACGCAGGACACTGCTGGAGAAGCAAGGACGAGCTCATAAGCGATGTACTCCTGTGGACCCCCACACATGGATGTGCAAGAGTGGGACGACCAGCACGAACTTACATACAGCAGCTATGTGAGGACACGGGATGTAACCCTGAAGACCTGCCGGAGGCGATGAATGATAGGGAGAAATGGCGAGAGACGGTCAGGGATATCCGCGCAGGCGGCGCGACATGATGATGATGATGAAGATTTCAATCGTAACAAATAGTTTTCAATGGAGTCCAAGGGACAGCTAGCTTTCTCAGTTCTTCTAGACTCTTCTCAGTACTATAGCTGATCTCAATAATACTGGGATCAGGACAGTTTCAATCCTTCTCTGACTCAGCAGTCCCTTAATCTAACTTATAGATTTTTAGAATTGTTTTAAGTGCTCCAGTTATGGTTGGTATCACTGTCAGCCTTCCATTCTATGGAATTTTCAACTCTCAATCAAGGTATAGGCATTTATCAAGTTTTTGATTTTCTTTTGATGTTACTTTTTGGTCTGTTGGAATTCATTAGTTGACAAGTTCTTTTCTTCCTGAAATTGATTATCAAATCTATTTTTGCAGACCATTTCACTAAATCTTATTTCATCTACACATCTATTGATTATCTATGACTCAACTATATTATTAATATCATTATTAGATACCTTAGTTTCAATCAAAAGTATTTTCATTTTTTTCAGGCATTTATATTATGTCGTACTAATCTGAAGATTATGAATCTACTATGTTACAATTATTATTATTATATATTATCAACACTGTTAAGATAGACCTTTTTTCCAGATATCATAATAGCAGATACAAGTTTTGAGTTTTGGTAATTCTGTAGCATTACTTTAAACTGTGTCTCAAAATTACTGAAGGTAAATTCTAGATTTGAGTAGTGGAAGGCAATGAGATAATATCTACTCTGCTCAAGACTGATTTTAAACAGAGATTGTCCTTTAGAATAAATCTTTGAAGTAAATTACCATAAGCATTTTTAGTTTTTGTAATCAACAGTATGTTTTTTTAAGCTTGTGTAATGCTCACTATATGGTTTATTTCAAATATTCAAGCTCTTTTAGAATTTTTTTGCAGTTTATGTAATATTCTACCATGAGATATCTTTCAATGAACCTAACTCTTTTGAATGTTCTTGAAGCTAATGTAATATTCTTCATATGGTATTATTCAATGATTGTCGTTCTATGGAAAGTTTTCAAAGCATATGTAATGCTCTATATATGGTGTCCTTCAATGATTCTAGCTATTTTGAAAGTTTTCAAAGCTTATATAATGCTTTTCATATAGTAAGTTTCAGTGACCTTTTGTTAGTTTTGGGGTGCTTATTGTCAGGTTCTTTTCAATGTAGTATTTTAAGGTGGCATAATTAACAACTAATGGTTGTCTACTTCTTAACATTAATTTACATTTACCCAAGTAACAGATCAAGTGTTAAAAGTTAATAATTTCTGGTCAAACATTTAAAAATTCAGTGTTCCATCATCTAATTTGCTTTCCAACGGCCAGAACAATTTGCTTTTTTAATTGTTTAGTATGATTATAATACAAGACAACAAATGCACAATGCCCAGTTAACAGGGACAAGAATACACTGACTGCATCTTCTGCAGAGTGTAAGACCCCACTCCCACTCAAAAGCAAAAGAGGTGACCTGTGTATGAAACTAAACTGTATTCAGTGATGAAGCTCCAGTTCTGAAGCTCTTGGAAATGAGAGTTACCTCTTTAATTGTCATTCCTCCTAAGTTCACTCTGATTGAGAGTGCACTAATATCTATGTCAAATAGATCCATCTGAAAACTATTGGTATTACGAGGTGCATATGATAAGTTTCCAGACATTTTTCGTACGGGCATTTAAAGTTGTCGTAGACTCTTGAAAATTCACAATGTTATTGCTATACATCTTATGAAAAGACTGACCAAATTTTATGATTCCAGGTTCAAATGAACAGCTACAGCAGCAATTGGTATACACCCTACTGAAGCCTGATTGTCACAGCTGGTGAAGTTCAAAAATACAATCTGACACTTTAGAAGAACGATATGCAATAAAATTGTTTTAAACTTGGAAAAAATGCCACAGAAATGTACGAAATGCTTCAGACTGCTTTTGGAGCATCTGGCATGAATCGAGCATCTGTTTTTGAGTGGCATAAGAGATTCAAGGAAGCCAGGGAGTCTGTGAGGGATGATGACAGGAGTGGGTGGAGTAAGGAAGTCAATACACCAGAGTTGATTGGCCAAAGGGTTAGAGTTAGGGTTACTATGTTGAGGTTTTAAGAGAGTTCAGGAAGAGATTCCATCGGAAGAGGCCAGCACTCTTCAAATCAGGTCAGTGGCATTTCCACCAGGACAATGCACCAGTCCACAACTCCATCCTTGTCACAGACTATTTGACCAAGAACAGTAGTGGTACTATTTAATCCATAGATGGGGGATAAGTGGGTTCATACCTTTCCCAAGAGTATTTGACTGAAAGAGAATGTAATTGCGTGCCTGGAGTTCAAACTGGCATACTACGATTTTGTAGTCCAGTGCTTTAACCATTACACCACGGGGAAATCCCCGAGCAAATTATCATCATGTTTACAAAAAATTATCATTAGATATTTGAAACCATATAATTATCTGTAAAAAATATTGTATTCCACATTAAATAACCCAAAAACCATGCAGTAAAAGCAACCAAACTGCTTTCCTTCATTGTTGAACTTGCAACCTATAAATCTTATTTTTAACAAGTCATATCATTAAATAACCTAGCAAGAGTTGACATGCATAAAACCAACCAACCAACCCACCCACAAATATTATGTGCTCATTGATAAACCAATAAACTACAAATGGTCAGCTAGCTTATTTAGTATCATGATAGGTGCCCTAAAAAAACAAAATTTGGCACAAAACTGCAAATATAGGGTACTTTATGAGGATTGAAACTTAATACAAATTAATATATATTTACCCAACTCCTCCTACATGAGTAAGATGTGATACAAGGTCAATTTTTTAATGGAATAAAGCTGGATTGAATTCAGAGATTTCCTTCTCGTAAACTGTTTGACCTAACTAAAGTTAAAGAACAAATCTGTCAGACTTTATCCATAGCCGAGGGGAAAAGAGATGGATTCATGCCTTTCTTGAGGGCATTAGGATTTAATAAAATGCAAACAGCCTTGTCCAGGTTTTGAACTCAGATCACCAATTTCATTTCCTGCAATAATAACCATTACACTAAGTACATCTCCTTATACAAAGCAGTAATTGGTACACAGAACAGTAACACAAAATCAGAATGCAAAAGTGGCAGAAAGAAATAAAAAGGGATTTACTAAGCTTAACTTAGATTTAGCACAAGGTCAAAAGTATGGAGTACCAAGTGATGATTGAATTCACTACTCAGTTGTAATTAGTTTAGTTTGCTGGATAAGCTTCCAAAACAGGATAGAAGAGTGGATGATAATCAATAAAATCAGTAAGCATTTTCAAAGCTTAGCTAAGTTTGGCACAAGGCCAGAAGTATAGTCTATGCAAAGAGTCAAATTTACTGACAAAGGTTTTTTTAGCCAAGATTACTAACCAATCCACCACTCTAGGTGCTCTAAAAATTCAAGTGTAGCTTAGATTTGATACAAGGCAACAAGAAGAGGACTGAATTCACAACTTATAAGCAATTAGTCACTAAGTATAGCTTACAAACCAAGTACATCATATTGATGTGTAGGAATGGATTGGTAGCATTAAAATCACTTGGCAACAATAAGAAAATTGAAACCTTACATACATAAATTAGAGGTGCTCGTGGTGTAATGGTTATCATCATAGGAAATGGACACAGTGACACAAGTTCAAATCCTGGACAAGGCTGATTGCATTTCACATAGAATTAATACTCTTGGGAGAGGTATGAATCCAATTATTCTCCCCCCAGCTATGGGTAAATAGTAGGGCAGACTGTCTTCTTTAGCCTTGGTTAGGCTACTAGTCTAGGAGAAGGAAAACTTTGAATTCAAACCTGTTAAATTCCACTTTAAAAAATTGACCTTATGTCAAATCCTATCCAAGCGGAGGGGTTGGTAAATGCATACATAGATTGTTTTTAAATTGAGTTGGTACTAAAATATAAAAATGTATTATTTTATTTTCCTCTCCTATCAAAATTTATTAGACAATCATCAAATTGAATGCAAGATTTTCTATAAAACATACCCTTGATATCATCAAAACAAATTTATAAAATCAGAAAACAGTAAATCAAGTATATATTTTGTCATTCAGCCAGCTTCATTGAAATATAAAACTATTGACTTTCTCTGTTGAGCTTTCCTCCACAAAATGGAAGTCGTCATCTCCCCCTCTCGGTGGAGTATGCAGTGTTTAACAAGTCTCATGTATATTTCTGAAACCTTTGTTGAAGTGAATTTTGTATACTTTCTTTTGATCCTTTACCTAGTGAAAAACTTCTAATCTTGTTGTGCTGCAGAGCTATGCTCATAATGGTTAATTCTTCTAGCAGGTTCAACTAAGCAAGACAAACCAATGGATGATGGACAGACAAATATTTGATCAATGCTCTCTGTGTATTTTGGGATAGAAAAGCTTTTATGACAGTTGATTATAAACTAAATCTTATCATTGAATCATTTCTTTTGTCACATTTTTGAGAACTTTTCTTGTTCTTATATATATATATATATATATATATATATATCTCTAACATCAAAGGTGACAGTGATACCAATTGAGGTTGGAACTATAGGAATAGTCCACAAGAACTTAGAAAAGAGGCTGGAGAAACTGCAGAGCAGAGGAAGAATTGAAACCATTAAGACTAAAAAGTAAATAAAGTTGGCGACCAGAAGGCTCCCTTTTCAATAGCTAATACACCAAGGTGTAGGGAAGAGCGCTACTCCTTTCTCTGGATTGCTCCACTTTACCCTTGATACGTACCTTATATTGCTAAGTATTAAGCAAGGAGGTATCAAGTACCATTTTTAAAGTCTTTGGTATGATGCAACCCTGGAATTGAACCCAGGTCTTATCAGATAAAGCAGCTTAGAAGAGTTTTGAAGATCTGAGAAGACTTGCTGTAACTCAGACTCAAGTAAAAACAAACATCAGTTGAATGTTGAATGCTGGTATGAAAAACTCTCAAGGAAAATGATAACAGTAATAAAAATAATGAGTATTATTTGAGCAGGATGTGAACAAGGTCAATTTTTAGAAGGATTTTACTTTGGTTTGAATTTTGAGTTGGTCATTTCTTAGACTGATTGCCAAACCAAGGTTAAAAAACCCAGTTGTGCCACAAGGTGTGTTATTGAATTCCTCCGTGTACAAAAATCCCATCCATTGATACATTCATAAACACTTATGAATGTAAATATTTACCCAACCCCTCTGCATTGCAGGACCAGATACAAGGTCAAATTTTAAATGGAGTACTGCTGGTTTAAATTCAGACTAGTTGCCAAACTATGACTAAAAAACTCAGTCTGCCTTACTACTTACCCATATTAGGGAGGTGCCTGTGATGTAATGGTTATCATCGCAGGAAATGGACATGGCGACATGAGTTCAAATCCTGGACGAGACTGATTGCATTTCACATAGAACTAATACTCTTGGGAAAGGTATGAATCCAATTATTCTCCCTTCAGCTATGGGTAAATAGTAGGGCAGACTAGGTTCCTCAGCCATGGTGAGACAACTAGTCTAGGAGAAGGAAAACTCTGAATTCAAACCTGTTAAACTCCGCTTAAAAAATTGACCTTGTGTCATATCCTGCCCAATCGGAGGGGTTGGGTAAATATAACTTACCCATATTAGGGGTTGGGGAACAGATGTATTCAAAACTTTTCCCACAGGTATTAGTACAAAGTGAAATGCAAACAGCTTTGTCCAAGATTTGAACATAAAGAAAGAGAAAAAATATCATATTCTATATTTTCTTGTGAAATAGTTTCCAGAAATGTATGAAGATTCAATTGAGATATTAGGATAACTCATTAAAAGAATATTAAAAACTCTGATAGGAGTTATTATACAAAAACATCTGATTTGATAATCCTATTTACCAACCCCTCTGCTCGGGCAGGATATGACACAAGGTCAATTTTTAAGTGGAGTTTAACAGGTTTTAATTCAGAGTTTTCCTTCTCCTAGACTAGTTGCCTAACCAAGGCTGAAGAACCCAGTCTGTCCTACTATTTACCCATAGCTGGAGGGAGAATAATTGGATTCATACCTTTCCCAAGGGTATTAGTGCTATGTGAAATGCAATCAGTCTCGTCCAGGATTTGAACTCGTGTCTCCGTGTCCATTTCCTACGACGTTAACTATTACACCACAGGCACCTCCATCTGATTTGATAATGGAGGGAAGTATCTTACGAGTTGATACAGAAATTAGGTTTATAAGTCCCAAAATTCACTCTGAACTGTCCTGCAAGGACACATGGCACTGTGGATAAAGTGTTTGGTTGGAAAGTGCTTCTGAATGAAATCATCTGGAGGTTGCAGATTCAATCCTAATAACAAGGAATATTCACAATAACTTAACTCTTGTACCCAGTCATGATTAACAGAATAGGAACAGTCTATGCTTGTGGTTCAAATAAAAGGTTCAATTTGAGATTGTGTGGACTCCTATGTTCAACACCTGAAGGAGGTTGAAGGACACATCAGCTGAAATTTTGTGAATATAACAATAAAGATGAGGTCAATAATCTGAAAATTCTAAATAATAGCAAGAATATAATTCTTCAACATTTTGGATAACAGTGTATATATTATTGTAATTTTCGTTCTTTTGCCAAGACTATGTGGCATCCATTATTTTCAAAAGACCAGGAATCTACACCTGGAATGTCTTGCTTCTATCCGAGTTCAGAGAGCAGTATTTTTATGGCTGTAGAAGCCCACATGTTAGTGACAGTCCCCAGCTGCAGCTACCGTACATCAATTGAGTGATGTCTTTGCATTTTCCCTAGGGCTCAGGCCAAGGCAAAGTTATTGGAAAGATGAGCAGTTGCCCATGATTCAAGTCTCTTCTCTCCAAACTGCTAATATTGTCCAAGCAAAGCAAAGAAGTAGAAAGAAATTAGCACTTGACTAAGAGTTGCCGGAATCAAGGTTAAAGATGAAGCCAAACTGATTTAGAGATTCTAGCACTGGATTTTTAACCAGGGTTTAATTAGAAAGCATTTCCTATGAGTGTTTGGTTCGTTGGTTAGGTTTGATGGCATATCAACCATTGTAGGTTATTTAATGCTAAATCCTCTATACATATATATTAAATATATCTGATTTGTAAACATTTTGTTGATAAGGTTTTTAAATGAGCCTAAGCTCATTTTTTTGCACACAGTTAAATGGTTCTAAGTATTGCTATGTATCACTAACAATTCAATTAAACATCAGTGATTTGTTTATACACAGTTAGATGATCAAACAAGTCAATTTAACACAAGTCATTTGTTTTCACACAGTCTAAATGTCAAACTTCTATTTGACCAATAGATACGACCCTATTAGGTGCTATCACTCTGAACCAGAGTGGACCTGGGTGCGATGGCAATGAAAGGGTACTTTGCATTCCCCAAAGCTCCAGCATCACTGGAACCTCACCATCAGATGGTTTAATGTCATATCCAGGACACTCATTGGTAGGTGGGGTCTTACCCCTCTGCGGAGATGCAGTCAGTGAATTCTGCAGCCCAAGCCAACTGGGCTATCCTTTAAATAGATATGTTCAAAAGGCAGTGAAAGTTTGAAATTAGAATCTCCTTCTTTTGAATAGACTGCTTTCATCATCATCAAGGCCTGCCAACAGCTCAGGTTCCTTTAATTCTCTCTCACTACCCATCCCTATTGGTCATTGCTCTTAGCAATTCCTCTAGACGGCATTTAGTGTCTGGACAGAGTGAATGAATTTAAGTCTGTAATGGTGAACATTGATGTGACAATGTGTTGAGTTCATAGTATTCTTCTGTTATCCTCATCTAATTTTTTCTCCAAGTGATGCTGCCATACAGTAGAATTGACATGGCTACAGCTTGAAAAAAATTCTGTTTTATTTTATCAGAGAGATCAGATTTCCACATGGTGATTAACCTGTGAATAGCAGTCTATATCTTTTCTGGGTGCATGTTGACACTGATTTCAGTAGATGAGATATTGCTTTTGAAATATATGAAGTGGTCAGCTAATTTCAGTGATTTGCCATTTAATGAAGAGATGGTGCCATCTTGATTAGAAGACATGAACTATTTTTTCCTTGGCTGATGAATTTCATTTACATAAATATTTAACTTTGTAAGTTATGAATTTTATCCAGTTTTCTATTTCAAGTTGCAAAATTGGGAAGTCAGGAACCAATTTATGTAAGCCCATATAATCATGAATAATAGTATGAAATTGGTTGGAGATAGGGAAGATATTTAGTCCTCACTCAGCAAAGACCAATATTAGCATTAGTATATCGATAATATATTAACAATAAACAAAGGGAAAAAAAGACAAGATAAGCTCATTCACACACACAGAAACATTTAAAATATAATATGCATACAAGTAGTATTAAAACAATACACAAACAGCTAAAAATAAGCAGATATCACTATTAACAAAATAGTGTGTGAAAGGGATACCAAAATGAAAAAAAGGGTTACTTGATGACAGTTGGAAGAATTTGTCTTTACATTGAGATGACAAAGGCAAGAGGTAGTGAGAAAAAGTTTCTGCAACTGACATGTAACACTGCACAAGGCACCCATTAGACACACCCATTCTCCATGGGAGATAATAATTGTCTCCTTACAATAGCATCTTAGTAGACCAGGGATTGTAAAAATGGTTAATATCAATCCTTAGAGTTGATAAGTTGATTCAAGAGTTGATAATAACTGTGGGGGTGAGAAAGGTGTTGATATATATTGTGGGGTTGAAAGCTGAACTTTATGAGTTGAAAGCTGATAATAAAAAAATAAAAATAGATTGATTAAGCTCCCTATATTGATGCTGGTCAGCATATTTTTCTATATTTTTATAAATACTGAATACTTGTCGACTGAATTCCAGAATTATGTATAATATTTTGTACATTCCATTTAAACTGTATGACTTAATCTTACTTTATAACATAACCATATTATAATTGATTTTAACAAGTACTTTCTTTCATCTTTATTTTTTTAGTTGTCATTTAAAAAGCTTAGTTTAGTTTAGCACAAGGTCAAAATTTAGCCCTCAGTGTGAATCAAACTCACTAGTAATGTTTTTCATTTACTAAGTTTTGTTAGGTTTGGCACTAGGCCAGAGTATGAAAGACCTAGTGAAAAAAAAAAACTCATTAGCTATGGTCTGCTAAATTAGCTTGCTAACTGTTAGACTATGTGGGGTCTTCACTGCAAACATTTGTCAAAAAGACACATATGATGCACCTGGTGAAGACCAAACTCATAAGTAGGTTGGGAAATTAACTTGTTAACATTTACACAAAGATGAAATAACCAAACTTAGCTTAGTGAGGCAGATTCAAGTTGTGATACTCTAAACTCCAATTTTTAAAGTGGGTAGAGTGTTCGTGAATGGTCTGGGAGACCTGGGTTCAATCCCAGGTCGCGTCATACCAAAGACTTTAGAAATGGTATGTGATACCTCCTTCCTTAACACTCAGCAATATAAAGTACCTATCAAGGGTAAAGAATACTTAAAGTTATTGGTCTAATGGTTAGAGTGTTTGGCAATGGCCTGGAAGACCTGGGTTCAACCCCAGGTTGAGTTATACCAAAGACTCAAAAAGTGATACTTGATGCTACCTTGCTTAACACTCAGCATTATAAGGTACGTATCAAGAGTAAAGTGGAGCAATCCAGGGAAAGGAGTAGCACCCTCCCCTACGCCTTGGTGAAGTAGCTATTGAAAAGGGAGCCTTCTGGTCACCCTAGACTATGGTCGCCAACTTTACTTTATGCAATGTCCTCATATCTTAATAGTGCTATACACAGCAGGAGGGATAGAAAACAGCTGTCTTTCAGCATTTGGTATGCAGTTTCTCTTTACTAATGCATATACAAACTGTATATCTTTTAATTTATTTATTTATTTATTGTGCAGCACTCTACAAAACAGTAGCTGTATGGCTACATACCTCTCATCACAGAAAACTATCCAAGAAAGATGAATAAGACATGCCAGATTCTACTGAAGTAATAAGAACAAACTCATAAGTGACATTCTTGAATGGACTACTACACACATTACACCAGTGTTGCTTGACCAATAAAAACTTAATTTTATCAGCTCTATGAGTAGACTGGGAGCCACCTAAAGAATTTAGTAAAAGCAATTGACGTTTGCTACCAGTGGTAAGAAAATCAAGTGAATCCATGCTATTGCATACCTTAATGATGGAGGATTTATCCAACCTGACACAAGGTCATTTTAATGTGCAGGCCACACACAAATCAAGACTTATACATGGCTATCACAAAAATATGCTTGATTCTATTAGCATTTCCCATGTAGGAATGCCTCAGGCACCAAATGATAAACTCAGACATGCAAGGCTAGTAGAGCCAGGTGGGAAGGCCCCCTGAGACCAGGTGAGGCATTTAATATCACACCTTGATGATGATAATATGCTTGGGACTCAATGAGGGATCAAGAATTTTATGAAATGGGTCAATAGTCTAAAAAAAAAAAATTTGGTGACTTCTGATTAACTGTGGCTGAGGAGATTTTTTTTTTAAGTAGAGGTCTCTAATGTCTGTACATTCATGTTAAGCTGAAGAACTTTTTTATACTGGATAATTTGTAATAATAGCATTCTTGTAGAAGTATCAGGAACCATCATGTTAATACAAAAGATGAGAGAGAACAATGATCAAAAAATAAACATAGAGAATGAAAGAATATTGATATGAATGATAATGAGCAAAGTAATGTCAAAAACTGCATTATAAATAGAAGAAAAATCATCAAATTACATAAGAAATACTAAAGAGACAAAGAGAATCTGAAAGTTGAAGAACAAAAGAACAGAAATAGACATGACAATGATGATCTAAAAAAGTTGATTTTTTTTCTTCCCAACTTTCTGACATTATGTCCAAGAAAATAAGTACGAGGGTTGCTCGGAAAGTAATGCCTCCTGTTTAGGTCAGAACAGGGTTGGCCTGAAGAGATGCAAGAGCCAACTGTAAACATATATATTGCAATGTGCTGTAGCATGTACTTGACAAAACAAGAGTTGATCACACTCTAGTATGGGGTTCAATTGGTTTAAGACTGGCCCTTGTTCAAAAACTACAACATATATATAAAAATGATAACACTGTTTGTTTGTTTGTCTGGGTTTTATGGCATATCAACTTTTGTAGGTTATTTAATGACAAATCCATTTTAATACAAATAACATTTCTATTTCAAACAATTCAGTTTAAGTATACATAAGTGCACAGTTTGATTATCAAAAACATTTGTTTCAATCTATTCAGTTTAGTCAAACAGTTCTAATCCAAACAATTCAGTTTAGCATAGTTTTTGTTTACACAAGGTTAAATATCAAAACAGTTCTATTTCAAACAATTCAGTTTAGCATGAGTACAGTTTTAATGTCAAAAACAGTTCTATTTCAAACAACTCATTTTAGCATACAATAACAGTTACCCTTTCAAACAATTCAGTTTAGTATAAAAATGTCAAAACAGTCCTATTACAAGTAATTCAGTTTAGCATAAGTACACAGTTTAGTTTTATTTGACCTATAGATAGGACCCTATCAGGTGCTACCACTCCGGGTCTTAGTGGACCTGGGAGTGATAGCAATGAAGGAGTACTCTGCATTCCCCAAAGTTCCAAGATTACTGGAGCTTCACCATAAGATGGTTTAGTGTCATATCCAGAACACTGGTTGGTGGGGTCTTACCCCTCTGCAGAGAAGCAGTCAGTGTATTCTAGAGCCCCGGCTGACGGGGCAAAACACCATTTGATAGAGCTAGTTTTGCATGTATAAACTATCAAAGCACACTTCATTTTCTTGACTCTGCTGAACAAGGATTATCATATTCATAGTTATTACCACTGCTGAAGTGCATTATTCACTACCTAATTGTGCTCATATTCACTGGTTGGTCACTAAATATTCAGCATATATCAATGTATGTCTCTGGATGCAATGTTTACCATACAGAGGAATTATTCAAAGAAACTCCCTCTACATTCATATCAAATGCCATTTTGTCAAACTGCTTCTAACCAGTTATCAGTAAAAAGATTTTTAAAAAGTCAATTATTAAGAAGGTTCTATTCCTACTGAAATACCACCAATATGTCTGATTAGTTGGTTGGGTTTTATGGCATATCAACCTTTGCAGGTTATTTAATGCAAAATTCATCATGTAAATAATCAGTTCTATTTCAAACAATTCAGTTTTGCATAAGCACGCAGTTTAAATGTAAGTACTGTTTAATTGTGAAAAACATTTCTATTTTAAGCTATTCAGTTTAGGCAAGCAGTTCTAATTCAGCTAATTCAGTTTAATATAAGTACAGGTTTTGTTTATACACAATTAAATGTCAAAACAGTTCTATATTAAACCAATCAGTTTAGTGTAAAAACAGTTTCATTTCAAATGATTCAGCTTAGCATAAGCACGCAGTTTAAATGTAAGTACAGTTTAATTGTCAAAAACATTTCTAATTCAAGCTATTTAGTTTAGTCAAACAATTCAGTTTATCATAAGTATGCCATTAGTTCTATTTAACCCATAGATAGGGCCCTATCAAGTGCTACCACGCAGGGCCAGAATGGACCAGGTAGCAATGGGAATGAAGGGGTACTCCACATTCCCCAAAGCTCCAGCATTACTGGAACCTCACCATCAGATTGTTTAGTGTCATAATCAGGACACTCATTGGATGCAGTTAGTGTATTCTACAGCCCCAGCCAACTGGGCAACAATATGTCTGAAACAGCATAATAAAATAGAAGTTATTTTGGAGCAGCCCTACCAACAAGCATGGGATACAGGTTCTTGTTAGTCACTGGCAAAAATGTATAGCTGATAGTGGTGACTATGGGATTAAATAGTTGGTTGGTTGGCTGATTTTGCTTTAATGGCATATCAATCCTTGTTGGTGATTTAATGTCAAATCCTGTTTATACGTATACACTACATGTACGTAAATGAATAATTTTCAAGTTACATAGTTAAATGAGAGAGGGCTCATTCATTTGCAAATTGTTAAAGGGTTCCAAGTATTGCTATTCAACACTAATAATTCAATTTAACATCAGTCATTTGTGTGCACACTGTAAAATGGTTTCAAGTATTGTAAATGATTAGATTGTTCTATTTGGCCTGTACATGGGACCCAAACAGTTACTGCCACTGCATGTTCAAATGTATCTGGGAGTAATGGCAATGAAGGAGTACTCCACATTTACCAAATCTCCAGGACTGGAGCCTCACAAGCAGATGATTTAGTGTCCTATCCAGGAAAGATAAAATATTGTTTTGTGGCTGAAAGTTTCCTCTTTCCTAGGGTTTTGTATTTTCCATGGAAATAAATAGGTAATGCTTTCTGATCCTCTCTCATATTTGAATGAGATGTTTTGATATTCTTGATATTTTAGTTGCTAGTTTATATGTAACTTGCCTGAGAAACATTGATATTTATGATCATTACTTCAGATCAATTTTATTAGAGAGTGGATTAGTATTTTCTGCTTAAGTGCCAGGTCAGCTGATGTCTAACAGTTGACTGTGTTCTTAAAAAAAATTACTGTAATTTAATATGCAGACAATTTTTGGTTGTTGTACATATAAGACTATAAAACAATGAGTCATATTCTACAAAAATATCTCTTCTGCACTTTGAGGTTTTCTCAGTTAAATGACAGACTGATTTTAATGGCGTGTTAACCCATTTAGAGTTATTTTATGCCTAGAGGTTAAGGAATCACATTCATTATATGTGTCTATTCCCATTTTTTTACATATTGAACACAAATAATTTTAGATATGTCTATTTTACCCCAAGATGAAACCCTAATAAGTTATACCAATCCAAGTCAGAAAGGACCTGGGAGTAATGTCATTGATGGTTGGGTGGTTGGTTTTATGGCATATCAACCATTGTAGGTTATTTAATGCCAAATCCGTTTTTATACTTAAATAGTTCTATTTCAAACAATTCAGTTTAGCACGAGTAAAATTTTTATTTACACAGTTAAATATAAAAACAGTTATATTTCAAACAATTCAGTTTAACATAATTACAGTTTAAATGTCAAAAACAGTTCTATTCTAAACAATTCAGTTTACAATTTTTTTGTTTACACACAGATATAAAAAAAAGTTCTATTTCAAACAATTCAGTTTAGTATAAGCAAAATTCAAATATCAAACACTTCAATTTCACCTATACTAAGGATCCTATCAGGTGCTATTATTCCAGGCTAAAGTGGACCTGGGAGTAATGGCAATAAAGGGGTACTTCACATTCCCTAGAGCTCCATTACTGGATCCTCGCCATCAGAATGTTTAGTGTTATATCCAGGACTCATTGGTCGAGTCTTACCCCTCTGCAGAAATGCAGTTAGTGTATTCTGCAGCCCCTGCCAACTGGGTCAGGCAATGATGGAGTAGATCTTCAGAACAGGAGCTTCACCATCTGATGCAGTTTAGAGTCATACTCAGGAAACTTTCTGAGAGGGTCTTACTCTTTTGGTTTGGTTGGTTTTTATGGCATATCAATATTTATAGATTATTTAATGCCAAATCCTATATATATATATATATATATATATACACATACACTGTAGCTATATGATTTGTAAACACATTTTGTGGATAACATTTTTCAACAAGCCTGAACTCAGTTTTTGCCCACAGTTAAATGAATAAGTATTTCTATGTAACACAAATAATTCTATTTACTATTAACCATTTGTTTGCACACAACTAAATGGTTTCATGTATTCCTATGTAACAGTAACAATTTACATCAGACATTCGTTTGCACTCATTTATACATGATTTATATACATACATGATGTGTGAGTAAATAGTTTGTAGGTAATTTCATTTTTAATTTCATTTGTTTGCATACTATTTTGTTTCTACACAGTTAAATGGTTTCAGTTATTTCTATCCAACACTAATTCTGTTCAATGTTAATCATTTGTTTTGCAGACAGAGAAGTGGTTAGAAGTACTACTATTAAATGCTAATTATTCTATTCAACACTATTCGTTCATTTGTGCACAGTTAAGTGATTCCAAGTATTCCTATGTATCGCTAATAATTAAACATCAGTCATTGTTTACACACAGTTAAATGATCAGTTTTATTTAAAACAAGACAATTTAGCATAAGTAATTTTTCTACTCAGTTTAAATGTCAAATAGTTCTATTTGACTCATTGAGAGAACTCTCTCAGGTGCTATCACTCCAGGTTGGAGTTGACCTGAGAGTAATGGCAATAAAGGGGTACTTCTCATTCCCTAAACTCCAGCATTACTGGAGCCTGACCATCAGATTGTTTAATGTCATATCTAGGACACTTACAGGGGTGGGGCTTACCTACTTGGCAAAGATGCAGTCTGTGTATTCTACAGGCACAGCTGACTGGGCTACTTATACTTTTGCAGAGGATACAGTCAAGGTATTCTGAACATTGCTGACTAGCAATCTCAGTAAAAGAATGAATAGGTCAATCAGTGATGCAAATATTTTTGTGTCGGTATAACATTCTTTAGAATTACAAGAATCATTCAATAAATAAGGTGAATTTTTGCCTGATAAGTTAGCAATAAGAAGCATTCTCTATTGTTGCACCTTTTTCAAGTAAATTAACAGTGATGGGTCCTTTCATGTCCCAAAAGACTATTAGCATAGCCTTTTTTTTACTGGAGCTTTTTCCTTGATTGTCAGCATGTTTCGACTCTATTTAATGAACACTTATGGTGACAACTCCATGTTTAGACCATTTGTAAACATTTTTTGGTTTGGTTTGGTTTCTTTGTTTTAATGGCATATCAACCTTTGTAGGGTATTTAATGCCAAAGCTATTCTCCTAGAAGAATGGTAGTGGTACTATTTAACCCATACCTTTCCAAAGGGTATTAGCCCAAAAGTGAACATCATAGTGCGACTGGAGTATGAGCTCACTTACTGCAATTCCGCAGTCCATCACTTTAAACATTACACCATGAGGACACCCTCTAAATATTTTTTGACTAAAATATACTTCTCTATACACTTCACCCATTCTTCTATAAATTTCACATGGTTTGCTTTTCTCTTGCATATTCATATGCAATAGTAATATCAGGGCTTAAACATATTCATATGCAATTTCAGATCTTAAACCTGTGCATGCACTTTACAATTGACTGTTCACATGAAAGACATAAAGCAGTTAAAGAAAGTCATCACATCTTATTATATAGACATCCAGAAATAGAATTTGGCTGCTTGGCTCAAGAATGTTCCTTTGTTTTTATATTTAACTTAGGTATGCTAAAAGTCTATAACTTGATCGAATTATACTCCTGCATTTACTTTATTGCTGGTGTAAATCTCACTGCGGGCCAAACACTTGCATTTGTACACACGCCTGGTAAGTTAGAAAGGTGCTGAAATTGAAATGGTCACTCGGCAGATTTGAAAACAAATTTGAAATAAATTTCTATAGTGAAATTCCCCAGCCAATAAGTAGTTTTAGATTTGATTGTATGGATCTTGAAAGACTCCATCTTTTCAGCTAAAAAATAGCCAAGTAATTCTGCTGAGTAGGTAAGTGTTCATGAATGTATTTATCCAACCCCTCCTCTCAGGAAGCAGCACAAGGTCAATTCTTTTTAAAATGGAGTAAAGCTGGTTTGCATGAAGAATTATTCTTCTACTCTACTTCTTCTGGTTACCATACCAAAGCAAAAGAACTCAGTCTGCCCTCCTTTTTACTCATAGTTAGGGGAAGAACCGGACATTGGCATAATGGTTAGAGTGTTCGCCAATGGCCCGGGAGACCTGGGTTCAATCCCAGGTAGAGTCATACCAAAGACTTTAAAAATGGTACTTGATGCCTACTTGCTTAACACTCAGTATTATAAGGTAAGGATCAAGGGTAAAGTGGAGCAATTCAGGGAAAGGAGTAGCGCCCTCCCCTACACTTTGGTGTAGTAGCTATCGAAAAGGGAGCTTTGAGACACCCTCAACTACGGTCGCCAACTTTACTTTTACTTTGGGAAAGAAGAAATTGATTCATACCTTTTTTAGATGTATTAGCATGATAAACTAAAATTAGCTATTAATTTCACCTTTCTTTTACAAACTGGGTATTAATAAAAAAGAAGCAACATACAGTAAACAGATTATCTATATGTGAAAATGTATAGCGATGAAAAAGCCTTGGGTCTTCAGAGGTTGATTTCATTTGCATAAAAATTTGTCAATTTTAAATGTTTCAGTCTTTAGATCTTCATCAGGGTATGTAAGTTATTAAATGAAACAAAAAGATGAGAAAGTTTCAAAACATTCTATTTCCATTCATAGCATCCTGTTTCAAATTTGTGTGATGTAATTAGTATTCCAAAATTTATATATATATATATATATATATAAAAAATACACAAACACCAACACATTTCTGGATCTTGAAGCTAATATTGGTTTGGTTTTATCAACTATTGTAGGTTATTTAATGCCAAATTCATTTTTATACATATAAACAGTTCTATTTCAAACAATTCAGATTAACATACACACACAGTTTAAAAGTCAAAAATAGTTCTATATCCAACAATTTAGCACAAGTAGGCAGTTTAAATAACAAAATATTTCTATTCCCAACAATTCAGTTTAGAATGAGCATACAGTTTAGTTCTATTTGACCCATAGATAGGACCCTTTTAAGTGCTACCCTTCAAGCCAGAGTGGACCTGGGAGTTATGGTAGCAAAGGGGTACACCACATTCCTCAGAGCTCCAGTTTATTGAGCGACACCATCAGATCGTTTAGTGTTATATCTAGGATATTCATTCAAGGAGTCTTACCCCATTGCAAAGATGCTGTTGATGTATTCTACAACCCCAGCCGGCTGGGCCAGAGAATAATACTGTTAGGTGGTGTCAAGCAAGATGCAACAAAATTGAAATTTGCTAAAATTGGTTCTGGGGATTCCACTGTGTGGCAGCATCTCCCCATTGTACCAAAGCAGACAATAGTTGTAGGGATCTGAGTTATTTTTGGTCTTGCTCATTTTTAATGTAGTGGTCACCTCCAACCATTAGTGAACCTGGTACCCTGCTATGTAGTGGCCACCTCCCACCGGCAATGAACCTAGTGCCTAGCTGTGAGACCAACAGCAAGGAGCCAATCACAGGAACTCTCTCAGTGGGTGTGAAAAATGTTCACATGAAAAAGTTGGGAATTTTTTTAAAAGGGTCAGTCAGTCAGTAAATGGTAGAGAACAAGGAATGACAAATTTTAGGGCTAGTGAAAACACCACCACCACTACTGCAAAGACCTTTGACTCAATAATACCACTTTATGTCTTCCTTTCTTTGAGAACTGCTCCAAGGAAGGTTTGCAATACTGGTAATTGGTTGTTTGGATTTTATGGCATATCAACTTTTGTTGGTCATTTAATGCCAAATCCATTTATACATATAATCAGTTTAGCATGAGTAGACAGTTTAATTGTTCAAAACATTTCTATTTCAAGCTATTCAGTTTTGTCAAACAGGTCTAATTCAGCCAATTCAGTTTATTATAAGTATAGATTTTTTTTTATACACAGTCATGTCAAAATAGTTCTATATTAAAATTAAACAATTCAGTTTAGTGTAAGTACAGTTTCAATGTCAAAAATGGTTCCATTTCAAACAATTCAGTTTAGCATAAGTACACAATTTAATTATCAAAAACATTTCTATTTTAAGCTATTTCAGTTTTGTCAAACATTTCTAATTCAAACAATTCAAACCCATAGATAGGGCCCTTATCAGATGCTGCTATTTCAGACCAGAGTGGACCTGAGAGCAATCCCAATGAAAGAGTGTTCTGCATTTCGCAAAACCCCAGCATCACTGGAACCTCACCATCAGATAGTTTAGTGTCATAACCAGGACACTCATGGGGGGGGCTTACCCCTCTGCAGAGGTGTGTATTCTACAGCCCCAGCCAACTGGGAAATTGCAATACTGATAATAAAGTAAGTGATATTTTTTTTGTGACCAAGTGTCTGACTTCTACTGATATCAACTTATGGCCATCTCTTCATCCTCTCTACCAAGTTTCAAGACACACATGCTTATCTGAGCCTATTTGTTAAAAAGACCATGTGTTATACATTATGACAGACAGGATATAGTTAAATACCTATCACACATTGCTCTGTGCATAAAGCCATAAGTCTTTTTACTGAAATTAAAAGATAGTACCCTGTCATAGCTAGAGATTCATTTTTATGAGCATCTGAGCAACACTGATAGTTTCCTATACTTAAATTTTCTTGTATCAATGAAGCCAAAAAGGCAATAAATAGTATAAAGGGCTTAAAGAGCCAAAATACAATTTCCCAAAATAATTCTGGTTGGAAAAAGACATCTGGATGTGTGATAACACATTAACTTCTTGATGTAGACATTAAAGTCTTGAAATAGAAAAAAAAGTAAATAATCATTGCTTCTTATAACTCACTTTTTTATTTTTCCAATAACCTTGAGAATAAACAAAGATTAAAGTTTCATATTAAGATTAAAATCCACACTTCTTCCTCCACTTATTCACACACTTTCTCTGAATATATATATATATATATATATATATATATATATATATATATATGCCAAATACATATAGACTCAGAAATACATTCAAATGTAAAGACAAAGATATATACGTCTCTCTCTATATATATAAATCCACATAGACACATATATATATATATATATATATATATATATATATATATATATATATATTTGGAGGTGTTTATGGTGCAGTGGTTATAGTTGTAGGATGTTTGTGAAATAATGCTTAAACTATGCATTTTAAATGTAAAGACACGCTTACTCTACTATAAAGCCAAATTGATGTTAAGACTCTTTCCAAATGTCAGCGAACAAGGCAGAATGTTTTTGAATCTCTTCTATAATATAATTTAAAAATTCGTAAAGAAAGCCCTAACAGTAGTTTAGAAGAAAAAGTAAAAGCCTAAAACACCTAATGCTACCACAAGCCCCCCCGCAAGAGAAAGGGGGGGGGAATGAATATTCCCCCCCCCAGTAGACCGCCTCCAAAACTACCAAAAATTCAGTAGTAAATAAAAGTTAAAACGAAGAAGAAGCATTTGAACTCAGGAGCCAACAGGAAGAAATATATCAATATTGGTCAGTATGTCTTTAAGACATATCAATTTAAAATGCTGAATTTTACAAAATGTTATGCTGTATTTTCTTTGTGAAATAATGCTTAAACTATGCGTTTTAAATGTAAAGACACGCTTACTCTACTATAAAGCCAAATTGATGTTAAGACTCTTTCCAAATATCAGCGAACAAGGCAGAATGTTTTTGAATCTCTTCTATAATATAATTTAAAAATTCGTAAAGAAAGCCCTAACAGTAGTTTAGAAGAAAAAGTAAAAGCCAAAAAAAAAAAAAAAAAAAAAAATTTTAAAGCTCTATAATTCCTGAAGCCTACTAGGTTCCCAACTGTAGTATAGAGAAAAAAAGAAAAATAAAAAATAAAAAGCCTAGGAAAAGTCCCAATACCGCCAAAAAAAAAGCAAAAATCAGTACCAGTGAAAGTCTGACGAAAGTACCTTAATCTTGGACTTAAGAAAACTTAAATCAAAATTACCTCCTCCCCGCTTTTTTTTTTTTTTTGCGTACACATGGGAAGCAGCATGATGTACGTAAAGGTATTTGAATAAACCCATGGACGACCAAACTCAATACCTAAATGGGTCCTGGACGTGAGTTTGACGACTTTACGCTCAGGATCGTTAGTTCGATCGGGGAACTACTGCTGCTCCTCTATAAGAGTGGCTTCTATAGAAGAGAATAAAACAGCCATCGAAAGATAACCATGACCCACACTCAAACCACATACACAAACCGCATACACAAACCGCATCGCTCTTCGCGCGGGTAAAAAAAAAAAAAAAGGGGGCGCGTCCTGCTGAGGTTGGAGCCCTGGCCTCAGTGTTCGAAAAATCAGCTACAGAGCTCAAACAATCAAAACTACTAAAATGCAAGCAAACACTACAAATAGCCACATTTAACATAAGAACCTTAAATAGAATAGGACAACTACCAGAGCTAATCGCATCGGCCGAAGAACATAAGATTGACATAATATGCATACAAGAACACAGATACACGCACACCGAAGATATCAAATATCATGAAACTGGCAATGGCTGGTCGCTCATCACTGTATCCGCATGGAAAAACTCTGTCAACGCCACAGTAGGAGGGGTAGGATTACTTATAGGACCTAGAGCATCAAAAACGCTTAATAGCGTTGAGAAAATACAACCTAGAATGATGGCAGCTACTTTTAACAGCAACCCCAGAGCAACAATCATCTCATGCTACAGCCCCACCAATGTTAGTGAAGAAAATGAACTAGTCACCTTCTACGATGAGTTATCCTCATTAGTGCGTAGCATCCCGAAACACAACATGTTAGTCATTGGCGGAGACATGAATGCCCAAATCGGGAAAAACGGAAACAACAAATACAGCCTCCACAACACGTCAAATAGGAATGGGCAACATCTAACAGATTTCATGATAGAAAATAGATTAGCATGCCTCAATACAAACTACCAAAAAAGGGAGGGCAAACTATGGACATAAACGTACGCAAACAATACTAAAGCTCAGATAGACTACGTCCTTATAAACAAGAAATGGAAAAATAGTGCATTGAATTGCGAGGCATACTCCTCTTTTGAGGGTGTGTCCACCTATCACCGAATAGTCACGGCAAAAATATGGTTAAGCCTACGAAAAAACGCCAAACGAACAGCGACCACCAAACACTATGACTGGGCCCTATTGAACAACAAAGATATAAGAGATAAATACGTATTAGAATTAAGAAACAGATTCGAAACACTACAAGAAAAGACGGAAAAAAGTACACCAAACGACGAATATGAAAATTTCGTCAATGCACACCTCGAGGCAGCAGCAAAATACATTCCAACAAAACTTAAAACTAAATATAGAGTCCCATGGGAAACTTTAGCGGTGAGAGAAAAACGTGCACTAGTGAAAACAGCCTCCAAAAACTATCGAAAAAACCCAACAAACACAAATGCCTTAAAACTAAAAACGGCACAATATCAATTAGCAGGCATATATATAAAGGAACAGACAGAATACATTCAAAATCAGATAGATAAGATTAGAGACTCGGTGGAAGATAGACAATCTAGAATAGCCTGGCAAACAATAAACGAAGTGAGCAGAAAAAAGAACACAGCCAAAGCAAAACTGAAAGCAGCAAACCAACAAGAAAGAATAAAACTGTGGAAACAGCACTTCAAAAACTTACTTGGAAACCCACCAAAAATAACACATGAACCAATCACCAGACTAATTAGCAAACAATTAGACATTAAACTAGGACCGTTCACACAAGAAGAACTCGACTCGGTTCTCAGAAAAATTAAAAATAGAAAAGCTGCAGGGCTGGACGAAATTCCCCCAGAAGTATGGAAGACCAGACAATTCGACGACATACTGCTCCGACACTGCAACGCAGTATACAATCAAAATCCGATAGATAGATGGATGAAGGGATGCATACTCCCTTTCCCTAAAAAGGGGGACCTCGGATTAGCCAAAAACTACCGAGGCATAACACTTACATCCATAGCAGCCAAAATCTACAATGCCCTACTACGAAACCGCATAGAACCCAAAATCGACAACATACTTAGAAAAAACCAAAATGGCTTCCGAAGAAATAGATCCACGACCTCACAAATATTAACCATCCGTAGAATCCTTGAAGGTGTACGGGCAAAGAACCTACAAGCGACATTAATATTTGTCGACTTTACCAAGGCTTTCGATTCCATTCACAGAGGAAAGATGGAACAAATCCTACTAGCGTATGGCATACCTAAAGAAACCATAGCGGCAATAACGATTCTCTATAGAAACACTAAAGTAAAAGTACGATCACCGGATGGAGACACAGAATACTTTGACATTGTAGCAGGAGTACTACAAGGGGACACGCTGGCCCCGTACCTCTTTATCATTTGTCTAGACTACGTACTTAGAACATCGATTGACAAAATCAAAGAGAATGGCTTCGAACTGACGAAGAAAAGAAGCAGAAGATACCCCGCAACAACAATTACCGACGCCGACTACGCCGATGACATAGCGATACTGGCAAATACACCTGACCAAGCCGAAACACTTCTGCATAGTTTGGAACGAGCAGCAGCAAGCATAGGCCTCTATGTTAATGCACACAAAACGGAATATATGTGCTATAACCAAACGGGGGACATCTCCACTCTAGAAGGAACCCCTCTTAAACTAGTAGACAAATTCACTTACCTAGGAAGCAGCGTCGAATCAACCGAAAAGGACATCGAAACGAGGTTAACGAAAGCATGGACAGCTATCAATAGGCTATCGATTATATGGAAATCAGACCTAACCGATAAAATGAAACGCAGTTTCTTCCAGGCAGCGGTCACATCGATACTGCTATATGGCTGCACTACATGGACGCTAACAAAACGGCTGGAGAAGAAGCGAGATGGCAATTACACAAGAATGCTGCGTGCAATCCTGAACAAGTCCTGGCAGCAACACCCCACAAGACACCAACTGTACGGCCACCTGCCCCCTATCACGAAAACTATTCAAGTTAGACGAACCAGACATGCAGGACACTGCTGGAGAAGCAGAGATGAACTCATAAGAGATGTACTCTTATGGATCCCCACACATGGCCGCGCAAAAGCAGGACGACCAGCACGAACGTACATTCAGCAGCTATGTGAGGATACGGGATGTTGTCCTGAAGACCTACCTAGGGCGATGAACGATAGGGAGGAGTGGCGAGAGAGGGTCAGGGATATCCGTGCTACCAGCGCGATATGATGATGATGATGGTTATAGTTGTAGGAAACAGACACAGTGACTCAAGTTCAAATCGTGAACAAGACTATTTACATTTTACATAACGCTAATATCCTTGGGAAAGATATTAATCCAACTGTTTTCCTTCCAACTGTGGGTAGATAGTAGATTGGACTGGGTTCTTTAACCTTGGTATGGCAACTTGTTTTAGAGAAGGAAAACTGAATTCAAACCATTTAAATTCCACTAAAAAATTGACCTTGAGATGCATCTGGCTCATGCAGAGGGTTTTTATATATAGTAGGTAAAGTTGGCAACAAAGTTGAGGACAACCCAAAGGCTCCCTTTCCATTTGCTACTACAGCAAGGTGAATGGGGAGGATGCTACTTTTTTCCCTGCTCCACTTTACCCTTGATCCATACCTTATAATGCTGAGTATTAAGCAAGGCAGCATCAAGTACCATTTTTGAGTCTTTGTATGACTCGACCTGGAATTGAACCCTGGTCTCCAGAGCCATTGGCATATACTCTACCTACTTGGCCAATCATAGAGAATATGAAGCCTAAGATGTAACAGTTATCATTGAAGGAAATAAGACCCAGCAGCCAAAGTTCAAATCCTGGATGAAGCTGTTTGCATTTCACTTCATGCTAATATCATTGGAAAAGGCATGAATCCATTTCTCCTCTCCACAGCTATGGGTAAAATAAGGTATGCAACCACTCTAAAAGAGAAAATTCAAAACCTAAGAAGTGTTGTTTGGGAAAATCTGCAACCTTTTTGTGCACCATTCTGCTGTGGTCAGCTGATCCACAAAATATGGCTCTTTCTACACAGGCTTTAATTAATGTAAAGAAATTACCTGTGTCAGTAGTCCAGCAATTTATATCTTTAAATTGTTCGGCTTACACATACATTGAAATTAGTGTGGTTTCTTAGTTTAATGGCTTATCAACCTTTGTGGGTTATTTAATACCAAAGCCATATTTGTAGAACAGTAGTGATACTATTTAACCCGTAGCTGGGAGGATAAGGAGGTTCATACCTTTCCAAGGGGGCATTAGTCCAAAAGTGAATGTGATTGTGCAACTGGAGTTTGAATTCACCTACTTCAAGGCTGCAGTCCAGCTGTTGAGCCATTACATCACCAGACGCCCCACACTGAAATTGGTGAGAGATATGCATGCATATATATATATATATATACACACATACACACACACATATGTATGTATGTGTATTTGTTTATAGAAGAAAAGAATTGTTTAAAATGGGGTTTTTTTATGAATCAGGAAAGTGTTCAATACTGGCCAAAAGAGCAGGATAAAACTTGGAATAAATGAATGTTCACTAAACCTCCTCATGAAAATCTCATAACAACTGAATCATCTTAGCTGATGATTGCATTTTCTTGTAAAAATGCATAAATCTAATTGTAATGAGACTATCATGGGAAGGTGAGTATACATTCATTAATTTTAGTTTACACACACACACACATACACATATATATATATATATACATACACACACACACATTTTTTTTTTTTTAGTTTATATATAAGCAGATGCAAATAAATCATTTTGAAAATATTTGATAAATCAAGTGCTCAGATGGTGGCCAACAGAGCACTAAAAATCCTAAAAAGAATTAATATCACATCTTCTTAGTTTCATTACTAATAGTTTCAGGATTTTTTTTAAATAGAAAAATTTGATGAAACGCTTTCATCTAATGATTATGTTTTCTATTTTATAGAAGACATGCAAACTATTTGTTATGAGACAAAATTATGGTGAGATCCTTATCAGTTTTCATCATCATCATCATCATGCTGATAGCATTGATTCCCTTGACTATCTCTTGCCATCTATACCTATAAGCCATTGCTCTTGGTAGGTTAACACAGAGCTGATGAATGTAAGTTTTTGCAGGTCAGATAACACTGGCGTGTCCACTAGAAAACATCACTTATGAGTTAATTCCTGCAGTGTCCAGCTCATCTTATCCATCTGACTGGGATGGTTTGTGAGATAGGTAAGTTGCTGATGTGTGGGGCGCTGCTTCCAGGACTTGTTCACAACAGCACACCATATCCTTTTGTAGTTTTCATCTAGCATTTTCTGTAAATGTTTCATAAAAGTTCAGGTGGTGCAACTATACAATAGTACTGACACAGCTACAGCTTGGAAGAATTCTGGTTTTATTTTATCAGAGATCAGATTTCGATATGGTTGATAACCTGTTGATCGCAGTCTATGTCTTTCCAATGTGTATGTTGACATCATTTCTAGTAGATGAAATATTACTTCAAGGTATGTGAAATGGCCTACTAATTTTAGAGTCTTGACGTTTAATGTGAAAATTGCGCCATTTAAGAAACATGAACCTGCATATGTGAATTAATGTGTTCCTATGTATAATAATTTTTTTTTCCCCACACTCACTTATCCAGGTGTGCCTAGCATTTAGATTGATTTTATATGTACATAGAATAATTTTGTTAATTTTCCATGATGATTTTTCCCTCAAGACATTAAAAAAAAGCAGGGACTTAAAAATTCTCAATACATTTACAAAAAATAGTTTTTTTATACTGATCTGTGCCCTTTACTGTTTCTTTGTCTGGGATTCAGTATATTTCTATTCCAGGGACTGTTTTTCCTTTCATAGTGACATGCCTATGTTTAACCTATTTGTAAATATTTTTGATTAAAATTGCTTCTCCATACATATCACACATTCTTCTACAAATTTCATATGGGTTGCACACCCCAGCTATCACAAAACTGATGACAAACTTCTGTTTAAACATTGAGTGCCCTGTTGGATTTGTCATCTTTTTGAATTGTCTCAAAAAATATTTTTTCACAGACTAAAACAATTTTTGTTATAAAGTAATTCCATACAATCTATTTATGGAAAAATTCTGAAAAAAAAAAAAAAAAACCCAAGATTTTTTTGCTTTTTTCAAAAACATTACTTTTATTTTTTGTATGAGACTTGTGCACATGCATATATATGTGTATATATATATATATATATATATACACACATGCACACAAACACACTCTATATATATGTGTGTGTGTGATATGTCTTATAGGAGTATCAAGACTGAAACTATATTTACCAAGAAAGAAACAAATAATGGCATACAACACAATGATTTCAGTTCGTTTTGCTTTAGTCAAAGCATCTTTAAAACTATCTTTTAATATGTGTGAAACTGCCCTATCATTTCTTTTAATGAAATCCGCATCATCTGATTTCCCATTGAGATGAATTTTTACTTTAAGAAACAAGAAAAGATTGTATACAGCTTAGTCTGGTGATTGTGGAGAGTGTTTTATTTTAACAATCCTCTGTTTTGCCAATCACATTTCTTTTGAAAAAATAGAGAGCTTGACTTAATTTTTTTCTTTTTTTTTGGAATTAGCTGATTTTTCTCAACAAAGTCAAAATATTTACTCAGCACTTAAGACAACTTTATTGCTCAGTAGAGGATATGTTTTTATTTTAAGTTTTAAGGGAATGAAGAAAAATGTTAATTCCAATTTATACTTTTTTTTTAAAATCACTTCTAACCCTATTTTTTTAAACCAGTGTTTATAATAATAGAAATAATGACTCAACTTAAGCTAGTTTTGTAAAGTGTTCAGTGGCTGTAAATATATATTTACACTGCACTTCTCTCCATGCGATCACATACAGAAATTCTCAATGTCTTCAAATTAATGAATTAAAATTTTATAAGACTTTAACCACATTTTATTCAAATCAAATACTAAAATTTAGGGGTTTTATCCATCTTTGATATTCATATAATTTAAGAGTGGCATTAAATAAATAAGGGGTTCTTTTTAAAAACGAAATTTTTTTTAGATTTTTTCGTATAAATGAAAACTCTACATTGTTTGGAATTGCTTTATAGCAAAAGTATTTTTATTTTTAAAAAATGATTATTTTAAGGCAATTTAAATGGTGGCAAATCAGTGTTCAGAGCTTGAACAGAGGTCTGTTATGAAATTTTTGGTGCAAAACATGTGAAATTTTCTGAAGAATGAGTGATATACATGGTGAAGCATATTTTAATCAGAAAATGTTTACCAATGAGGTAAACATAAGATTTTCACTATGAACTTGAGTTAAAAATATTGTTTATGGAATGGAAACACTGACTCTCTGGTAAAGAAAAAGTTCCAGGTGCAGCAGTTAATAGAGAAGGTGATGCTGACAATCTTTAGAGACTTGAAAGGACCCATCACAATTGATTTCTTTGAAAAAGTTGTAACTCTAAAGAGTGCTTCCAACTGCCAACTTCTTATGCAAAATTCATTTTATTTATTGAAAGACCCTCATAAAATTCTTCCTCCAGTCAGCTATTTTAAAAATTGATTATTCAAGGCAACAAAGGTTTTACTGCTGGGTTAACTGTGTTTTATTTAGATTAAATCGAGTAGTTTAATTCTGAAACCATGCTAAGAAGGATTTGTTACATAGCCAGATACGGCCATGTGTGAAACGGACATCGAATGTTGGTAATATATATACATAACGTAGAACACAGGAATCTCAAAATTCGATAACACGTAACAACTTCTTCGTTCAGGTACAAAACCTTTTTATTACTTTTGAGTTAAAGGTTTCGACATAAGGAGAGAGACACAATCTTTTTTATGCTGGCTTCTTCATCTGGCCCCTATCTCATGCGGCACCCATGGCCGGCAAATTCGTCTCGCCTCAGCGAGCCCCAAAAGTCGAACCTCCTCGTTTGGCATCAAGTACTCAACTCTAACTTTCTTCAGATTGTCACACCAACCTCCGCGCGCTTCTGGTGCGTGATGTCACCCGCACCCTGTCACCCCATCTCGGACTATTGTGACATTTGAGTGACACCTCCATCCGCGCCCGCGTTAACACCTGCCTCAATGTTGCACCTAACTAACCCATGTGCTGAGCCGAAAGGTTCTCAGCCTAACTAAACTCAAAGGCATGAACCGAAATCCCTTGGCCATTACGTTACAGATTTCTTGCATATCAGGGTTTTTTTTAATTACGGATAGCATGTATTAGTGGTAGATCTAGAAAAAAAAAATTTCCATTCACAATCAAACTTGACATCATGAAGAACTTTGTAAAAGCAAAGTCACATGATGGTTATGGATTCCACTCCCTAAAACTAAAATTTTGCTCAGAGAGCAGTGATTTAAAACTGAAAGCGACCATTTTTAATGGACCCAAGATCAGATAATCAATCCTAGTTAACAAAGTTTACAGGTAAAGTGAATCCACTTAAAATAGCAGCATGGAATATATTCATGTTACTGAATTTTCTTGTGTCTCATACAGCTTAGAATTATGCTTATTCAATAAACAACATGCTAACAACTTATCAAAGAATGAAATGCCAGACATCACTTAAAATTCACTTCTTACATATTCATCTCGATATCATTCCAACAGACCCGGTTGTCATAAGCAATGAACATGATGAGAGTTTCCACCAGAATATATTTGAAATGGAAATGAGGTATCAAGGCCAGTTCAATCCAAATATGATGGATGACTACATTTGGTAGCGCCAACAAGAGACCAGTCTGCACAGGGCTGATGAATGAAAGTTTCTCCCTGTCAGCCAACACATGTAGATCAATGTGTAGGAGTTCCTAGGGCAACGTCACTTTCTTGTTTGTTCTTACTTCTCCAGCATACCTTCCTCATCTTACTTAGATGGTTTGTGAGATGGGAAGTAAGTGACCATACAGCTGTTGTTTCATAGGCTGCTGCTCCCATGATTTATTCAAAACAGCTTGCAGCATTCTTATGCGACTTTTTCCCCCAAGGCATCTGATTAAAGTCTAAGAGATGCAATGATAATGCAAATATGTAAAATAACCTGACATGCTATGATAATTCTGAGTGTAGATTAGAAATCAGTATACTCAATTTAGTCTAACCTAGCATTATTTGTTTGGGTAACAGACTGAAAAATATTTTTGTTGCCCTGTGTCATCAGATCTGTAAGCCGTACGATTATCTGGAACAGAGTTACAGGTGTAGTGTAAATTATAACCAAATCGCTACAAAGTAAGGTCATATTTACCCAACCCCTCCACTAAAAGTGGGCTGGGACACAAGGTCAATTTTTAAGCACAATACATCTGGTTTGAATTTAGAATTTCACTTTTCCAAGACCAGTTACCATACCAAGATTAAAGAGCCTTGTCTGACCAATTAACTACAAATAGCTGAAAGGAATGTAATTGGATTTATACTTTCCCAAACGGTTTTAGTTCTTTGTGAAATGTAAACAACCTTGTCCAGGATTTGAACTCAGGCCTCTGGGTGCATTTTCAATGATGACACTTATACAATGAGTGCCTCTTCAAGTTAAGACATTAAACATCTGATAGTGATTTATTCAGATTATTATTGGTATTTTCCTTTTTATTTTGTCTATTTGGATTTTTTTTTTTTTCGTCAGCTTCTCAGATGAATATAACGAGCAAGAACCTTCAGGAATTTTATGTATGGAACTCTGGATTTTGCTTGCTGTTTGCAGTTCAAATAAAAATGCTTCATCTTGTGCAGTTCTGTTCCATTGGGATTAAAGTTGAATTGACTCTCATTGTCCCTTTATATTTAACTAGACAACCGATGAATGCATAGAATTCTTGTAAAATCAATCCATTATGATATTAATGCTTTTTATTTAGAAAGGTACTGAGGATCCTGATTGGTATTTCTTAACTGTCTCCATTATGTAAACATGATGGATTTTAAAGGCATATAAACCCATCTGGGATTATTTTATGTCTACATTTTTTGCACATTTTTATTTACTTATATGTTGCTGCTTTTAAGAGTTTTGTACACAGTTATATGATATCCAGTATTACTATCTAATACAAAATTTGTACACAGTAGTTTGGTTTCAAGTATTCCTATTGAATACTAATAACTTATTCACAATTGTTGGTTTCAAGTAACAATTCCTATCAAATAATTATTTGCTTGAACATAATTCTATGATTTCAAGTAACTAATCATAATAATCCTTAGTAAACAATTATAACTTTTTGCAACTATTCTTAATAAAAATAATTTACAGTTATATGCTATCAAATATTTCTCTCTAATATGAGTTATTTTCAAACAGGTCTATTTGACCCAGGAATGGGACCCTAACAGGTACTACCATTCTGGTTTGTTTTGTTTGGGTTTGTGGCATATCAAACATTGTTGGTTATTTAATGCCAAATCCTATTTTACATATATATCAAACAGGATTTGTAAACATTTTGTAGATACATTTTTAAACCAGCCTGAGCTAATTCTTTTGTACACAGTTAAATGGTTTCTAATATTTCTATCTAACATTAATATTTCTGAGAATTAATTTTTATTTATTGCAGACTTTTTTTTCTCATCTTGGTAGTTTTTGTGTTGTTTCTTCTTTCACTAGGTTTTGGCCAAATTTCACCTCTGGTCTTCTTCAGGTGATTTACCGCGAAAGAAGAAACAATACAAAAACTACCAAGATGAGAAAAAAGTCCGCAATAAATAAAAATTAATTCTCAGATTAAGAAGCCTCATCTCAAAATGATTCCAATTAAAGACAAGTATTAATATTTCTATTTACTATTAATCTTTTTTTGGCACACAGTTAAATGGTTTCATGTATTCCTATGTAACAGTAACAATGTAACATTGGTCATTTGTTTGCACACATTTAAATAAATATACATATATAATTTTTTAGTGAATAGATTGTAGATAATGTCATTTTTAGATGAGCTAGAACTCATTTGTTTGCACTGTAGTATTGCTATTGTTACTACACAGTTAAGCGGTTTCAATTATTGCTATCTAAAACTAATAATTCTATTCAATATTAATCATATGTTCACACAGTGGTTACAACTATTGTTATTTAACTCTAATTATTCTATTTAACACTATTTCTTCATTTGCACACAGTTAAAGGTTTCCAAGTATTACTATGTTATACCAATATTTCAATTTAGGCACCCATTTAAAAAGTTTCAAGTATTACTATTCAACACTAATAATTCTATTCAACATTACTCATTTGTTGGCACAGTTTAATGGTTCCAAGTATTGTTATGTGTCAGTAACAATTCAATTAAACATTAGTCATTTGTTTACACACTATTAAATGATCAAACAGTTCTATTTCAAACAATTCAATTTAGCATAATTCATTTGTTTGCACACAGTTTAAATAATCAAACAGTTCTATCTAACCCATAGATAGGACCCTATCAGGTGCTATCACTCTGGGTGAAAGTAAACCTGAGAGCAATTACAAAGAAAGGGTACCCCAAATTTCCCAGAGCTATAAGACTGTAGCCTCACCATCAGATAGTCTAATGTCATATCCAGTACACTCGTTGGTGGGGTCTAAACCCTCTGCAGAGATAGAGTTGGAGTATTTTACAGTCCCAGCTGATTAGGCTTTACCACTCTGGGTCAGAGTTGACCTGGGAGTAATAGCAATGAAGGAGTACTCCACACTCCACAGATCTACAGAACTAGAGCTTCAACATCATAAGACATCATCATCAGCACATGTTGATAACAAGGAGTTTCCTCTCTTGCCACCCATTTCTATCATCCATTGCTTCTGGCAGGTCTTCTAGACTGCATCCAGTGTCTGCACAGAGCTGGTGTATGTAAGTCTTTGCTAGCAGGCCATGAGTGGGAGTCCATAAGAAAACGTCACTTATGAGTTCATCCCTACCCCTCCAGCAGTGCCCTGCATGTCTTGTATTATTTGGAGAATTTGTGAGATGCGAGGCATGTGGCCATATAACTACTATTTTGTGAAGTGCTGCTTCCAGATTTTGTTCAGAACAGCATGAAGGATTATGTAGTTCTCATCTAGTTTTTTCTCTTTGTGTTTTGATTGCATCTGTGTGGTGCACCCATACGGTAGTACTGACACAGCCACAGCCTGGAAGAAATCCTCTTTTATTTGATAGTTTAGATTTCTCTATAATCAATAACCTGTCAACAGCAGTCCATGCCTTTGCTAGGCACATGTTGACATCACTTTCAGGAGATGCCAAGGTATGTGAATTGGTGTATTAATTTCATTGACTTACTTAGAGTAGAGATGGCTCCTTCTTGTTTGAAAGACACCTGTTTTATTTGCATTGCTTCCTGTTCATACCTTACTCAGGATATGTGTTTTTTTATGAGGGGTATTACCCCCTCTTCAAGGAATATAGTCAGTATATTCTAAGCCCCCTCTGAGAGAGCAAAAAGGATGTAGAGTATTTTTTTCTCTAAAGTTTAGGCTGGTTATTGGTATTTATTTACTCTCGGTTACTGCCTTGTTTACCATGAGCAAAGACTTTTTTCAGATATCTCAGATACCCTTAAAAAGATCAAAAATTAATAAATATCTAGTTTTATTATTTACCAGGCTTGGTGATGTAGAATTCATCCTATTTTTTTAAAGTTAGGTTTTTGATTTGATTTTAGCTTTTTTGTTTAATGGCATATCAACCATCATAGGTTAATTCAATGCCAAACCCATCCTAGTAAAAGAACAGTAGTGGTATTATTTAACCTATAAGGAGGTGGATAAGGGGTTTATTGTCTGAGAGTGAATGCAATAGCCAGAGAGGAATTGGAACTTGCTGACAATGATGTCACATTTTTATCATTAAGGGTTTTCGGACATGTGTCTTCGTCTTCAATGTTATTTCCACAACGTTTCAGCCAATTTATCCTCCAGCCTTCTTCAGGTGTTTGTCAAACTCGGGAACTAACACAGAACTTTGAACTACGTCCTTTATTGAATCCATGGGGGTTGCCAGTTCAGATTCCGTTAGCCATAACCAGGTACAAGTGTTAAGTATTCCTGTATTGTTATTCACCTGCAGTCAGGATTGAACCTGCAATCTCCAGATGATTGCCTCCTTAGAAGCTTAGGGAACCAATGCCTAAAACCATTATGCTATGTGTCCTGCTGGACAGTTTAGAGTAAATTTTGGTTTTGGTTATGGCTAACGGAATCAGAAAAGGTGACCCCGTGGATTCATTAAAGGACATAGTTCAAAGTTTTGTGTTGGTTCCCAAGTTCAACAAACACCTGAAGAAGTTCGGAGGATAAATCGGCCGAAACGTTGTGGAAATAACAATAAAGATGAAGACAATAGTCCAAAAACCCTTAATGATAAAAATCATCAAGCTTCATCTCAAAAATTCAAACAACTAATGATGTCATAGTTCAGCAACTATACCACAGATTTTAGTCGGCTGGGACTGTAGAATACACTGACTGCATCTCTGCAGATAGGTAAGCCCCTCCACCCCATGAGTGTTCTGCATATGACACTTAACAATCTGACGGTGAGGCTCCAGTTATGCTAGAGCCTTTGGGAATACAGAGTACCCCTTTATTACTATTGCTCCGAGGTTCACTCTGGCCCACAGTGGTAGCACCTGATAGGATTTTATCTATGGGTCCAATACAACTGTTTGATATTTAAGCTGAGAGCAAATAAATGAATTATGCTAAAATTGAACTGTTACAAATAGAACTGTTTGATCATTTAACTGTGTGTATCTCCAAAATGTATTTACAAATCATATCGAATATGTGTAAAAACAGATTTTGGCATTAACAACCAACAATGGTTGATATGCCATCAAACCAAACCACTACACCACAGGACACCCCCAACCTTTTGAATAAGGTTTCTAAGCATTCGAAAAAAAAAAAAACAGCATAAAAATAGTAAGAATGTAGAAAAATTGACATTCTTTCCTTTTGAGGTTGAACTGACCTTTTGTAATTCCGCCAATTCAATTCTGAACTTGCTAAAAATATACCTTCGATAAATAAGGGACAGGAGTTGAATAAAATATTTAGCTGAAAAGAAACAGAAAGTGTAAGAAATTTATCAGATTTATTCAGTTTACTTAGTTGTACATACACACATACAACTAAATATTCTATAAAATTGCACACATATATTAATCAAGGTGTAATTAGCATCATAGTCATAGATGAAGGATATGGAATTGGAGACTCAAGTTCAAATCCTTAGCAAGGTTGTTAGTGCTTCGTTTTTATTAATGTCCTTTGAGAAAGGCATGAATCCATCTCTTCTACACTCAGCTATAAGTAAATAGGAGAGCAAACTGATTTTTTTTTTTTACCTCTGACTAAGCAACTTGTCTTGATAGAAATCTGATTTCAATCCAGCTTTACTATGCTTAAAACCAAACTTGTGTCATATCCGGCTCTTTGATGGGGAGGAGATGGTTAAATATGTACTAATCAAACAATTCAATTTCTATAGTTTAAATTGTAAGTAATAAAACAAATAAGAATAAAGATAAGTGGATGTTACTGTTCTTTCCCATTAAATTTTTAGGTAGAACAATAAGTAGTAAGTAAAGTTGTTGACCGTAGTCGAGGGCAACCCAAAGGTTCTCTTTTCAATAGCTACAACACCAAGGTGTAAGGAAGGGCGCAACTCCTTTCCCTGGATTGCTCCACTTTGCCCTTGATACGTACGTTATATTGCTGAGTGTTAAGCAAGGAGGTATCAAGTACCATTTTTAAAGTTTTAGTATGACACAACCTGGGATTGAACCCAGGTCTTCCAGACCATTGGCGAACACTCTACCCACTAGGCCAATGAGCCAGATTAGAACAATAAATGAGAAAATTTGAAAGAAACAGTCAAATATTGTTTTTAATTTTTTTTTTTTTTTTTTGTAATTCCGTCTGTATAATCCAGGACATTCTAAAAATATATATTAAGTAAATAAGGGACAAGAATTGATAAATAAGATGTTTAGTTGAAAAGAAAATATCTAGAGAAGGAACTCATCACCATCATGTCCCTCTGTCAGCACAGATCTCCCTGACCCTCTCTTGTCACCCATCTCTATCATCCATTGTTCCTGGGAGGTCTTCAAGGCTACATTCTGTATCAGCAGAGAGCTGTTGTATATAGGTTCTAGCTGGTCATCCTGCCTTTGCTCAACCATGTGATGGGGTCCACAGGAGTATGTCGCTTATGAGTTTGTCCTTACTTCTCCAGCAGTGTCCCACATGTCTAGTTCATCTAACTTGGATAGTTTTCGTGATTGGTAGTAAGTGGCCGTAGAGCTGCTGTATTGTGGGGTGTTGCCTCCAGAACTTGTTCAATATTGCTCACAGCATTCTTGTGTAATTGCCATCAAGCTTTTTCTCAACTTAGTGTCCATGTAGTGCATCCATATACCAGTATCGACATGACTGCCACTTGGAAAAAAACTGTTCTTTAATTTTATCAGTCACGTGTGACTTTCATATGACCAATTGCCAATCAATAGCTGTCCATACCTATGCTAGTCACGTCTTGATGTCTTTCTCAGTTGATGAGACACTGCTTCCAAGGTAGGTGAACTTGTCAAGAAGTTTCTGAGAGCTACCATTTAGTGTGGAGATGTTGCCTCTTTGATTAAAGCACATGTATTCCATCTAGTCTGTGTAGACAAATCCTATGATGGGTCAACGCCATGCTTAACCAGGTTCTGGACATAAGAATCCTATGGGACAATGGCCAGGATCAAATAGTTCAATCGGGGAAACAACTACTGATCACCAATAAAGGTGGCTTCTATAGATGAGAATTAAAACCGCCATTGAAAGATTACCATGACTCACACTCAAACCACATGTCCAAACTGCATCACTCTTCACACGGGTAAAAAAAAAGAGAAAGAAAAAGTGGCTAAAAAAAGCAATTTGAGTAAAAAAAATAAAAAATAAACCTGAAGATGTCTGTAATCACAGTTGAAATAAAAGAATGTTATCAATAATTTCCACAGAAAATAGATGAAAAGTTTTATGGGACAGGAAAGATAAGAAAAAGATGCTGATCATTTATAATAATATTGGTGGGAGGAGAAAGAAGCAGAGAGATAAAGAAAAAAAGAAAGAAATATGTATATATAGAAAGAGAATGAAAGAATGCTTAGAAAGAGAAGTAAAAGAGAAAAATTGAGAGAAAGAGAGCTGAGAGAGACAGCAACACATAACCTATAGAAAATTGCCTAAGGGAATTAATAAAGTTCTGATGGTTCATGGATTTTGTAATTAAAAAGAGCTCACAAGAGTTGACAGAGGTTAAAGTATTAAACTGAAGAATTTAAAACCTAAGAACTAATAAATGCATTCAATGATGACATTGAATAATCAAATAAATACCAGATCGGATTCAGAAATCTTGAATCAGAAGAAAATTAGGAGCATATAAATGTAAGGAGCATTCCAAAAGTAATTCCTTTTCATTTCTAGAGTAAAGTAACTGTTACAAAAGAGCACAATAATATCTGAACAGAATATATTTTCAGCCTCAAAACACTTTTTTCATGTTATCACTACCACTGGCTATAGACATTTTTGTCAGAAACTAATAACAGCCTTCATATTGCACACACAAAAATTTCCAACTGCAAGAACAAACACTTTTTGGTGGCAAGGATGACATCATCACCAAGAAAATATTGTACACCTAAAGCCATCCAGTTAACTGGGATGAGTTGAGTAAGAAACTCCATTTTGTGCTTGTCGATATTTTTTGTTTAATGGTATATCAACATTTGTGGGTTACTTAATTCCAAAACAATCCTTGTAGAGCAGTAATGATACTATTTACAATATTGTTGGTGGGATAAGTGTATTCATAGCTTTCCCAAGAGTATTAGTGAAAGTAATTGTGTCATTTTGTGGGTTGATAACCAGGATGAATATGGATAAGCACCCATCACTGCTGAAAGACAGTGCCTACTGTTTAAATGTGCTCATAGTCATTGTTTGGTCTTCATATACAGTCATAAGGTGCTCTTAGCAAAATGTTAAATCATCATTGGAAATGGAATCTGTGATCTTAGTTCAGATTCAAGACAAAAGCGTTAACATTTCACATCTCACAATTTGAAAAGACTTAAATCCATCTGTTCTACCAGTAGCTATGAGTAATTAGTAAGCCAGACCAAGTTCTTTAGTCTTGGTTTGGCAACCAGTCTAAGAGAAGGAAAACTTAGTAGTACTCCAATTGACTTTGTTATATCCATCCCATAGTGGAAAGGTTGGATAAATACTTACATACCTAAGTGTTGATGGATATGATATATTATGTATGGAGAAGTTCATTAACATATCTTTGTTTTAATATCAAATGGTATTTTGTCATATTGCTACTCAACTGGTATCTGTAACAAGGAAAAAAATTATTTGTGCTAAGGAAAGAAAATTCAACCTCTATTGCCATACCACCAACATTTATTTCTGTAGGATGGCATAACAAAATAGGAGCCATTATTTTCTTGCTCATCACCAACAAAAATGCATAGCCAGTAGTGATGATTATGTAAAAAAATAGTGTTTTATGGCTGAAAACCTGTTCTACTCAATGGTATTTATGTGCTTTCTATGTCTGTTGTAATTTCATTACAGATAAATTGGAGTCTTTATTTTTTTTTGCTTCTTTTTAAAAAGCGTTCCTGAAAGGAAAAGAGGGAGTCTATAAAATAAACTATAATGAGTGGTAAATAATGTTGCTCCAAGTTGTAACTAATCATATCATTTGCCTTATTAAAATAATTATTCACATTTAATTAAACTTTAGTAATTAAGTTTACTGATAGTTCTTCAAGCTAGAGATGAAAAATAATTGCATAGCATTATCATATAGCTAGGACTAACAATTCAGATTTTTTTTTTAAATTGTTTAAATCAATAATTCACTTAAATATGATTTACTTAAATTTAAAAAAAATATTTCGTAGGCCAGGCCAAATAAAGTGGTTACAAGTGTAGCAGAAAGAATTTCGCATTTTTGTTTGGCGCATAATTTAATTCGACCATTAGGGTCGACGCATAATTTCACCCAATCAGGATGACTTATCCAATTCACCCAAACCATCTTTCTGGGCAGCACAAATTGGGGAAACCATCAAACACCCTCTTTGGCTGAACAACTTTGTTCAGAGCAGACGTCTCACTGTCTGCTCTTCAATAGCAGCAGCAGCATGGACACAATGAGGGAAACAGTCTAATTTATAGACTCCTTGCATCTATTTCTCTTAGACCAAGGGTTCCCAGTTGAATATGAATTAGATAAATTCAATACACCACACACAGGAACAACTTTACGTCACCCCCAAAATTGGCTATGTCGACTGCGATGCAGAAATCCGCTGCGACACCTAGCGACTTCACCTCTGGGCAACATTTTCTGGAGACATTCATGCTTCTCCCCGAAACAACCAGAACCATAAACTTACGGTGACTTCAACGTTTCTCTCCTCAAACAGCAAACACGACTTTTGCTACACTATGGCGAACATATCTCCCTCGCATGTCCAACAACACACGCAGCTTTCTCCACTCCATAACAACTTCATTTCGTTTCCTTACTTCTTTCCTTCCTAAGAGACTTGCAGCATAAACGTAAACTCTTTATTCCATGCTGCCATGAAAAAATCCTCATAAAACATTTTGACATCTTGGAACTTCTCTTCTTTATATACCTTACAAATTTAGCGAGTAAACAACTCAACGTAAACACACACACACACACACACACACTTTACAACTTTTCCTCGCTAAAAATAATAACAAAATACCATATCGCTAAACAAGTATTGCTATTTAACGCTATTCATTTATTTGCACACAGTCAAATGGCTCCAAGTATTGCAATGTTATACCAATAATTCAATTCAGGCACACAGTGAAAGAGTTTCAAGTATTGCAATCAATCACTATTTAATTAAACAGTCCAATTTCTAACAATTTGGTTTAACTTAAGTCATTTGTTTGCACACAATTTAAATGTCAAACAGTTCTATTTGGCCCATAGATCGGACCCTAAGTGTAAGGAAGTACATTTTTAGTTGATAAGGAATATAGAATAACTGACTTATCAAAGTTTGGCCAAGTGGGGAGAGTGTTTGCTAATGGTCCAGGTGACCTGGGTTCAATCTCAGGTCGCGTCATACCAAAGACTTTAAAAATGGTACTTGATACTTCCTTAACACTCAGCAATATAAGGTACGTATCAAGGGTAAAGTGGAGCAATCCAGGGAAAGGAGTAGTGCCCTTCCCAACACCTCAGTGTAGTAGCTATTGAAAAGGGAGCCTTCTGTTCGCCCTCGACTACAGTCTGCAACAACTACATACATGACGTAAAAAGTACTTCATTCACAAGATCACAAGCATCATATGTTTAATCACCTCTACATATTTTACTTGTTTAGTTGATTGTGTTTTATGACATCTCCACCCTTGAAGTTTATTTAATGCCATATCCTGTTTATACAAGTATATTAAATATATGATTTATAAACAAATAGTTTGCTGGTAACAATTTTCAAATGAGACCAAGTTCATTTGTTTGCACAGAAATGGTTTCAAATATTGCAATCTAAATAAATTCTGTTCTATATTATTTATTCATTTGCACACAGTTGAATGATTCCAAGTATTTCTTTTATGAAATACAAATTCAGTTTAACAGTCATTTGTTTGCCCAAAGTTAAATGGTTTGAAGTATAGTAGATGATCAAATGCTTCTATTTGACCAATAGATGGGATCCTAATAGATAGTACCGCACTGGGTCAGAGTAGACCTAAGAAGGGGTTCTCTATATTCTCCAGAGCTCTAGAACTGGAGCCTCTCCATCAGACAGAGTTTAGTGTCATATCAAGGACATTTACTGAGGGGGTGTCTTACTCCTCAATTGAGATACAGTTGGCATATTCTTAAGCTGCAGCTGACTAGACTTTACATTTTTGGGTTTGGTTATGTTATTTTATTCAATAACATATCAACCCTTCATCATTTAATGTCATATTTTTATATATATATATATATATATATATATCATATATAATTTCAACTGGAAAGTTTATAGCTAACTTTATTTTTACACGAGTCATAATAATTATGCAGATGTGTATTTCTAATTCTCCTGGGAAAATGTGGTCCTGGAGGTGAGCATGTCCTCTGTAAAGAGTACAGATGTAACTTGCAAGACACATTCAGGTTAATTAGCGGTGCAATTACTATGACTTGTTAATTCACCATCACTTGTGTACAATATGGACTGATGGCTCAGTGGTAGAGTTTCAGCTCTGCATTCTGTGGTTATTAGTTCGATCTCCAGTGAGGGTGATCACAGTATACACTGCTGATGAGACCTAATAAGGTTGAAACAGCTGTCCAGTGTTTCTGTATGTCGCGCGCAAGTGTTTGCCGGATTTTCTGGTCATGGTAATTCAATTCACAATTCTTCTACTTAAAAAAGAAAATGTACATCTGAAACCATATAGTTGGGAACAAATTATTTATTCAAGCAATTGTTTCTTTACATATGATTATTAGTTATTTGAAATCTTATAATTAATTTTTAGGCATTATTTTTTAGCCAGATATTTTTGTAGGAGTGATATTAGCGAGAGGGAAGTTTGTTGTTAGCGAGGAAGATGGTTGTAACATATGTGTGTTTACGTTGTGTTGTTTCCTTGCTTAGTTTTGTTATTCCCTCACTAGGTTGTGAGAAATAAAAGGAGGATGATGAAGAAGATAAGATGCTGAAGATCAAAATGTTTTTATGAATAGGTTTTATTTGCAGCATGGAATATTTGGGTTTGCTTTTGGTGCTGCAAGACTCGTGGTGTTTAAGCTTGTGAGTATTGAGACGAAATTGAGTTATGAGATGTTGAGAAGGTTGAAATGACAGCGTGTGTCGTTGGACGTGTGAGGGATTGTGCTTTAGAGCCACCATGGTTTTTGTCCGTCTGGTGGAGAGGCGTGCGTGGTCTCCATTAAAGTGGCCCAGCGGTAAAATGGGAGCTAGGTGTCAAGAGCGGGATTACGCATCGGATCGACATAGCCAATTTTAGGGTGACATAAAGTTGTGCCTGTGCAAGGCATGTTGAATGTATCTAATTTATATTCAACTGGGATTCCTTGTAAGGAATCCATAAATTAGATGGGTTCCCTCGTGTGTCTATGCTGCTGCTATTCTAGAGCCACCGTGAGACGTCTGCACTGGGCAGCATTGTCCAGCTAAAAAGACTTGGTTTGGCAGCTTACACGATTTGTTGGCCAGAAATGAAAGGTCCGGGCTGAATAGGATAGGTCATCCTGATTGGGTGAAATTAATCGTCAAATTAAATTGCACGCCAAACCAAAATACAAAATTTCCCTTCCAGTACAAATTGCTTATAAAAATCAAAATCAAAACAAAAAACCCTCTGAAATTAGAAAATTTAAAGTTTGACTTGTTATAAACTATAAGTATAAGGTTTCAAATCACTATTGCTAATCATTTGTAAAAAAAATTATTGCTTCAAGTAACTATTCTTAATACAAATAATTTATACATGATTATATATCTATTTACCCAACCCCACCATCACAAGCAAAATGTAGTATAAGGTAAATTTTTAGTGGAGTTTAATCAGATTGAATTAAGAGTTTTCCTTCTTCCAGACCTGTTGCTATACCAAGGTTAAAGAGCCCAGTTTGCCCTACTATAGATGGAGAGACAATAGATTCATATCATTTCTAAGGGTAGTGCTAAATGAAATGTAAACAGTCTTGTTCAAGAATTGAACTCAGGTCACCATGTCCATTTCCTACAATGATAACCTTTACACCACAAGTGCCTCAAGATTATATGGTTTCTAGTTTAATCATAATGATCATGTTCGCACACATTTATATGGTTTCATGTATTCCTATGTATCATTAATATTTTTTGAATAGATCTATGGGACCCTAGCAAGTACCTCCACTCTGGAACCCTGCAGAAATGCCCATTCTCTCAGAAAGACTTATTTTTCTCCCTAAATCATAACAGTTGAATATCAACTGAAATAGAATGAATTATCTAATCATCAAACTATTTTCTTACTTACTAAATTATATTCAAAATCAGAAATATAAGTAAATTGTCATTGTTTTACAAAATATTAAACTTCCAAGAAGATCATAATATAAAACTAAAAATAGTCCTAATCATAGAGTGTTTCATATACAATACAAACCTAAAATGATAGCATTTATGCTACTCATCAATTGTGTGAAAACACTTTACTCAGAAACAATGGTATTGAGCAGTTAATGTGTATTGTGCTAGCCTCATTCAAGCATCCATTCTTTTGTGTGGTGTCAATGATATTATTTTCTTAGAATTTAATGTATAAATTTTTCAAACTTGAGGGATGAATTTAAAAAGAAATTTCTCCTGACTACACCTCACACTAAGTCAACAAAATTGAATTGTTTGATAAATTCTAAGATTGGAAGCACAAAGGATTGAAATCTCAACCATTAATGTTGACAACAAAAGTCTTCAGTAATATATCAGACCATTTGATTCACTCAGCCAGAAAATCTCTTAAAAATTTATCTGTCTAGATTGGGTTGCCTACAGCTATGGTTTTCAGGGCTACAAAAATGGTTAAGATAGCTTAAATGCAAGTTGTCATATAGATGGTGTTTTTAAAAACACAATGTATAAGTATGGAACAAACATGAACAAACAATGTTGCTCAATTTAAGGAAGCCATATTATAAAGATATCATGGCTGGGGGAAAGTTTGTTCTCTGAATCTCACTTAGTGTGTACTGAACACTAGATGTTGGTTTCAGTACCCATAAAAAAACCCTTAGCATCAAAAACAAACAATAACAAGAAACTAGATAAATTAACTATTAATAAACATTATAATCAGATACATTGTTGTTCTGAATTGTTCATTATACAAACTGTAAAAAGAAAAAAAATCAATTGGTGCATAATGACTGATATATTATTCTTTTCCATACATTGAAAGAGATGAAAAGGTTTGATTTGAAGAAAGTAAAACAACAGAATCTTGGCTGGAAGCCATGTTTATTGTTCTTCTTAATATATAGAGCAGAAATCACAGACAATATAAACTAATATAAATGATAAAAATGAATACATAATTCCATTATTTGTGATTGGGATTAACATCATTGTTTCTGATAGTTTTGTAATCTATAAAAATTCTGCACATCATTTTTTAAAGCAATTCAATTATGATAATTATGATTTTTCTTGAGGTATTAACCCTCAACCAATGCAGGGTAAAGTCAGCATGGTAACATGGCCAACATGGTGGACTACCACACTGTAGTTAGTGAGTTTGAACTTTAGTCATGCTACTACATTTACTTTCAGTCTAATACCCTTGTGAAAAGTATGAACTCCTTTATCCTCTGCAGCTATTAGTTAAATAATACTTCTATTGTGTTGAAAATATCACTCTAGTCAGAACTTGATAGAACTACTGATAATAGTAATGATCAGGTTAGAGTTATCTGCCCTGAATCCCACAGAGAATAAGGATCAGGCTATTGGGCCCAAGTTTCTGTTATTCTCTGTGAATAAAAGGAACACCACATGTGTTTTAAAAAGTCATCCTCATATTTCGCCTTGTCGATTGAGTTAAAGTATCCTGTCTGGGATGTATGAAAATGAATACCTGCACTTAAAAAGTTATGTCTTATCTAATGTCAAATTAGTTTCATAAATTCACAACATACTGTCCTTTTGCAAAGGTAGCTTTGGTATTAAATAACCTTTGAAGGTTGATATGCGATTAACCAAATCTGAACCTAAGCAAATACATAGGGTGACCCAGAAGTCACTGAGGGATTTAGAAATTAAATCTCTACAAAGCCAAATCTTTCATAATTAAACCAAGTTGATCTTGATTCAGAAAATTTTCTTTCAACAGAAAAATGTTGATAAATAAATGATAGAAATGTTAATTTCTAAACCCAGAGGTCACTTAGATGGTTCCTTGTATACTCATACATACTAATATTTAATCTCCATAAACATTCATTGAGCGTCAATGAATATCAGAGGTTGGAATTTTTCCTCATGGTCGAATTCAGTAACACACTTCTGCTTTTATGTCAGATGCCATTTTATCAAAGTTCCACTCAAATGCCACCTGTAACTATAAAAAATGATTTATCAGTGAGAAGGTTCTACCACTACAGCCATACCACCAGCATCCACCTTAGGTGCTATGGAATAATAAAATAAAATAGGAGAATCTCATCTATTCAGCAACATGACTAGATCAAAGAGGGTCATGTATGACAAGATCTAAGAACATATCTTTTATATATTGTAAAATGATGTGATCAAAGAAAGGCAAATGAACATCACATTGGAAATCTTTCAGCCAATGAAATGCTTTTTATGAATCACATGACCTACTAAATATATATTTTGTTAATGTGGCTTTGGTCTTGGAATACTCATATATATGTAAAATAAACAAACATTTACACTCAGGTCCTTCTTTGCTTTTTTGTGCAATCAGAAGTATCTAAATATTCTGCACATAATCTTTTTTAAAGCAATGAAAAAATAAATAAATAAAGCTCATTCCTTGTTCAACCCAGACATTTTAAACTAAGAAAATCTCTTGTTTGATCTCTCGTCATTCTATACTCATATCAAGTAAGGCCTCTTCAACTGCAGAACAGAGAATTGTATCATATTTTTCTACTTCTAACCTCTAAATAAAAGATCACCAAACAATTGCAAACAATTTATATATTGCTTCATGGCCACTTATAATGCATCACATGAGCAAAAATATTTACCCTCTGGTCACAATATTTAATTTTTAATGTAATAAAATGTATAAGATTACAAAGGTTTGCTTGCTTTGTTTTTTATGGCATATCAACTTTTGTGGGTTATTTAATGCCAAAGTATTCATGTCGAAGAACAGCAATGATACTATTTAACCAACAGCTGGAGGAATAAAGGGATTCAACCCAGACATTTTAAACTAAGAAAATCTCTTGTTTGATCTCTTTTCATTCTCTACACATAAGTAAGAATTCTTCAACTACAGAACAGAGAATTGTATCATATTTTCTACCTCTAACCATATTGATTTCAATAAAAATTATACATAGTGTATTGTAATATATAATAATACATTACAATACACAAGAAAAAAATTTGAAACTCCCTCTGGTTGCAAGTATTTAAGTTTAATGTAATGAAATATATTAAATTAGAAAACTAAATATGAATGCTTATAAAAAGATTACATTGATTTCTATATAAAATTATTCATAGTATTGCTTTATGTGGGTGTTAATATCTAAGAAATATTAATCTTCGGCAAAGCAAAAGAAAATTGATGAAATAAAAACAGTATTTAGTATTATCTAAAATTAAATTATTACATTAGACTTATTTGAAACAGAGAGGTAATAATCAAAGAATAGAACAGTTCTTCCAATCACTCTCAGCTTTCATTGCAATTTTTTCCTAATTTAACTAAACTTTATAATAAAGAAGAAAATTAGAATTATTTCTTATGAATTTTTGCTTATATTTATCAAAATAAAACTGAACTATCAGAAATCAATAATACCAAGCAAATATTTATTAAAAACAAATTTTTAAGATCAATGTCCAAATTAGCTTTCCCATTCACACTGTGAACCATATAAAACACAACCATCTAATACTTGCAACACAAACAGTAGGACAGACTGGGTTCTTTAGCTTTGTTAAGGCAACCTGTCTAGAAGGAAAACTGAGTTTAAACCAGCTTTACTACACTTAAAAATTGACCTTACGTTACATCCTGCTCATCACAGAGGGGTTAGATAAATACATAAAATTTCTATTTCTTCAAAACTAGTCCTATGTATTTTTGCTAATACCTTCACTTGCAATAATTCTTTCATGATTCACTGAAGTTGTTTTCTACACTATCAATCAAGTGCTGAATTATGTGATCTGTATATATCCTTGTCATTTGTAACTTCAAGGCATTTTTAAAGATAAATAATATTTTTTTATGCATAATATCAAAATCAATTGCTGTATTGCCTCACTGTCTATTTCTTAGCTATTTTCTCATTCCTCCCTTTACTCTTTTATTTATTTACATTTTATTTCCTCATTCTTAAACTAAATTACCTAAACTTTAGGCTTAGATTAAAGTGTCATACATTTTCATCTTCCTCAGTTGTGTTTTTGTCTTTAACCATGACATGACAAAATAAAAATGAGAAACTTGGTTCCTGGGTGTCTAACCCTGCACAGCACCTCACCCACTGCTCCAAAAGGAAGAGTGTTAGAGTAATCCAACACCAACATGAACTTGGTTGTGGGATACTGGGCTATTTTGAGCTTTGCACATGTCTATATACATTAGACCTCTCATTAAATTGACTATGTGTCAATATGTTGTAACTGAGGAGATGCAATTAAACAAGGGCTTAAAAAATGGTATTTTATTAAAAAAGACAAGTGTTCACCTGAAATATTTAATCATACAATAGATATTAACCAATATATTTACAATAGATATTTACTGAGCCAATCCTAGTACAACAGAAGGCTACATGGGTGGGGAATTTAGTGAGGATCAAACAAACAACAATAGGAGTGAAATACCAGACTAGATTGTATCTAGTATACCCCAGTGAGGCATCTGTTAAATCTGACACAATGCCAAACGAGGTATCCACTGCAGTTTGCCAATGACCAGAGTTTTATAAACAACATTTTTTGAAATGGCAGAGAGTGTGTATATATATATATATATATATATATATATACACACACACACATTCTTTACAAAGGATAAGGATAATTCTATTTAGAACTGAAGCTACTGTTATGTATGTATGTATGTATGTATGTATGTATGTATGTATATATATATTTTTAAAAACAATCACTTAAGATGGGTAGCACATTGCTATGCAGTTTAGCTTTACTTCTTGTGCTGATGTAATTCAGCCAATAGCCAGAGTTTTGAAAATATAATTTATTGAAATGACAAAAATATCCCGAAGACAAATACATACTATATATATATGTGTGTGCGTGTGTGTATTATCTTTCTGAAGGATGTGAATACTTTATTTAAAACTGAGGTTACTAAGACAATGTATATATGAAAGCAATCACTTAAGGTGGCCAGTCCTTTAAAACTTGTCTAAGATTTGACTGTCTGTGAAATGTAAAATGAATCAGACAAACAAATATAAAAAGGAACCCATAAGAAAATATTTAAACACGTTTCCAATAAAATTTTTACAAATGGAGTTCAACAAATTTTAAATCTTCCTCTTTTGGTTATTATCTTGACAATTTTTTAAAAATTGTCTTCCTGTCATAAAGCCTTGTTTAACAAACTAGCTGTGAAGATCACTTGCAAGTTCAATCCCTACTAAGTGCTCTACTGTTATAACCCTGTGCCAAACAAAGCCAAGCTTAATAAGTAACTACAAATCAAATATAGAGTTTAACAATATGTTACATTATTGTGTGAGCCCAACATTAATGTATGAATGGAGCTATCACTGGATAGAGAGAAAAGCCAATAAAAATAACAACCAAAAATTCTTTGGTATAACAGAGTGCTTCATGGAACCAGGATACTTGTAAGTTTATTAAAGTGCTGACATCTTCAGAACTAAAGTAAGTAAAGTTGACGACCTTAGTTGAGGGTGACCTGAAGGCTCCATTTTAAATAGCTACTCCACCGGGGTGTAGAGGAGGGCACTACTCCATTCCCTGAATTGCTCCACACTACTTTTGACCCTTACCTTACTGTGCTGAGTGCTAAGCAAGGCGACATCATGTACCATTTTTTGAGTCTTTGGTATGACTCAACCTGGGATTGAACCCCAGTCTTCCAGACCATTAGTGAACACTCTACTCATTAGGCCAACAGTTCTTCAGAACTATGAGATATATTAATAATGTTTGTGTTTAGGATGAGACCTGACCTCTTAGAGACATATGAATCATTGTATATGGAGAATACAGGGAAGAAGTGACTCTCCAGTTCTTGTGGTCTGGGACATTGAGTCAACTTTCAGTGAATCGAAGTTCTACTTGTCAACAGAACTGAAGTCACTGCTTACACAAACAAGAGGAAGAATTTTTGAGATTTTCACCATTTCTCTTACTGGTCCTAAACTCTTAATCTTGATCACCAAGATGTGTTTTCTACAGTGGTATTTAATGAAAAATTCTAATACTGAATTTCAAGTAATCATTTACTAATCTCAATTTGTGTTCAAAGACATGGGTCATACACTGATGAGTGGAGTTATAGAAAAAAAATGAGTGACAAGCAGTTACGGATTAACTGACACAGAAAGGGGTACTTGAGATTCTATAAAACAAACAATTCATATAATTAGCAAAAATCAGTTCAATTGGTTGTTAAAATTGCAGGAAAAGAGTAGCAGAAGGGAAGAGAAGTTTGGCACTCCAAGTGTTGGTTTACTTGTGCTCATGTTTTCTGCAGTAGTGAGGGAAAGAAGATGGTCTTTGGATTCTGGCTTATAGCAGTTCTTTGGTGATGCACAGGTGGGATAGCCAAGCATTCTTCTTTGAGCTGTAGTTGATTTGCAGCACACATGACTATAGATATGACCATGAAAGTTTCTTAGACTGCACATTTTTGTGGGAAGTAAGGGTTCAATACAGGTTGAGTGAGTTGGTGCAGAGAACCTGTAATGGGATATGACTGTTTAGGAGATGTCTTTACACATTTGCGGCAGTTGGTAAGATGCATATGGAGTCATTGTGTCGCACATTTATGTGGTCATGATAGTTTTGCTGAATCTTCTCAGTGAATAAACCACAAAGCTGAGAACTCCCAGGTGTGCTAACTTTTGGCACAGTGTGAGAAATTTCATAAATGGTTTGGTTGATATTTTGCTATTTGTGTTGTGGTCTGTCAGTGTGTAAGCCAATACTGCAACAAATAGTAGGAGGCATCACAATGAATGACTAAGCCTCCAGTTGGTCAAAAAGGATTAAGCAACCTTCCAACCACTGCATCTGTAGAGCATCCTTTTAATTTTTTTATCTTGATAAAAGGGTCATGAATTATTACCAGATTTGACTTAGTGTGTATCTATTTGGTCAAATTATTTATTGTAGATCTTAAATTTCTAAGTTTCTGATATAAGGTTGGTTGGCTGGTTGCTTGGATTTTATGGTATATCCACCCTTGTTGGTTATTTAATGCTAAATCCATTTTTATACAAATATCAGTTTAGCATAAGTACGCAGTTTAGTTCTATTTAACCCATAGATAGGGCCCTATAAGGTGCTACTACTCCAGGGCAAAGTGGACCGGGAAGAGATGGTAATGAAGGGGTACTCCACAGTCCCCAAATCTCCAGCATCACTGGAACCTCACCATCAGATTTTTTAGTGTCATATCCAGGACACTCGTTTGGGTGAGGGGTGTCTTACCCCTCAGCAGAGATGCAGTCAGTGTATTCTACAGCCCCAGCTGACTGGGCAATCTGAAATAAGGAGTTGTTTATATAATTTATACAATTAAGTATATTGTCCTTATATTGGAATGCGTCGTGGTTGAGAAGATATTTAGTTGAGTCCTCACTTACCAAGTTCTAATATCAGTATTACTATACCAATGACATCATCATCATCATGTCGTGCTGGTAGCAAGGATATCCCTGACCCTCTCTCGCCATTTTTCCCTATCGTTCATTGCCTCAGGCAGGTCTTCTGGACAGCATCCCGTATCCTCACATAGTTGCTGAATGTATGTTCGAGCTGGTCATCCTGCTTTTTCACAGCCATGTGTGGGGGTCCATAAGAGTACATCACTTATGAGTTCGTCTCTGCTTCTCCAGCAGTGTTCTGCATGTCTGGTTCATCTAACTTGAATAGTTTTCGTGATAGGAGGCAGGTGGCCGTACAGTTGGTGCCTTGTGGGGTGTTGCCGCCAGGACCTGTTCAAGATTACTCACAGCATTCTTGTGTAATTGCCGTCTAGCTTCTTCTCCAGCCGTTTTGTTAGAGTCCATGTAGTGCATCCATATAGCAGTATCGATACGACCGCTGCCTGGAAGAAGCTGCGTTTCATTTTATCGGTTAGGTCTGATTTCCATATAATCGATAGCCTATTGATAGCTGTCCATGCTTTCGTTAACCTCGTGTCGATGTCCTTTTCGGTTGATGCAACGCTGCTTCCTAGATAAGTGAATTTGTCGGTTGATGCGACGCTGAACAATGGTAGAAAAGATAAGATGAGCTCATTTACTCATACACACATTATACATACCAGAGGTATTAAAAAAAAATAATACACAAATATGTCCAAACAGCTAAAGCGGTCACATATTGTCTCATAAACAAGCAGTACATGGAAAGGGTACAAAAAAGCAAAAAGCTTACCAGATAAGGGTATCTGAAAGATAGCCATGTTGCTTTACCATTTTTTGACAGGGTATATGAGACTTCTCTTCTGTTCAAAGAACAGAGGCAAAATTAGATAGAGGATTGTTTTCTGGGACTGCTATGTGATCCACTAAAGAGCCCTTACTTGACATGTAAAATATCTAAGGAAGATATTTATTGTATCACTACAGTTGTTATATTTACAAAGTTTCATTCACTGTTCAATTTGGCCTTCTTCAGGTGTCTTTTATTGTAGTGGGTAACAGAGAATTTCAAACTAAAACCTGAAGGTAGACTGTTCTCATATCAGGGACAATCACCTTTGAATGTCATTTCTTTTTCCACTGAATCTGAACCCAGTGATGGAAATTGTGACTTACAGATAGATTAAAAAAAAGGTCTTAACCAATGCCTTTTAACACCTTGTCAGTAGTGCTTTGAATACACTAACTGTATCCCCTGCTGAGGGCTAAGACACCTGAGGAAGAGGTATCTTGAAAATAACTCTAAACAGCATCTGGTGGTAAGGCTCAATTTCATGGAGTTGTTGTACCTATTATAGTCTTTTCTGTAGATAAAATAGATTTGCTTGAAAATTGATTAGTATTGAAAAAGAATATATGAAACCATATACCCGTGTGTAAATTATTTGTATTAAGAATTGCTACTTGAAGCAGTGATTATTTACTAAGGATTATTATTAGTTACTTGAAACCATATAACTGTTTACAAACAAATGCTTATCAAATAGAAATATTCATTTGAAACTATAGAATTATGTATTTGGTAGGTATACTTGAGACCATATAACAGCAAATTAAATTTATTATGAATACTTGATATTATAGCGTGTGAAAAAAACTTAAACAACTGAACAAAAAAAATGTAAAGACAAACATACAATGTACAAGATTCCTTAACCAGTAGGCATGAAATAACCATAGAGGAGTTGACATGCTATTAAAATAAAATCAATTCACCAATACCTTTATTCTCTCACCCAGTGTCATTTTTTTTCTCATTCTTTAACCAAAACAGAGCTTTTCTTCTTAATCTGGTTAAAGAGTCACATAAATAACTCTTTGATTCATACACAAACACACATGTAGAAAATCTGTCTCACCATGGACTAGGGATTAGCACAACATTTTAGCAGACTATTACTACAGTTGTGTGTTTGATCTTCACTGGGTGCCCAATACTTGTAAACTTTTGATGGATTAAATGAGCTAAATTTAGTATTTATTCACTCAATGCCTCCGCTATAGGCAGTATGTGACACAAAGTTAATTTTTAAGCAGAGTAAAGTTGGTTTGAATTCAGAGGGTTTTTTATTAGACTGGTTGCCCAGCTATTTACCTATATGTAGTGAGAGAACAGATGGATTCATGCCTTTCCCTCAGTGAAATGTAAACATCATCTTCCAGGATTTGAACTCAAATCACCAAGTCCATTTCCTATAATGATAACTTATATGAAGGAAGAATTAATGGTTTGGTTGTTTGGGTTTTATAGCATATCAACCTTTGTTAGTTATTTAATGCCAAATCCATTTTTATACAAATAATCAGTTCTATTTTAAACAATTCATTTTAGCATGAGTATACAGTTTAATTGTCAAAAACCTTTCTATTTCAAGCTATTCGGTTTAGCCAAACATGTCTAATTCAAACAATTCAGTTTAGTATAGATTTTGTTTACACACATTTAGATGTCAAAATAATTCCATTTCAAACAATTCAGTTTAGTATACAAAAACATTTCCATTTCAAACAATTCTGTTTAGCATAAGTACGCAGTTTAGTTCTATTTGACCCATAGGTAGGACCCTATCAAGTGCTACTACTCCAGGTCAGAATGGACCTGGGAGCAATGGCAATGAAGGGGTGCTCTGCATTCCCCAAATCTCCAGCATCACTGGCACTTCACCATAAGATTGTTTAGTCTCATATCCAGATCACTTGTTGGCTGAGTCTTACCCCTCTGCAGAGATGCAGTCGGTGTATTCTACAGTCCCACTGACTGGGCAAATTTGTGTATATATAAACAGGATTTTGCATCAAATAAACTGCATAAAACTCAATGGACTAACTAACTTTAAAGGTATCACCACTTTGTATCAGAGCAAACCCAAACTAAGAACTGTATAGTATCTTCTCATACATATTTTCTATTAACAACAGTGGTCAGTCTTTATTAAAAACTAGATCTTCAAATGTTGCTTTTTTTTTCTTTTTTTTTTTTACACAACCAGGCTGGACCTTCCTTCTTGAAAGATTGCTGTAACATGCTATTCATCTGGCTTTGTTCAGTATTAAACCATACTTATGATATCTTGCAAGCGAGACTTATTCACAATTATCATCATGTGTGAAATCCCCACACTTACTATCTCATGCCAAATTGAGCTATGCTGGCTAAATGTTAGATCTGGTTCATAGCATATCAACTTTTGTAGATTATTCAATGCCAAAGACATCCTTTTAGAAGGAAAATAGTGGCACTATTTAAAATATAACTGGAGGGGACAAGAGAGCTCATACCTCACCCAAGGGTGTCCTCGTGGTGTAATGGTTAAAGCGATGAACTACGGAATCGTAGTACGCGAGTTCGTACTCCAGTCGCGCTATTACGTTCACTTTCGGGCAAATACCCTTGGGAAAGGTATGAACCCCCTTATTCTCCCTCCAGCTATGGGTAAATAGTAGGACGGACTAGGTTCTTCGGCCTTGGTGAGGCAACTAGTCTAGGAGAAGGAAAACTCTGAATTCAAAACCTGTTAAACTCCGCTTAAAAATTGACCTTGTGTCATATCCTGCCCGAGCGGAGGGGTTGGTAAATAGTACCTCACCCAAGGGTTTTTATTAAAAAGTGAGCAATATTATGACTGGAGTTTAAAACACCATGATGTCACATGTTGGGCAATATGCCTCAGGGACTCCCTGACTTGGTATTAATAATAAAATGAAAGAAGTCAGAGAAAAAAGATATTTATTAAAGATGCTTTTATAAAAAAAAAAAAAAATGGTAAATATTGTTAAATAATAGCGTGATGATATTATTTGAAAGATAGAGTAGAATTTGAAATAGTGATTAGAAATTGTACAGAGAGACATTGGGTCAACTGGGTTTGAGGGACTGGGTATGACCCTAAGATCAGTTTGAAAGCTTGGTGGGGATTGCATAGCCTCAAGAAATGTGATCAAAAAGTCCTTGAAATTTGAAAATAATTCAAAATTTAATCAGTCATTTTCAAGGCATTGATGAGCATATATGTGAAAAATTATGTGCTCATTTTTACTCCCATGTTTAAAAGGGTCTCTTCCTGAAGTAGTCAAATTTGAAAACAGATCACCTTGTCCATTTCCTACAACAATAGTACCATACCACAAGTAAGTGTATATTGGTGAGGTGAAAGTAAAATGTTGAAAACTAGTGTTATATTTTGATTAAAATATGGTTATTGAACATATAACTTAGTAATTCAAAAAGTTTCTCCAGAAATTTGTGCATCTTTATAGAAAATAGTTATTTTGTCAATTTTTTTTTCTCATGAAATACTATTTTCATAAAAAAAAACAATTTGGTGAAATTGTCTATTCAACTTCTCACCAAAAAACAGCTTCTTTACTGGCTGCAAAATAGTGGTTTTAACATATATTTCATATATTGAATGACCCCTTTGGCAATTAGTTTTGTCACTCTCCCATGACCCTACAATCCTCTCAGCATTATATGATGATACAAGCTATATTCTATCTCTCCCTAAGCTGGTCTACCACACAAATATTTTGTAGTATTAGGGTTCAGTTATTTGTGTCCTTGCCAATTTTAATTGGATTCTACAATGAGAAGATAGTCCCTAGTCTCATCTCAAAACATTCTAAGGACATACATGAATAACAGTTCCAATGCTTTATCTCATGATAATACGTTTAACATTTCAAAGAGAAATATTAAGAATTTTATTTCAAAATTTTAAGAAGTCATTCTTTTTATCTTGATACAACATTATATATTGAAATATATTAATTTCTCATATCTAATTTTATCATGCATGATTTTTCTGTTTCAAATAAACTTCCTAGATGGACTGGTCAGGTCACGCAAACCAAATACATCTGCTTGATTATGACCAAATTTGATAAAACCTACTGACCACAAAATCAGCCAGAACAACATACTGGCTTCTACACAACAAGAGTACTCTACATTAAAGTAGTGATTTATTTTGTGACCTTTCATCACAAGACAATTATATATCAATGCCATGATAACCAGGCATGAAGTTTGAAGTGGGAGAGGAATAGTTGTTGTAGACGACCTTAGTCGAGAGTGACCTGAAGGCTCCGTTTTCAATAGCTACTACACCGAGGTGTAGGGGAGGGCACTATTCCATTCCCTGAATTGCTCCACTGCAATGAAAAACTTTCTGGAATAAATATCAGATGCTTTGGGGTTTAATTTAAACAAAGTTAAAATTTCATTCATTATTTGATACAGCTTCAGTCTCAATACTTCTGAAATACACTGCATATATATAATATAAAATGGTTAACTTGTGTACATAGTTCACAAATGGAATCCAAATTTTGTTTTCTAAAAACTAGTAAAATTCTTTTTTTAATAACAGTCTAGAGTTACCATATATACTTGAGCAATGAATGACCCCTAACTTTTGGCTGCAAAATAGTGGTTTTAACATATATTTCATATATTGAATGACCCCTAACTTTTGGCTAACATTCATTTCTGCTTTTCAAGCAGCAGGGCTTAATGAAATACACCCCAGAAGTATGGAAATCCAGACAATTCGACGACATACTATTCTGACACTGTAATGCTGTATATAATCAAAACCCAATAGACAGATGGTTGAAGGGATGCATCCTCCCCTTCCCTAAAAAGGGTGACCTTGGATTAGCCAAGAACTACCAAGGTATAACCCTTGCATCAATAGCGGCAAAGATATATGATGCTCTATGGAACCGCATAGAACCCAAAATTGAGAACATACTTAGGAAGAACCAAAATGGCTTCCAGCGGAATAGTTCCACGCCGTCACAAATTTTGACAATCTGTTGAATTCTTGAAGATGTATGTGCAAACAACCTATAGGCAACAATATTATTTGTCAACTTTACCAAGGCCTTTGACTCCATTTACAGAGGAAAAATGGAGCAAATTCTACACACCCTCAGCCTACCAAAAGAAACCATCACAGCCATACTGACATTATATAGAAACACGAAAGTAAAAGTCTGTTCCCTGGATGGAGACACAGACTACTTCGACATTGTAGCAGATGTACTGCAAGGAGACACATTAGCTCCATACCACTTTATCATCTGTCTAGACTACGTGCTTAGAACACCTCTTGATAAAATCAAAGAAAATGGTTTCAAGCTAACAAAGAAAAGAAGCAAAAGGTACCCCACAGAAACAATAACTGATGCCAACTACGCTGATGACATAGCGCTTCTGCCAAATGCACCCACCCAAGCCAAAATCCTGCGTTGTTGTCTGGAATGAGCAGCTGCAGGCATAGGCCTCCATGTCTATGCACACAAGACGGAATATATGTACTTTAATCAAAAAGGTGACATCTCCACACTAAACGGTAGCTCTCTGAAACTAGTAGCCAAGTTCACCTATCAAGAAAGCAGTGTCTTATCAACCAAGACAAACATCAACACGCAACTAGCAAAGGCATGGACAGCTATTGATAGGCAATCGGTCATATGGAAGTCAGACCTGACCAATAAAATAAAACGCAGTCTTTTCCAAGCAGCAGTTGTACCGACACTACTGTATGGATGCACAACATAGACGCTAACTAAATGTATGGAGAAAAAGCTTGACAGCAACTACACAAGAATGCTGCGAACAATATTAAACAAGTCCTGGAGGCAGCACCCAACAAAGCAGCAGCTGTTCGGCCACTTACCACCCATCACGAAAACTATACAAGTTAGACAAACCAGACATGCAGGACACTGCTGGAGAAGTAAGGATGAACTCATAAGTGATGTGCTTCTGTGAAGCCCTTCACATGCACGAGCAAAGGCAGGACAACCAGCTAGACCTACATACAGCAGCTCTGTACTGATACAGGATGTAGCCCTGAAGTCCTGCCAGAAGCAATGGACGATAGAGAAGGGTGGCAAGAAAGAGTCAGGGATATCCGTGCTGATGGTTTGATAAGATGATGATTTCTACTTTCAAAACTTCTGTAATACAATCAAAACCAATAAGATATTGTAAATAAACAATGAAGACTAGACCTTGATGTAGGTTTGTTTATTCCAAATAGGCCTAAACAAAGAATCTCAATTAAGATAATGAAGTTTTTCATAAATTTGTTTATAATTTATATTTGTACATATATGCGCAGGTGTTATAGATAGTAAAAAATGTTATTATTTTGACTAATAGCTTCTGTTTAGGTATAAACTATGTAGAAACACATTGGATCAAAGTTAAGGCAAGGTTAGGCTAAGAAATAAGATAAGCTTTGACATTTTAAAAATATATCTTAAATCATGTATGACCATTTGTTTTTGAGGTGAAAAATTGGTCTTGAAAGTTATTCATTATACAACTATATTCAGTTATTAATATTTAGCCTGTTAAACCTATGTACATGTGTTGCCAAAGTTTAAAAATGAGCATCACTGACTTGGAGAAATTGGATAATGAAATGGCAAAGATACAATAAACATGCATTTAGCCTTGGAAAATAAAAGTAAATAAATGAATGACTATGTCGATCATTTTATATGAAAATATTAACTGCCAAGTTGCTAATCCTATTAGTTACACGTCTTTCTCTGTCTACATGTCTACATTTATAGACCCATCCCACCCTTTTTGTTACAGATGATTGACTAGCACTCCTATATGTAACTGACATGTTGCTTTTTATCCTACCCAGACGATTCCTGATCAAACAGTCATATTTGTGCTGAGATGCTAAATCTATACATCCAAATCTGAGATGTGTATTCAGAAAGTCTAAATTTTATGCTTTTTTTTAAACAATCATTTGTTTTTGTTTTTCTACTTCTAAGGTCTGTTCTTAACACAATTCTATCAAATATGAATAATTTTTTAATATATCTATTTGGCTCCTAGATGGGACCCTAACAGATACTACCACTTCAAGTCAAAGTAAACATGGGAGTAATGGTAATCAAGGGGTTTGCCATACTCCCCAGATCTCCAAAACTGGAGCCATAACCTTCAGATGCACCTTAGTGTCATACGATAAATTTTATGTCTTTTAAATAATCATTTCCTTTTGTTTTTCTACATGTCACGTGATAGCTCACGGAGACGAAGAGGTAAGAATGATACTATCCTCCCGTGTTGCTATTAGCACTATCTAGCAGTCAAAAAGTGACCGTTAAGAGAGAATGTGGGTCACAGAGGAGATAGACCAGATGTTCATACTTAGTGACCTCAGGTCGCCGGACATCGGAAGGGGAAAGAGAGAGAAGCCAAATGATTGGCGGGGACCCCAAACGGAAGTGGGGTTCCCTTCCCCTCAGCGGAAGTAAAGGACAAAAAAGTTAGTTTTTGAGCAAGGCTCGTGGCAGACGGACCATAGCCATTTTACTCCGGGCTGAAGACAAAAAGATTAACTGAGACATGAGAGACCCGAGTCCCTCAAGCCAGTACTAAAAACAGAACCAAGTCTAGTAGCCTGTGAAAGAAGAAAATTCTCCAGTGGAACCCCGTCGAAAATAAGATAAGTAACTTTGGGGACATTTTTCCTTTACACCCAAATTTCGTTTACCACTCTCTCTCTCTCAATTTGAAGAAGGATAAAAGCCAAGAAAAGACATTTATATTCATGGACTATCCAATTATATGTTTTTGACACTCTGAACATGTATATATAAGTAGTAAAGGAATTTTGTGTATTTTCATTTTACCATGTGGTCTATGTTGTTACTTCATGCTTTCCTTCCAGCTTCTATTCGCCTTATGTTATCTTACTTAGAATTGTCCTATTAATTCCTAAAGTATCACACGGGAAACCGGAGTTGCCGACTACTATAATATTATTATTATTACAACTAAAACCTATAGGCTCATTATCTTCCATTGTCTCGGGGAAGGAAGAAAGCTGCCTGGTGGGTGTGTGATAGTGTGAAATTTGGAACCCCTTGCCAGCGGCAGTCAGTCTGGTCCTAAATTATTCCCTCACGTAATATGCCAGTTCTTATCTGCCTAAGAGAAGAACTCTGAACAGGACTTATTCTGTAGGGGATCAAGCGCCAACCTGCCCCATCTTCACACGTGCGAAAATAAAGTCCCGTTTAGGGATTTTAGTCAATTTGCCGTCACATACAGCTTCCAAAGTCTGCTCTCAACTCAATCCTCAAAGCATGGAACCCAATGATTATCCTAATTTTAGTTTTTACTTTGGTTTTATGGCATATCAACCATTGTAGGTTATTTATTGCCAAAACAATTATAGCTTCAAATAACTCTTAATACAAATAATTTACAGTTATATAATATCAAGTATTCCTATCTAATGCTAATAATTTTCAAACATCTATTCGGCTCATCTGATTCAGTTTCATGTCAATATCCTGGATATCATTTTATAGAGGTCTTACCTTCTGCAGGGGATACAATCAACCTTGCCAACTGGGCAGAGGATATTTGAATGATGTAGAAATAAAGTTAAAATATGATAAATAGTTTATTTATTCCATTTTTTGGAATTGATAAAATTGTATGGTTATTTTTTGAACGTTTTCTGTCTGAAGTATAAACAAAAGATTTTAAATGTCAGGTTCCTCTCTGAATTATCTGTTTCGGATTAGATAGAAATATTTTGGCAGGAATGAGAAATATATTTTGAAATGGTGCATATATGAATTTTATTGATTTAGTATTTGTCTTTTGTAATTGAGTGTGATCTCTACATCCTTTCTTGCAGTGTTTCTCTTTTCACCCAAAGGTTATAACACATTTAACTAAGGTTTAAATAAGACGAAAATAAATATCTCTAATTTCATTACCAGTCTTGCTTTCTTATCTTCAGCAGCCATGAGCATTCTGCTGAGCTGGACCTCCAGGCTATCTTTTTTTCTTTAAATTTGTTTATTTACTTTAACTGGGAATAACACCTTATACTCTGCTTTACTTATTATAAGCAGTGGGCTTAGTCTAACACTTATCATCATAGAAAATGAAATTGACAAGCAATGTTCAAATCCTGGATGTGACTGATTGCATTTCACTTTGTATTAGTGGCCTTGTGAAAGGTATGAAACCATCTTATTGTAGAGTAGCTAGCACCCCTTCAGCACTCTACCAGATGGACTGGCTCATAGCCATAAATAGCCTATGATGAAGGATCTCAATGGTTGATTAATAAGCTGATATTAAGTTGATTAATATTCGGACTGACCTTACTTTGTCTAGCTATACAATATTTGACCCTCCTCTATTTCTTGTGGCTTCTTTTCTAGTTGTTAGTAACTTATTGTACTGTGTTTTTTTGTATGTATCCGCTAGCACTGGTTCTGAATTAATATATTAAGCACTCATTCTTTTGTGTATTATTCACCTTGATGATACAACACATCTCTTCTCACAATTATGAGGATGTTTGGTTCTTTAGGTAATCATTCAAAGAAACAGAAAACTCAGAATTCAAACTAGTTTTGCTCAGGTTAAAAACTAATCCTATAGTATAAAAGTTGGGTAAATATATAACAGCTTTTGTTGTTCACAAGATATTACTGTGATTAAACAATGTCATATTGTTCATTGAAACAATACTCACATCACAATTTGGATTTATCTATTTAAAAGCCAAAAAAAGAAAAATGAGATTATTCATATATGGAGTGACACTTCTACCTAGGATCAGAGTGTAGTATCCGGAAAAACCCCAACATTATTTTTAAAAAACTAAGATATAGAATATGCAAGTGAAAACAGTTATTTTTAAAAGAATAAATTTTAATAGTGTCTCAAAAATACATACAAAATAAGAAAGATATGCACAAGGGTCAGCTGAAAAGTTCCTAGGCTGACCATGATACTCTTATAGAATGTGACCAAAGGAGATTTATTCTTTTGACAGTCTCTCCTGCAGTTCACCCACTTCTTCCGTTGGTGTTGCAGTGCTTGGAACCCATTGGTCAAAAAAGTCATCAAGAGTAGATATGGCATCATCATATGAACTTTTAAGCCCACCCACTAATTCTTTTTTATTTTAATTTTTCTTGTGATATATTTAAATTAGATTTTCAGGTGCTAATACTACACTTTAATCCAAAGCAGAAGTTCTGTGGAGTAACATTTTGATCTTTGGTTAGGCACTCAGATACTACACTCTGATCATAACAAAAAGTTACTAACAGATGAAAGTGTTGTGTGGATGGCATTGTTGGGTAGTTTACTATACAAAACTAGAAAATTCAGTCTTATCATCATCATGTCATGCCGCTAGCATGGATATCCCTGACCCTCTCTCGCCACTTCTCCCTATCGTTCATCGCCTCTGGCAGGTCTTCAGGGCTACATCCCATCTCCTCACATAGCTGCTGTATGTATGTTCGAGCTGGTCATCCTGCTTTTGCCCGGCCATATGTGGGGGTCCATAGGAGTACATCACTTATGAGCTCGTCCCTGCTTCTCCAGCAGTGTCCTGCATGTCTGGTTCATCTAACTTGGATAGTTTTCATGATGGGAGGCAGGTGGCCGTATAGTTGGTGCCTTGTGGGGTGTTGCTGCCAGGACTTGTCCAATATCGCTCGCAGCATTCTTGTGTAATCGCCGTCTAGCTTCTTCTCCAGCTGTTTAGTTAGCGTCCATGTAGTGCATCCATACAGCAGTATCGATACGACCACTGCTTAGAAGAAACTGCATTTCATTTTATCGGTCAGGTCTGATTTCCATATGATCGATAGCTGTCCATGCCTTCGTTAGCCGAAAGGCGATGTCCTTTTCGGTTGATGAGATGCTGCTTCCTAGGTAGGTGAATTTGTAATTCTTTATATTTAGCTTAAATGATGCATTTCATACAAAATAGTAATAGTACCTTTTAGAGTCACATCAATGGGTCAAATAAAAATTGGTTGGTTGGGGTTTATGGCATATAAACCTTTGTAGGTTATTTAATGCCAAATCCATTTTTAGGAAAATAGTTCTGTTTCAAACAATTCAGTTTAGCATAAGTACACAGTTTAAATGAAAGTACAGTTTAATTGTGAAAAACATTTCTATTTCAAGCTATTCAGTTTAGTCAAGCAGTTCTAATTCAGTGAATTCAGTTTAGTATAAGTACAGATTTTGTTTATACACAGTTAAATGTCAAAACAGTTCTATAGATAGGACCCTATCAGGTGCTACCACACTGGGCCAGAGTGGACCTGGGAGCTATGGCAATGAAGAAGTGCTCCATATCCCCCAAAGCCCCAGCATTACTGGAACCTCACCATCAGATTGTTTAGTATCATATCCAGGACACTCATTGATGGGTATCTTACCCCTCTGCAGAGATGCAGTCAGTGTATTCTACAGCCCCAGCCAACTGGACAAAAATAGAAATTATTCATATTAGATAAGAATACTTGAAAACCATATAACCATGAGCAGATTTGTATTAAGAATTGTTACTTGAAGTTATAATTGTTTATTAAAGATTATTATTTGTAGTAGCTACTTGAAACTAAATAATTACTGAATGTTCAGGATAAGATTTTTTTTTCTATTTGAATAGATTAGTTTGGTTGGGTTTTATAGCATATCAACCATTTTAGGTTATTTAATGCCAAATCCACTTTATACATATATAATTTGTAAATTGATTGTTTGTAGATAACATTTTTATAGGAACCAGAGTGTATTTGTCTGCATCCAGTTAAATTGTTATACCTATGATTTTTAAGTCAGTAGTTTGTTGGTAATCTTATATTTAAATGAGTCAGAGCTAATTTGTTTGCACGCAGTTAATCTTTCAAAATATTCTAACAATCATTCTATTTAGTTTGCATTCACTTAAATCACTTCAAGCATTATTATATAAAACTAACGATTGAACTGAACATCAGTCATTTGTTTGGACACAGTTTAAATGCCAAACAGTTTGATTTGATCCATATATTGGACCCTATCAGATGCAACCACTTTAGATCAGAGTGAACCTGGGGGTAATGGTAACGAAGGGGTACTCCACATTCCCCAAAGCTACAAGGCTCAATCCTCACCTTAAGATTGTTCGATATCATATCCAGGACACTTATCCCTCTGCAGAAATGCAGTTGGTCTTTTATACAACCCCTGCTGACAGGGCTTATGTTGAATTAAGTGGAATACTGTTGGTTTTAGAAAGTTCTGTGTTGAATAAGTAAATTTTAGTAAAGCTTTCAATGAATATCAGATTTTATAATGTAGGATTATCCACAGAAAATGTATATGTTTCTATTAGTTTATGCAATGGCTGTGTTGAATTAAACTTGTGGATGGAAAGATGCATCACAGCAATCAGATAAAGAAACAAATAAAAGACAGATGTATAAAAATATATTTAATTTCAAATGAACAGATAACACGCTGGAAAAGAATTAACATAGATTACAGCATTCACATAAAGGTTTACAGTTTTACAGTATAAGCAAGAATAAAACTTATTTATCTCTCAGTAATGAGATATTGATCCTAAGATAGATTTTTAACTGCTAAAAAGCTGGCTCTTCTATCATAGTCAAATTAAGAGTGACCATAAAAAATCATCCACTTTATATCTTTGTAAAAACCTTGCATGGATGAGGTAATAAATAAGCAATATTTGGTAGCAACTGAAAAGTCTTAATTTTTGTCATTCAATTTATATCTAGCCATCAAAAACTTACTTAAATTAAACTTGGTGAAAATATAGTTGTGAATTAAATCTATAAACTTTGCGAGTCTCATTGTTCTACTTGTTCAGGAAAATATATAAAATTTAATTGAAGTAGGTTTTGGTGAGAGGTATTTTTCAATCAATGCCAAATCCTGTTTATACATTAAATATGATTTGTGAAAAAATAGTTTGTAGGTAACATTTTAAACAAGCCAGGGCTCATTTGTTTGAAAACAGTTAAATGGTTTCAAGTAATGCTACCTTACACTAACAATTTTATTTGCACACAGTTAAATGTTTTCAAATATAGCAATGTAAGACTAAAAATTCAATTTAACAAAAGTTATTTGTTTGCACAGAGTTAAATGGTTCAACAGTTCTATTTGACCCCTAGATGGGATCATAATAGGTACTTCCACTCTTGCTCAAAGTGGATCAGGAAGTAATGGTAATGAAGGAGTACTCCACATTCCCCAGAGCTCCAGAACTGGAGCCTCACCATCAAAGCGTTTAATGTCATATTCAGGACACTCATTAAGTGGGGGGGCTACCTCTCTGCAGAAATGCAGTTAGGATATTCTACAGTCCTCTACTCCACCCCAACCAACTGGGCTAGCAGGTTTTGAATAGAGTGAAAATTAGATTAGAGCCTTAAGAATAGTACAAATTATTTTTAATCCATTAAGAATCTCCAGGTATCGATTTGTATTTTAAAGACTGGCCAGAAATATATCAATATAATGGAATTATTTCTTCTATATCCACTTTTAAATTGATTACATTTGTTGCATTTTGTATTATGAAGGAAGGATGCAAAATTGGAGTCATTTTTTTTTTAGGGTCTGCAATGAATTCTTTTCATTATTCTGTATATATTTGTTGAATACAGTCTTTATTTTGGTTGTTTTTTTTATATTTTTACTGACGTATTATTTTGTCTTCTCAGATATGGCATATCTAGTCCTTAGAAAGTATAAAGGGAAGACTAAAGACTAGATATACAACACATGAAAAGAGAGCTAAAGTGTGTGCAGGCAAGAAAAAAAACACTTGTGTTAAAATAGTAAAAATTTAGAAAATAATTCAGAAATATTTGTAATAAGTAGCTTAATTTACAAAATTAAGCAATCTATTCTCTATATTAATTTCTTTGTTCATTCATATATATGTAAATATAAAAAACAAGATATTCAGAGGATAGATCTATTTATTTATGAATAATATGCCCACATTTAAACTTTTTTTGTTTTGTTAAAACCATCTCCTAGACAATGTTATGCGATATGTCTCATCCAAAAATTCATCTAGAATGAAAAAAATGAAAAGAAAAATGATAAAATTCTTAGTATGCTATTATCATTGACAATATTCTGTTTCAAAATTTATCACATAACTCGTGTTCAAAAATCTTTATTTTTATTAATTCTTTAAAGTCCATAAGAAAACATTGCATATGTTTGTCCTTATTTGTCCACCAGTGCCTCACGTCTTGTTCACCTTATTTGGATGGCAAGTAAATTTCTGTACAGCTGCTGTTTTAAGGCATTTTTCTTCCAGGATTAGTTCGAGACAGTATTTCAGTATATCTTTTTGTTATTGATTTTAATGGTATTTCAACCCATCAAGAGTTATTTTATACCTAGAAGTTAAGGAATTGCATATATGGTACATTTGTATCTTTTATGCACTTGTTTAAGGCCCTGTTTTTGTTTATTATACATGGTTATGTAATATCAAGTATTCCTATCTAACAGATCTATTTGATCCAAAGAGGGAACCTTAACAGGTACTCCCTCTCCAGGTCAGAGCAGACTTAGAAACAATGATGATAAAAGCATACTCCAAACTAACCAGCTTCAGAATTGGAGTCATAACTCAAAATATTGTCCTGGGTATAACTAAACCGTATTTTTTAGTCATAACCAGGACAATATTTTTTGAGACATGGAGCTTTTGAAACATCTGATGAACACCCTACATATCTATGGAATAGACGGTAGGTTTGGTTTTATGGCCTATCAACTCATTGGTTATTCAATGCCAAATCCTGTTTTTACATGTATATTAGATATTCGATTTGTGAACACATTTTGAAGATTTGCTATGTATCACTGATAATTCAATTAAACATCAGTCATTTGTTTACACACAGTTAAATGATCAAACAGTTCTATTTCTAACAATTCAGTTTAGTATAAGTCATTTGTTTGCACTCAGTTTAACTGTCAAACAGTTCTATTTGACCCATAGATAGGAACCTATTAGGTGCTACCACTCTGGGCCAGAGTAGACCTGGGAGCAATGGCAATGAAGGAGTTACTATCCATTCTCCAAAGCTCCAGCATTACTGGAGCCTCACCATCAGATTGTTTAATGTCATATCCAGGACACTTGTTGGAAAAGTCTTACCCCTCTGCAGAGATTCAGTCAATGTATTCTATAGCCCTAACTGACTGGATAGATGGTAGTGTGATAGGATTGGTTTGAGGAGCTAATAAGCTTTTTGTGTCCCTGTCAGTTCAATTCTGCTTCAGAAAAATAGTAAAGTTGCAATGAAGTAATTTAATCTGCCTTCATTAAATTGGTAATCTTACAAAAGTAGAGAAGTGTGTAACAACTAGTTTATAAAAAAGAATAAATTTTTAGTAAAAGTCCTTATTTGACAATATATTGGATAAAATCTCGCTAAATTTGAAGAGTAAATTTACCAAAACAAAACAGTGTTTTATTTTGGTTTTGCATTTTTAACTGCTTATATTTTACTTCCTTGATTAATTCAAAAGGTTACCTTTTTTCTAATTTCAAACATTCTGTACTTTGAAAATTAATCTGTAACTTCATTACCGGCCTGTACTATGAAGGAAAGAAATTTTGCTTGAGGTAAAATTCACTTATTACTGTACAAAAGACTATCATATGAAAAGGAAAAAAAAACAATAGTGATTTCTAAAAAAGCAAATACTGATGGTAAAAGTTGGAACTTTTAATAAAAACTACTTAATTACTTTCAAGTGATGGTTGGTTGTATTTTATAGCATTTCAATTCTTGTAGGTCATTTAATGCCAAATCCTGTTTATAAATTACTATATATGATATGGGAAGGAATAGTTTGTAGGTAACATTTTTAAATGAGCCAGAGCTCATTTGTTTTCAGCCAGTTAAGTGCTTTCAAGTATTGCACTCTAACACTAATAGTTCAATTTGATGTCAATCTTTTGTTTTCACACCATTAAATGGTTCCAAGTATTTAACACAAATAATTCTACTTAATGTTAATAATAATCCCTAGTACAAGATTGAACGGTTCTATTTGATTCATAGTTGGGCTTTAGTTTGGTTCAGTTTTATGACACATTAACCATTAGAGGTTATAGATGCCAAATCCATTTTTATACATATAAATTTCAAACAGTTCAGGTTAGCATAAGTACACAGTTTCAATGTCAAAAACAGTTCTATTTCAAATAAACCATAGATGGGCCCTAACAGGTACTATCACTACCAGAGAGTAATGGTAATGAAAGAGTACTCCATATCACCCAAAATCCAAGACTGTTAGATGCAGTTTAATGTCATGCCTAGGACACTAAATGGTTTCAATTATTGCTAGCACTAATAATTCTACTCAACATTATTCATTCATTTGCACACAATTAAATGACTTCAAGCATTGCTGTCAAATACAAATAATTCAAATTAATATTAATCATTTGTTTGCACATAGTTAAAAGGTTTCAAGTATAGTTAATGACTGAATAGTTTTATCCATCCCCTAGATGGTGCTATAAAAGATACTACCACTCCAGGTCAAAGTGAACCTGGGAGTGGTGGTAGTGATTGGGTACTCCACATTCCCCAAACCTCCAGAACTTCAGCCTCATCATAAGATGCAGTTTAGTGTCATACAAGGACAAGCATATTTTATTTGATAAAATACAGCATTAAGTTAGTAGTATCCAATTAAATATGTACTATTGTATATGACTATAGAGGATTCTATGAAAATTTCAAGAAATATTTTTTTGAGTTAAGGTTATTACAAAGCAAGAAAAACAGAAGAAACTCGCAATTTTTCAATCTACAAATACAAAAAAAAAAAAATCAATTGAACATGGAAGCAGATTCTAATATCCGGAAATGAAGATATGTAGCTTATTGACTGGCCAAGCAGAAGTGGGCAACTATCAGCATCATTAAACCAAAAAGTGGTTGAAAAAAAAAAAAAAAAAAAAAAAAAAGGTGATGTGTGGGATGAGGAAATACTGCTAATATCAAATCTTGCTCCATTTGATGACCTCTGGCAACCCAGACAACTAAATGGTAAAAGAAAAAAAATTACATCACTATTTTCTGACCTGGGTCCACCTACTCAATTTTCAGTGAAGAGAAAAAAAATCCTCTTGCCCATCCCTGGCATCACAAAAATAAAAATGAATGAGAACGTTTATTGATTCTGAAGACTATTTCTGCTGTAGATCAATAAAAAGCCAACACATAATTATCAAGACAACAACAAATATAATAACCACTGAATTATTGTGTTACTATATAAGTAGAGTGTTTGCTAATGGTCCAGGAGACTGGGGTTCAATCCCAGGTCATGTTATATGAAAGACTCAACAAATGGTACTTGATGCTGCCTTGCTTAACACTCAGCATTATAAAGTAAGGATCAAAGTAAAGTGAAGCAATCCAGGGAATGAAGTAGTGCCCTTCCTTATACCTTGGTGTAGTAACTATTGAAAAGTGAGCCTTCAAGTCACCCACTACTTAGATCGACTATATGAATGATCTAGCTGGATTGAAGAGTGTCAAATATTCAAAAGTCAGTTTCTTGAGGCACAGATACAACTGAAATAAGTGGTCACTTTAAATAGTGTCAGATCTTTGAAAATCAGCTTGTAGGAGTACAAATATAGCTAAAAGGGTAAGCTATTTTGAACATTATCAAGTCTTTCTAAAATAACTTATAGATATTCAATCATGGATAAAAATAAGGGCAAGTTCAAACAATCTCAAAAAGACAACTTCTAGAGACATTATCACCAAAGAATACTGACAGCATGGATTCCCTTGACATTCTCTCACCTTTTGTCCCTATTAGTCATCCAGTGTCTGCACAGACCTGAAGAATGTAAATTTTTTGCTGATCAGCCAATATGGAGGAGTCCATAGAAGACCATGGCTTATAATGGCATCCTTACTTCTCCAGCAGTGTCTTGGGATTTTATTTGGATGTTTTTTGAGATGGGATGTAAGTGGTGGTACAGCTACTGGATTCATTCAAAACATAGCATCTAGCTTTTTTCAAGTCAATTCATTAAATTCCAAGTGGTGCAACAATACAATAGTACTGACTCAGCTACAGCTTGGAAGAATTATTTTATCAAAAAGATAATGTTTCTAGATAGTGGTTAACCTGTCAATTGCAGTTCCTGCCTTACCTATGAGTATGTAAATATCACTTTCAGCTGATGAGATATTGCTACTGAGGTATATGAACTGGTCTAATTTCAGAGGCTTTCCATTTAATGAGGAGACGGCACAATGAACTCTGTTTTATCTAAGTTCTCAGAGACTCATGTTTCTGGCTACCTATTCTAAGCTTTGTTGCAGAGATTTGGCTGATCCAAAAATATAGGTACAGTTAAAAGAAAGTGCCAAGTCTTCAAAAGGCAACTTCTATGGTACTGTGGGCTAAATTGGTCATTTTGTGGACATTTGGATAGAACACTACAAATTTAACAAAAATATGATAAACCATATAATACCAAATGTTTATAGGCCTGGATTTCACCAGAATCTCTAAATGGCACCATGTCAGAAAGAATTTAAGATCAATTAGACTTTTGACACATGAATGCAGAAAAATTTTCAAACTACAGCTCAAGGTCAATTGGCGATACACACATTACTAACTTTCATAATATTTAATAATTATTCTTAATAATTTGTGATGATCATGTTTTTATGAATTCCTTGAAATAGCATAAATTTCATCAAAAAATAAGGAATCAGAATCTTTGATTCTTTGAATTAGCCTGTTCCCAAGTCAGAGTTTTCACTACAGTACTGGTTCCAATACAGGAATGTAATTATTGATTCTGGTGAAGCAAAAGAAAACTTTGATTATCGATGTTTTCCAAATAGCCAAGACAGAACAAAATGAAATTACTTTAAAGCGATAACATGTAGGTTCTTGTTTTAGAATATTGTTTATATAATATGTTCTACTTCTGCATTTTTATGCTATTTTCAGATATACAGAAATAAAATCTGTTTTTTAATCCCAAAATAGACATTTTTAAAAAGTGTTACTTTAAAATTTGGTCATAAAAAGTAAAATGTTACCAAAACAATCATAAAAGTATATTACTAAACCTTTCTGGAAACTATAGGAGAATTTAGTCAAATTCATTTATACTTTAGCTATAAAATCATTTTGAATTTTGATAAATTTGTACCCACACATTTTACTATTAATTTTTCAATAAAACTTTCAACTTAAAAAAATGATAGTAACAAATTTTTTAAAAATGTTGATTTAATGTTTTATCTTCAAACAATATTCTATAAGCATTTTCTCAGGAAGATGTTAATTTAAGTAGAAAATGTCTTTAAAAGTAAAAGAGGAAATAATTAAAACATTCATTTTTATTTGGAGGTGATTCATTGAAAAATTTGCTTATCCCTTTCTGATGCTTTGTTCTTTGCCAAGGTTTACTTTATCTCATTTTTTTTATAAACAACAAAACTAATACAGTATATGCAACTGAAGATTTCTTATAAAACCCATAAAAAATTATATCTTATATTTGGAGGTTAATAAATTGCCTCTTCTATTTTAAAATAGTTAAAAATTTAGTGGTAAAAAATGAATTATTCTTCATAAAAGTCCTTGCTAGGAATTACATTAAAAATCAGAGAGTATAAGTAATTTAATTTTGTGATTATACATTTAATAAACTACTGAATTTTAAAAATTCAGTCTCATTTTTTATATATAAAATTCATATTCATGATTAAATAATTTTTATGTCCACAATATATATTGAAAGAACTTATGATAATCCTCCCTTCAAACTAGATAAGCTACACCTGACTACATTACATCTCAAGGGGATTCTGTCAGTATTTCTTGACTTGTCTGAGTAGTTTCCATCCTTTTTTCTGTAAACAAAAACTTAAGTATTGTTATTGCTTGAAATATAACTTCACCACTTCATATGATCTATTATTACAATTACTTATCAGGAAGAAACATTTTGAGCTTCAAGAATATTAAATGTAGTTGTAAACATTTTAATCTGAAACTGTTTTAGCTCACTTCTGTTGTTTCAACTTATTTTGGTCAATGCCAATCTTGAGCAGATTATAAGATAAAAATTCAAAGAAATAAAACTCAATTTTATTTCACTCATCTTCAAAAAGTGAATGAACTTACCTGTCAACCACTTCCTCAAAAGTTACTTTGAACAGGATCAATCTTCAGAAGAAATTTCCTACGGTTGCAAATACAACTCAAAGAAAGAGCTACTTTGAACTATATCAACTTTTCTGAATGCATTTTTATGGGATACAAATACAAGGAAAAAAAAGCCATTTTTTGATGTTATCAAGTCTTCAGAAGGCAATTTCTCAGGCTGCAGAAACAGCAAAAAAAAAAAAAAAGGCCATTTTAAACAATATCATTTTTCCAGAGTGTACGTTCAAATGGTACAGGTACAGCTGTGACAAATGAAGCAATTCTATGGAAATGAAAATTTACTTAGAATCATCTGTGATGATTTTGGGAAGCCATTTCATTTATTCAATGCATGCAATATGAAAGGATCAAGCAGTTTATATGCCCATTGATATTTGATAAAAAGAATTCAGTTTAAAAATATGGTTATAAGACCAAAGTGAACTAAGCAGTCAGAAAAATCATAATAAAATCCAAGAAAAGAATTATCTAGCTATGTTGGTTTAGTTTGGTTTGGTTTCTTTGTTTAATGGCATATCAACCTTTGAAGGTTATTTAATGCCAAAGCCATTCACATAGAAGAACAGTAGTGGTACTATTTAACCCATAGTTGGGAGGTTCATACCTTTCCCAAGGGTATTTGCCCGAAAGTGAATGTAATAGTGTGACTGGAATTCAAACTCGCTTACTATGATTCCACAGTCCAGCGCTTTAACCATTTCACCACAAGGACACCCCTCCCAGCTATGTTGGTGAGGAAGTTTTATAAAGTTCTGCTATATCCAAGAGTGTGTTACACATTATAGAAAAGCTATTAATAAACAAGGAAGGATAGAGAAACATGCAAGTGATGATTGCAGTAAAGAATTATGATGGGTAGTTCTTACTAGGTTAATAGCATAAGCCTCCAGCAATTGAAACAAAAATAGGAGAAAAATAAGTTATTTCAAAAATCAATGTGAATATGAAAAGATCATTTTTACTAGCACCTGTTATTTACTTTGTTCTTTGAAGTGATTCCCTTGAGGATATATGTACTGGTTTACAAAGGTAGTTCTCACAAATGATGATAGCAAATTTGATTCACATGCATTTTTCATATTCCCAAACTTTTGATTAAAACAAAAAAGAACATTTTCTGCATCCACTCAAAGTGGATACAGAAAACATCATCTAATCTCTTGAAAAAGTAGGTCTGAGAAAAATATAAAATCTGTTCTCTAAATAATGTCCCCTTTCTTTTGTCTTATAAAGGTGAGCAGCATAATTATGTTCCCATATACCTTTCAATACTCTAAATTAGGGGACCCCAGCCATCTTTGCCCAAAGGCCATCATCAGGAGAGCCTAGAGCTACAATATTAATTTTAAAAAAAAGCAAGACAGCTTAATTCATAAAGTAACAATCATTATTAATGAGACATTTGATTTTATTGGCAATCACAAAAACATATCAAGATTAGATGAAGTAGTTGATAGAAGGAACACATCAGACAAGTGATGATTTGACAATTACAAACACAGTGTACTCTTGGCATGCTTTATTTTGGAGAAAAACTTTTCTCAGCAGTATATAGAACCAAGGTTGGGGAATTATCCAGATGGAAGCATCATGTGGTTCTTATTGAAATAAAGAATGTGACAAGAAAGAAACTTGGACTTCAAATCTTCAGAATACTGAAGATCAATGTAATTATAATGGTACTTATAATTATAATTATGTAATTATCAATGTAATTATAATGGTACTTCTTCACAGTCAACATCAATAGACGAACAAAAAATTTTGAAAGTTGGATGAAAGGCCACATAAATGGGTTTCAAGGGCCTCATGTGGCTGACAGCCAGCTGATTGGGTACCCCTGGTCTACTGACCAATGATTTTTCTTCTCTTAAAACAGATTTACAGAACCTCTACTATTTTAATGATTCTTTCTGTTGAGTGGTGTTTCTCTTTTTGAGCATTGCAATTGGACAGTATTCTAGATTTACCCATTTCTGACACTAGAAATTCTGTATTTGATAATAAAGGAATATTTCTTGTTGACTTGTATATTTTACACAACTTATTCTTTCTTTAGAAGATGTAGATAAATGTAACTACTCTTTAACTTGTATGACTTTATGTAATAGGGATTATTCAACAGAATTGCCTTAATTGTTCCTCCATTGTCTATTATTTTTTAGTACAATTATCATGTTAATAAACTTGGCCTAAGCTATGAAATTATGTTTGGAGATTTCATTTTCTTAGCTATAGAAATTATTCAGAGAAATATCTTTTCAGACAAGAGGCTTTCTTCATTCTTTATCACTTATTTATTTTCAAGTTAATAGGCTTTTAGAGGAATTTGTATTGAAAAGAATGCGAAATAAATCCAGCCTCCTCTCAGGAATTAATTCAAAGGCAATTCCTAACTCAACAAAGTCTTATTGATGGTGCAACTAAACAAGAATGAGGTTAAAAAAAAAAAAAAGAAACAAGATACAAAAAGATTCATTTTAACAGTATGTCAACCAATCTTGGGTTATTTCATGTTCAGATATTAAGAATTTGTGTTTCATCATCATCATCATGTCGTGCGTCTAGCACAGATATCCCTGACCCTCTCTCGCCACTTCTCCCTATCATTCATCGCCTCTGGCAGGTCTTCAGGGCTACATTCTGTATCCTCACATAGCTGCTGAATGTATGATCTAGCTGGTCGTCCTGCTTTTGCTCAGCCATACGTGGGGGTCCATAGGAGTTCATCACTTATGAGCTCGTCCTTGCTTCTCTAGCAGTGTCCTGCATGTCTGGTTCATCTAGCTTGAATAGTTTTCATGATGGGAGGCAGGTGGCCGTATAGTTGGTGCCTTATGGGGTGTTGCTGCCAAGACTTGATCAGTATTGCTCGCAACATTCTTCTGTCATTGCCATCTAGCTTCTTCTCCAGCCATTTAGTTAATGTCCAAGTAGTGCATCCAGATAGCAGAATCGACATGACCACTGCCTGGAAGAAACTGCATTTCATTTTATTGGTCAGGTTTGATTTCCATATGATCGAAAGCCTATCGATAGCTTTCCATGCCTTCATTAGCCATGTGTCGATGTCCTTTTCGGTTGATGAGATGCTGCTTCCTAGGTAGGTGAATTTGTCTACCAGTTTCAGAGAGGTTCCGTCAAGTGTGGAAACTGTGTTTACTGTATGCTTATATTTAGATTTTTTGTGTAATAATTGAATAAAGGGTTCAGTTTAAGGTTCTGAGTGGGCTCCCAAGTTTGACATGAAATACCAGAAGAATGTTTCAGTACATATCAGCTGAAACATTGAGTATAGCAATAAAGATGAGGACAATGGTCCAAATACTCTAAGTAATATAACATTGAATCTTGTGTGTGTTTATATATATATATATATATATATATATATATATATATATATACACACATACACACACACACATACCAACAGTATTAAGGAAAAGTGCACAAACATATCCCAACAGCTTGAAATTTACATATATTGTTTCATGAACAAGCAGTATGTAAAAGGGGGGAAAAAACAGAAAAAGTTTGCTCTAGAAGTGAAACGAAAATAGCCACAAGGCTTGACCATTTTCTAGCAGGGTCTGAGATATCTCTTCTGTTTAAAAAATCCGAAGCAAAAGAAGTAAAGAATGGTTTTCCGAGACTCATGTGATACCCCCATATTCCTGTTCTCTAAGGAAGATAATTGTTTACCTACATGAGCATTTGTAGAAGTCATTTTGCAGCCAAGGGAAGTAATTTAACTGGCTAAGTAAGACATTTTTGGACATTGAATTAATCTTACTCGAGGCATCTCAGTTTGAATTAACACAAATTCCCATTTCTAATTGACAAGGTTAATAAAAGTTAATCAGTATCATCATTAACCAGAACAAAATTTAATTTTGTCAAATTTTAGCAAATGTGATAATGAAATGTTAATAGGATAAAGATATTCAGAGTCACCATAGCATAGCAGCTAACATGCAAGACTGCAACATCATTTTAAGCAAGTTCTAACACCAGTTGTACTATCATATTCACTTTCAGACTCATATTCTTGGGAAAGATATGGGTTAGATAGTACCAGAATGGCTTTGGCATTAGATAACCCATGGAGATTGATATTCCATTAAACAAAGAAACCAAACCAAAGATATACAGAAATTGATTTCACTCAATTTAGAATTAAGATTTTCTTTAACCTTTTTAGTAAGGCACATTTGGCAATAAATCTAATGGCTAAAATGTACTTTTGACCATAAAATAAAAAAAAATCTGACTCATAAGAAATTATTGGAAATTCACAATTACATTTTGAAAAACAATCAAAAGGGAATTTTTCAAGGAAAAAAAAACTTGTATACAACACAAGTATGTTTAGAAGAATTCTTTCTTCATCAATACTTCTAAAAATGAATTTTTTATTAAGTATTTTTTTATATTTAAAACTGGGGTGAATTAAACAAGAGGCACTTTGAGGAGGTATATTTCACAAGATCAATTTAATGTGGACCTATGTTGATTAAGTATATTTGGGCATCTTAAGTTGCTCTCAGTACCAAAAGGATTAAATTAAGTATTCCTCATAGTTTTAGCTTCATTCTTCAGTTTTGTTATTCTATTAGTTACTTTGAACTGAAGTGTGTTTTATTGAATACTAATTTTAAAAAATAAAAGACTAATCTTTAAATTTTAGATGAAAATATTCAGTAGTCGAATATAGAGTTCATTAAATAAAAAAAATCAACTGAATAACTTTAATTTTCTTTGTCTTTGTTACTTTAACATGATACTTAAATGCACCTGCAAAAGTTCACTTGTAATCGTGTAATTGTTCTGATAATTACTGAGTGGGAATTTTTATTGATTAACAGAAATGAAATGAAAATAGACAAGAAAAATGTCTGACTTGTTTGTTGGTTGATGATTGCTTCTAAATTCACTTTTTCTCAAAGCTTGAAAAAAAAAAAGAAGAAAAACTGATGACTCAGTAATATCATCATTGGAGCAACCATTTTGAGTTCACTGCTAGACAAAGGCCTTTTCCAATTTCTTCCTTGATAACTTATATTCTACTAGCCTCTGCCACTTCTTAGGAGCAAAACTACTCTATGTTAACTCTCCATCTTTTGTCAGATTTTCTACTGTACTTGTTGTGTCTCGGGGACCATTCTATAAACCCTCTCCACCATCTATTATTCCCCATCTAGTTGTGTATCCAGTCCACTTCCATTAAAATTCATTGTATGTATTTACCTAACCCCTCCACCACAGGCAGGACATAACACAAGGTCAATCTTTAAGTAGAATACAGCTGGTTTTAAATTCAGAGTTTTCCTTCTCCTAGACTGGTTACCTTACCAAGGCTAAAGAGTCAGTCAATCCTACTATTTAACCATAGCTGGGTGGGGAGGAATATGAATTCATATCTTTTCAAAGTGTTGCAATACTGACCAAAGAAAGACATGGGGAACATAAAAGGTTTGATAGAAAAACATATATATTCAAGTTACGGAAACAAGATACAAGTGAACCTGGTTAAACAGTAGTAAGTTGATAGAAAGCTGAGAGTCCAGGGTGGTAGTGACTATCCGTCTACTATGCAAATGGTATCACACATGATTGTGTCACACTGATTGGTGCACTACCGTCTGACACTCTCATTGACTTGTATTTATGGAGGAGGGCAAGTCGATTATGTAGGGAGTAAAACACAAAGAGAAGTGAAATTCAAAACAGTCTTGTCCAGGTTTTGAACTCTGGTTGCCAATTCCATTTCCTATTATAATGACTGCAACACCATGATTGTCTCCATTAAAGTTCATTGCATAAGGTGTGATTAAAAAGTATTGATACTGAAGTTTTTAGATTTTTTTAGCAACTTATATTATGAAGAGATGTTGTCTAGACTTCATCAAGATTAGTCAGTGTGACTTGTAAAAAAAATTATGAAACCAGTATCAATACTTTGATAAAATGTTTTTAGGCAAAATACAAACATGTTTAAGTGATTAAATAATTCTATTTCTAACAATTCAGTTTAACATAGGTCAAAGTTAAATGGTTCCAACTATTGCTATGTTTCACTAATATTCAATCAAACATCAGTCATTTATTTATACACAACAAACAGTTCTATTTTAAACACTTTAGTTTAGTATAAGTTATTTGTTTGCACTCAGTTTAAATGTCAATCAGTTCTATTTGACCCATAGATAGGACCCAATCAGGTGCTACCACTCTGGGCCAGAGTGGACCTGATCTCCCAAACTAGAGCCTTACCATCAGATGCAACTTAGTGTCATACATCGGACACCACTTTTTGGGGAAGTTTGACTCCTCTGTCGGGGATTCAGTAAGCCTTGCCAACAGGGTGGACTTCTATCTTGTTAAATACATAAGTCTTTTTGAACAACTCATTTGTACATGTCCTATGATATGTACTTTTCCAATGGCAATGAAGGGGTACTCTGCATTCCTTAAAGCTCCAGCATTACTGGAGCCTCACCATCAGATTGTTTAGTGTCATATCAAGGACACTCATGGGGGGTGGGGGCTTAGCCCTCTGCAGAGATACAGTCATATTTTACTGCCCTAGCTGACTGGGCTCAGCAAAATACAAGATTATGCAAATGCAGTACTGTCTATATTATCCAGACCTAGTTCTGTATGACTTTCTTTCCTAAACTAAAAATTCCTCAAGGATAAGTTTTAAGGACATGGAAGTCATTATCAGTAATAAAACAGTGAAGCTTCCCAAGATATTAAAAGAGGAGTTTCAAGAGAGAAAACTAATGGAATAAATAGTTTAGTTGTGTTCTATGGCATATCAACCTTTGTGAGTTACTTGATACCAAATCCTCTGTGTGTGTGTGTGCATGTGTGTGCGTGTAATTTGAAAGCAAATAGTTGGAAGGTAATATTATTTCTAAACAAGCCGGAGTTCATTTGTTGGCACACAGTTAAATGGTTTCAAGTATTCCTAAAAGTAATAATTCTAAATGGTTTCAAATATTGCACTCTAATACTAATAATTTTATGTTTGCACACAGTTTAATGATTTCAAGTATTGTTGACATTAATAATTCTATTTAATATTAATCATTTGCTTGCACATAGTTAAACAGTTTCAAGTATTGCTATTTAACATTACTAATTCTGTTTATGAAGTATTCCTATTTTATACGAACAACTTGCACACAGCTGTATAGTTTCAAATTAAGAATGATAATAATCCCTTGTAAATGATTGAACAGTTCTATCTGACCCATAGATGAGACCCTAACAGGTACTACCACTCTGAGTCAGAGGGTAATGATAATTAATGGGTACTCCACATTTATCAAACGATAAGACTGGAGCCTCACAGTCAAATGCAGTTTAAGGTCATACCCAGGACACTAAAATAAAAGTTTTAAATGCCAGTGGAACAATTTAAAAAAAAAAAAAAAAAAAAAAAAAAAAGAGATTTCATTTATTGTTCCTTTTGATATTCATTGGTTTAAATGGCATTTCAACAAGTCAAGGGTTATTTTATGCCCAAAGGTTAGGGAAGCACATTATTTTGTTCATTGATACTTACATTTTTGTGTTTAAGATTTTTTTTTTAATTTTTTTTTGCGGAATGGTTCTATCAAATATGAAGAATATTTTTTGAGTGAACCTGGGAGTGATGACAATGAAAAAGAACTCAACACTCCCAAGATCTCCCAAACTAGAGCCTTACCATCAGATGCAACTTAGTGTCATACCTAGGGACACCACTTTTAGGGGACATTTGACTCCTCTGTAGGGGATTCAGTAAGCCTTGTCAACAGGGTGGACTTCTATCTTGTTAAATGCATAAGTCTTTTTGAACAACTCATTTGTACATGTCCAATGGTATGTATTTTTCCTAAGATTTATATCAAATTTTTAAAAAATAGAAGCCAACTGATAGTTTTAAATTCTCATATTTTATTCCTTTAACCCCCGATATAATTTTTCTAAATTCTCAAATTAAAAAATCCAAGCAAATCTGTTAATAAAATATTAAAATATTTTTCAATGCTTGTTCAATTTTATCTTAAGACTCTGTATAAATGTATCATAAGTAAACATTTTTAATGTTATATTTACAGCATGATAAAAAAATCATGGCTGCCATTATTCAAGCAAGCTTTCTCTATTCAAAATGTCTAGGTAAAAAGTAGAAAATCATGAGGGGATGCTTTTTTTTTTTTTTTAGTCATAAAATTTTTAAAAATTCTTTATATAAAAAATCCAACAAAAGAATTTGCTTAACTAATGAACATTGAATTAAAACAAATAATTTGTGACAAAAGGTTCTGCTTCTGAGTATGGCAACATTTATATTTAGTATGTTTTTAATTGCAGGTTAATATTTCTAAAGTCTAAACTTGTGCAAGTTATAGTAATGTATAAGATGTGAAGTCGATATATTTGTATATCAAAGATCATTGTAAGAGTAATAATGGCTAAAATCAAACTTGAATGTTAGTGTTCTTACTAAGCTCAAAAAAAAGTATAAAATTTGTTCATCAATTGAAAATTACATTACATATTAGACATAAAATCACATTCATTTTTGGATGCTACAAAATGATATCAATCCTTAAACACTAACTATGATTAACCATGCTTCTTCTAAAATTAAAAAAAAATGTAAATAGATGAAAAAAAAAAATAAAAAAAGATACTTTTTACATTACAATTATCTATTGACTGCTGCAAATGTAGCACTAACTGATAAAGACAAAATCGGGCGCAATATTTTCTCTTCAGCGACTCTCATAGCTGAAATTATATATCATTTAGTTGATAAAGCATTTATAAAGTTATGTCATTTAGTTTATAAAGCAGCTGGTAGCAAAGAAGTAAATGAAAAAGAATTTGTTTTCTGTGCTGTTGAAAAACTAATTCTCAAATAGTTAAATGAGTTTCATACAGACATTTAGATATGTTATTTTTCTCTCTACCCTGTCAGTTGTAACAAACCATTCTGCCATCAATTATAAAAAGGTATAGTTTTTTTGACAAGGTCATTTTGAAACTTAGCTTGTAAATTTGGTTAGGTTTGGTTTGTTTTGGTTTTATGGCATATCAACCATTACAGATTATTTAATGCCAAATCCTTTTTATATACATATATTAAGTATGATTTCTAAACATATTTTGTCGATAACATTTTTAAATGAGATTGAGCTCATTTTTTTCTTTTTGTACACAGTTAAATGGTTTCACTTGTTTCTATCAAATATGACTACTTCTATTTACAATTAATCATTTATTTGCCCTCAGTTTGATATTTTCCAGGTGTTGCTATGTAAACAATTAAACATCAGTCGTTTGTTTACTCCCAGTTAAATGTAAAAACATTTCCATTTCAAACAATTCCGTTTAAATGTGAAACAGCTCTATTTGACCCATACATAGGACCCTATCAGGTGCTACCACTCCAGGCCAGAGTGGACCTGAGAGCGATGGCAATGAAGGGGTACTCCACATTCCCCAAAGCTCCAGCATTACTGAAGCCTCACCATCAGATTGTTTAGGGTCATATTAAGGACACTCTTTGTGGGGAGTCTTTCTCTTTCGGCAGAGATGCTGTCAGTATATTCTGCAGCTCCAGCCAACTGGACCATAGAAGAGTTAGTATTGAACGAATGCATTGCTGAAATGGATTAGATTTAGGGTAAGGAGGTGGTACTTCCAGTTTTGGTGTTTAAATTTATACCCCCCTCAACTTTTTTACTTTGGATCTCTGATATCAATTTCTGACACTGACATCCCTGGATTTTTTCTTTTTTTAACACACAAGATCTACAACACCTTTCATTGACTTTTTTTTCCTTCACACACCTGATATGGAAAACTAGACATTCTTATGACAAAAGGAGATATGAGTTCTCATTTCCCCAAAGTTTACTTTGTTTTTGGTCTGATATACATTGTTTCTTGCTTTCATATCAATCACACCTCAATTGAGTTATGATAAAAAAAAAAATAACCTCAAATTTAAAGATGACACCAAATACCAGTCAAATATCAAGCCTCTGAAATTAGTAGATCAGTTCATATACCTCGGTAGTAATATCTCATCTACTGAAAACAATAACAATGTATCGGTAAAGCATGTACTGCTATTGATAGGTTATTATTGACCACATTGAAATCTCACATTTTTCTACTTCTTCCAAGCGGTAGCCATATCAGTAATACAGCTTTATTGCACCACTTGGACTAACAAGATGGCAGGAGAATCTGCAAGATGGGAACTACACAAGAATGCTGCACATTGTTTTTATCAAATCCTGGAAGTAGCACCCAACAAAACATCAGTTATATAGCCATTTACTTCCTATCTTACAGACCATCTTATTAAGAAAAACAAGGTGTGTGGGGCACTGCTTATGGAGAAGCAACAGTTTCTTATGGACTCCTACACATGGATACACCAGTGTTGGCCGATCAGCAATATTTTACATTCACTAGCTTTATATTGACATCTTGAGGACGTACCAAGAGTGATGACCAATAGTGACAGATGGTGTGAGAAAGTTAAGGGAATCCATGTTGTTGTTGTGCCTAAATGAATAATGGTTTCTCTTAAAAAAGATACATTCCAAAGAGAATCATTGGAGAAAAAATTGTCCAAAACCATCAATTTTTTAAGAGTTTATATAGAATTCTTAATTTGAAATCTAATTCTACATTAAAAATAAGACTCATCTGCCCAATATGAAAGAAAGTAAGGACAGTGAAACAAAAAAAAAATTATGGTATAAATCAAAAATAACATTTTCCTTCCAACCTTATTCAGTGACATTTATGAAAATTACATCACTGGACACAGGATGTGTGAGTTCGGTCAGCTTTCCATTTGTTATTTTGAAACTTTGAAAGGTAAATTTTGTTTCAAAAGGTCAACACACATTTTTTTCTTTCCTGTCAAAGAGATATTTTCAATTTTTTTTTTCTCCCTAAATGTTAACATTCAAAAAGATGAAAAATTAACTTTTTTTATACTAGAGTCAACTGTTCATCATAAAATCATGTAGTTATCTCTTGACTTGGAAATAATTGGCTAAATTCATTCAAATTTCATTGATTTATTTATAATAAATTATGTTTTTGGATAAAAATGTTTTTCTTGATGTATTCATAATATAGAAAGTGTTCATTTTTCAAATGCTATTTTAGATAGTTAACTGACCATTAAAAACAGGATTTTAGATGGTCAACTGACCATTAAAACCAGGATTTTAGATGGTTAACTGACCATTAAAAACAGGATTTTAATGGTTAACTGGCCATTAAAAGTAACACTGGTAAAATTAACACTTTATAAATTTGATCAGACGCCTTGCATAAAAACCCTCATGGCAGAGAGGAAACAGTTAAATAAGCAAACTGGCATAAAAGGAATACAATACTTGGCATGACTGAATGGGGGAAAAGCAATCCAATGTGAATTATGCAAGAGATTAAAATTCAGCCAGACTGACAAATGATATATGTACAAACCTGATTGATTTGGTTGTGTTGAATGGCATATCAACCCTTCTGAGTTATTTATCCAATTTATACATATATGATTTGTTAGAGAATAGTTTGTCAGTAACATTTTTAAATGAACCAGAGCTTTTTACTTTCCACACAATTAAATGGTTTCAAATATAGTAAAAGATTGAATATTTTTATTTGACTCTTAGATGGGACTCTCGCTGGTACAACCACTCAGGGTCAAAATGGACCCAAGAGTAATAGTTATGAACAGGTACTCCACATTTCCCAAACTCTAAGACTGGAGCCTCACCATCAGATGTAGTTTAATGTCATACCCTACATGGTTACAAGTATTGCTATTCAACATTCATTTATCAGCGTATAATTAAATGGTTTAAAGCATTGCTATTAATAATTCAATTTAACAGTCACTTGTTTACAAACAGTTAAATGGTTTTAAATATAGTTTGGTTTAGTTTTATGGCATATCAACCATTGTAGGTTTTTTAATGCTAAATCTTAATATATATATTATTTCTAACCAAATTTTATGGATAACATTTTTAAATATGTTCAAGCTCTTTTTTTTTGCACACAGTTAAATGGTTTTACTTATTTCTATCTTATATGAATAATTCTATTTACTATTAATCATTCGTTTGCAAACGGGTAAATATTTTCAAGTTCTGCTATTTAACACTAATAATTCAATTAAGCATCAGTTGTTTTTTTTACACTCAGTTAAATGAATAAACAGTTCTATTTCAAACAATTCAGTTTAACATAAATCATTTGTTTGCCCACAGTTTAGATGTCAAACAGTTTTATTTGACCAATAGATAGAACCCTATCAAGTGCTACCACTCAGGGCCAGAGTGGACCTGGGAGTAATGTCAATGAAGAGATACTCTGCATTATTGGAGCCCCTCTATCAGATTGCTTAGTGTCATATCAGAATGCTCACTGGGGGAGGTCTTAGCTCTATGCATAGATGCAGTCGATGTATTCTACAGCCCCAGTCAACTGGGTCATTTGAGTATAGTAAATGATTAAATAGTCCTATTTGACCCATAGATGAGACCCTAACAGATACTACCATCTAGGTCAGTGTAGACCTGGAAGTAATGGCAATAAAGGGGTACACCCCATGGAGCCTCACAATCAGATGGTTTTTTTGTCTTATCCAAAGCACTCATGAAGCAGGGGTCTTATCCCCTTGCAGAGATGCTGTCAACATATTCTACTGCGCCAGCTGACTGGGCAAGCGCAAAGCTGAATATGTCCAAGAAAATGAGACAAAATTCTCTGGGACTAAAATGCAAATAAATCATTGAATCCAAGTCAGAAGGTCAGAACTCATTTACTTTAAAAAAAAAAACTTGTCATCTAGCGGATTTTGCCAATTCAATGGATCACAGAGTGAAAATAAAAGTTAAGACAAATATTTGGATCTTGCCAGAAAAAAGAAAAAAGCTATGAAACATGAAGGTGACAATGATACCAGTTGGTGTACTTGGAACAAGCCCTTTTTAGAAGTTTTCTAAAATGTTAATACTCCCAGAAAAATATCTACACTGTTGTACCTCAGCAATCAAATTTCTAAAACTCAAACTGCAAACTTTCTCATCACTTGTTTTAATTAAAGTCACGTCAGACCTCATATCTATCAAATGCCTCTATACCTCCATAACTGAGGGTGTCAGTAGCGGGAGGACATTACAGAACAGCTAATCATGCACAACTACAATAGAAAAATAAAAAACAGTCCAGCACTTTAACCTTTACACCACAGGGACTCCCCATCCAGGTTTTGTTTAAAACAGCATGCAGCATCCTTGTATTGGCCCCATCTAGCTTTTTTCTATACGAGTTTCATTTAAGTGTAAGTGGTGTATCCATACTGTATTACTGACACAGCTATAGCCAGAAAGAATCTCAGTTTTAATTACTGAAGACAACTAATGTCATGAGTCTGTATATATAATTTTTCTTCTATCTTTAATTTCTCTAAACTTTGGAAGAACAAAGATTGGCTTGAAAATGGATAATACGACAACCAGCATGAGATGTAACAATTTGATCATAATAATATAATACAGTAGGTGACAGAGATGACGACAGCCAGTCTTTTGAAGATTGTAATTTTTCTATAAGCAATCTTAATTTTGTGATTAGCTCTAAAAGCAATCCAAATGGAACTGGGAATAATCATATACTTTTGTAATTGTAATGTTTTATAATCATCTATGAGAAGACTGTGCTACATGTTTATGGTTGATATTATTGCATTGTTTAAAATGTCATTAACAAAAGAAAAGTTATAAAGAAACAAGTGTCAGACCTTGATTTTTCTCTTTGAATCTCTTGCGAATCTAATGCTACTGTACAACCAAAGATGTATGTAAAGTACAATTTTTTTTTTTTTTAATTAAAGTGTTCATCATAAATGCAATGGTGAGTCAAAAGTTTTGCAATATTTTGGTAACTTATTTGCCTTATTCTTCGAGTTACAACAAAAAGCAGCTGAGCAATCAAAGTAGACGCCATCATGTTGCAGCATTAGAATCCAACTTCCGGCTTGTTCTCTGATTCCACACTGATAACAGTTCCCATTTTTTGAGGTGAAGAACTCCTTCAATGAAACTTCCACATTTTTTTGAGTCTTTAAGTATCACAATTGCAGAAAGTTGGCCATGGATCAAAACTAATAATAATCAGCGGGAGCTAAGCCTGGACTATATAGTAGGTGTGACATCAGTTCAATTTCCTGGAGTTTATTCTGGAAACAAGCACATATGCAAATATTGTAAAACTTTACTCACTCTTTCAAAAGTACAAAAAGATTTTTAATGATTCTTTTCAATTTATTACTCTTAAGCCTCTGTTCATATTCCTATTGATATAATATATGCTTGTATACCAATTCTTGATACTTTTTGATCAACTGTTTCAATTCTTTTAAAACAGTTGTTGGCAAAACACAGAATTATGTCTGTAGTTAACACCCCCCACCGTCCTGCCACTGACAGAATGTGACACAAGGTCAATTTTTAAGCTGAGTACAGCTGATTTGAACTCAGAGATTTCCTTCAACTAGACTGGTTGCCTAACCAAGGCTGAAGAACCCAGTCTGTCCTATTTACTCATGACTGGGAATAGAGAGAATCAATGGATTCATGCCTTTCTCAAAGACAATACTGCAAATTGAAATGCAAACAGACTCATCCAGTATTTGAACTTGGGCCACTGATTCCATTTCCTGTGATAACCATTACATTAAGCATGCCACAGAATTATTTAAGCTCTACTTGAAAAAGATTAATCTTTCATTCACTGTTTCTACCTAGTTGAATACAGCTTCTGTTTTTATACTTTTTAACACACCATACAAATGCATGTATATATAAGAGTGAGAGAAAGTGGTTACATACTGGCCAGTAGAGTCAGATAAAACTCAAACTTATTTTACCTCTTCATGTCAGCTTCATTTCTAAATATTTCACTTACTGGAAAAGTATTCTACTGATAAAATGTGCTTAAAACAGGTAACAATTTATTTTTGGTTTTATATATATATATATATAAATAAAATGGGAGAAATTAATGTTTATTAAACATCTTCAATCAAATTTTATTTTTAAAAAAACATTCTGACATAAATTCCTGTCTACTGACTATTCCCCTCTGACTGATTTTTAGTGAAAGTAAAAGCAAAAAAACAAAAAAAAACAATAGCAAAAATTGCTAAATCAAATATTTGATTAAAAAAACTTGCAGTATTAAATGTTTAATCAGATTTTTTGTCAATATAAATATTTTGTTTGCGTGAAAAAAATCTTACAGCTAAGCAAGGGAATAGTGAAGTAAAAGCCAGTGGCCCATGATAAGAAAATTGTAATTCTTGGTTATGTATAAGTTTCATAAATTGTTGGTGCTAAAATACAGCAATGATTATTGTATCATTTTTCTCTCTTTCCTCAATATAATATAAATCTAGCATTCAGAGCTGCAAAATACAACTGCATACTTATCTTATGTTGACTGCAATAAAATCTCATTCTTCTTTTATGTTTTTTTTCTTAACTCTCAAAAGCAAACAATTAAAAATTACTAGAGTTTTTTTTTCAAATACTTTTTTGTAATCTCACATACACACGTGTGTGTGTTTTATGTGTGAAAGATCTTACTTCGATTTAAGTGTATATGCATTTATATATACATAATCTTTTTGCATATCTACTTTGGCATTCATTTTTTATTTACAAGTAGAAAAACATGTCCATATAAGTTATTAATATTTTTCTGTTACTGATTTTACATATATATTCGAAATAGGTAGGTTGGGTTTTATGGCATATCAACCCCTGTAGGTTATTTAACACCAAATCCTGTTTTTATATATATATAAGTAAGTAAAGTTGGCGACCATAGTCGAGGGCGACCCGAAGGCTCCCTTTTTGATAGCTACTACACCAAGGTGTAGGGGAGGGTGCTACTCCTTTCCCTGGATTGCTCCACTTTACCCTTGATCCATACCTTATAATGCTGAGTGCTAAGCAAGGAGGCATCAAGTACCATTTTTTGAGTCTTTGGTATGACTCGACCTGGGATTGAACCTTTTTTAAGCACATGTATTTGTAATTCCTGCTCTACTTATATATATGTGTGAGTGTGTGTGCATATATATATATATATATATATATATATATATATATATATATATATACACACACACACACTTAATTTAATCCTAGAAAATATTCCCTATTTTGAGTCAAATCAAGATCACATCTGCTGATGAGAATTCAAAATTTTCCTTCTCCTAGACTGGTTGCTTTATCAAGATTAAAGAACCAAATCTGCCCTAATATTTACCCATAGCTAGAGGGAAACAAGATGGACTTTTCCCTTTCCAAGGAACTCAAATAGCCTCATCCAGGATTTGAAATCGATTCACTGATTCCATTTTTTTTCACTATTACTTTTACACAAAGCATATCTCCCAAATTCCACACTGTATTTCTTTATCTAATAGCACATCAACCTTCATGGGTTATTCAATGCTCAAGACCATCCTTGAAGAAGAACAGCTGAGTTACTATTCATCCCATAACTGGAAGGATACAGGAGACTGTTTTTCTGTCAAACAATGAAAGCCATACAAAAATAAAATCCCCCTGGTCTGACTGATGCATTTTTTTTTTTTTCTTTTCATCTATTATTTGGCAATAAATATAGTTTGCCTATTATTGTATCAACTATGTATTATATTTTGTTTAAAGAAAATACATTTTCAGTTTGAACAGAAAGCCTAGCTTTGTGGTTTTCACTTTCCTGTGATCTCAAAAATTTATATGAATTTCCCTTTTTTTTGTTTTTAAAGATCTTGCTTTGAATTCCACTCGACTGGATCCATTTGTCTGGCTTAGATATGTGGATAACATGTTTATACTCAAGCTCAACACACTTGATATTCAAATTCTGTTGGATGATATTAAAATCAAAAGAAGTGGCATACATTTACTTGTTAGCATCAATCAGAACACTGCCATGTCAGCTGGGGTTGTAGAACATGCCAACTGCATCTCTTTGGGAGGATTAGACCCCTCAATGAGTGTTCTGGATATGACACTAAACTGTATCTGATGGTTAAGCTCCAGTTCTAGAGCTTTGGAAAATGTGGAATACCTCTTCATTGCTATTACTCCCAGATCCACTCTGACCTGGAATGGGAATCTGTTATCCTTTCTATGAGTCAAATAGAAATATCTAATCATTTTCTTTACTTGAAATGATTTAACCACATGCAAACAAATAATGTTTAATTGAACTATTTTTATTACATAGCAATACTTTAAACCAGGAATAGGCAAATTTTTGGTGGGAGTTATGAATTATCAAAGGGCCACATCTTTTAAAATCAAAAGAATTTAGTCTCAATTTAAGTGCAAGTAGTTTTTTTTTAATTTTTTAAAGGCTCCAATGAGCCAGTTTGCTTACCCCTGCTTTAAACCATGTAACTGTGTGCATATAGAACTATTAGCAATACTTGAAAACATTTTAACAGTGTGCAAGTAAATGAGCTCTGGCTCATTTAAAAATTGTTAAAAACACACTACCCATTTACAAATCATATATATATATACTGTAAATAAAGACATAGATTATTCCTTAACCTCAAGATATAAAATAACCCCATATGGATTAACATTCTGTTAAAATCCATCAATCAGACTAGTGTGGATTTCAGATCAGTAAAACTTGTTCAATAGTTGCTAAACAATGGAAGAATTTGTCAAGAGCATATAGAAAATGGAATAACTTATGATATAAAACCTGCTAAAAATGTTTTTCATTTTTTCTTTCTTTCTTTGCCATTTTCCGGTTTGCATAGCTGGAAAAAGACTTTTTTCTACATAAACAGTACATCTGATGAAGACTGTAATAAGTGTTGATGAAATGTTGTGATGAGGACAAGAAAACAGAAAGAATGAGTTCATTTGTCAGAACAGTTCTTGAAACAATAGTGACTCTTCTCAAAATGGTAACCCCTATTGGTAGGGCTTAGAATATACAGACTGTATCTCTTACAAAAGGGGTATCCCGAGTATGATGCTAAACAGCATCTCAAGATGAGGCTCTAGTTCTGGAAATTTGAGAATTGTGGAGTACCTCTTCATTACTCATAAGTCCACTCTGGCCCAGAGTGGTAGCACCTGTTAGGCTCTCGTGTATGGGTCAAGTAGATCTATTTGAAAATTGCTTGTATTTAATAGGAATGCATATAATCACATGCAAAAAATTCTTACAAAACTACACAAAAATCTTATATCAATACAATAATGAAAAGTCTATCATTAAAAATGAAAAAATGCTGGGAATAATGAAAGGGTAATCCACACTCCTGTTATCTTCAGAACTTGAGTCTCACCATCGGATGCAGTTTAGTATAGTCCATCCTGGGTACAAAACTAAGAATAGGTCTTATTTGAAAATCGGTAAAGCAGTTTTTAAAATAATGAAAATATAGAAAGTTGAAGATTTCAGTATACGTATAAGATTCAATAGCAAAAAAAGTAGAAAGAAATATCCTCTAATAACTGGGCTGTTATTTACTTAGCTTTGCTTAGATATGGCACATAGGCATCCAGCTGCTTACTAGACTAGCTGTTGCTTAAGTGGTCACTCATCTAAGTACTGAACAGGCACATTGCTGCTTAACTTCAGTGAAGTAATTTTGCTGTTATTTACTAAGCTTTGCTTAGATATGGCACACATGTCTCCAGTTGTTTATGGGACCAGCTGTTGTTTAAGTGGTCACTTATCTGAGTATCAATGGGCACATCACTGCTTAACTTCAGTGATCTAGTGACAATCTGTGCTTTCAGCATGACTTGACTATAAGTTTTATATATATATATATATATATATATATATATATATATATATATATATATAACCTCTTTGCTATGACAGGATGTGATACAAGATCAATTATTTTTTTAAAGCAGAGCAAATTAGTTTTCTTTCTCCTAAACTGGTTACCTTACCAAAGCTAAAGAACACACTTTCGAAGCTGGAAAGAAAACATGGATCCATGCCTTTCCCAAGGACATTAGAGTAAAGGGAAACACAAATAGCCTGATCCAGGATTTGAACTAGAGTCACCAATTTCATTTCCTATGACAATGACTTACGTTAAGCATGCCTTTTAGTTAATTAAAGAGTTGTGAATGCAGATAAATTTAACTTTTAAACTTCTATCTTACAAAAAAGGGAACAAAATATATAAGATTCAATTTATAAAGAAATATTAACAGAAAATAGTTCAACTGCCTAATGGGATCTGAATACAGATTTGTTTATCTCTTAATCCCTTTTAGTTTCAGAAATGAGATCAATTTAAAAAAACAAAAACAGGATCAGTAGAAAATTAGATTAAAAATTGAACAAAGATCAGCTTGGCTCTTGAACTACTGACGAATATCAGCTGACACAGAATGTTGGTTAGTTGTTTAGGTTTTATGGCATATCAACCTTTGTAGGTTATTTAATGCCACATCCATTTTTATACAAATAATCAGTTCTATTTCAAACAATACAGTTTAGCATGAGTACATTTTAATTGTCAAAAACATTTCTATTTCGAGCTATTGAGTTTAATCAAACTGTTCTAATTCAGACAATTCAGTTTAGTATAAGTATAGATTTTGTTCACACACAGTTAAATGTCAAAACAGTTCTATATTAAACAATTCAGTTTAGCATAAGTACAGTTTCAATGTCAAAAACAGTTCCATTTCAAGCAATCCACTTTAGCATAAGTACGCAGTTTAAATGTAAGTACACAGTTTAATTGTCAAAAACATTTCTATTTCAAGCTATTCAGTCTGGTCAAACAATTCACTTTAGCATAAGTACACAGTTTAGTTCTATTTAACCCATAGATAGGGCCCTATCAGGTGCTACTACTCCAGGCCAGAGTGGACCTAGGAGTGATGGCAATGAAGGGGTACTCCGCATTCCCCAAAGCTCCAGCATCACTGGAACCTCATGATCAGATTGTTCAGGGTCATATCCAGGGCACTCATTAGGGTGCATCTTAACCCTTTGCAGAGAAGCAGTCAGTATATTCTATAACCCCAGCCAACTGACACAGAATATAGAATTGCAGGAGGTAATGGTGAGTGAGGTTAAGCCTTGTACATTTGTTGTCCTCGGGTACTGTAACTTACATTAACTATAACAGAGTGAGAAGAAATACAAGGGAGATAATATTTACGATAAATAAAGGAAAGCCCTCATCAGTTGATGTACAAGGATTAGCAATTATCACATAATATAATTCAAATATCACATCTTTTATTGAGGTTGGTAATTTTGCTTCTAAGTGAAACTCTACAAAGTTGCTGCTGCTTAGTCATTTATTTGTTGCTGCCTCCCACCGGACACAACTTGACACAAGGTCAAAAGCCCGAAGGCCAATTAAAGTGGGGA